>VTGA01000028.1:0-715212 GCA_013403825.1 Calonectria pseudoturangicola
AAAAAAAAAAAAAAAAAAAAAAAAAAAAAAAAAAAAAAAAAAAAAAAAAAAAAAAAAAAAAAAGAAACAAAGAAAAGAAGATAGCAGAAGAAATAGAAGCAGAAATTACTCCTAGCTTAAGGGCAGGTCATGTCGCGTGTAATTTGTAGGTTTCGAGTAGACACTCTAGGAATTTGCCATATGAGGGGCTATGAACTAGGTCACAATTAGGGTGCTACAGTCATGAAGAATGAAATCAATTCGAATTCTTTGTAGGATTTGACCTTTGCTAGTAGCGAAATTCGAGGACTATTTCTTTCTAAGTTCACCAAATTCTCCCGCCTACCTGCGCTGCAGGCGTTCCGTTCGCCTGGCAACACCCCACATTCTCACAACTTCGAAGGGATTTCCCTTGGGGTGGTTGACTGGCTTAGTAGGAGACTCTTAAGCGTGGTGACCGCCCTTCTTCTGATCCTTCTGGTGCTCCTGCGTGTGGCCCTTCTGCTGCTTGGCTCCCTTCTCGTGCTCCTTCTTGGGGGCAGGGGCCTCTCGAGCATGGTGACCGCCCTTCTGCTGCTCCTTTCCGTGCTCCTTCTTGTGGTCCTTTCCATTCTCCTTCTTGTGGTCCTTCTCATGCTCCTTCTTAGGAGCGACATCTCGGGGGTGAGAACCACCCTTGGGGTTCTCCTTGTGGTGCTGCTCCTTGGAGCCCTTGGGCTGTTCCTTCTTGTGACCCTTCTCCTGTTCTTTCTTAGGAGCGGGCGCCTCTCGAGCATGGTGGCCACCCTTCTCCTGTTCCTTTTCAGGCTCCTTCTTGTGATCCTTCTCGTGATCCTTCTTCTGGCCCTTCTCTTGCTTTTTGGGAGCAGGAGGGGTGCCTCGAGGGTGAGCGTCACCCTTGTGCTCCTTGGGTTGCTCCTTGTGACCCTTCTGGTGCTCCTTGTTGGGGGGAGGAGCATCTCGAGGGTGAGCATCACCCTTCTCCTGCTCCTTTCCGTGCTTCTTCTTGGGGTCTTTCTCCTGTTCCTTCTTGTGACCCTTCTCTTGCTCCTTCTTGTGAGCAGGGGCCTCTCGAGCGTAGTGTCCACCCTTCTTTTTATCCTTCTCGGAGTCCTTTCCTTGCCCATTTACATGGTGTTCAGGAACTCCTTGGGCGTAGTGATCGCCCTTGTGCTCCTTAAAGGGCTCAACAAGAGCCTCTCTAGCCTGGAGAGGATCATTGCGGCCGATAGCGCCAGCGCTAGCAGAGACGGCGTAAAGAGTGATGAGAACGGTGGCGGCGTTGACACGCATTTTGATGGATTTGTAGAGTTTTTGAAAGGGAAGTGAGTTGAGTAAAAGTTGAGTGAAAGTTGTAGATGATTGTGAAGTAAAAGACGAGTGAATGATGATGATGAGTTTCTTTTCGACAGCAGACAGAAGACTTCTTATAATGATATCCTCGAAGATACTATGCCTCTTTTGGCGACTAACCACTTGCTAAAAACGGCCCGCAATAAGTGGGAAATGTCAATTAGATTGGCAGATGTACGTAATGCTCATCCAACACAAATATTTATTAATTATACTGGTGGTTACAAATTCTGATGACGCCTCAGTCAATGCTTACATTACGCGTTTGTTATCAAGCAGTATTGATCGTGTCACATTTGAAGAAGCGTTAACATTTAACCAGTTTGGCTTGGAGACTACTGTAAACGATCCTTTCGTACACGATTTCTTGTTCACGAGGCAAATTTTCTCTCCCCATGGTATGATCGATATTGTTGTCATTAGTGCACAAGAAGTGCCATGACCCCAATGACAGAATTAGGAATAGTATAACGGGAAGCGGGGATAGCGACGGGCATAGAGACTACGCCCATACACTCAATGCGGATAAATGGGGTAACAATTAAGGGCACAGGCGCATTTCAAAACGACTTAATATGGCTCAGGCCAGGGGTTGGACCTTCAGTTCAAGTGCGGCCCACATAGTTCACGGAACCCGGCAAATCTGTGAAGAACGCATTGCTTTGGCGCAAGGAGTTTCAGCCTCAGACCCCTTCCGGTTTCCCGTTTCCGAAAATTATGTATTTTCGTATATGAGGACGCGTCAGTCATTTACCGCCACAATACAAGCGACTCGGCGCAGCAGGCACCACCGCCTCCGCATCTTTCTGCCGAGTGTCCCGCCGGCACTTATGGCATGGGTGTCCGGAGTTCGGCACACGACGATCTACTTCGTCGTTCAGGGGAGCCGCTACATCACCAACGAACGAAATCACAACACGGAACCATGCCACTGATGGGCGTTCTGGCCATAGCCACAGTCTACCCTACACAAACACGTTCAATATTATGCGTCCCTACATTTCATGTCACTGGGTGAAGGACCCCCAGATAGCTATCAGAAAACTCCGACAAAGGTTTCATTTGTGATTTAAATCGTGTACTTTTGTAGTCTGTGTTGCAGGCAGAATCTGGGGCGAGGAAGAAAAAAAAAGCCAAAGCAATAATTTCTTGACCACATTATTGAATTTGCCCCATAATTATGGAATGGGGACAGGAACTACTTCGATCGATCGGGTACAAGAGCGAACCAACACGTCATAGCGCAAATGGACCCTGTTTGAGATTAACACCACCACTAAAACTCCCGATCATTCAGATGTTTCAACAGGATTGAGAGTACCAAAGAGCTGGAGATATTTCCCGAATCGTCCTTCCCCGCCCTAAGTGAACTTATTTGCGGGATACGCGTAATAGCATTGAAGCATGGCCTAAAATTAATGTATTCATGACTCGAGTACGAAGTGGTCACATAAATTTCCTCAATGGTCTCAGACGCTAAAAATTGAACATCAATCACGAATAGTATTATGCAAGTTTTGGAAAGCGCGCGAAGCGGAACGGGGAAAGAAAATAGGTAACTACCTCTTTTCTGAAGACGGAATTTGGAGCCTATGTGGCGTTTTCAGCCACTAAAAAATGTCAGTTTGGATTTTTTCATTCCACAGACGAGGTAAAGGTAGCTGCGTCTTTATAAGCTGAAGCCGCCTGAGTGACCAGTTCTATACAACTGAGAGCTTCAATTTTGTCCTATGTTGTGTTATTTCTACCAAACTAGTATTAGGAAGTGTGAGGTACTGCAGGAAATTCCGCTTGATCATAACTTTACTCCGGCATTTACAAGGCGGGGGCCTTTACTAGTCCTCTAGCTAGCAATGAGCGTTTGCATATCGGGTAGCTAGTCAATTAATATACATTCACGAAGATTCGGAGTCATATCCGCATTGCAATCATTGATTTCTGTATGAATACTACATAAAATTTGGAATTGTGACACCAATAAAGGTTTACACAGCCCATTAACAATTTTAAGGTCGGAGGAGTGCTTTTCTTACGTGTTTTTATTGTTTCGATACCCTGTCAAGAATATTGTGCCCTTTTTGATGAAAAGGCTGAAATTCACTCAACATGGTAGGCTAAAGACTTCTAGTTAGACTACTTCGTAAATTGATGATTAATTCCATCCTTCAATCTCTTCCTTTTGGCTACCTGCATAACTACTTGCTGAACTAAAACTGGCGACTTCGTAACTTCCAATGCTTCTTCGATGACTCTTAGCTTTATACTTCATGAATTCCACTTGACTGGCTTGGAAGCTTGACTCTCCCTCATTTTTATCGTTTCTATGCTGACCAGGATAGAACTTTGGGCTAGAAGCTGGCTTTTTCTCTGCCCCATACTTAGGAATATCCTCTTCACCACCATTCAATTCTAAACCTTCCCATGACGTCACGTACTCGGCAAAACTGACCGTCCACGGTACATCTTCTCTTAGAGCTACCCAACGTTGCCACATCCCGGGCTGTTGCATACGATGGAAGATGTATTCTAAATTTATTCCCGTGCCTTGCGCTAGTCGTATATGTGAAAATATGGCATATGTAGCGTAAGTAAGAAGCGCCGGGTAGTCTTGCAGCATTTGCGACTGGAATGAATGCGAGATTTGAGTCGCGGAATGACATGGTGATTCGTATCTTGACCTGGTCTCTCCTACCACAGCACCAGTATCTACCCAATCGGAAACATCAAATGCTGCCGCCAATGGATAATAATTCCTTAGAGCTTCGAAAACAGAGGTTTTCTCTACTCGGTATTGTTTCCACTGAGCTAATAGAATTTGCGGTGTAGGATGCTCAACTTGTAGTAACCGGGATTTGCTTATTGAGCCAGGTCGTTGTTCCGGGATTGACTCATGATCATTTCCACCAGGATTTTCTTGAACTCCGTTGAAGGACTTTATCGATGGAGCGTTTGAAATAGCCCTCCATCGTCGGACCCTTGCCTGAACTAGATCATCAAGCTCCTTAATTGAGAGGTAGTCGAGGCAGGTGTTTATAATAGAGACATGCCCACTTCCAATAGGGTTATCTCCAATGCCTGGGTTCAACAGGGAGAAGCCTTCACCTTTGAGAAAGAACTCACGTACCGACTCATGTATTACTTGAATAACTCGAGTCTCCCCGTGTTCATTGTCAAGGGATCCCGCTCCGGCGACAACTGATATTACCTCAAAGTTTGGTTCATGGTTTTCATCGCCCTTTCTCCACGTACCAACCTCTAATAGCCCCCGTGATATGGTTTTGATTCTTCTTTCAAGCTGTTGATCACTGTCTATAAAATCTTCTGACATTCTCCAGCTTGATAGAGAATGAGGAGGTAGCGGCTTAGCGAATGCTAAGATGTGGTGCCACTCGTATAACCGTAGAGGTGTCACGGCCAAAGTTGCCCATTGGAAGATTCCCAATACTAAGGCTCTATCGCCTTTGTCAAGGGATTCAACCAGTGTGGCAAACAAGGTTTCCAACTCTTGTGGTAATTCATCTACTTGCTTAAGCAGAGATATTTGGCTTTTGCCTTCATCCCACTTTCTCAGTAGTCCATCCATAACCAAGGCAACCCAAAGAAATATTCCATCGGCTTTTCTGATTATCGTCCTTTTTAAAAAGAGGTATTTGTGAGCTGGTTCGCTCGCCTCAATGGCTTTGAACTTTTGGTCGACATATGTTAATATATCAGGATGATTGCATTTTTCCGTTACTATTTCCAAACACCCATTAATGGTAATGGAAGGAAAGTGCCTAATGGAAAGAAGCACATTCAGACGACAGGAACCAAGGGTTGAATCTGTTAGCTCTCTCCAAAAGCATAGTTGTGATCTTGCATCGTCAGACTCGTCGATGGCATCAATGAATATAACGATTCTCTTCTCCAACGTTTTAGACAACAATAAGCGCATGAAGTCTGTGAGCTCTTCCTCCGACCAGGAGAAATCCTCGAGATCAGCGGCATTCCCGAGCTTTCGCTCACTCCTTAATTTATCCAAGATGGCTCCCATTTCTTCACGTTTAACTCGGTCGCTGGTCTTCATCTCGAAGATACGACATAAATCAAGCCGACCTCCTCGATTATGAGTTAGAATCTGATACAATAAAGATCTCAACATTCCCTGGCGAGAGTTCTCAAGGCCGTAACTCTTAGCATTGAAGAAGAAAGCTGCAGTGCAATAGTCTGAATTGCCCTGTTCAAGCATGCAACGCCGGAAGGCCTCTTTCATCAGGGTGGACTTTCCACTTCCTGGTTTCCCTTTCAAGACCATGAGGCCACGGTGCTTGTCCCATCCACGATTATTAAACCAGTCTTGGTATGCTGGATGATCGAGAAGCCAGACTCCGGTATTGATAGCTGGGACGCCAATAGTTTGCCGGCGCCGATTCATATTTGGGAATCGTAATGATTTTAAACAAGCTTCCTCTTTTGAAGTCAAAGTTTCTTTGTAGAGTCCTACAGACAGCTCTCGCGGAGCATTGCCGTCACGTCCCTGGACTTTCTGCTCGTTAACATGGCACTGAGGATTGATCGCAGGGACTCGGTCGGTCAACCCTTGAATAGAAAGGTAAATGGAACGAAGTTCCATGGCAACCTTGAGATAGTTTGGGTCTCGTGGGCCTTTAAAACGACACATTTCCAAATGATTTGCTTGAAGTGTTTCTGCATGTTCACGATGATCCCCTATGGACGATGAGAAATCGGGGACCACCTTGTTCCCTAAAACACCGAGATTGATTCCTGTTAAACCAAGACCTTCTTGGAAGGTCTTGACACGAAAGTCGTATTTCTGCCAGATTCCAGAAAAGGCTTCCTGCGAGCGCTCCAGGTCTGTAGTTTTTAGGCCAAGGGTGTCGAGTATCGCTGATGTTGTGTCAATTCGAACCGCGCTGAGCATTGTTCTTATCCATTCACCGATAGATGAAAGCTCCGGGCTGCCTCGATGAGGGGTACCTAAGAATATGACTGCAGCAGTAGACTCTATGATATTTTTAAGGCTCGACTCTGTTGATGTTGACGACTTTGAAAGCATCTTCAAGGGCCATTAGTATCATTTGAAAGTTGGATCGTGGCCACATACCTCCTTTACGACAATCCCACCAAGACTATGCGTGAAGAATATTATTGGACGATCAAGGGGCCGCTCTCTGCTGAGACAAAACAGAAGGTCTTTCCCATGGGCATATACGCTATTTTTATTGGTGCTGCCAGCCATGTACTTTGTGATTTTAGTATCATAGCCGTATGTCAGTATGCGAGCATTCGGACATTCTTTTGGCAGCAGATCGTGAGGCCAAAATAGTGGCATATTGGTGCAACCATCCGTACTTTCTATACCTGTGGTTGACGTGTTTGCCTCATCTTTCATTGCTGCTTTCTGTGACGACTTCCTTCTGAGCCAGGAGATGGGGTTTCGCGGGGCGCCTTTGCGTTTGTCCTGAGCATTACTTGTAACGTGAGGTTCAGTCGGCTCGGGATCCACTCCCCCGGCCGGTTGAGGGTTAGGTTCGAGCCAGGTCCATGTCTTACGCGGATGGCCTTTTAAGCCATGTACCAGTATGATGCTAATCGTTGCCATTAGTGAATGCCATTAGTGTATATTGGCTAGTCCCACTCTAGGATTGGAGAAGCAGCTTTCGGCTCATAGATGAGCGAAATCCCGGTCGGAGATATTGATTCTGGCATATCTCGTGACGCGTGCCACGGGAAACCGCCATCAAAGCGAGCGATGGTAACTGGCAACAATCTGTCAAATGGTGCGATGAGATGTTACTTCCAATAGGTGCCAAAACTGTCGTCATGAGATGCGGGGCACAGTCACATTGTACGGCGTGTTGTCATTGGTGTAATTTCAGCCGCTGTTACAGTGAGATTAGTCATGGTTGTGCATGACGAAGAGTAAGGTGCGACAAGAGAGCTGAACTGGTTTAGAAACCCATTTTACTATAAGATCTAGAACCCGGGTCTTGCATCAGGTGTTATTTTCACCCAAATAGCAGAATCCAGAGACAAGGGATTCCAGAGAACTCCAACTAAAACATTATTTTGTTGTTTCTTTTGGTGAGAGGTGATCGCGTCGCGCACATTATTCTGGAAGAAATTTTCATCGATGGCACTCAGGGAGGAATTTTGATCATGTAGTAATTTCTTGATATTTATGCTGCTTACCTTGACTCTACGTCAAGAAGTATTATTCTTTCTCAGTACGCAGCTTTCTCTTCGTAGCCACCAACTATCGAATCGCGCAAATTCTCCACCTATTGCTCCAATCATAGATGGGCCATATGGCATCCTAGCAAGCTGATCAGCACTAAAGAGCACTGCCACGCGAACTGGCGACGGCACTCCAGCGGCCGCAAGGCATTGTTGGCTGTTGCCCGGACTTTTCTCAAATGCTGGTTTAATCTCTGGCAGCATTATCTGAGCGCCCATTCTCCTGTTTAGGGCGCGCTATTTCTGGTATTTCAAATTTGATGCCAGTTTTCGTCAAGTCTTGAAGCTGCATAAGTGATCATGTATCGAGCAGTGCTCTCGATAGGCATAATCCTGGTGGTGTGGGTGATGCAGCCTTGCTGGGGGCTTTCTGACTCCACACTATCTCTGTTGCCTTTCAGCTCCTCTCCTTCTCCACCCACGCGCGGTTCAACAGCCTGTCACTGCCACCTTCCTTTTATCCTTCATCCTCAACATCACCATCGTCATTCTAAAACTGTGAGTTTCCTCCTCTCTCTGGGTTTCTTGTTGATTGATTCTAATTTCTTTTAGCCTCTTTGTCCTTTACATTCAGCGAAGATCTGGCCACTTTTAGTATCCAATACTACGTAACATACCTCAACCGGCTCTTGCATCTTGCAATAAAGAGGCTGCTACATCATTCACGGGCATCTCATCATAGAATCGAGGGTGTCATATTCGAATGCCCTCGTCTACGTTCCTCCTCTGCGCTTTCGCCCTTTCGTACAAACATTTTACTGCTGGCCCTTGCTAGTAATCAAGACGTTGGCATTTCGTAAGAACACATGCTTGCACCATCAGGAGATGCTCCTTCGTCACCCGATGCGTCCACTTCTGGGGGCTTGGCCAACGTCCTGGGAGGCCTCACAAGCTCCAAAGTCTCCGAAACGGCGCCGCGGATTGCTTCGCCAACTTCCTCAACTCCGCCTCCCATAGGTGCCATTCATGAGTATTCCGTGAATTTGCCTCCAGAATCTTTAATTCCGGGATCGGTTGAGTTGCTTAAGATAGGATCTATTAATCAGCGAATTGCCGCTGCCAATACCCTCAGGTCTGCGATTGCAGAGCACAGAACTCATGATGTCATGACTATTTGGCTCGCCGGAAAGGACCTGATAGATTCTGCTATGCCCTTGGCCGCCCGTATAGCTGGTTGGCAACTATTGACCGAGTGTGCGCAGGGTAAAGTAGCCATTGTCAATCATGATGTGTGGTTCAAGAGTTTATCAGCTCCTGCCCATCCTGACGATTTTCATCTACAACTCGCTGCCTTGGTTAGCCTTAGCAATCACGGCCGATGTTTGACAGGATTTAATGATGAACTCATTCCCTTACTGGCTCAGTGGCTTCAGAACACCTATAATGCGGCAAGGGCCTCGAGAAGAACCGCAAACCGCAACAGGAACCTGCCGAAGACTCAAGTGATTCCCCATCGTGATGAAACAAACCTCCCACAGCTCTTTGGTTTGATCATCGACATCATGAAATTCAACTTTGACAGGATCAATGACTTTGGTTTGAACGAATTGATCGATGAGCTTTTAGAAATTTGCATGAGCACTACGATGGAAGATGATCTTAGATCAAGTATTGCTGTCATTAATAGTATTGTGACTTTTGGCTCAATTCCAAAAGGGAAGCTCAAGGAATGCGTTCGAGTTTTAAGTCTTATCTATAATCAACTGGATAATCTTTGCGCAGAGGCATCGCACGTTCTTTCCAATCTTTATAGGTCGCGCGATGGATCGAAGGTTGTTCAAATTCTACTTGACCTTCTTGTTCCAGCAGATACAGCCAATGAGCTAGATATTGACAAACAGGCCGAAGGTACCAATGGGAGGTATACCGGTCGAGACACCCGTGGCGCTCTTGCTGCTATAATGAGGCTTTTATCAAAGAGTTCAAAGGAAGGATTCCCATCTGTTCCTTATACTCTGCTAGCTGATAGATTGTCTATTGTTGTTAGAATGGCATCGGAGATGCGGACATGGGCTGCTGTGCTTCAATTAATTAATAGTCTGATTGAGGATCGCACGGGTAACATCAACCAGGTGATTATCGATCAAGATTGGTCTATAATTTTGGATACAGCTTTAGAGTGCTCGAAGAAACTATGTAACCACCCAGAAAACACCGAAGGTCTGCCGCCTAACAAAGCTACCGAAGAAGTCAATCAGCAGCTTGTCGTTCTTAAGGCGCGACTCAGCACCTTATTAAACCAGAAGACTGACGATTTAGTCCCTCGACCAATCATTGCTAAGTTTTTAAAGGAGGTAGACGAGATTCTTCTTCCAGCTCTCAAGGTATCCCTAAATCAGAAGGGGGTATCGCATATTGCAGATTCCACAGATTTGATCTCACCCTGGGCTCGGAGTGGTTCAGCAAGCCTGGAGAGCCAGAGCGAGCTCGTATTGGATCAGACTGAACAGGTCTGGACCGGCTCAGTGCTAGAACAAACGGACATTACCTCTATCACTTCAGCAGGTCAGCAGGATACCGTTCACGAAGACTGTGATGCAGACACTACTTATTCAATCGACACACTCGCAGAGGACCCAAAACTGCAATACTTTGAATTCTTTGCAGAAAGGCTCGCAAAAGATATTCAGTCTTCTGGGGAAATGCGCATCGATGAAAATAAGGAGCAGCTTGACGCCTTATTGAGGCAATTTGCATGGAAATTGCATGCGGAAGCATCCGATCCTTTTCAGTGGGAAACATCCGTGATCCTCCACCGAAAACGAAAGTAAGTGCAGATTCATACGAGATGGTTCTTTTGAGATTTTTATTTAACTTGATGCTTTCAGGAATATTATCAACTTACTAAACCCTCAGACGCTAGATAATGAAGCTACTGCAGCTCAGGAGGAAGATGAGACTATTGTTAGCGACAACGAGGAAGACGAAAACGCCTCAAATCGTAGACCATTTAGGAAATCTAGAGCCTCAGTGCTGCAGTGGGTGGGTGGCGTTGATAACCAAGCTGGGAATACAGAGTCTGTTCTAGAAGAAAGTCAACAAAGTCTCTTCCAGTTGCCAGATTACGAAGAGTTCATTTGTCAGTCGGATGCCTATGGTTGGCTTCTTACTGAAATTCGACAGCATCATGATCTCGCCTTTGGAGATCTCAATACAATGTCAGAAATAGGCACAAAAATCCGCAAGCAGCTTCGAGCGCAAGAGCCGCTGCGCAAGATGAGCAGCCGGAAGCCGCTAGCATCGGCCACGGTGACTTTCAACCTAGACTGGAACCCTGTTCGCTTTGCGGAATATTCGGGTTTCACCGGCCCCTTTGGAGAAGAAATCCTGCGGGTTCTATGTTTAACGGGCTCTTGGGACGAGGCACACGCGACTACAGTGATTGGTTATATGAAGCAAACTTGGCCTCACTCCTCACAAGCTGTACTCGGTCTTCTGCAAGTCCTGATTACGACGCCGGAAGGAGAAGAGTGTTCTTGTAAGGATAGTATCATGAATTGCCCTCGTGTTCATACTAACACTTCCCCACAGACCAGTCCCCTCCACCTAAGGCTACGACTGGCTCAACGCAACCTAGATCCAACGTCACAGAACTGCGAGCCAAGATTCTTCCGCCTTCCGCCTGCTCCATTACTGCTAGTGGAAGCATTGACTTTATTTCGGAGGTTGGCGAGCAAATTGGATGGTTGGCATCAACCTTGCGGCCTTCAAAAATGCCATCATTCGGCGGCACTATTGCCTGTACACCTGTTATAAAGAACTTTCAGGGACATACCCAGAATGATCTATCTCATGAGATAGTATTCGTCGGTTCCCTTGAAATGGCATTTCAGTATGAAGATTCGCAACCAGGTACCCTCGAATCTGGATCTTGTTGGACTGGGCTTTTCTCAAGTTTGATCCTCGTCCGAGGCTACCCAATCCCTCGAAGATCTGTGGCAAATACAGGTCTCGAGATGTCTTTCGACCTGATGGGTACGATCGTGGGGTCCAACTATGTGGTTCAATTTGGCGATAAGGTAGTTATCAAAGGGTTCAATATGCTCATGGTTGCTACACTAATGACTGCTGATGAGATTGTATGGCACCTAATCGTGAGTGACAAACCTGACGAACGAATCTCATATACAGACCCCCGTATTATTTTTGAGGAGCCACTGCTACCTAATATTCATATGCTCTCATCGAAGCGTCATATCGTTGGATGGTGCTCTAAGGCGATTGATTTGTGTGGTGAGTTGTAAATTATATATGTAGTTTCTCTCTTACTTCTAAGGCTAATACGAATCCTCAAAAGGGCACTCGACTGCGAATCAAAACCCCAAAACATCAGGACTACCTAGGCATCCAGGGACCATCGTTATTGACCGTTGTTACATTGAAACCGATTCTCAAGTCGCTGCCGGCGCCAACATAACTTTGAATCAGAAACACAAACCGTTCCGCATAAAACGAACCAGCGACTACCCAAGCATGATCAAATGGATAAGTCGGCAACCTATTGTTTTCTATGACAACCAAGATCGCCGAGCCTGGCTTATCGATGGTGCCTCCGCGCTGCTCCATCTTGTACGTGCATCACTTTATCGGGACGAGAATGATCCTAAATCACCATACACATGGGTATTTGAAGCCTCAAAGCTGAAGGGAAATTGGAACGGAAAATATGGAGCAGCAGCCGCGATCAAAACGCTGACAGACTATGACAACCTCGACTTGAATGTCTACGTCACCAACAAGCATCGCCGGGGTGATGGCACTTGGGAGACAGAATACGCAACCCTTCAAACGCTGATTGAAGAAGTACTCTACTCGATTGAGATACTCATTGATTGGCAGAAAATGGATACTTCACAGAGCGGAATTCGTTTTGTGCAAAAGCTGGATTCCCGCCACAATATAGTTGGTTGGGATATTCTGGACCTTACTGACCCGCTGCGACCAATCCACCTACGCACAAAATATATTGACTCCTGGGGTGACGGGTGGGTTGATTTGGTCACTGCTATTGGCATTACCACCATCTTTGGTCGCAGTTTGGGTGAGTTGATTCGTCCAGATCCGAATGAAAATGTGTGCACACACTGGGAAAGTGTACCAAAAGAGAAGGAATATATGGCCACCTCGGTGTCTACATTGCAGATGCTGTATTATGAGTGGTTTCATAGAGCTGAGGTCAATCTCGCAGAGGGCGAGTTGACGAAAAAGATCGTTTGGACTTCGCCTTCTAATCCGTTTAATAAATGCGCTTGCTCAACGCGCCAGGGTACTACTGCAACAGGCAAAATCGATCACGTCGATCCGGTGCAGTTTTTAGTCAAGAAGAGAAAGGCATTCTCATGGGCTAACATTCCCTCTGGATCGACGCTAATGGACGTTGATGGACTTCTCGAAAACTTCACGGAAGGAGCCGTGATGTTCGGTCAACTACTATTCTTGGGTTTCCGAAATGATGGAAAGCTGGCCGCTAGGTCAAGCTGCAAACAAGATAGTACGGTGGCCAGCTCCGCTGAGAGTGCCCAAGCAGTTCCGGGGCTTGCAGTCAGCTCGGCCGCAAGCGGGTCTACGAAATCAACGATAACCACGATGCCCAGCCCGGGATCTATGAACACCAGCGACGGGAAGGCTGAAGAAGGCTCTGCGAGAGGAAATGATAAGGGGAAGAAAGGAAAGTCGAAGCAATGGGGCATATTGGAGTTATTTAAGCGGAAGAAGTAGTAGTTGGTTTATTTATCTGGGCTAGCTCATGGTCAGACGTTTTTGAGGTTTGATGAATCAGGAGAAAATTGAGTACCAGACCTTACAAACAAATGGGCAACTCGCTGAGATTTAACAATTTAAAAAAAAAAAAAAAAAATGCTATGCATACAGTAGCCGGTGAGACGCCAAGATAGCCTTGTCTGTGTATTTACGCTCTGCGCCTCGCTGGCGGGTCATTCGAGGGCTCCGACATGTTGGGTGGCTAGACCCAAGGGGGTCCAATGATTAGGGTAAAATTCTGAGCCTCTGCGGCGAAGTTGAGGTTTTGACGCGAGGCTATGCAAGGGCGAGGTGCTGGCAATGGGCCCGTGCACGCCCTGGAGCCCACCCACCGTTGCCCCACATCTCTTGCCTAATATGGCTCGGTAGACGGCTCTTAGACGGGGCTTTCACATTGTGCTACTGCTTTTGTGCACTTCTTGTATCTCCTAAATTCAGCAGGGTCCAAGCGAGCGGTGGTTAGCTCCCCGAAACCACCAATGAGGACACGGCTTGTTGGTGATGCTGGTCTTTGCCCACTGCAGATTTGCCTCCCCACCCAAACTTTGCTGGCCTTTATTAAATGGAGGCATTTTCTCCGTCTCTTGACTTAACAATCAGAGTCAAACGAGCATAACTCGCATACCAAATTGTTCAAACCAAAGAGCCAGCTTGGGCGCGCCTTTGCGAGGAGTATTGGAGCGCTTTCTAACGTCTCAAATTCTGATTTTCTTCTTTCTTATGCACCAATCTTGTCTATATCGTCATGGACATGGCCGACATGAGCCCTTTGGCTCTAAACGGAAGAACTACCCCGGCTTATGGACCTTGTCCAATTGCATCGCCGTCTGTCCACAGCTTTGAGCCGACACAGTATGTCACATATAAACAAACTGTATCGCCCCCTCTGTTGCCCAGCGGCCAAGACGCTGAGTGCACCCACCACTGCAAGAAGAGGCGGCGGGAAGACGACTTGGACTGCGCTAAACAGACCGACCACCTTTGGGCATGTCCATTCTACAAACTGGATTCGTCAACCCACTATCGCTGTCTTGAGAAGTACAAATTAAAAAGATATGCCGATGTGAAGCAGCACATCCGCCGCTGCCATCCTCAGCTGGGGAGTAGTATACTGAAGCATGACGACATTCGCGGCACTGAGAAGCAGAAGTGGTACAAGCTCTGGGATGCTCTCTTCCAGGGGCATCGGCAACCTGCATCCCCATACGTGAAAGATGGCCTCGCCGAGCCCATTGCGCTTCTTCGCAGTCGTGCTGAGCCTTTGCTGGCCGACAATTTACCATCCCTGTTGCAGCGTGTCATAAACGTCGAAGCAGATGCCAGTGCTGTGCTGCGTCTGGGGCTCGAGATTCAGCGCTTGATCTTTGAAGGTTACATTGCGCCACAGCAGGACCACCATGTCCAGCCACACCGATTTTTAGCGTATACAGTGCAATCTGTTGTCGGCACTGTTCCGTCACAAACAACACTTGCTCCCTTGTCAGCCCCGCCAAGAGCTACCCTAGACTATGATTATACAACACCCAATTCAATGCCGACAGTATCCCCTCTCGATAATTCCGTGCTGCAAGGATATTCCCCATTCATGGGCCAGGCGAACGAGCTATTCCCTCAGGTGGAGCCATTCTATCATTTTTCGGGCGTGTATGGGAATGGTTATGAAGGCACAAATGTTCCCGAATGCTGATTGAGTGGTCTTACTCAATTTTACACGAACAAATTCCTCCCGTGTATGCGCATGATCGTATCTTGACAGCAACTTTTTCTTTAAGAAAGAGTATTTCATGATAGATAGCCCTCAAAATCTCAATTCTTTTGCTTTGTTTAGGTGCTTTAATTTCCGTGGACATCTATGCTCATGTGCTTTCTTTTCTATCCAACTACTCCAAGTGAGCAGCGTGCTTGATGTGATATCTACTCAGTCGGTTTGTGCATATAGGGGGAATGAGGCGCCCGTTTCGATCCACAGTGAGCCAACCCCGTGCCACTGATCATGCGCACCTACACCCTCCAATATGTTGCGCAATTTTGTCTAAGCCGAATACTGCATAAATAGTTGAGACTGCCTCACCACAATTCCTTGGCCTAATTTTATCACCCTACCAAACACAACTGTGTTGAACATTTGTGCCGTGTTGTCGTGTGCCGAATCGGAAAGCGAGTTTCGGCTGTGCCTTAATCCACTAATGCAGCTTGTATTACAGCATCACACAAACGTGACCTATCAGAATCCCACACGTCAACTTACGCGTAATTGAGCAAGTACTGTTTAAAATCCCTCTGTATCATTTTAACTCGATGAAGCTTCACAATTGTGTGCCGAGCCTGAATCCAATGTTCAACAAGCAGCCCTGATACGCGTCTTTGCAATTGGTCTACTTTGTCTTTGGGATCAAATTTCATTAGCCTGATATGAAAAAAGACACGAAGTGGTTGGTTTGCCAAATCAAGAGAAACGGCATTGAAATCGTGGTAGCGTGCTTCACTTATGAATTCATTGACCCGTCCTACTCAAAACCAGATTTCACCCACAAATTCAGCACTTTGATGAGGCATCATTCACCACCTGCCTTTCACCACATAAAATAATCGATGGGTCGGAAATACTAGTGTGTAAAATGCACGTGACTCTTAACCTATCGCGTAAATCTGTGCTTCTTCTAAAATGAGAAGATTCTCGAGTGATGCACGAGTGAAAGTTGGAAACTACTACGTCAATTGGATAATCAATTAGAGGCAAGGAGAATATGCAATATTATGATTCTTTGGGGGGTGGAGATGAGGCGTTGGAAAAGAAACAGAAGGCGGATGACATATTGTTTCCTTTTCAAAATCTAGTTATGCATGATAATTTTGCCGGGAGCAATCTTTTTTACTCAAACTTTGTGATTGTCCCAAAACCAAGGAAGTCGTTTTGTTCAGACAAGGAAGAAACTCTCATGGCGTCCTGATAAGCTTCATAAAGACAAAATGACTGACAAAGTTGCAAATTGGAATCTTTTTACTGATTGGGTGTCGGGACCCGCTATCTGAAGTCATCACTTCGCCGCCGAGCCAGAAAGTTAAACTAACGGCAATGCACGATGTTTCTAAAAAGTCAAGCCCAGGTCTGCCGACCAGCCATGTCCTCTAAACGAGGTAGATTAGTGTGCTAACCTTTTTCATCCCGCATCAGAGCATTCCAGTCATTCTGCAAATTATACTCCCATTGGTTCCGATGATCGATACAGGTTTGAGCATGGTGTGATAAACTTTGCTTGAGGAACTCAATACCTAATAATTACCATCAAGTCACGTAACGTAACCTTTCGTACAAGAGCTAGCTTCAAGTATAAACCCAAGGATCCCGTCCCGCGTCGGACGCCCGGCCCGTTTTTTATTTCTACTTGAATTTATCCACCCTGTTTGCTTTTCAGAGCTTTTTCAAGATGGGTATTTCTTATAGACGCCTCAATCCTCTTAGTCGGGAGATCCGCCTCCTGGAGATCGCCCCGGCTAATAATCTCGACGACCCTCTTAAATGCCGCCTCATTACTGTGCGCCACGATGAACGGCTCGACTACATTGCCTTATCAACCCTCTTTGGAGACCCAGGGGAAACAGAAACCGTCAGTGTCAATGGCAAATCTATTTCGCTCACAACCCATATTGCACAAGCACTGAAGCAAGTGCGTGCAGTATTCTACCCTGTCATTTTTCAGCGCGCCCAACGCGCCGCCGACACGCGCCGACAAGATGCGCCCCGCTGGCTGAAGCATCTTTTCGACATCAAAGGCAGCTTTGAGCGGTCGACCTCTCTACGAGTATGGCTTGACTATCTCTGCATCAACCACAAGGACGACATAGAAAAGTCAAAACAGCTCGTGGAGATGAAACAGATTTATAGCCAAGCTGAAATCGTTGTTGGTTGGCTCGGCGAAAAGACAGAGCATACTGATGCCTGCATTGTGACCATGGGCGTACTTCACGAGGCTTTACCGCCTGGCTTTGGAAAGCCAGGCGATAAAAAGGAGCACCCTGAAGACTATTCGCCAACTCACAAGTGGGCCGAGAAAGTGACTTACCTTTGGTCGGAGGGAGACAACGGCCAGATCGCTTCTGTGATGCCACACTGGGTTGGCGCTGTTGATTTCATTACGCGACCATATTTTCATCGGCGCTGGATCATTGAGGAGCTCTCCAGTGCTAGCTTCCCAGCGTTTCTCATTGGCGACCGTATCGTCCCATGGAACACTATTTTATCTTTGTATCGAATAATGGTAGAGTTCAAGTCTCAGCCATCAGTTCTCTTCCCAGTGGTAAGTTTCATGCATGATTT
Source organism: Calonectria pseudoturangicola (assembly GCA_013403825.1). Lineage (NCBI taxonomy): Eukaryota > Fungi > Ascomycota > Sordariomycetes > Hypocreales > Nectriaceae > Calonectria > Calonectria pseudoturangicola. The sequence continues at coordinate 17,648 of VTGA01000028.1, forward strand.
GGATACCTCACAGATTTGATTTCTGACTTGGCTCCGAGCAGCACCTTCGCGATGCAATTGCAGAACTACCCTTGGAAACTGCCGATAAGCTACAGGATGAGTTTGCTAGGAGAGAGGCGTTGGAGGAATCGAAAATGCACCAGGAGATTGAAAGTGCCCCACCGCGATCTACTAGATCATTCCGATCGTCGTGGTGAGTGGTTTCGCCGAGGCTAGAGCGACGGATTCCAATCATCAGACAGCCTGATGAATGAGATACTATTCTCTATAAGATGAATTACAATCGTCTTTTATTGGGATATCTTTCAAAATAGTAGTGGAAACCGGAAATATCCAAGCCTGGGTACGAGATAATATTTACTTAGGTGGTAGCCTGGTATACACTGAGTCGCAATGCCGTAGCTCTGAACAGATATGTGATTTCTCGAGGCCAACCAAGTCCTGCAGAATGAGCGGATCGGCTGTTTGGAATATCTCAATTGATCAAGTCAAGACTTGAGTAGCTTCGACGAAGTGATACAAAGGAGCTTTCATCATTCAAAATTTGACCTTGAATAGAATTGGGAAGTCTATCGAGGTCACGCTGGGAGTCAACTTCCAATAATAACCATATCACTTTCTACTCTTCGTTTTAGATATAACACACATGAAAACCGTGCCTGAATATTGCTCCGGCATGCTAATTAAAGTTCGTCTCTTTTATGCTTTCCACCATGTTCAACAACGTCTGGACTTGGCTTGCAAGGAAAATCACCATTTTCTAACGTGGTCAACTCAGGATAAGCACAGAAGTTCTGTGGGTTGTGCCTCTCTGCTGCGTCGACTGTCAAGACTGCAGGCAATGCTCTTGGGGCGATGCCTTCCTCTACCCACGCCTGGAGAGATTTGAGCGCATTAAGCGGATAAGGAGCTCCAGGGGGAGATCCACAGTGTTTCGCACCGGGAATTTCAAAATATCGGTAATAATCTTGAGTCTTCGCGTCGCGCAGTTTGTCAAAGGTCATGACGCTTTCATAGTATTCTCTCATGGCCCTGACTGGAACCGCCTCGTCGTTAACAGAGTGCCATGTGATCATCTTTTTCCCCAGCTCATTGAAGCGTCGTAGATCTGAGTTGTGGCTGCTAAACAGGCCGTCCCATTCCTGGATGCTGTCCTGGAATAGCTGAGCATATTCTGAGTGGGTCATCTTGCTTGGATCAAAAGAAGCATCTTTCTTGACCATGAGTCGGATCCAATCGTCTGAAATGGTGAAAGGCCGACCGCGTGTGCAGTGGGTTCCCTCGCAGAGGGTATTGGCAGTCGACATCAAGCCAACAACAGCTGTTCCCAGTGTTATACCAGGGAAGAGTTGATTTCCATCACTATCGACTGGACCTTGACGCATCGATTTCCAGACGGCGATGGCCTCCTTGGAAATGGTTGATGCCATTCCCTCACAGTCAATCTTATGTCCAACCAGTGAATCTGGATCAAAATCGCACAAATCTTCCCTAGAAACAATGCCATCCTTGACTCCATCTGCCCCATCGCAAGCTTCCACACTGGAAGCCGTGATGACCTCAAACTCACAGGCTGGCGGATATGTGTCCATTTGGTTCATGATGAATTGGGGCCAGTACATCGCCAGCAGCAAAGCTGGAAAATTGACTGCGGGGCAGCTTGTGAGAATACCGTCATAATCTTCGGGGTATTTACTGGCTATTGTGAGACCTTGCCTCCCTCCGGTCGAGCAACCGTGCCAATAGGAAAATTTGGGGCCTGAGCCATATCCCATTTCTACAATTTGTTTGCCAATGACAGGCAGGTCATGAAGAGCTCGATGTCCGAAATTGACAACCAGGGGATAGTTCAGGGTACCATTTTTCATCAATCAGGAGTCAGCGGTGGAAAACAGGTCATGTTCGTAGCCCGCGTTTGTAGTGGCGACGGCATAGCCTTGGGAAACTAGGGCCGACATCATGTCGTAGCCAAATGGTCCAGCGTCTCCAGCCACCCAACCCCCTCCTTCAACACCCACGAAGCGGTCAGTGTAGCTTTCAATTGGCAGCCATATTTGAACCGAGACCAGGTCACCATCACCAAGATGGGTGTAAGAAACTGTGACGTTGCATGCGTTCACACCGGCCGGACTGATAAACGCAGATTCGGCTTTGAAACCTGTGTAGCCTTTAAATCTCTGCAAGAGTGAAGCAGTGACAGAGGCGACTTGAGCTCCCGGTAGACTAGGAAATGCAAAGGATTCTGGGTCGCAATTTATCGTATGCTTTGCAGTGATCTGCTTGAAAAGGAGCAGTAGAATGTATCGTGGGGCCCCAAAGCCGGAAAACCTCATCATGAAGAATTGAAAGTGCGAAGGGTGAGAACCAAAGATCTTCCTTAATAGAGGGACTACCTTAGCTTTTAAACCCTTGCGAATTCCTAAATGCCGGTCCATTATTAAAACCTTTCACCGCTCATGTTACGGTCGGGCAGCCACGTCATTTGTGCCTCCTCAACGCCGAGAGTCCGCGCATTCCGCGGACGATGGTCCGTGAGAATTGGCCAACAGCTAGTTCTAGCTACTACCCATTTTCCTCTGACGGATACGAGTTTAGGCTTTAAGAGCTAAAGTGATGGTCGAGAAGCATTACCGAACAAGATAGCGAACAATCTAAGTGTCTTAAATTCACTCATCGTCTCGGCATACCTCGATAATGTCTCTAATCTCCGAGGATTGAGACGTTTGTGAATCATATCAAGGAAGCCGAAGCGAGGGCGGCGATGTCGACTGTGATAATCGCAAGAGCGTTAAGAAACTGTGTTACATTAGCTGGAACAATCCTTGGTCTAAGATGTCAGTTGATCCTGCGATCATTCCAAGGGCAACGAGTTGGATAGGAAACGTGATCTAAATACTGCCAACTCACTATTTTGGTGATAGTCGTGATCCTGCCCCTTAGGTGGCCAACTGAGTGCTCCCACTCAAACAGGAAACACAAATATATACATGTGATATGATCATCACGAAGAGTGAATGAAGTCTAGTGTTGAAATGACGATTTAGGCGGTCGCAGGTATGCGTAATAGCAAAAAGTATCCCCTCAGCGGAAGACGTTCCGAAACAAACTGCCTTCGGTACTTGGTTCCATTCAACAGTTGACCCCAAAAAATTACCCATGTTTTATCAAACAATCTGATCGTAGCATTAGAATAAGGGCGATCTCCACCATGGAGGGTGTATCGTAACTAGACGGCAAGTCGGCACACTGCATGACCAATAGAGATTGCATTGACGACTTGCCAAGACTGTGTATGAAGCACCCAAAACAAAATCAGAATTATTCCCGAAGACGCAAAAGGGTCTCATCATTATGAAACTTGGCCCCCACCGGCATTTGTTGCCGAAAATTGGAGAAGTAAAGCGCCTCATCAATGCGACTCTAGCACTACAGAAAATATCTTCAGAATTATAGCCAGTAGTCTGCTGATTTTCTCCTCGGATTAAACACCAGTCCATCCTCGGCGATTCTCGGAATATATACCAAGAAAAATGGTGAATTGAAATTCTTTACTTGTCGTTAGCGATGACCCATTAGTAAGGTCAAAGCACTAGCGTTGCGGAGTGATTTTCGAAACGTTGTTTCAGATCTCTTAGCCACTTTGGAAGAAGTGAGAAAAGCATTACGCGTAGTTGAGCAGCCCCTTCTTGTACAAGCCACAGTGGAGCAGAAGCCCCAGCAATTCAGTCAACCAAGTTGGCCAGTGATCTTGTCCCCAGGACTTCGGTAGCTTAAGCTCACCAACTGGCACAACTAGCATAAGTGAAACTGTCTAAGAGTGGATTCATCCAGAACTTCCCATTAAAACCATTGTCGGGGATTCAGTCACGTCGAAGCCGTGGTATCCACAGTAAATACTCTCCTGACGCTTGCCAAGCACAACTACGCCTTGTACGCGGGCCGTGAAATCTTGGCTTGCATGGAAGAGGCATCCAAAGATGGCAACCATTATACAGGAGACTGCGTATCCACGTATAGGAAAAGGCTGGAATTTGCTATTCATCCCCGGTCGGTGCAGCCGCTGCACTCGTGCTCAACCCAATCTAAATGCGATCGTAGGTCTCCGAAATCTCAGCCATGAATAACAAAATTTGGCAGGAAAGGTGAGAAAAAGGATTCAGGATGCCAAGACATGAGGCTTCAGCTCTTTTCTCAGGATGAAGGATTTTCTTCCATCACATTATAAATATGGCAGCAAACACCCACCTCCAAATCTCATCACGCTTATTACCCATTCAATCCATCTGGACTAAACTTCAAGTCTACAAACCGCCACTATTCACTCCCCTTCTCCCTCATTGGTTTTTATACGCTCATCCTGTTGAAACTTTTCTCTCGAATACATTATGTATACAAAGAAAGCTGCTCTCGCTGTTGCCCCATTTGTTTTCTTAGCCCATGCCGATGTCGTCCTCGACAAAAAGGATGTACCAAAGGCCTGCCAGGTCATCTGCGAGCCGGTCGTCAAATTGACTGGTGCTTGTAACGTTGACTTGAAGAAACGAGATGGTCAGCAGGAAAGCCTTCTTGAGGCTCAATGCGTATGTACCAACAAGAGCTTCCAAGTAGGAAGCATCACGGCGTTGTGTGCAGACTGTATGCAACAAAATGTCGCCTATACAAAAAGGGCACGAGCTATTGTAACTAGTCAAGTTCACAAAGCTCGGTCAGCTCGCCAAAATAAGACCAGAAGTCATCATTCGGATTCTGACTCTGACTCCAATTCTACTTCCAATTCCGACTCAGACTCCGACTCGAACTCATCCATCTTTCAAAGCGATTCTGACTCATCTGACGACGGATTTTTCAAGAAGATTCAAAAATTTGGCAGAAAGCTGAAGTCTCGCAAACCGCTCAATAGCCCTAAGGGCGAAAGGGATACCAACTCCAACTCTGAGGACTCCGACAGTGATGATTCCCAGAGTGATTCTGGTTCGTCGGATGACAACAGGCAGGGTCGCGGTAAGACCATTCAGGCCAGGCGCAAAACAACCGTTGTCCGTCGTGAGCTGCCTACTCGCAAAGTAAGAAATGATGAGTCGTCTGGAAATGACTTAGATGAGTCCGGAACCGATGATGATGATAAGCGAAGAGCCAAAATTCGTCGAATCGTGAGGGCTCGTAACAAGCTCAGAGCTCGTAGGGATGATTCAAATAACAAGGGCGAGTACAACACAGACACCGGCAACGATAGCGACAGTAAAAGCGATGATGAAGCTCTCGCAGTCAAGTCTCGCCGTCGCGCTCGTCGTGGTAAACCCCAGGTCAAAAACATCGATTCCGACAGTGCGGACTCAGAGAGCAATGATTCCAACGCCGATGACGCCTCACGAAAGAAGATTCGAGCTCGTCAAGACGTTCATAGCGTCAAGAAGCCCCAGTATAAGGACATCGATACGGACAGTGATGACTCTCAAAGCGATGATTCCGACAGTGACGATGACGCACGCAAAAAGATTCGAGCTCGTCGAAATTTGTGTTATGGCAAGAAACCTCGAGATGATGGTGACGACTCAGATAGTGCCGATTCCCAAAGCAACGACTCCGATAGCGATGACGATGCTCGCAAGATCGCCAAGAAACCTCGCTCTGTCCGCCGTGGCAAACTTCAAGCGAGAGACGTTGGTTCAGATAGCGACGATTCCGAGAGCAACGATTCGGATAGTGATCTTGATACGGACCATAAGGGTCATGCTGAACACGAGGCGCGCCGTGGAAAGATCAGGGCTCGTGGCTACAACGACAACGCAAACGGTTCTTCGTATGAAGAGGGATTGAAGGGTGGGATTTCTCCTTCCTGTGTTCTATATTCATTAAACTAATCTGTGGCTCTAGATGTCCAAAGCATCATGTCCTTGTGCGGTTTTAGCAGCGCACAGTACGATGCATCTGATTCTGGCTCTGCCGCGACCATTACCGTGGTTGCAACTGCGCCAACGGCCATCAACCAACTGAGTACCACCATCACGAAGCCGACTGCACAGGCCACCGCGACTGACGAGCCGGTCACTGCTGCAAAGTCTGGCGATGAAACAGAATACGGCACTGGCAGTGGGGAACGTGAGGATGAAGACGAGTACCTACGTCGCCGTGAAAATTCTGCGACAGGCATGTCCCGGTTTGGAGCTGCTGGAATTTTGGTTGTTGGCGCTGCCATGTTCTTGGCATAAGGATCTAAAGTTGTTCGGTAGTGAAGTAGGGTTTTCAGTACTTGTCTAGAAATTTCTCAAGAAACTTTAGAGTCTTTAATTGACTACGATCCGAATTGACGTATGTATGCTGCTGAACGCCTTTCCCATGGTCTGGGCCTGTATTGTCACATTTTTTCAAAACTACAGTCCGCTTAAATCTCGACAGCTTCAGTGGTTTAACAGGGCTAGGATTGGAATGCATCATATTCCCATCAAATGTGTTGTGTCTGCGGGGGCTAAAATTGCAGTGCAGGTACCAAATGACCCTCCGACGGCCCGAGATGCTCGTACTCACCCACGTTCCCAAACTTTCGGCAAACGATGGCTCGAATAGGGAAAGACGCTAAATTTGGCATGCGAGCGTACGACTGCAAATATGAAATATGAAGGAGATAGTATCAAAACAAAAACAGTGGTCGCGTTTGATTGGGTTTGTGTAAAAATTCACGGTGACAGGGAATGTTTCTGACAGTTTTCGCGATTGGAGCGTGAATTCTTCAACGTCAATTAGCGTAGCCAAGAAGCGCCTTGGCCAACCATGCGACGCGCTTTGTATCCCGCCAAGATGGCATATTTAAAAAGGTGAGAAAGGGCAGTAAAACTAGCATCCTTCTTTTGATCCAAATCCGTGGTATTTGGTCCTATCTAATTGATTATGAGTTCATCAGTCTACCCAGAATGCTACCAATGGCGCAAAGCAGCAGACGGCCTCTGGCGACGTGATATTGACGAACTAGAACAGTTCTACACCACGTTTTGTCGGAGCCCCAAAAGCCCTGACCAAGCGTCATTCCCCGTCACTTGTCATGCTTCTTTTAAAATTCCAAGGTCAAACGATGAATCCGTACTGGATGTTTCCGCTCGCGTCAAGGACGCGTTTTGTCGCGCTTGGGGCGCTCTTCATGTGGAGCACCCCATGATAGCTTCTTGGACGCAGATAGACCCCGAGACCGGACACTGGGAGAAGTGCTACGCCCCATTCACAGACAGTGAGGATGGTGGATGGGCCAAGCAACAGTGGCTGGAGGAGACGTTCCGGACTGTGCAGATGGAGAAGAGCGACGAGTGGATCAATACGAATCCCCCAACTTTCAGGTTGCCCACAGTATTTTTCGCAAGCCCGCTCACAGACTGCCACGATGGTCTGCAAGGCACTGTATACCTCCGATTTCCGCATGATGTCGTTGATGGTATTGGAATTTTGTATACTCTGAATCGCCTTGTCGAGTTAGCAAGTCGCGCCTTTACAGGGCTAGACATTTCCCCTATGCCGCGCAATGCTGAAAATGATCGGCTTTCTCTCCCTGTTCGCGTAACATCTAAAATTGCCCAACACGCAACAGAGGTCCAGAAGAACCGGTTCAAAGCACTCGTGGCTGAAAACCAGCGCCTCCAGTCGGACAAGCCATTTCTGGGTCTTCCAATGTCCACATCTAGCCATTCAGATGCGACCCAGCGTGTTTCAGTCAGTTTACCCGAAGCTGTGATGAGCCCTCTCATGGAGAAGTGCAAGCGCCACAAATTGACCATAACGCATGTCGCTAGCGCTGCCATCATTACTGCCCTTCGAGACTTGCAGCTATCTAGCACCGGCACGCGCGCTTGGCGATACTCGAATCATGCTCTTTTGAACCTCAGATCGTTGTCCCCGCCAACTGACTCGTTCGTTGTCGGAAATTACCACATGCTCGCTCCCCATAGCATGGCTATTGATGTGAATACCTCCCTCGCAGCTATTGAACCAACTCCTTCGGCGACAGAAGAGCTAATTTGTGCCGCAAATCAATTCCGTGATTATTACTCAAAAGTGCGACCCGGCCCAGAATCATCAAATGAAGATCTTCTTGCTTTTGCTCCCATGATTTGGGATCTTTTTACGCCAAAACCGTCATCACCCCAACCAGCACAACCTCCAACAGCTCCTGTTGCTATTTCATCGCTAGGGAACCTTTGTGCTGTGGTCAAACCGGATCATGGTCCCATCAAAATTACGAATGCTTGGGTTGCTGGCGAACCCTTGGGCACTGGCATCAGCACATTTCTGCAAACTTGGTCTAACGCTTTGAGTATTTCGATGCTTTTCAATGTGTCGTTTCATAACAAGGAGTGCATAGAAAACTTTCAGCGGAGGATTCTGGAAATTCTTATTATTGGCATGCAGCTGGAGCAACATGGAGAATAAGACTATTCCAATTTGCACACATTCATTCCGCTATTTGCATATATAAAAAATAAAATTGAATTATTTGTGTAGAAATTAAATAAACGAAAACTTTTATATTGAAAAGTCTTGGCCGAATAGCTTCATGTTCGTCAGTAGCAAAATGAATGTACGTGAGTGTGAATACTAGTGCATGATCACGTTCAAAGGGGCAGATTAACACAGAGCCCGTCAATTGATCGAAACATAATTCTGGGTATACATGGAAATATACATATACACAGACTCAGAAACAATCGTCCCCAAGTAGCGCATCGTTTGTCTCAGTTGTGTCAGCACGGAAATAATGTCGCCTGCAGGAGCACCGGGTAAGTAGCCCAGATTGGCCACTGATCAAATGTGGGACGATAACTCCCGGAGACTTTTCTTGCCAATCGATTGGATAGCCCAGGGCGCAATTCTTCCACTAAACCAATCTTGGCTAAACTCAATTGATTGCGCTGATTTTCGCTAAGCCCTGCATCCTGTGGTTCGGCCGTGAGATGCAACTCGACAACAAATGGCAGAGATCTACAAGCCCCTCTACCTAGACAGGCACTGTAGTGTTGTATTCGCATCCATGCTAAATAATCACTAACATCCTTTGATTGTTCGCCGGCCAGGTTCTGGCTCAGTCTATGATTGGGAAGCCGCTTACTTTAGTCAAGCTGACCAAAAATGACAGCGTGTGATTGGTGAAACGCGTCTCGGTATCCACGTTTTAATAAAATACCGTTCCCCTCGATCGTTGGTGAAGATGACTATGTCGGGTTTTTTGTACCATTGTCCTCTCCCGTTTGTGTCGTCTGTTCGATACTCAACTCATTTTACCCAACCCGACCAGACAGCCCACTCCGAACACTTTGCAGCTATGGTGGGCGTTCCAGGAAAGTCAAAAGCTTGTGCTAACTGTCGCAAACGTAGAACAAAGGTGAGAATATGGTCTGTGGGTAACGTTGCTGTGTATTGACTTGGCATGACGTAACAGTGCGATCTACGGCAGCCTGCATGCGGCCAATGTCAAAGAGCGCGCGTCACCTGTGGCGGTTACGGACGACAAATGATCTTTGTACACAGCACCACGCGAGAGGTCGATAATGGCACCCGCTCATTTCAAGGTCCGACCTATACGGGCTCTGAGAGCCACCAAACGAAACCAGCCCCCACACAGCAGGAAAGGAGCAGAGCCTCATGCTCGAACCAATCTCCATTGCTTCCTGACGACCTTGCGCGCAGTGCCTACGAGGAGAATGTTGTCGGTGACTTTTGGTCTTCGTATCTACCAAACGGACGTTCCGCTTCCGATGCGGTGATACAATTCTCTAACTATGGATGGACCAATGTGGCTCACAACCTTTACAAGAAAGGAAATCCTAACATTCGCATAGTCTTGCTGGCTAACGCCATGGGGCTAATAGGCCAACGTCAAGATGCCCCTCTAATGTTGCGCAAGAGCCAACAACTTTATGGGAGTGCGCTGCTAACCGTGGAGCAATCTCTTCGCAACCCTAACAAGCAAGAGGCCCACGAAGTAATGACGGCATTAAAGCTACTAAGCTTTCATGAGGTAAATTGTCTAGTCTCTTTGCTACTATTCTATGATAAAAGATAGTAACCGGGTTTAGATGTGGTTCGGCCCAGAAGACAAGAAAACCCCCGCCCAGTTCAAAAGATGGATTATGCATGTCAATGGCACTACAGCCTACGTGCTTTCGAGCGGGCCGCAAGCCTATAAGCGAGGTTATGCTCATAGACTCTTTTTGGATATCAGACTAGCACAGGCAAGAGCTGTCACATGAATTTTACTAGCCGTATTTGTATCAGACTACTGACTAGCATACCCAGGCCATCTCAGGCATACAGTTTCGCCAGCCGTCGCCCTTTGCCGAACCAGAATGGAAAACAATCCCTTGGGAAGAAACTACAAAAGATCCCAAAGACACACTCATAGACATCATATTGGAATTCCCCGGTATAAATGCAGAGATTGATGCCATTGAGGCTTGTCAAGATGAAACGGAGAAGACAACGCGCCAAAAAATGCTGGCATTAAAGTGTTGGTCTCTGGGCCTCGACTTGCGTACTTGGGCTGCCAATTGTGGTCGCCCTGCATTGAATCTTGCCGAGTCGCAAATTAAAGATGGAAATGCCGAGTATTCTTCGCTCACGACATCTGAGGAGTTCGCCATGGCCCATGCAGTCTTGCAATATTGGGCCAGTTGCATTATTTTGTACAGGACCACCCGCATGGTCGCCATTGACTCTGCGCCCGCAGGAAAGGAAATACCACAAGAATCAGATCCTCTGGTTTACTGTGTCAAGATGGCTCACTTCATTCCATTTTTCCTGGGCCCGAACGCAGGTTGCCATTTCATCAACATGGCTCTCTTCCCCATTGCCACTGCGCTTCGTCACCTGGCTAGAATGGGAGTAGTTGGGCATTCTGAAGAAAAGATGCTTTTATTGAGGGCCTTTAAGGGATTTGTGGGTAATGTGGCTTCAGGTTTGGTACAAAGCTTCCAGAGTTACGAGGGACCCAAACACAAGCCAATTTTAGATTAGAGGCAGTGGGTGGAAGCCTACAGCAGTAACAAAGGACAAGTGTGGCGAAGGCGTTGGGGCTGCAGGAATCTACATTTCCAACGAAAATAATTAATTCAAGCTTAAAAATGCTGCCTATGTCTCATACTCGTCGTCGTCTCTAGAGCCTCGTCCTCATTCTATTACTTCTCCACTGAATCCTTCCATTTCTTCTAGCAACCTTCTCTTATTCTGCGAATCCTCACGTCATTTGTATTCATCATCTAATCTTCAACTAGCCAACCTATATCATTGTCAGCTACATCATTCAAAAATCAGGTGGTGCTGCTGTCATCACAACCGGGCCGTCGTCGTTGCTGTCCCACTCCTTCTGCCACTCATCTGACGGTTCCCACGTCACTTTGCGCGAGAGAAGTAAGGGGGTGACATCAACTAGTTCCGCAGTGGTAGTTACTGACTTGGCTGTAGCGCTCACCTTGGGGCTGGTATGGTTCTGGAGCATAGCCATTAGAGAAGGCTTTTTTCCAATTGATGGGGTGCTGAGACTCAGATGACCACCGAGATTCTTGGTTTCAGTATTTCTGAGTCTGGGCAGATACTTCTTAGCAGCACTCTCAGAAGCATCGAGTACAGTGGGGCCGAGCCTCATCACACTGGTCTTGATGAAATCAAAGATGGTGCCCTCGGAGTCGTTGATATCTTGGCTGGGCATATCTTGACTGGGGGTCAAGGTTATCTTTTGTAGGTCGCGCTTTGTCAGAGCCATAAGAGCTTGGAGGGCAGTATCGGCCATTATGGAACGCTTTAGAAGGAGGCGAGTGGCTTCTTCGTGACGAGTGAAGGTGGACTCAATGCCAGATTCCTGGCCGCCGAGGCCAGACAATTTACTAGCAGCAGATTGCAGGCCAGCCCGTGCAGTCTGAGAGGCGAGGGGGTGCGCCCGTTTAAATTGTGACAGAGTCGTCTGCAAGAAGTCAAACCAGCCTTCCTCGCCAGCAATAGGTCTGGTTGGTTCAAAGAGACCCTCAACAAAGGCAGAGTCGCCCTCAGAACTCTCCGGGCCATCAACCCTGAGGGGCCGACGGTCAAGAAGACGACTAGGTCGAGATGCAAGGTCCATTTGGTGGGAAGTAAGGTCGACAGCAGACTCCGTTAAAACGGGAGTCAAGGCCTTAGCCAAAACATCGACGTTTGTAACGTTCAGAGACCAGATATCAGTCATCTTATGAATGAGTTTAGTTAGCTCCGGCGAGTCCTCCATGGAAAGAACGGCTTGTAACGCAGCCTCCGCAATCATGGCACGCTCAGAAGGTCCATCGTTTCCGATATCAATACTACTCTCTGCGCCAGCGATGGCACCGAGAAGGCCTCCAGCAACTGGACTGACAAAACTGCCGACAGGGCCGAGCAAAGACGAGAGAGTGGGCGCAGTCCTGGTACCAATCCGTGCCACCGCCTTGAGGATGTCTAAAAAGCCTTCTTCTTCACGAACCATACTAGGTCGGGGGGTTTGCAGCGGGATTTGGGGGCTGACTCTCTCGCCGACAGGAGTAAATCCAGTAGAATTGAAGCTACCATGGCTAAGGCCAGCACCAGCAGGGCTGGGAACGTTGGGACTGGCGATGCTTTGTTCACCGGTTGCAATCAACTGGACACCCTTGGCAGTTTTGAATGGAGTTTTGTCGGAATTGAAGAGGCCGATGAAGGCCTCATAGTCGTTGCCGTACTCGCCCTTGATGGAGTTACCGGAATTGTACTCGCCACCACCACCACCGTAACAGTGGGTTCCGATGGAAAGCATCGTTCCATCAACTTTCCTTATAATCGGACTGCCGGACTGGCCTGTTGGTAGCACGTTAGCGTGGTTGTATTTCGTTTTCTAGAACTGTGCTAGTCCATACCTCCAAAGGTGGAAATAGGGTACTCGATCATATGGCGATCGCTCTTGTTAACATCAAAGTCTACGCGGGTAAATTCCTCGTACATCTGGGCACCATGCTCAGTGCCACTGGAGTCGCTGAGGCCCTTGTCACCGGGGTAGCCGACAACACCCAGGAGAACCCTCTCGCCGGGGCTGGGGGTGTTGATGAAGTTAAAGGTGCGAAGGTTACCAGTAAAAGGGCGATCAATCTGGATGAAGGCAATGTCACGTCGACGGTTACTGTGATCCTCAATCCACTCGGCAGTGGTGACAACATTGAGACCGTACCGGGCCTGGGTCTGAGCAGATTTGAGGGAGCCACGACCATTGTATCCAACGTAGCACTTGACCTGAGTAGCAGCACCAAACTTGTGACCCCAGTCGTAGACGACATGGCCAGCAGTGACAAGCAAATCGGGGCGGATGAGCCATCCGGTTCCCATCATCCAAACCTCCTTACCAGACTTGTTGTTTTCGAAACAGGACTGGATTTTGACAATGGCTAAGAGAAGTTAGTTGCCAATATTTTCTCATTCTTGCTCATGTGGCTCACAGCGGTATTTTCCGCCATCATTAATGTCGGAATAGTCGACGAGCATACGTTCATCATCGCCAATAATAGACTCTTCATCTTTGCGACCGTCGTCGGGGAGGAGAGCGGACTCAGCAGGGTGAGAAGATGTGGGGAGAGCAAGCCTCCAGACAGCAGCGCGAGGAGACATTTAATCAAAATGAATTTTCATGAAAGAGCCAAAAGTATTGATTATGAATTAGATTAGAGGTGGGATATGTGTATTGTTTTTTAGACTGTGTTGTGCGGTGATGAAAAGTGTCGGGGAGAGAGGGCGGTCGATGCCTTTATTCTTCCCGGGAAGTGCGCATGCAACAGCAACTTCAGTTCCCAGCATTTACAGCGAAGCATGCTTTCGGAGATCTAGACTCAGTGGCAAAGCCGCAGTGGTGCCAACTTCTTGTGAATAAGTGAAACAAAAACCCACTAGCATCGATACTTTTCGGATGCGCCGAGCTGACGTGAGTATCTTGGTCTAGTGAGGGCGCCTACCTGCCAAGAGCCTTAAAATATTCAATAGACCTGTCTCATAAATAAACATGCATGGAGCTAATCAAGCCTGTAGGCTATTGCAAAAATCACATGCCGAAAAAATAGCGCGGTTCGTGGTCTCTGCAATGAGGGGGTTGTGTATCTGGCCGTCGAAAGTGGCGGGTGCACGTGCGGAGATACCAATGCACTCCCTGCATATGATTCTCAATATTTCTCACTGCGTTCCCTTCCTGCATGTCTTAATGCCTCAGTAAATCTTGACCCAGGCCTCCAGGGACGGGACAAGCAAGAGAGTACATTCTAGCCTGGGCCTCAATACCCTCCCCGCACTAAATTAGGCAAAGCGCCAGCAAAGTGCGGCTGGCTGCGCACGCGATCTAATGCGGACTAAAGCTATAGTCTCAACACATATGCAAAGCTACTGCAGGACTATTGACGGGGCTGAGAAGTAGCAACGCAGAGGAAAATATTACCGCGGCCAACATTCTTCCAATCATCCAAGGCGACCCCGCCATCAGTCGAGGTCCACATGCTTGTCATTAGTTTGCACAGAGGCGGCAATGTTACCACACCTGGAGCCAAAGTTGCCATACATCATGAGGCATCTCTGCCTTTGCTAGACTGCAGTTGGTACAAAGCTCAAGAATGTAAAAGAACTATGATTCAAAATGGCGTAAATCTAGTCTCCATACTGTTAACTGTGTGTTTTATGGTTGAGTTTGATCCCTACCCTATATAGATGCATATAACTTGAATACTATCCTCACGTAAAGTAATGGAGTCTAACCGATATCCCCAATCAACGCCTGTTTTTTTTTTTTTTTATGAATGATTTAAAATGTATCAATTGAGAACGAATAACGCAATGAACAAATAATGTGCAGGAAGCGATCATTATGAAAGCACATTGGTGTGGGTATTGTAAGGTGTTAAATGTTCTAAGTCTGATTTGGGATTATGATTGCCTCATTTTTGAGAGGTAAACGACGTGAACACACTAAGAAACCTGCATAAGAGTCATTTGCAAATTTCATCCACGTGGCCTTTTTACCAATTGACAATGTATTATTTTCAAACGGTGTGCAAGAGAATGCCAAGAGGGGCTGAGCTGGCGGTGTTCAGCCACAAACACATGATGAGTGGATTACTAATAGCTCATGCGTCCACGACTAGGTACGTGGTCGCTGGGTAGCTGGCGCGGCACCAAAATCACTCGGCCAAACCGAACACTATGTGCACATTGGTTAAGACCCATTGTCTCCGATTCCATGAATTCAATAGTAAACTGGCACGCTGAATTAATGTGCGGGTGTTTTGCTGCATGCAAGGTACCACTTGATCAATAGCTATAGGAACATTATTATCATGATTTAACGATTGCTCATAAAATCAGAAAGCGAATTCTGATGGACTTTTCACATACAGGCAACTAGTGAAGATAAGAGACTTGTATAGTTCAAGTGGTTAGTGACTTTATGGCAACATGAACATAAGACTCGCATTTCCTAAAATATAGCTAAAGGAGAAATACGACTGCAAAATTCAATGTACAATCAACCACAAAAGATACCAATAACAAGATAGAAATATAATCTAGTCGAAAAACATGTACTGGTGCTCCCAAACGGACTTTATCTTGATAGGTCCACTTTTCCTCAGCCGGTAAACAAACGTGGTCCGTCTCAGCCATCCTCCCATATGCACATCGTCATCGCTAGCATAATCGAAGAATACATTATTGATTAAAAATTTGCTGTCTCGTCGGTATTGGTCGTAGCAATTGGCCTTGGCCTTGACCCGGTGATGATTGAGATATTCGGTATTCTGGCCATAGATGATGGCGAAAATGTGTAAATCAGGATTCTCATTCGGAATTAGTTGGCTTTTCACACCATCCAATTGCCTCATGATATCATCTCTCTCGTTTGCAAGAGCTCTCTTCTAATCCCTAAGCCGGGTTTGGAGATCTGCTGTCTCGCTCCTCAACCGGTTCTCAAGCTCTTCCACTTTGCTCTCTAAAATTCCCCTCTCGCTCCGGACCATCGCCAATTCTTGAGTGTGTTTGGCTTCAATTTCGGAAGCAATGATTTGTCTTTGCTTTTCTGCCCACATGGCGTCGTCCCAAGGTGAACTCATGTTGGAAAAGGTGCTGGAACTGGTTCTTGTGCTCGGCCGAACCACTTGAATTGTGGCTTGGGAATTAAAAATGAGAGAGTAGTAGCAGGTAAGAAAAGAAGAAGAATAATCTGATTTTGACCCCTTGGATCAGTGAAACTATGATTTCCCTTTATATATTAACATTCTACAACGCAGCGTTACTGTTGGTCCTTGATTGGGTCCAATATCCCATGAACATGAGAGATTGTATCCACCCTTGTCGGCTTAGCTGGTGGTGACTATGGCCCCTCGATTGGCAAAGATTTTGATGGATTTTCTAGTGAATACCAAACCTGCTAAAAATAAATGACGTAATAGCTTCCGCTTAGGGGAAATGGGGAGCTGAGGATGGAAGTGCGACCGGCATTAGTGTCCTGGGTGGCGTGCCACTGTAAAGTCCAGACTCCTGCCAAGTCACATGCTCTCTTGAAATGGCTGGCTGAACAAGTGCGACTCCACCTGAACTGTCTCAGACATTCGTGCAGACAGAACGGGACAGCCACAATACAAAATTTGATACATCTAGTCCTTTACTCGATATATGCACAGGTTTATTCCCTAGCTAGTGAGTGTTAGTCCTCATGTGACCGCCAGCCGGATTCCCAATCAGCCAGCCCTTTCAAGCCAATTGACTTCTCTTTGGTTAGTTCTCAGCCAGCCATTAAAGATTCACATTATACCCATTTAGGTATGACACAAAGAATCTTAGCCCTTTCGAATACCACTCATGCACTTTTGGGCGAGTTCACTTTCACGACTAGGAAAATTACCGGACGGTTTATGAATAAAAGAAATCCTTTGTCTCGTGATTCAAATTCTTCTAGTCCGGGGCTGTCTCATGGCAGAAGACGTGCAAAGGAAAAATTGCTCCGATCGTGATCCACAATATGCGTCTGGGTCTGTGAGTTTCATTTCCTGATTTTCATATTGTGCATCATCTTCCCAATTTCGCAGCTTGAGCCAATCGGTAGTTCTTGCCAGACTCTCATACAGCGAGGAAAATTCATAATTGGTACTGAGTAGGATTAAGTAGGTTCATTATAGAAAAGACGCCTTAGGTTCGCAGATTAAATACTTCTCTCCTGGTCTAAAATCGTGGGAGACAAAAAGTTAGAGTCGTTAGTTTTTGGTTCAGGCCTTATGGATAATCTCTTCAGGTGGCTACCCAGGCGGATATAAAAAGCTCACTCATATCTACAGTCTAGCAAGCCTAATCACACAAGTGGGATTGGTCTTAGCTAGCCCTTGTCTCATTCCCAACCATATTGATATGATGACCTCATGTTCGCTAACTAGGTATCGATCTCATTCAAAATTTCCTCCCTACTTCAGAAAATAATCCACAAGATCTGGGATAAGCAAAACCACTAAAATCCGACACTGCTGGTTCATCTTGCCCTGGCGGTGTCATCTTAAAGTCCATGGACGACACACCCTGCCAGTTACCCGACACAACACGCCAAGGGTAGTATTGTCCCTTCAACATGGAATACTTTCTGCAAATTGCGGGATTAGGCGCTGTCGTCGCAGTTAATAGTGGCTTTGTCCCGGAATTCACCTTTCCGGTGAGGCAACTAAAGGCGTTTCCGTGGCCGATAAAGAAATCCACCTCGTCGAGGGCAGTTACACAGAACTTGAATGAACCTGTTGCTGGAGCCTGATAAAATCCCTCATAAACCATGGTAAAGTTATTTAAATCCACCACGATACCTTCGATTTCTCGTTCCCAGCCAACGTAGTAAGGAGAGTCGGGAAGATTAGCGTCTGGGTAGACGATGGGATGCCTCGTGATTTTGCTACGTGAATAAAATATTTCCGACGTGAATCCCGTGTTCAAAGGCGATAGTTTCTGTGTCAGATAGTAATTGGAGAGCAATGAACCCGGTCTGCCAAAACCACCGAAAGGGTTGTGATAGTAGGCCAGGTTAAACCCGCTGGGGCTGCATTTTGGTTTAATGAGTGGACAGCTTCCTCCAATCGTCGGATTGATTTGGCTGGGGATGGTGGTCTTGGTGGATGCTGCTGTTGAGACCGTAGTGAGGGTGTTTGCAGCGGGGTACTGCGATGAGGACACCAAGGTTGCGATGCTGAGCACGGCGGCCCAAAATCGTAGAGCAAGCATTATGGTTGGTGATGCAAGGGTGGAGCGATTATTGTTGTATTAAATTCATTGAAAAAAAATGTTTCGCAATGGCCGGGTTTATATCAACATCCGTGCCGTGTCCGTGCTAATAGCGAGAAGCCATCTTCAGGTGTGGCTCGTAGCCCGTTGCATTAGTGCGTTACGATGGAGACAACGGAGCGGTTTTGTTGGTCGGTCCATGGGCATGCAATCATGGAAATGACTTAGCGGAAGCGTTGGCAAACACTAAAATATTCTGGACCCTGTGAAATGTTCATGCGTTCATAATTCACTAGTTAAACTAAAGCAGCCAGCAGCTGTTGCACAAGCAGTGAAATGCGCGATTGGGTTCTTGTCCAACCTTTGACAGCAAAACAGAACGCAGCACTCTTCTACTATTATTCCAAGAGTATTTCTATTCGTCCACATATGTTTTGCTATCTGTAAACAAGAGCACCTGGCTAGGATCTGTATAGAACTTTTTTTTTTAAGAAATAAATTATTTAGTATGAATAATTTATTTAAATTATTTTACTTCTTAGATAAATAATAAAATTATATATTTGATGTGTACAAATAGCAAAGCTGATGTGTACGAATAGGAATACTCTATTCCAAACCATATTTGCTTGCTCGAGGCAACTATTTGCCATTCTGCGATTCAATGGTACTTCACTGGCCGTCCATACCATTAAATGTAGTCTGCCCGGCTCAACATGTACTCCATCAAAAACTTAGTGGAGTTTGTGCGCAGGTAGTATACATCCTCTACGTGTGTACATCTAGCTGCATCAAAGACGATCTGAGTGTGAGAGGATTCATTATACCGGGGCCATTGTGGATCTGAATCTGTTTTTTTAGTTATTAGAAGCTGTTGCTGCACTATTGAAGGAATTAGAAGTCAGAGAGAGGGAGGCGGCATATACTTACGAGGATAGCTATTAGGATCTAAATCATGAACAAACGAGATCCACATATTACTCATCAAATCTGCAAGCTGAGGCCAGGTCGGGGGTTTGTTGGCAAAGGGGTTATCCCCCAAGTATGGCGCACTCTGTCCAGTGTATCCGGTTCCTTCAAGATTATGGAAGGCAAAGGACAGTTCCATAAAATGGGTGACCCCATAATAATCTGGAACTCCGTTCGGGACAGTATTGAAGCGATAGGTCCAAATAGGCATGCCAAAGTTGGCCATCGCGGCAATAGAAAGTTTGCGGGGAACAACCATCATAATATCGGTAAAGATAGTCGCGATGCGTTTCCATTGAAGACCAATGGTCGAATTAAACTGGCCCGGATGATCGGCGAGCACTAGCGTAGACGGATCATTTGGATAGAGTTTCATCATGGTGGCGATATCGCTGTCATTCATTCCCCAACCACGTAGTGGCTCTTTGATCTGTTCATTTTTGTTTGTGCCAAGTGTGGCGAATGCAGTACCCTCGTCAGAATTATCTCCAATTAGAAATGGGACTTTCACAAAGGACCCATCTCTCACCTGCTGCAGTTCAGGTCGCGCAACAATGTCACCATCAACAACAGGAGCAAAGATCAGATGACCACTGGACGTCATCATATTTGCCACACCCTGGGATATCTGGGTATTGTATAATATATCTGACGGAACCCTGCGGAGGCATTGGATCTTATCGTCTTCATCGGCGCAAACATAAGCAGCTAAGCGATAATTCAGACTAGCAGCAATAATTGGCTTGCCGATTTTTGCACTCTGCCGAACAATGGACGTCAAATTGTAACGGTGGTCTAGCGAGGTGCCTTGGACAAAACCACCTCTGTTATTTCCTATTTGTTAGATCCGAGTCGGTGGCCTGGTTGGGTTTTCAGGCTCACCCATAAATCCATACAAGAACAGGCAACTTCGCATTTTCTTCCACACCAGATGGGCGGATGACATGAACAGTCAAACAATCTTCATCGATGTAATTCTTAGAGGCGACTTCGGTGTCCTCTCCAAAACCCACACACCCGTAGCCATATTCGGTGGCATTTCGTAACCCTGACCATGTACTGTTCAATGTTTGGGACAATCGAAGCCGAAGATCGCCGGTGGGTGGTTGCGCGTATGGCATGCCAAGAAAATAGTGCACTCCGTAAACAAGATTATTGATGCCAAAGTATGAGCCATTGAGTGTCTTGGCAACAGGGACAGAGTGCGCCTCTTATACTAGAGGATTTTTGGCGCTGGCAAGTGCGAGAAGACTGTGCCCGGCGATAATGTTAGCAAAATGCATAGTGTCTAGATGCTGGCGCGGCGGGCGTTGTGATGCCCTTCAATTTGGGAGTGCTAAAAGATTCCCGGAAGTTGTTCGAGATAAATTACCAGTATTCGTGAATATAGATTTGATTTGAGTGATTTTATATCAGATGATAGAAGATACGAGGGAGTGGTTCAACTAAATATTATCCAGAAGCAAGCTATGCCGATCAATACATTCGAGCGCACGATTAGACTGCAAGGGAATCGAAACCCTGTCCACCATGGTTCTTAGTGCCAAATTAGGGGTCAATCGCATTCTATCCAAAATAGGCAAGCATTGATCCCTGCTCCCCACGGTTTCGTACAGATTCAAGCTCTCAGTTTCAGCCATGATCAATCAACCTTGCCCAATTTTGCCATACAGTAACAGCCAACTTTGTTGGTCCCCAGCGGATTTTATTTTCCGCCTCATCACCGCTACGACATTACTTGAAAGCAGCATGTGAGATACTATCAGAGCAGTTTTCGAACCTGTTCACATCACTGTAAGCTAATTAATTTCAGCCACCATTATATAAGTAAAGGATACAGATAACACAGAATCCACGAGGCTCACAAAGATAAGGCTAGCCTTTCTGATACCATAGCATGGATTTCTACCAAAACAAGAATTTAATCAACTCTGCTGATAACCACTCTACCCGTATCAACTATCGTGTTCTCGCCCCCTTACATTCTGGGCTTATCTGCCATCCACCCAGCGTCACTAGCGATCAACTCGGCGGCCCTCTCGCCGACAGCAAGCACAGTCAACATTGGGTTCACGCTGACCATTTTCGGAAAAATACCAGCGTCCGCAATACGCAAACCTTTTACGCCTCTCACCCGCAGCGAAGAGTCGACTACAGCCATTTTATCGTTTTCAATATCCCCCATTTTGGTTGTGCAGGCTGGATGATACACCGTGTTGGCAGCACGCCGCGCAAATAGATCCAACTCAACATCGGTTTTCAGATGCGGGCCCGGCGCTATTTCACGCTTGATCCGATGTTTAAAAGGGGCCTGCGAGGCCAACCGACGAGCAGCTTTGATGCCTTCCACGAGGATGGACGCATCGTAGCCTCCGTCTTCAGTGAAGTATCTAAAGTCGAGGGCAGGGTGCTCCTTAGGGTCGTTTGACTTGAGGTAAAGCCGACCAACAGATCGAGGTCGGGGAACAACTGGGAGGAAGTGGAAAACGTTCTCAGGGATCTCATATCCCATTCGGGCGAGATCGTCACAGAATGGGATTTGGAACATATGAATCATCAGGTCGGGTATATGGCCATCATCGCCAGCCTCATTGAATGGTTTTGCACGCATAAAGAGACATGCGTCGGAATTCATGGCCGTGTTCTTAGGAGCTGGTTCATTGAGGTCATACAACATAGTGGTCAAGGGGTGGTCCTGCAAGTTCTCGCCCACTCCAGGGATGTCTTTGACCACTGGGATGTTAACGCTCTCGAGATGCTCCCGGGGTCCAATTCCAGAAAGGAGCATCAGCCTGGGAGTATCAATAGCTCCGGCACAGAGAATTACCTCGCGCTTAGCATTCAACGTAAGCTTCTCTCCATATTTGAGTGTTGCTTCAATTCCCGTAGCAGTGTCATTTTTGATATTGATGCGTGAAACCCAAGCATCGATCAGAACTGTGAGGTTTGGTCGACGCTGTTCACCACGGAAGATTGGGTGGAGATAAGCAATGCTCGCACTATTTCGCCATCTGTTTCAGGGTCATAGGAAACATTAGCCCATCCTGCCCCTTCGGGCAGACCTCGCTTAGTCTGAATGCAATCATTAAAATTCAGGAATTTCTCAAGCCCGAGACCGCTTCTGGCTGACTCGATCCAGTCTTTACACAAATAATTTTGATCGTGAGGGTGTGGAAGTCTGACAGTTGTCTTAAGATTATCAAGGACTCTGTTGAACATGTCGAAGGTCCACCCTTTGGCCCCAAGCTTTTGCCAAGTGTAGGCATCATACTCCGTGGTCCGAAATGACACCATGTCATTATGGCTGGAGCAGCCTCCAAGAACTTTGGCTCGTGAATGCAGGATATGGCTGTTCCCTATAATTACGTCAATATGTGGGGAACAAATTTCGAAGCCGATAAATCACAGAGCATCTCTGGAATTTGCAATATACCCTACTAACCATTCGGCTGTGGTACTGTAGTGTACCCGTAATCAAGATCAGTTCCGATTGTACCAATCCTTTCGTTCAGGATGAGTACGCGGTCATCTCCAACGTCTGAAGGGCCGCCCTCAATGAGCAGAGTCCGCTTATTTGGCAAGTACTCTGCTAGGCGAGCGGCAATCACACACCCTGCAGTTCCACCGCCGACAATAAGATAGTCGTAAGAAGAAGCATCTTGAGGCGAGATGGTTTGAGTGGTCATATTCAGGAGGATTGGCCTTATGTAGGTGTCTATGGCTCCAATGGCAGGTTGTAATTGATGAGAAGACCTTAACTACGGATCATTTCCTTTTTCCAAACCTGGAGTCTGGGAGTAGTCTTATATCCACTGCTAGCTTGCATGTAATCTTCAACCTGGCTTTGCGCCACACGCGAGACCGGACTCTGTCCCAAAGCAGTAAGTAGGATCCTTGAAACTAAAATGGTCACGCGGAGCAGTAATTGTGCATTATTTGATCCCCACATTCTATGCAAAGGATAGAGTCCATTCTTTAACATAACAGAGCTCAATCCATGTCATATTTACACCACAATCGGTCAACGCTCACAATTCTCGTAAGATTTCAATCGCCCACAAATTTATTGAGATCCGACACACAGAATACAAGGCTTTGAACCGATCAATCACTTGTTCACGCATATGCATGTCACTCGCTGTCAACTCCGATGCTGCCGTGAGCAAAGGCAATGACTGATAGTTGAATACACCCATGGAGCTAATCGGGGTTCCCAAAAGTCGTTTTAGACTCTGGAGCGCGAATGCTCGAACCAACGCTTCTATCCCTTCTGCTAACTCCAAATCGTCCTCCTTAGGAACATTTATCGACCACAGTACGTCAACCATACTACAGATTCTATAAAGAAGAATCAGACCGTGGTTTCTGTAGCCTATGCTGAGATTTAACAATTCTTGGTTGTCGCCGTGGGGTCTCCACGACAGCAAACTCGCTTCAAAGGCTGCTTCAAGAGCCGGGTTCTGTTGGTGGCCTTCTACGACCCGTCGGCAGTGTTTGCCCAAAGCCGCTACACGGCAGTACAATACCGAAGAGTACCCATTTATAGCATGAAAACTCCTTGGCCCTGTGTCTATTATTGACAGAACGTCGCCTTCATTGAGAGATAGACTATCATCGTGTTCAGTTGAATCAGCGATGACAGAGCAGGTCATGTCCCAATAGAGATACCATCCCAAGAGAAATTTGAAGAAATGGTCTTCCTTCATCTCTGTGTCCAGTATCATCTGGCAAATAGCTGCTCTTGCAGCGCGGAAATGCTCTTTTCCATAACACGTAGGCTGAGATTCTGTCCAACAACTGGAAACTCCAAGCAGGAATATGCCAAGAAGCGTCGGTAACTGGAAGCGAGACTGCGTATTAAGTTCATAGCCAAGCAATTCAAGGGCACGACCACTCTCTTCAAGGCAATTCTGTATACCAAGGGGACTGAAAAATTCCACGTGCCCTGCGCTAACGCTTTGAACCGCATGAACGAGAGATGGGGAAATGGTGAGATATTTCAGAATGGGATAAGAAAGAGGATTGTTTTCCAGGTCCAGGCAAAGAATTTGACTGCCCTTCTCCATCCAGTATTGAATCAGTCTCTTATTGATGTTTTTATCGTATCCCACTGAAAGACTGAGTAGTCTAGCGTTCCCAAGCCAGGGTATCTCAGTTCGCCAACGCACGGGGCGAGGCGTGGAGAGGCACACAGAACCTCGGCGCTGGCGCTTCAAGCAGACAGGGAGCGTTTCGTCGCACTTGACCCGGCGAAGCTTGCATTCTCTGCACCCAGAGCGGCTCTTGCTTCGCCTCTTGGCCGTGCTAGCAAGGGTAGCGTTATCCGCCGACGTTGCCAAAGATTGGTCGGTGGATGCAACAGCGGATTGATACTTGCTCTCGGCGAATCGGACGCGATACGCACGTTGCATGATTTCCGTATTGATCGATGGCGCTGGTTTGAGTCTGCGAGTGTGGAACGATTTCAGAAATTGAGGCAGTCAACCGAGAAACGAGGTGCAGTTCACATTCGCTGATATAATTAATGGGTCAATTCTCCAGGGCGCGTGGTCAACCAACGTCAGTGAGTTCGGGGGCTGTCTAGCTATCCCGAACGGTTGGGGCATGTGTGTTGGGTGAGGAGTGAGTGAAAGGCCCCGCCCTTATCAGTTGGTCGCTAATTTCCAGGGCAAACCTTGGATCGATGTCGGCTCACGATTGGTTATGCTTGATAGCAGTCAATGAAAGAACCGCTTAAAGGAAGTTAGTTGAGCGCGCCATCGCACTCTGTCAATATTAGGAAAGTGGTGCCTTTCGAATGGACATTTTCCGCGACCAATTAATGATAACTGCGGGGTTAACTGAGGGGGATGTGATAGAACCTTTTTGATCTAGTGATGTGCATGATAAGTCCACAAGCCAATGAACACATGAGAGCAGGTAAATTCCGTGCCAACATCACCCTTCATGTGAGTTTTCTTACTGATTTCAGTCCTATTCATAGCGGATGGACTTCAACGAAAATGCGCGTCTAACTCTAACGCTCTAGCCAGTTACACGTCAGCCCCGCCCATCCCAACTCACTTACCGCCCGTTCCTAACGATAAACACCATTCTCGTCAAAATCTTCTCGTTCAGTCAGCACGTCAACTACTCCCAGCTGGTAAATGCCATGAGTGCACTGCACAGCATTCAAAATACTCAACCTAAACTCGAACCACTTGTTCTCCGGGGTCTCCTCTTGCTGCGTCATCCAATCTTCCACCCGCTGCTTCAATCCCTCTGCATCGTCAGCGCCCAACTCTTCTCCATCATGTGTAACATTTCTCGCCAGGGCGACCAAGTCTTCCTGGGATTCCTCGCCCAGAACGAATCGCGTGAGCGCCTCGTCTAAGTCAAAGCCTCTATTCCAGGCCACGCGAATAGCGGATTCTTGAACATCATCAACCAGCTCGCGTACCCAAAACTGTATTGTGTTGTCTTGAGAAGTCCGCTCATCAATGATGGCAAATGCGTTGTTTGAAAGGTAGTCTAGGTAACCGTTTGTTCCCTTGCCCACGCCGCTGTCACCGAACCGACCCTGAACAAACTCCTGAAGCTCCTCCGGCGTGGCGCCAATAAAATCTGACTTGAAAGCAGCCACAGGTGCACAAGTCGGTTTGGGGAAGTTTTCTTGGTCTCGTCGTTTAACCAGAACCCAAATGCTTCCGACAAGCTCATCGGAGCCTGTTCCGAGTTGAAATGGTTCTGTCGTTGCAGACTCCAGCACAGAGTTGATTCCCTATTGACGCATAAGCAAATAGTGCACAGAGAGCGGCCTTCTTGGTAGGCGATGCACCTCGATAGGGATATCAGCTGTGATGAAAATGGGGACCCACAATGTGTCTCCCATGATGGATGTGAGTTTGATGTGGAATACAAGCTCACGACGAGATCTACACGGCACACAGAAAATCAAGAAATGACGCTGGCAGTGTTGGTTGCCAGGCTGCCACTGGATATATTTAGAATGTCGGCATAACACCGGAACCAGTCCAAGCCTCCAGTCCAAGCTTCCAGTCCCGCATTCTC
Source organism: Calonectria pseudoturangicola (assembly GCA_013403825.1). Taxonomy (NCBI): domain Eukaryota; kingdom Fungi; phylum Ascomycota; class Sordariomycetes; order Hypocreales; family Nectriaceae; genus Calonectria; species Calonectria pseudoturangicola. The sequence goes on from VTGA01000028.1 coordinate 43,901, forward strand.
ATCCTTGCTACAAGGTCTTTCCCATCCACCTACGAGCGATGATGATGTGCATCATGCGGCACACTGTCACCTCCATAGCTTTCTATCCTGTCCCCAACTCAGAAATAGTGAAGTTCACGTTGTAATTATGACACTAACTACATATCCTCGCCCTTGAATGCATGCTCAATAATGAATCCTTCAATAGTCTGCAAATATTGCTTCTCCTCAGGTGCTCCTCTCGCCGTAGCGCCAATCTTCTTAAGATCCTTTGCAGCTGCTTGATCAAGCGGTTTACCGTTACAATAATTCCCCTTGACGTACTCGACATATCTCCGGATCGCATTAACTTCTTGTGCCTTTTCTGGGCGGTCTGCCTCAGCCGATCCCGTCCTTTTCACATAACGTGCCTTGTTTGAGCCAGTGACACGGTTATAGGTGTCGGCCACTGTCTGGAAACTCACGGGATCCGACACAGCCCACACTGTCTGCTTGTTCCAGCGCTCGGGCTGAACAAAGACACCGTGGACAATGTCTCCGTAGTCATCGCGAATTGAAGTGAACGGGGTCGATTCAGGTGTATTACCCATGGCAAATAAATGGATAGTCAGATATCCATCGGCGTCTTCCAGTCGGGCAAAGCCACCGAAAGGCTTCTCATAGGCGGGGTTCCAGAAATTTTCCATCATCCATCCCACATTAACGTTGACAGCAGATAGAAACCCAGAATCCTGGGCGTACTTGGAAATGTTGTTCTTGTGAAAAAATGTGCTGATCTGCACGGTGCCATTGGTGACCTTGTTGGCTTCGGGGAGGCCAGCGTAGACAAATATTTCAACACCCTGTCTGCGTGCAGCATCTACAACATTTTTGCCCATTTGGGTTTCAGTCAAAGGCAAATCTCCAGTAAACTCAGATGCCTCTCCATTTGTGTTCATGAACACACCCCATGCACCCTGCATGGCCTGGTCGAGTTCGGTCGAGTTCCAGGAGTCTGCTTTTACTACCTGGGCACCCAGTGACGCCACACGCTTGGCTCTTTCACTATCGGAATCTCTTGTGGTGACCTTAACATGATAGTCTTTGTTTTGGAGTAGTGAAGTGACTACAGAACGACCGACACGGCCAGTACCGCCGACAATGACAATGGTCTTGGGTGGCATTTCAACCTATGGCTGCCGTTTTGCAAGATGTAGAATAAAGTGAAGGCCAATGAGGTTTGGTTTCTCAAAAATTACATAACCAATCGTTCTCACACAAGATTTCCCCTGGTCTGAGAAATTCCAATGAAGTATAAATAGTATCGTCGTTTCTGTCGCATGCAGTAAAGGAAGGTGTTGCCTGTTTAAGGTACGTTACGAGACTCACGACAATTGGATCGTCTGTTGTCCAGGTTGGGTAGGTGGGACTCTTACCCCGCTCATAGCAGTCCAGTATCTAACCGATGGATAAGTGGAGCAACGGAGTCGCTTTATCGGCATTCAGGGAACGGAATATCATCTCCTAGCATCAGAGGGTGTAGCGATACCGGGGAATTTCAAATTTATCATGAAAGCCAATCTTGGCATGTTTTGGTATGGAATAACGCTTGGAGTTGACAAAGTTGACCAACACAGTGTCTTTAGGCTGATAGTCGCATATTTCACATATTCATTGGCAGTAGATGTTTGAGTATTGTTCAAAAACGAATACATTAATATGACTAACATTATGTTTAGTTGTTAAGTTGTAAGGTTATATATTGTTGCCAAGGCTCATAATTCTCGGCCATGTCCAAGGCAGCCACAATAGAAACTTCGAAACCAACTATCAACCCAACAATTGATGCGTTACTGTAAGGCTTCCTCGTTATCCATGAAACTCTCATACGCTGTCCTCCAAAGCGGTTTCAAATAACCTCCACCGCCAGTAACAGGGTCCTCGGGAACTGGTACGGCCAAAGTCTCACGCTGCTTTGTCGCAAGGTCCAGTAACTCGGTGCCATTTTCAGATCTAACTCGTGGTCCGTCCTTGTCAAGACGCGTTAAATGGGCTCTCCTCGGTCATTCATCCTTTCAAAGGGGACATACTGGAGGGAAAAAGGACAAATACACATAATCATCACTCCACGTGAAATTCGAGTGCGACGTTCCGGCCGGGTGAACCACTACATCGCCGGCATTTAGAGTAACAAAAAGTCCGATTTTCGTCGCATCAGAGTCATCAGGCCGACGGCCTTGCGTGTCGTCTTTGGTACCGATGCCCATGAGCACTTCGGAGGAGCCACGAAGAATGCCTAACAGGACACAAATAACCTTAATAAGCATTTCAAAGGTATCACAGATTCCCGAAGATGGCATTACAATACATACCATAGCATTCGTGAACGTTGGGGTGAAAGTGTCGTTTAGGTTGTGCTTTCCAAATTGGCCCCTGGGATCGTTAGTGAATCGCATGTGCATTAGGTTGGTATGATGTTGTACATATCTAACCCACCCATGCCGCTCGGCAAATTCCTGACATGACTCTTCTGTGATAGGTTGAGGCAAAACATTTCGATAAATTAAGTATGGCAAGGGACTATTCGGGACGTATTTTGTTGGAGGCAGTACATATGTCTCTGGAGGAGGCAATGGTTCTCCCTGGTCTGTGGTCTGTTGAACTATCTCGCCCATGTCGGTCGATGCAATGCCTAATAATTTGATAAATAGATGTGGTGTTTCCAAACTTGGGATACAGATTGCAAAAGCCCGATATTCCAGCACTTTTGGATTCGTGTTCCTCCATATCATTTCTTGATTCCATGTGAGTCATTTGCCTTCGCTTTGCGACCAAATTAGGTAACCCCTCCTTCGGATCAAGCCGGTTTCCTGATTCGGCATGGAACCGAAGCAGCGTTGTGTTGTAGAATCTCTCTACCGTACCCCGCACATTGCATTAGCACCATCATTAGACCCGTAGATTCGTAGATGACGACGCTTCATTGGTTCCTCCTCATGGTTTGGGATATTTTTGTGCTTGGAATGACAGGCAGGACAATCTGGCAGCCGACGCTAGCACCGCTAGTTCGCGATAACAGTCTGCGGGGGAGCGCGTGACGATGTTTGCGGCTAGATCAGAGTGGGCAATTTCAGGTGACCAGTTGCAAAATGAGACTCAGGCATTGGCCCTGAATCAAACCATGTTACTAACAATGAAGACTATGTTTCCTTTTCTCAGATTTGAAAATCCCTCAATTGCTACCGTCAGTAACCAAGTAAATAAAGTCCAAATATGTCTGCAGGATGAAGCAGCCATTGACCCATCGAGTCACAAACAATCCTAGTGTTGGTCAAGCTCAAATTTCCTTACCTTTATTTTCATATTTATCGCCAAAGCTGAAGGTAGGGCCAAGTTGCCGACAATATGTCTTACAAAAATGCTCTCGAAAACCAAGCTGTTGATCAACTCAGACCAATCAAGGTTATTTGCATTGGTGCTGGATACTCTGGCATCTTGACTGCTATTAGGTTTCCACAGAGGATCCCTAATCTTGAGCTTGTTATTTATGAGAAGAATCCGGAAATTGGAGGAACATGGTATGAGAATACGTACGTCAAGAGCCGTTTCCCTATAACGCCAAGGTCAATACTAACAACAACATAGGTATGCTGGTGTGGGTTGTGGTAAGTCAGAATAAAACTCCGTTAAAAGAGAGCAGCGTATTCATCAATCTGGTTAGATGTGCCATCTCACGTGTACCAATATACTTTCGCTGGCAACCCCAATTGGTCCAAATTCTACTCCGGTGGCGCTGAAATTCAGCAATACTTGAAGGATGTAGCGTGGCGATATGACGTGGAACAATATGTTCGCCTTCAGCACTACTTTGAGAAAGCGGATTGGGATGAAGAGTCACAGAAATGGGTTGTCACTGTGACAGACCTCACTTCCGGAAAAGTATAAACCCAAAATCCCGTCCATTGCCTTGCCATAGATCTTTTTTTCGTGATTCACTAACATTAGGTAGACTAAAACCGACACTGCAGATGTCCTAGTGAAAGGAACCGGCATTTTGAACAAATGGAGATGGCCAGAAATTAAAGGAATCCAAAGTTACAAAGGGGAGCTCATGCACACAGCTGGATGGGACCCAAAGTTTGACTGGACAGACAAGACAGTTGCACTGATAGGCGCTGGTTCCAGTGGCATTCAGGTTTTACCTCACATTCAGCCCAAAGCCAAACGTGTGGTGCACTACATGCGAGGCAAGACCTGGATCAGCCCGGTTGGATATGCTGCCGAAGTGGGTGGTGGTAAAAACAGAGGTTTGTTTGCTGTCGTATTTGTTTGACGGAGACTAACTGGGAGCAGATTATTCCGTGGAGGAAAAAAAGGAATTCACGGACAAACCAGAGAAGTACCTAGAATATCGGCACTTGGTTGAAGGTGTTATGAACAAGAGTCAGCTTTCAACGTTTCTTGGAACTGATGTCCAAAAGCAATTCTGGATAGAATCAGATGCCTTCATGAAAGAGAAGCTGAAGAAGAAGCCGGAGATTTACGAGTCTCTCATTCCCGATTTCCCTCCCGGATGCCGTCGGCTTACTCCTGGTCCAGGGTATTTGGAGGCCCTGGTTGAGGATAATGTGACATTTGTCGGCGCTGGCATCAAAGAATTCACTGAGACCGGCATAATAGATACCCAAGGGGGGTTTCACGAGGTTGATGCAATTATTTGCGCTACCGGGTTTGACTAGTGGGTAGCAGTAAATGGCGTACACATGGTGTCTAATATACTGATGGGAAGCAGTTCTTGGAGCACGGTAGATACGCCCATCACTGGTCGCAATCAGATGACGCTCGAAAAAATGTGGTATCCTTATCCGGAGGCATATTTGGGAATAACTGTGCCTTCTATTCCCAATTTCTTCATGTACCTGGGTCCTGCTGGCAGCCCAGGGTCTGGAAGCTTCATTACGATGCTTGAGTTTGTGGTGGAGTATATCATCAAGTGCATTCAAAAACTGCAGCGAGAATATATCTCGGCTATGGAACCAACGTAAGTCACTCTAGCTTTTACTGATGACTGATGAAACTGAACTGTTTTTCTCTTCTTGTTTATAGTATGAAAGCCCACAACGACTTTTGCATTCATACAGACAAATATTTTGACAAGACCATTTTCAAATTTCCAGTAAGGGAACATGGTTTCACAGCTATCGAGTAACAAGGTTACTAATCTCACAACAACAGTGTAAGTCGTGGTTCAAGCGGAACGGAGAAGACAATCGCATCATTGGAATTTGGCCTGGGTCGTCTGTGCATGCACAACGCGTGCTCCAAAATCCGCGCTGGGAAGATTACCAATACACGTGCATGCCAGAAATAGAGGAGAATATGTTCAGTTGGCTGGGAAATGGTCTCACGGTCGCGCAGGAGAAGAATGAAAAGACGACGCAGTACTTGGACGACGTGGATGCGCCAGCGGTGATTAACCATGGACCAAGGCCAGCTGGATGCGGTGCGAATGGAGTGACAAATGGAGGCGGTAATGAGTGTAACCTCTGAGTTGTCAGGGATAGCACAGTATGCGATATCATAGCAGTCTTACATGATTCATTGAATTGAGGCCATCACGTTTCATCTTGGGCATTCATTGATGTCACTGTCATGCAATGCAACGCGATGCTCGGCTCATGGGACATGCTGGGTACGTACTGGATCTGCACCAGGCGCTCACCGCTCAAGTGGCTTTACTGGGTCTCACCGTGCCAAAGGGCGTGCATCCCTGTCAGGGGCTGACACACGGGTTGTCACGTGGTTTCTCTTATCAATCAGTAAATCTGTCCCGTCTTATCCTACCTACCCTACATTTTCCATTCACGAGCTGACGTCTCAACGATTGCGCTCCGTCGAGGCACACTGCTGAGGATCAGCTAAGCAGGTGGCGTGCCTTGCCACAGACACTGACACTGACAGATCATGTACCCCGCAGGTGGGCCGGATTAGCTCATGGAATCCGATTTTCTACATCCGGCCGTTGCTCGAAGCCTGCTTCGAGAACTTTCCAGCAGGGTTTTTTTTAGGCTGGTGAAGAGTGGGATAGATACGTCTTCCTAAACGGGTTATGGAATCAATGTCCCCCAATACAGCTATTTCGCCCGGATGGAAAAAAGAGCGATATTCGACGAGAGATTAATTCCGTGCATGGTGCGTCGCATTCTTCTATTGATTGAGTTTGCAGATGTTGAGTTCATGCTTGGCAGATTGCCAGTATGCGAACCAACCCTACATCGGACCTGTCTGCTTGTAGAGACTTAACCTCGCGTGCTGTATAACAGCTGGGGATCCAAAAAGTTAATTACAGTTCCGGCTTGGATCTTTAGCCTTTGATGTGCCTATGCGGGAAGAACGGCGGCTTATCCCACGTTGTGCTCCGTTCACGACATGCAGTCGTCAGTTATCTACGTCCGTTGCGTGCTTTACTCGCTTTGAGCTTGGGCTGATTGTCGCAACCAATCACAGCGAGACGCAACGATCCACCCGTACCAGCCTCATACCCACATTTTTATATCTTTCCCCTGTCCGACAAAGGACCTCGAGCAGGCTTTGAGGCCGTCGGGGTTCTGCCCGGCCCAAACATGACCAATGGCGTCGCGCCCTGCATGCGAGTGCAGGCAGGCATGATAGAGCCAAGTCAGGAGAACGAGGCTAATGGATCCTCGCCATCGACGCCTTGATCTGTTGCCCAAAGCTCAGTGGGCATTGCTGTGGATACCGATGGAGAACTCTTTGGAATCATTTTAGTCCCACACTTAGCTGCAAAAGCAAATCACGTTGCAACCGCGTCCAGTGTGTTGTTTTCTTCTTACCTTTAATAATTGACAGCTTCCCGCCTTCTTTCTGCCTCTTGCTTCCCTTTTGCTCTCTCGTTTTCAACACAACCACATCAACTCCCAACCTCCAAAACAACAACAAAATGTCTGCCTTTGTCCAGAAGCCCGCCCCTGGCTTTACTGCCACCACCGTCTTCGCCGACGGTGAGTTCAAGGACATCTCCCTGTCCGACTACCTTGGCAAGTGGTAAGTTGCTGCCCCTCACTCCGATAACGGCCCGCCTTGCTTATCAGTTGTCCAACAGGGTCGTCCTCCTGTTCTACCCCATGGACTTCACCTTCGTCTGCCCTACCGAGATCGTCTCCTACAACGACGCTCTCCCCCGCTTCAAGGCCCTCAACACTGAGGTCCTCGCCGTCTCCACCGACTCCCACTACTCCCACGTCGCCTGGCAGGCTCAGCCCCGCAAACAGGGTGGCCTTGGCCCCAACCTGGAGCTCCCCCTTGTTGCCGACCCCTCCCACAAGATCTCCAAGGCCTACAACGTCCTCCTCGAGGATGAGGGTATTGCCCTCCGTGGTCTTTTCATCATTGACCCTACCGGCACCCTCCGTCAGATCACCGTCAACGATCTCCCCGTCGGCCGAAACGTCGAGGAGACCATCCGCCTCATCGAGGCCTTCCAGTTCACCGATGAGCACGGTGAGGTCTGCCCCGCCAACTGGATCAAGGGTAGCCAGACCATGAAGGCCGACCCCAAGGGCAGCCTTGAGTACTTCGGTTCCGCTAACACCGAGCTCCCCCACCGCGACTAAGCTGTGGTTTAATGACTTAAAAAAAACTGGTTATGCGATAAGAATTATGAGTTATAGACTAGAATACACTAGATCACTGGATTAGAGAATAAAATAGGACTAAAAAGGTCCAATTCCATCCATTTTTTTTTGCACCTGACGCTAGCTCCATCTTTAGTGATTGAAAAGCGGAAACCAACTCCAATATGACATGCGCTTCGTACCTTTCGGCTTATTCTCCGACTCCGGGCGCTTCGATGTGGTCGGCATGTTCGAGATGCAGCACCGACAGGCAGGCTGATGCGCATCCGGAATCGCTCAACCTCGGCGCTAATAATACCCAGCTCAACATTAAGAACAAAAGTTTCCTGGTCACATGTGATTATCCAGGTTAGAAAACGTGGAGTGCATAAGCATGATACCTCACTAGTCTGCGATTTCGGCGCACAACATAAGAGCCGGGGAGTGTTGGTCCACGCCATGCCAGTAAGATAAAGTTGCGGGACTGGGTCTACCAATCCTGCTAACAGTTAGACCAGAACAAGGAACTGGCGGGGTTAGGTAATCCTAAGAATAGACCATCTGAGCAGGAAGGAATGGCTGGTATAACTATCCTGGTAAAACGTGGTTGAGACACTGAATCGCCAAGACTGTGTCTACTCACTGAACATTGAAACCAACACTTGCCGAAGATCTTTTCGACGATAGGGAGGCAAAATCGTACCCATCGATCGAGGCCTCAATCATAATGCGACCGGTGAAGGAGTAAGAAAGGGAAACACAAGAACACAAGAGTTCTCATGAAGTAGAAAAATAAGAGCGGAAATGTGATTGCGTATCTGCTCAAATAAAAATAAAATGCGACAAGGCCCATTTACGGGGGATGAATGATATATATCTGCATTGATCGAACATGCAGTGTACTTATCTGAATGACAAATGTCAAATGAATTGAAAACCAATCAGCCACACGAAAATTAGGAACCCAGGTGTTTTAAAAATGAGGGGGCGTTTTAGCCTGAGCTTTTTCCCTAACAAGCTGTTATGCGAAGTACTTAGTCTGCAGACCATTTACGCAATGGGAGGAGCTCCAATAGTTGTCCAAACTTACCGCTTTGGGATTTTTGGCGAGGTCTTACAAACCAAAAAGTGACATTGTCCAACTGGCCCCATCGTGGTATTTGGCAGAAAAGTCCTGCAATGAAGCTCCCTGGTTTTATTTAAGTCGCATAATAATTGAAGATCCCTTAACAAAATTCATCCTGTGACTTATTTTTAATTTTATATCAATTTCAAAATGCCTGCAAACCTTTTCCAAAAGCTCACAGCACCTAATGGCGTCTCATTTGAGCAGCCTCTGGGCCTATTTATCAACAATGAATGGCACGAGGCGAAATCTGGCGAGATGATCACGGTAGTGAGTCCTATGTGAGTTCCACTACGCATCACTTTAAGCGGTGCCCTTGGCGATGACTGTGTTCATGAAGAGCTGACCAAATTCCAAATAGAAACGAGGAGGAGATCACCAAAGTCCATGCGGCTGGTGAACAAGATATCGATGATGCAGTGAAAGCTGCTCGCCAAGCCTTTAGAGGACCGTGGTCAAAGATGACGGGAACTCAACGCGGCGAATTGATGAGAAAGCTAGCCGATCTTGCGGAGGCAATGACGGACACCTTTGCTACGATCGATACCTGGAACAATGGTATGCAGCGGGTCATTTCCAATCACAGTGTAATTTTACTGATCGTGGCAGGCAAACGATTCGCATCTGCACAGGGAGACGTGGGCGAATTGACAGGCACTTTGCACTATTATGCTGGATTTGCAGACAAGCTTTACGGTCAAGGTGAGCTAAGATTTCGACACATTCTATCAGAGCACTTCACTCATAATCGTATCCTAGTGATCCCTGTCAATCATGAAAAGCTAGCTTATACATCCCGTGACCCAATTGGTGTTTGCGGTCAGATTATTCCTTGGAACTACCCTCTCGGCATGGCTGCTTGGAAACTCGGCCCTGCCTTGGCGGCCGGAAACACCGTCGTCTTGAAGCCCGCAGAACAAACTCCCCTGTCTGTTTTGGTATTTGCCACACTTATTGAAAAGGCAGGATTTCCACCAGGCGTCATCAACGTCGTGAACGGATTTGGTCGAGTCGCTGGTGCCAGCCTCGCCGGGCACACTGGAGTGGACAAGATTGCATTTACTGGATCCACAAACACAGGCCGAGAGATTATGAAGTTGGCAGCCGTGAACCTCAAGAATATCTCCCTTGAGACTGGTGGCAAGTCACCGCTCATCGTTTTCGAGGATGCCGACCTGGCAAATGCGGTTAAATTCAGTCACTATGGTATCATGGCCAACCAGGGTCAGATATGCACCGCGACGAGTCGTATTTTTGTGCACGAAAAGATTCACGATAAATTTGTAGATCTCTTCGTCCAAGAAGTGAAGAAGACATCCATTGTGGGAGACCCATTCGCTCCCGGAACCTTCCAAGGCCCCCAGGTTACCAAGGCCCAGTATGATCGGGTCCTATCATATATCGAGACAGGCAAAAAAGAAGGCGGAACAGTTGCTTGCGGTGGCAAAGCCCATGATGGTGTCAATGGCAAAGGTTATTTTGTCGAGCCCACCATCTTCACTAATATTACAGACAGCATGACTATCTACCGCGAAGAGATCTTTGGCCCTTGCGCCGTTGTTACGTCATTCTCTACAGAGGATGAAGTTGTGGAGAGAGCGAATGATACCGTGTACGGGCTGGGCGCAGCAGTGTTCACGGAGAATATCAGTCGAGCTCATGATGTAGCCAAGAGGATTGAGGCCGGCAGTAAGTTGTTTCATATGTTCTGACTGGATCTGAAGCTAATGGTGCTCTCGTGTAGTGGTCTGGATCAACAGCAGCCAAGACTCCGATTTCCGTATTCCGTTTGGTGGCGTGAAGCAATCTGGAATTGGCCGCGAGCTAGGCGAGGCTGGTATCGAAGCGTACACGCAGGTTAAGGCTATTCATGTCAACCTCGCTCACCGACCATGAGAATAATTATGTAGATAGTTTTAGAATAGATTATGATACAAAATTAAATTATGAGATTTTTCATCGACTATGTCTGCTGGTATTGCATTGTTGTATGGAAAAAGTAATATTCACTTGTGCTATGAAGCCTTAAAACGATATTCATCACCTGGATCTGGTTCTTGCAGCCTACGGTTGTAATGTCAAATCAACCTCCTTGCGCAAAGCACGGAGTCGAAGGATAATGCTGCCTTTATTCTCTTCATTTCTTTTCACCATTTTCCCTTGCGTGTTCGTATCTCACTTCAATTCGATGCACTATATCTCTCTCTTAGCTACCCTCCATAACAGAATCACGTCGTTTGATCATTTTCTCCATCTAGCTTCCTATTTCTAAAAGCTGGGGTGCATACTTGGTTGTGGGGTACATGGTGCGGGCGCAAAGGACAGCTGACAGATTACGCGGCGGCCGCAACTCGCTAACTACAAATTTCCCTTTTGGGCCTCGTTGCGAAAGTATGGCGAGCCGGATCATGATTTATCGCATGGACCACAAACGAGTCAGTACGTTGAATGGCTTTCTCCACCTAATTCCCCATTTCAGACCGGTTGCGAGACTGGCATTTTAGACAGCGAGCGATCGATTGGACTATTCCTCCCTGGTGTGTAATTTGACTGTCAACACTGAGCTTTGTCCATGGCTTGACCAGAAGTCTTGGCATGAAAGGTAGGTTAATCTATGTGTACTTTAGTCTTTATTTTGTATAAGATCTATGATCCCCACAGAACATACGGAATGCAAATATTTATCTTTGTGGCTGCGTTCCTGACGTTTTTTTAACCCATTTCCCCATCAAGCCCATCGCTGCAAAAATGGGCGAAAAAAGCAGCCTTACGGTTGATGACCGAAATGATGTAGACATCCAGCAAGGCGAGGTTTTGCAAGCCAACGACCAGGGTCTTCATCGCCGCCTCTCTAATCGTCAAATACAACTCTTTGCGATTGGTGGCTCAATTGGTACAGGGTTGTTCATCAGTATCGGAACCACACTGTTCAAGGCAGGACCTCTGGGCTTGCTGCTCGCGTTCATATTCTACTGCAGCGTTGTCGCCATGGTCAATAATTGCGTTGCAGAGATGACGATCCTAATGCCAGTGAGTGGAGGATTTACCCGCTTGGCTGGCAAGTGGGTAGACGAGGCTCTTGGCTTCACAGCTGGCGTCAACTTCTTCATTTACGAGGCCATCTCTATTCCTTTTGAGATCACAGCTTTGACTGTGGTTCTCGGTTACTGGAGGGATGACATACCTGCTGCAGCTGTTTGTGCCGCTTGTATTGTTATATATGCGTGAGTCTTATATGCATGCTATGACTGACTATTTTTCGGATCCTAACTATTCATAGCATTATCAACATTACTGCTGTTAAATACTATGGAGAGACGGAATTTTGGCTCTCCAGTGGCAAAGTCATTCTGCTCTTGGTACTATTTTGCTTCACGTTTATTACAATGGTTGGAGGCAATCCAAAACACGATGCGTACGGATTTCGATACTGGAGCGAACCCGGTCCTTTTGCCGAGTGGATTTCAACTGGAAGTCTCGGCAGATTCGAGGGATTCCTTGCGGCTCTGTGGTTTGCTCCACTTGTAATTGTCGGACCGGAGTATATTTCAATGATTGCAGCCGAGTCTGATCGTCCCAGGGTGTTCATAAAGAAGGCTTTCAAGACCATTTATGCTCGATTTGGTTTCTTCTTTATCGGCGGAGCGCTCTGTGTTGGCATCGTCATCCCATCGAACGACCCGACGTTGACAGACTTTGTTGAAGGCACAGCATCTGGAGCTGGAACCGCTGCAGCATCCCCATACGTTATCGCGATGAAGAACCTGAACATTGGTGTCCTCCCTCATATCGTCAATGCTTTACTCTTCACTAGCATCTTTTCTGCTGGAAATACCTACGTATTTTGCGCAACCCGAACCCTCTACAGTCTTGCCCTTGAGGGTCAGGTCCCACGAGTATTCGCCTACTGCACGAAAAGTGGCGTACCAGTCTACTGCCTTATCGTTACGATGGCCTTTTCTTGCTTGTCCTTCTTGCGGGTGTCAAACTCGGGCTCCCAGGTACTTGACTGGTTGATCAACCTGATGACCAGTGGAGGCCTTATAAATTATATCATTATCTGCATTACCTATCTTAGATTCCATGCCGCCTGTTCAGCCCAAGGCACCGACCGCATCAGTCTTCCTTATTATGGCTGGCTACAACCATATTGCGGCTGGGTGGGACTTGTTCTCCTTACCATCATCGCTCTTGTATCAGGCTACAGTGTATTTCTACCTGGAAAATTTAACGCGAGTGACTTTTTGACGAAGTACACGATGATTATTGTGGCACCCATTACCTACGTCGGTTGGAAATTGGTCAAGCGATCTAAAATTGTCGCTTCTACGGATGTTGATCTTGTTTGGCAACGTCCCGAAATTGACCAATATGAGGCCAATTTACCTCCCCTCAAGCACAACCCAGTTGGTCATAATCTCAGGAAGTATTTATCTGAGGGGCTGTGGAAGCGCAATGGGTATTCTGAGTACTAGTTAGATAGGGAATCATGCAATCCTGAAGAATTCATTAGGCCATTAAACATAAATAGCTGCATGCAATAACGCTTGTGCTGCAATATCTCATTTCTCCTACGACTTTTATTGTAGAAGTTGATGACTACTGAAATTTCGTGTATTGATCATGAATAGTAACCAACCAAAAGACTCAAGCGTGAGCCAGATGCAACAAGTCTTGTACCCGTGTACTACGATCTGCAATGCTTCTCTTTGTTTTTTCCGCCATGGTAAATTGTGTCCCAAGATTATATTCTGAACAATCTAAAGTCTGGATATTGAGTTATTCTCTAAAGATGGCTTGAAACTGGCAACTCAAACGCAATTTGCCCGACCAATTCACTCGCCGCTCTCGCCAGTCCAAAGCTGTATGTGTAACCGCCAGCCTCTTGACCATACGCATGCACAACTCTCTGACCATTAATAACTTCCTTCTCGACTCTCACTCCGCCGTCCTTCTGAGGCCGAAACAGATACGTCGCTCCAATGTCATAACAAATCTTGTAGTCTTCCGGGGCACTAGAAGGTAGCAAATCAGGTCGAACTTCATTACCGCGAGACAAAATCTAACCCCACCAATTAGACCAATGTTTCCCAAAAATGCGGCGTCTAACTTACTGTCTGTCTTTGGCTGTCGTATACAGTTTTATCATTATTGCCGAGATCCTTGATGCCGCCAACGTAGCAGGTACCATCAGGACGTCCGAAAATGTTGAAATAGAAACCATCGCGGCCTCGATAGATATAACCCTGATTCCACTTCTTCTCAATGACAAGAGACTGAAGACGGTAAGGAACAAGGGTTTTATCGCTAACGCCAGTCAAATGCTTGCTGTTGCCTCCTGTTGCATTGACTAAAATATCATGACCCATGCCTTTCAAGTCGTCCAGACTTTGGACCTCCATTCGTTTGAACTCAACGTTTTGGGCTTCAAGTCTAGTCCTCATCCATTTCAAGAAAACAGGAGGAGAGATGAGAATGGACTTGTAAGTCATGCCCCATGTCGCACGCGGGGGCAACTCATCACGGCTTAGGTATCGAAATCCCGGGATGCTAGTTCGATACCAGATTGCGTCGGGTGATCCGTGCTCCATAATCTCAGTGACATCTCCGATCTGTAAACCAGAGTCAGGATGCTCTTTAGCGACTTTCCATAGTCCTGCGTATGCATCCAGCTGCAAATTTTGGTCCAGGGGGCTGGAATCAGGTACACCAACCCAACATGCTCCCGCCCATGGACTCGCCCAGTCGGTGGTAGCCGGATCACCAGGAAGAATCTTTCCAACTATTGTGATTTTGTAGTCCTTTGGCAATTGACTGGCAATTGTCATTCCAGTAACACTATGGAAAAGTTAGCATCGAAGTTTGGGTCGCGTTACAGGGGTTGGGGCTCTCAGATGCTTACCCTGCACCTAAAATCGTGACGGAGACCATATTGAGTGTCGAGCAATAAAAGCTGGTTGATCAATTCGCTCATGATATCTACCATGGTATATACATATTGCCATGCTTTGATGATGTCCTTACACATAATCCTAATTTTGCTCATGTAATAGTGCGTCTCATTGTATTGTTACCCATTTGAGTCATTTGGCGAGGGGTAGTGCTACTAACCCCTAAGCGACTAGTCGCTGCAGGACTTAGGACATCACACGACACATCAAACGAGCTTGCGCACGGCTTAACCGGGGCAGGCTAGGTGTTCGAAGGCTTATCGGACAAATACAGGCGTTGCTTATCATATCTGCGCCGTGTGCCCCTCAACAAGACTCCATCATAAGTATGACAGGTGGGTCTTGAGGTTTCATGAGGCAAATCTCGCTAAAAATACTCTAACGAGTACGTGCAGCACTAGCTATGGCTGGCAATAATCAAGATTGACATTGTCTGTCTAAGGTATCTTCACTACTGGACCAATGTGGTTGTTTTCTAAGCCTACAGTAAGGTGCACTGTCACGAGGATTTTAGAGAAAGCAATAGTAAGCAGCGTAACCTGTAGCCTGGCTTGAGTTATTATACTCGAACCGAAACAAAACCATCGAAATATCACATCATATGGTAACAGAGCTAATACTATCTGTTTGGATATTTCTTTCAATCTCCAATACTAAAGTTTTGAGGGCAACTCGCTCAACGGCTTTCGATACATATCCAAGACACCGTTGTTCTTGTCCTGTAGTCGGGCCTCTGATTCCTCAAATAGTCGTGGTAATCTCGTTTCCTTGTAATTCTTCGTCCCGAGAACCATATCGGCCATTCCCTTTCCGCACAGAAAAACTTGTGGCATGCCATGGCCAGTGAATCCACCCATGATGAACATTCCTGGGCGGTTAGGAATGGGGCCAACTCTCGGAAGACGATCAGAGGAGTACCCCATGACTATGATAAGGTTAGTCGGTAAGATTGTGAGTGGATATTCTTAAAGCTCAACTTACTTCCAGTCCAGATGTTTTCGACCCGAGCTCCACTGTTCTCCCATCCGTGGAAATGCCTTTGCATGTAACCATCAAAGTAGTCTTTCGCTTGTTCGATGAGCTTTGTATCATCGACATTCCCATACCACTCGTCCAAGTTTCTGATATACGACTCGCGGGCGCCTCCCACAATAATGCTCCCATCTGGTCGTGGGATAAGATAATCAAAGTTCCAATCGTTGAATCGTAGTGCATATGTATTGGTTAGTAGCGGTGCGTCACCTGGTGTCGTGATGTGACTACATATCGCTCGGTGAGGAATTATCTTGCTCTTGTATTCTGGAAGTAGCGCAGCAGTGTAGGCGTTGGTTGCCATGATTACCTTCTTACTTTTTACCATGCTTCGGCTCGTCTTCAGTGTCCAATACCCTTCAGCATCAGGGGTGGCGGAAACCTCTAGAACTGGAGTATTAGTCTGGAGGTTGACTCCCCTGTCTACCGCCTTTTCAAACAGGTGGTGGATAAGTTTGTAAGGCCATAGGTGACCAGCAGTATAGCTGAAACAGCCCTTCGCTCCTTTGACGCCGGAAATCATTGAGGTTGTCAGCTTGTCCTATTCATAGCAAGTGCATTGGTGAGGAAAACCACTTACTCTCTCAGCGTTCTCTGGCTGAGCACAATATGCTTGCTTTGTTGCCTTTACTCCATGTGCCAGAAGGCATTTATAGCCAGCTTTGACATTATCTTGATGTTCCTTAGACATTTGAACATCAACAGCCCGAGTAAGCACAAAGTCACAGTCAATATCATTATCAGAAATGAACTCAGACAATGCGGTAACATTGGCTGATTCGAAATCGGCGACCTCTGCAGCGGCTTCGATTCCATAAGTATCTGCTAGTCTTGCGATAGCATAGTACGGATCCGGTTTAAGATGTCCGCCTGGTAGGGATTATTAATAGTGATATTGGGGGTGTATGGAGATGCACTCACCATTTCGACCGGTTGCACCAGAACATAATTGTCGTGCTTCAAGAACTAAGATTGAAGGAAGATCATGGTTGAATTGTGGCATGAGGTGTGTCAGCAGCGCTGCAGCAGAATATCCTGCTCCAACAATTGCGATATCGCATTCTCTCGGTAGTTCATTTGTGGAACGATAATTGTCTAGAGGGCCAGCCTGAATTCTCCAGAAAGAATGCGTGCCGTTCGCAGGAGGAAGCATAGAGTCTGACATTGTAGCAACTGAAGAGGTAGACAGGGATAAGTTTCGTCGGCTGATGAACTCGATTGCAATTAAGACAAGTAAAATAAACCCACAAGGACTCCCGTCGCGGGGGTTTTGTAAGATGAACTACCGTATGGCTGGTAATGGGCATTGCATAAGGAGAGCTAAACTACCCTAACAAGACAAGCATCACATGGCCAACCACATCAGCTTGTCAAGTAGTACATAATTTCTCACCACAAAGAAGCCCAAATCTACATAAAAATGCATAAGACTATTCATTGATCCTGTTCATTTTTGGAATCTCCCACCGCATCTTTGATCGTGTATGCTTTGGGAGGCGAGGATTAGCTGGAGCCTTATCACAGCCAGACTTGGGACAGAAAACATTGACTACAAGCCCTCGCGAATCCTCCAAATACGGTTACAGAGAGGGGAAGCCCCCGCATATAAAAAACCCCACTTCATCGCGTGCGCACCTAATCGGGAGCACACTAATGAAGATCCTGGCAAATTTCTGGATTGAGGCTGGTGCCGAGTTGTTTGGAAAACCAGTAAGCTCAATAGCTTCGAATGGATTGGATTATCGCATCACCCCAGATGGTTAGGTCAAATTGACTACTTGCTTCAAGGAAATACGGAAATAAAATAATGAAGGCCACAGTGTTCCGCCATTTTTGCCCCGCTCGTGTTTAAGGGAGATAGATACTCACCTCATCGGCGAGGAATCAGCTCATTTCATTTTACCAGTTATAAAATGGCCAGAGCTCACTTAGGTCTGAAAACATGGTTTAAATTTCAGTAATAATTATATGTATTACACCCAAATAAGAGTCACGCATCATATCTGTTTATCCTAGCATGAGGTTCCAATTCTTCTCCAGCAAAAAGTCAAGCCAGCTAACATTGTCACCCGCATCTCGACGCTCCCAGATTGCTGGGAGTATTTCTAAAACAGCTAAATTACCGCGGAGATGGTTCATGGAATACATTTCTTTGAACCGTTGCTGAGCCAGTTCCCTTGACTCTTTATCATCTGCAGTGAGCTCCGATGCAGCTGTGAACAGAGGGATCGCCTGGATATTGGTGCATGTGTGGCTGGACGGAATCGAGGTGAGATTTTTGACGGTGTTTCGAGCAAGATCTTGAATATTGGCCTCCCAGTTCTCATTAGGTAATGCCTGATCTCGCAAATTCCATTCAGGGTTTTCCTTTAGAACGGCTTGAAGTAGTTCTGAGATAAGAGGGTCTTCCTCAGTTTTGTCTTTATACGGTCGTCGGTAGCAAATAGCTGCTAAGCTGATTAATCCATGAGATCTGAAGGCGTCACCGACGATACCGATTTCACGGTTATCTCGATTGGGTTCCCAGTTCTCCATTTCTTCTTGTAGGGTGATTTCTATCGATTGGTCCCGAACACCAGATTCGATGACCCACCGACAATATCGCCCGACATTTGCCAGGAGGTAGAAAATATCGTTGGTGTAACCAGCAACAGGATGGTATAGTTGGCCGACATCCAAGACGGCAGAGTAGATGTCGTTTGTGTTAATTGGAACTTGTTCATGGAGGGGTATGAGGAATGCTGTTGCCATGTCCCAGTATAGATAGGCGCCGATCATAAAATTGAAGCAAGGAGGCTTTTCTTCCTCAGAAGCAAAATTTGAGAGCATCATGTCAATCAATGCTCGTGCGCCACGAAGATGCTGCTGACCAAACTCTTCTGTTGGGTCATTGGTCCAGGCTGTAGAAAGACCGAGGAGCCAAACGCTCAGAAACACGGGGAATATGTCGTCCCCAAGACAAGAGAGCTCATCAATGACTAGACGAACGGCCGAATTGCGCAGCTCTAAACATTTGGATAACTTCGAGGGATCAAAGTAGGCCCGGTGACCAGCACCGATGCTTTGTAAAATCTGCTTGAGGCTTGGGGATCTCTCAAGATATTGCAAAACGGGAAACGAGAGCGGGTTCTCGTCGGGATCAATCACCATAATCTGGCTTGCCCGCTCTAGCCAATATTGTATGAGGGCCTTTTCTTCGCTGTTTCGTGGGTTAGGCGCTGGCTGTAGCGATAGTGGACTGCCGTCATAACCAATCCACGGTGCCTCTATCTGCCATTTCCTCAGCTTCGGCGGGGCCTGGCAGATAGAACCCCGTTTCTGGCAGCGAAGACAGATGGGGAAGGTTTCGTCGCACTTGACTCGGCGTCTTTTGCACTCGGAGCAGCCTGATCGGCTTCTCCGGAATTCACCATTTTTTGCTGGCTCGGTATTGCCACAGGCATGCCAATCGACAAGGTGGCTGGATGACAAGTCCTGACGCAACCCAGGCCATGCTCGGAACCTGACCTTTGTGTCTTTCATTGGCGGCTCAATGTAGTCTTGCTTGTTTTGGGATACAGTTATACAGTTACTTGTTGCCTGTTTACCATCACATGTAGTGGAACTGCATGAGAAAGCAAGGGGTAAATAGAAGGAAACTCGTGATAGTGATAAGAGTCAGGCCCGAAAACGGGGGCTCTTATCTGTCATGGATGAGGTATCATCCCGAGACAGCCCCCGGCTTCCCCGCACCCATTCTGCTTTTGGTATCGGGGTAATATGGGGAGCAGGGCTTCCCTGTTGTGGGGTTGTTACTTATGGGAGCCAATTGGCACTAAATCCAGGGCTGCTTATCTCACTAGGGCCGTTGTTTCCGACCACCCGCTCTAGTCGCTGCAGCGAGCCCAGACCGTCCAGGTGACCCGATGATCCACGTAAATGCGAGATACAACCAGGTCCACAAGTGACAAATCTCAGAGGGATGAGGAGAGTGGCCATTTCCCCCGCCGTAACCACTCCATCCTTGCCCCATGGCTAAGGTTACTCGGCTTGCTCCTTGTTCAGGTTTAACCCATATATTCTTCATAAAAACCAAATTCAAAATTTGCTGAGGATCGACTGGCATTTGGATCTAGCTATTTACACAAGTGTGACTTTCTCCCCGCCCACACCCATGAAAATGGCGACGTTGTAAAAGTCATCACTGAATTCAAAGTTGACCTCTGTGCCCTTGGGCATGTAAACCACTTCTCCCTCCTTCAATGTGAAGGTTTCGCCTCCGACAACTTCACACGTAACCCAACCTTTTGTTACAATAAAGAATTCGTTGCAAGGGTATACTAGATTGTGCTTCCCGGTCTCGTGGGCAGCACCAGCCACGATGGTGCCATCATCCGATCGGTAGATGACAGATTTTGTGCCAGCATATTCTGGGAAGTCGACCCAAGGAAACGCATCCCATCGACCATGGGGAGTCTTAGATGCAGCACTGGCCATCTCTGTCTTGAATGCGAGAAATGATTCTGTTCGTAACTTATTCTTGCATTAGCGACATGACAATTAATACGAATGGTCTGATTCAGCTCACAAAATGTTTTTATCGTGGAAATTGTTTTGGATGCTAGAGAAAAACTTAGGGTTAAGATTTGGATCAATAAATACCTATGAATGTTCAACTTTAGTATTGATTTATTCACATGGAATTGTGCTGCAAACTGGACTTCCCCACAAATCGGCAATTGACTAAAAAAGGTAATAGTTTGAATGCCGTTATTAGCGAACGCTTCTGCGCCGAATCGGGGAAAATTACTGCTCGCTGCGCAGAAATCATTGGATACAAGGAAGCCACACGCTTGCCGCCGAGCTACTGGATGAATGAAACAACACTCTCCGAATATTTAGATACACTGGAGCTGAGATCGTCTAGTAGGAGATGTGCCGCGGTCCACCAGCATTGGGCGCTTGCATGCTACATTAGGAAAGCAGTTCGACTGCATCATTGAGTAGCAATCGATGAACCCCACGCCAGTGTCAAAGTTGACCAGCCCATTCGGCAAATTAAAAAAGGTGTACCGACAGGGAGCATAAGCTGCACAACAGGCAGTTCGATTCGGCCCTGAGATGGGTTAGCGCCCATTTAGTAGCCCAGCCCCCTGCTGGACGGCCACGGTGTGTGGTGGTGACACGTCCCCGCAGGCTTCGTTATTGCGCTTAAACTAGCAACGTAGTGCATGTGAATTCACCATTAAAACTGTAGCCCTATCACATGGTGAATAAATGGAAGTGGGCGCTGGGCTGGTTCAATCCCCATCCGTTGATTATTCAGCGCAGTACACCTGCACGAACACGGCCAATACGCGAGGGTGAAAAATTAGGTCGACATAAATAAATGAATCACTAGGACCAACAATCACATTATGTTGCATTAAGCAAAATTCACATCGCTTATCCGGTTCACGAATCATGGCTACTACTTTGGTCCTCGAACGCCTTCAGGCTCTTAAGATTCACGAAGACCCAGCCATCTGGCACATTGTTGGCTTCGGGCTACTTTTGGCTTGCCTTTTCAAGGTCATTTTGTACCCAGTATTTTTCTCCCCTTTGGCTAAGATCCCGGCGGTTCACTGGTCTTGCCATTTGGCTCCATTCTGGCTGTGGTGGGCTCGAGCTTACGGACACGAAAACCGAGCCACATACGAACAACATAAGCGAAAAGGTCCAGCCTTAAGGATCGCGCCGAATCAATTAAGCATCAATTGCTACGAAGATGGGTTGAAGAAGATCTATCTAGGAAATTTTCCTCGATCAGACTTTTATTACTATGGATTCATGAATTACGGGTTCGTTCAAAATATGCAACAGCTAGAATCCCCGCTAACCTAAGATTCAGAAAAGAGCACATGTTTACTTTCATGAACACTGCTGTTCACGGTGCACGAAAGAGGATATTCTCCAATGCTTTCTCCAAGTCACACATATTGGCCTCACCATCAGTGCACGCCACCTCGAAAGTCATACTCTTTGATCGATTGCTGCCTCTTTTGTACTCGAAAGCCAAAAAGGACGAGCCAATTTCCATCCCGGAGCTCGGATACAGCTACTCGATGGACTCTTTCGCTAATTGGCAGTATGGCGTCGTTAATGGATGCAATCTCATTGAGAACCAGAAAGAGAGATCCATGTATTTGGATGGCTTCTTCGGACGAGAGGCTTATTCATTTATTGCTACAGAGTTCCCTAATCTCGTGTCTATTCTCTCATACATCGGGATTAATCTTATTCCCAAATCTGTGGATGCGGGGGCTGTTGATACTGAGGACTGGAATATCGACCAATGCGACAGAGCCGCAAAAGCTCTCAAACAGAATCCGCATCCGGATCCAGTCAATGACCCCGCCATCTTTGCTCTAGCTTTGAAGACGATGGGCCAGCCGCAGGAGGGAGTCACCCAAAGCCCTGATTCGAAGGAATTGTACCCCAATCGCTTGGAAATTGCAGCTGAAATGTTTGCGTTCAACTCGGCAGCTCACGAAACAAGCGGGAACACTTTGACATACCTCTTTTACGAACTATCTCGTCGTCCGGCCATGCAAGAGGAACTGAGAAGTTCACTGTCTGGTGTTTCAGGCGCATTCAAATTTCCACTTCAACCCGATGCGGAGCCTCCCAAAGCAAAGGATGTGGAGTCCATATCTCTCTTGGATGCCGTTATTATGGAAACACTCCGCCTTTACCCTTCTGTGCCTGGAGCTCAGCCGAGAGTGACTCCATCTACGACTTCCCTTGGTGGATATGATAATATTCCCGCTGGCGTCATCGTTCAGTGCTACGCCTATAGCCTCCATCGAAATGCAGAGGTTTATCCAAACCCTGAAGAATGGAATCCTAACAGGTGGCTGAAGGCCTCTCCAACTGAACTGAGCCAAATGCGAAAGTGGTTTTGGACATTTGGGAGTGGTGCTTCCATGTGCATCGGAAGCAACTTTGCCCTCTTGTGTAAGTCTCCTTTCCTCCTTTTCAAATGGTTGACGCTAATCCACATAACAGCAATGAAGATGATGACAACTGCAATTTACTCGAACTTTTCAACTCATATTTATGAGCACGGAGAGATGGAACTTGCAGATGCCTATTTGGCAGGTCCCAAAGGTGGTAAGCTTCTGCTGAAGTTTCGATGCCTGAACAGCGCTTAATTCATCCGAGCGTGAAAATATCGAGATAAATGTTCACTTTAAGTTGTCAAAAGGCAAATCTAACTCATTTGATTGGATTAAAACACCTTCATGTTTGAGCCCGTTGCCCCAACCCTATAGCTTAAAGACAATGCAGAACGTTTTGAAAATGCAAGTTTGAATAGTGAATTCATGTGAATCTATTAATGGCTTATTAAACAAAATTATATTGAGAAAACATTCCGCAATCTGAGCTAGGTGCAATATTTCGATGTAGGACAAGTATCAAAATCATTTTGTCACTTGCCTGGGTCCTTTTTCTTGTCATGAAAACCAACCCTGCTGATGGAAAACGCAGCCTAAAGTAACAAGTTGATCAAACATTGAGATGCCAATGAAGCTAAATATCAAATAGCCTCGTTCAACATAATAAATTAAAAATCTTTTGCAATGGCAGTTCAGCTTGATTCCAACGCGACATGTTTCACAGAGCAATCATCTCCCGACCTCGGTTTCCGGCTTCGCTTGGCGCCTTTGCCTTTTGAAGTTTAGTGCTTCTGACCCACACCACCTCGCGTAAACGCTGAATTGGGAAATTCTGACCAAAGACCCACGTCCGAGCAAGCACTAACCACATTCAGACGATTGGCGATGTCGCTAAACTATCGGATAGGCACTGAATTTGAGGGGCGATGCCGGTGTCCAGTCTTCAGCAACATCCTCAAAAGCCGAGATTTAATAGGCTTACAAAACCTAATTTTTCAGGTCAAGTTTTTTGCACATTACTAGACTCTAACTTGAACTCTTTAGAGTAGCATCCTTCACCTCAATTGTTTAGCGGTGAAATAAACATAATGACAGAGAAAAAACTTGTTGTGGTGGTGGGAGGAACTGGTAAGATCTCCTCAAATTGATTAAATGTATACTCAACTCATTGTCTATCATTAGGAAATCTTGGCAGTTCTGTTGCATACTCACTGAATGATAACCCTGAATTCGAGGTCCGGGTGCTTTCTAGAGACCCTAATACCACCAAGGCCAAGCGTGTTAGTGAGAGGGGCATTCCAGTTATGAAAGCAGACTCGTGGAATCCCGATGAGCTTCTTGAAGCCTTTCAGGGTGCCTGGGGCTTGTTTGCCAATACGGATTCTGATGATCCGGTAAGTTTCCCCAACTGACGCCGTGGGCCTGTTTTTGAGAGGTTCCCCGCAGATTCGTAACTGACTGGTTCCAATTAGAACTTCAAGAGGCAAGTTGGCCCTAACGAGTTTGACATGGGAAAAATTATCATCGACACGGCCATAAAAGCGGGGATCAAGCATTTTGTTTATCCAGCTCTCCCTGGTGCCAAGAAACTCACCAATGGGAAGTTGTCGAGCTTGGGATTTGACAGTAAGCATACTTCTCTCGCAGTCTTGGAAGTTTACCTAACCGATTTTAGACAAAAAGGCAATCTCAGAGTATGCTATTGATGTTGCAGGATTTGAAACAGTGTCTATCCTCAACGCTGGATGGTTCCTAGAAGACTATTATATGGAAAAGTATAGCAGAACCTATGGTGGATTTGCCAAGTATTATGATTCAGAAAATTATCTGACTCTAAGGCTTCCGCCCATGGGAAATAACCCTGAGTCTGTCCCCCATTTAGCCGTTGCGGACGATTATGGCGACATGGTCCATGGTGTATTTCTTGACCCTGAACGTTGGAATGGGATGTTAATCCATGGAGTGTCTCAGTCAAGTAGCTTCCAAGAACTAGCCGATACGTATGCTAGAGGTATGCTCTTGTTTGGATTCAAACAAACTAGGAGTATGATATGTGATGCTAACTTTGAAATTAGTCACAGGGAAAAAAGCCAGATATATTAAAACCGACGCTCATAGCAACACCATTCAAGCCGCTGATCACTACAAAACGGAGGAGGTTAAAGGACTGTTTGTGTTGATGGAAGCCATTGAGGGAAGGTTCTTTGATGGCCAAATTACAGATCCTACCAATGCCGCGATTTTAAAGAGAGAGGGTGCAAAAGCTCGAGGCCTTAGTGGAAGCGATCTTGAGTTGACCACGGTAGAAAGGTTCTTTCAGAAGTGGGATAAGAATCCTCCTGTTCTGTTTCAATAACATATTAAAAGGATATAGAATTCATAAATTAGCCTCAAACTAAGCTTTATGGCAAATATTGTAGGAGCTCTATCTCTCGAATGGGAAAGAAATGGAGCAAAGAAGAAGCAAGAAAATGTGCCACCAAACAACATTTTTGCAACCCCCTTGACCATGTTTGCTTTAATGATGTAGCACATCGATAGAAGTTATTCAAATTACTCTCAGTAATGAACCGCACTCGTGACATTCGGTGACTCAGTGCCAGCAAGACTGATATACTTAGCCTCAGCCGTCATGATGCATTGCAAGCGGTTTGTGAGCGTGATCACGACAGATCAGTAGGGGAAATCTCCGGTTGAACCAATTCCCAATGAATAAAGATTAGCTCAATATTCTGCTGGCTTCTGGTTGGAGCATCGTGCGACCTCGGTTACTGGATTTGGTATTGATGCGAAGGAGGGGGGAAGCGGGGCTGAGTGATCGCGCTTGAAGGTGATAACTGTGGTTAAGTGCTGAGACAGGCAAGTCAATACAATCATTCGATAATCATATGGCCAAAAGCGCCATTTAATGTTAAGTACTAGGTTTTGGTTATTTCTACTTCGGGAATCCAGGCGAGGATCGAGAAATATACATAAATATCCACGCCTTTGGCTAAGGTTGCACGCACTAATTCTAGCAGCCCTAACTTGTACAACCATTGCTGACTCTCCTCGATCGTGTTGTAATAATTTTATAATCATCCTTTTGTTTAATCTCAGCCCACAGAGTACCATGTCGGAAACAATCACAGTCGACACGCTGGTTGTGGGCGCAGGTGTGGGTGGCATCTACTCAACCTACCGCCTAACTCAGGCGGGTTTAACGACTCTGTGCATCGATATTGCCGGCGATGTTGGCGGTACCTGGTACTGGAACACGTACCCAGGAGCCATGAGCGACACCGAAACTTACCTATATCGCTACTCTTGGGATAAGGACGATCTTGTCACATATCCATGGTCCCGACATTACGTATATCAGCCTGAGATCCTCGATTACTTGCGACATGTTGTGAAGAAACATGATCTGCGGAAATTCATGCGCTTCCACACGGAAATGGTATCTGCCACCTGGGACGAGGAGAAGAATAGCTGGTGTGTCTCTTGCTCAGGCGGGTTGACAATTCATGCTCGGTATCTGGTTACTTGCCTTGGCCTCCTGTCAAAACCAAATTACCCTGATATTCCGGGTATCAACTCATTTGCTGGCGACATTATACATACAGCCAAATGGGATGATACAGTGACGATTTCTGGCAAAACTGTTGGCATCATTGGAAACGGCTCAACAGGAGTCCAGGTCATGACGGCCATTGCTCCAGAAACAGGGCGTCTTGTGTCATTTCAGCGACACCCTCAATACTCTGTTCCGAGCGGCCAAGGCTTAATTCCCGAAGGTTACCGTGAGAGCATCAACAAAAGATATGATCAGATTTACCAGAACGTGTGGGAGTCATCTACCGCATTTGGAGTTCCAGAAACAACGAGAAAAACGATGGAAGCAACCCCCGAGGAGCGCCAACAGGCTTTTCAACAAGTCTGGGACCAAGGGAATGGCTTCAGATTTATGTTCAGCGCGTTTGGTGATTTGACGACTAATCTCGAAGCCAACGAGGAAGCCTGCAAGTTTATTCGAGGTAAAATCGATGAGATTGTCAAAGACCCCAGAAAAGCCAATGCTCTGAAGCCGCGTGACTTGTATGCACGTCGACCACTGTGTGATACGGGATACTATGAGATCTTTAATCGAGATAATGTGGACATAGTCGATTTGAGAGAGGTATCCATTGAATCCATTGTCCCCGAAGGCATCAAACTTAGCGATGGTACAGTCCATCGCCTCAACGTCCTGATTTTTGCGACTGGGTTCGACGCAATCGAAGGGAATTACCTGCGCATTAAGATCGCCGGCCGTGAAGGAAAGACGATCCAACAGCACTGGGAAAATGGCCCGACAGCCTATGGAGCGGTTGCTTGCTCCGGATTTCCCAACATGTTCATCGTGTCTGGTCCACAAGGAGCATTTGCCAATTTCCCAGTCGTGATTGAAAGCGAGATCGATTTCCTCACACAGTGCATCCTAAACAACGAGGCACAAAAGAATGACCGCGTTATAGAGGTCTCACCCAAGGCGGAACAAGAATGGAGCGACTTGTGCGACAAACTCGTTGAGGGATCACTTTTCAAGACCACGGCTAGTTGGATCTTTGGTGCCAACGTCCAGGGGCGCAAAACAAGCACGAAATTTTACTTTGGAGGTCTGAAGAACTACCGCATGGCGATGCAAAAGGAAATTGATGCTGGGTTTCCCAGTTTTCTTAGCCATTGATAGAGAGACTTTTGGGCTAAAAATGAGATTTGGTTGTGACCGTAAATGTGTCAGTCGCTGTACTTTTACAGTGACGACTTGCTGTTTGATTACTACCATTAACTTCTGACAATCTGTTGTATGTCGATTAGCATCCTTGCAACAAAGTAAACTTAAGCAGAAATTACAAACATCCTTTTCACATTTTATCAGGGATCCAAGTCTGAAAGTATATGCTTTCCGTCCTTGATACATTTTGGAGCACTAATTCTATAATTTGAGGAGAGGAATTGTTTTCTGCAGGAGTAGATATGTAAGACATTGTAGATAAAGGTCATTCGTTCCAAAACATTTAATCCCAGTCTCCTTCTACCTCAAGGTTGATCTTTTCTTTTTGGTATTGTAGAAGCTCAGCGCAAGTCCAAGGTTTATATTCATACCCTGGTGGTGTATTTGTATTCACAAACTCTCCGCCATCCAAACTTGCAAGGCATTGTTCGAAATTCTCAATAGCATACGGCTCCGGGTTGTGATTGCAGAGCCACTTTCCGGGTCCCACCTTTGTTAAAATTTCTGCGTTTTCGAAAACCTCTTCCCAGTTAGTATTGTGAAATGCTTGCCGAATAAGAGCGCCCATCAGTTGTGCACAAGCTGTTCTTTCGTAACTATGCCTCGATGTTAGTAAAAGTCTGACGACAAGGGTCCACCAAACTTACCGCAAAGTGTTATAAACTCTCAATGAATCCTTGAGCTTAGTTTTAGAATCCAAGCCCAATCTTATGGCAGTTCCAAGCGTCGCAGCATCCTCCATGGCTTGTGTGGCTCCATTGCCTGAAGTCGGCAAAAAGGGATGCGCGCTGTCTCCGCACTGCACCACACGGCCCAAATTCGAGACCCAGTTTGGTTCAGGGTCCCGAAAGAGGAGGTTCCAGTCATTGATCGTTCCATTGGGGGTATGTTCTACCAGCGACATCAGAGGAGGAGACCAGTCTGGATAATCACGACGCAGCTGCTGAGAGGCTAGCTCTCCGTCTACAGTAGCGGACCATGAGTCCACCGAAGTGTTTTCATTCTCCTAAAACGCAGTCGAGTGAGTAGAAGTAACCTTGATGAGTGATTTTTGTTGAAATTCTTACTGGGTGATGGATAGACCAGCAAATTGTCTCGCCATCCGAAAAGATGAGGCAGTGCATCCCTGGGCCATTAAACCATCTCATGTATGGCAATCCGTCGCGTAAACCAAAATGTTCTCTGAGACTCGGGTCTTGCCGAAAGATATATTCTGCAGAAACAGATGTTCGGTAGACGGCAGAGCCACTGCTTATTGTGTTGGGCTTTTTCTGGGTAATAACCTTCCAAGAGGCAGAGTGAAGTCCATCGCATGCCACGACGAGATCTCCTGTCATACGCTCACCATCGGATAATTTGACTCCACCCAAGGTATCAGTCTCGAAGTAGTCGACGACCTTCTTGTTGAAGAGGATGGGGATATTTTGCCGGGCTACCGCTGCTTCAAGCATACTCACTAGCTTCCGACGCACCAGAGGTCGCCCGGCCGTCGGCTTCACTTCAACGGGACCAGTAATAGGCTCTCCCGTATGACGCTTAAAATATCCTTCGACTTTGTACGAATTTTGATCATACTCTGCCTTGAGCTGTGGCCAATGGTCAAACACGCGGACTGCGCTATCACCAATAAGGACGAAATCCCCTGTCCTAGACATTAATCAAATAGACGGACGAGGTACTAGTGTCATAATCATACCTGCAGTCTCGATGACGGGCCTTCTTTCCAAAACGGTTACATCAAATCCTAGCCTCTTACACTCGAGAGCTAACAATAGCCCTGACACCCCAGCGCCAATGATCAACACCTTGAAGTCGATCCTGGGCTTTTGGTTGATAGGCTCCGATTCAGACATGGTTTAACTTTCCGTTGTAATGTTGTGGGATTATAGGGATGAAAGGTTGTGCGACGCGGTAGTTGTGGCAGTATTGGAGAAAATGCGTTCCGACCACTGCGTCTTAAATGGTAGCGTCCCATCATCTACACCCATTCCTCTCTCGCACGAGCCGTCGGAATGACGTCATGTAGAGAGGCTCGCTATAAAAAGCCGGCTTATCTTTTTACTCCGAAGAAATGGATGCGCACTGTCGTTTCGGGGATTCGACTGGAGCTTCTACAGTGGGTTTTAAAAATTCCGCCCAGTCCCTTTGTATCTATTACCTACCCTATACTAATTGAATTTTAATCTATATATATAGTTTTTTATATTTAAAATAAAATAAATATATTATATAAACTTATTATTAAATTCTTGAATAATTATTATTTATATTCGAACGATTAGGGTTAATATTTGGGTCATACATGAGGACCAGGCGAATTTTTTTCAGACCCACTGTACATGTATTTGCAAGACGACGAATTCAGGGATATGCCGGACAGAACATGCTAAGGGAGCATTGTCCCACTAAACCGTTGGCCCGATGTGATATCTGGCTGTATCTACTTCTCCAGTTACGGAGTGATGTCGGAGTAATTTTTTATTCCGATGAAACAAGGTGGAGACAAGGCCATCGCAGCTTATCCCGACTCATTCATTTGGACTTGGAATCGGGCCACAGGAGTGATTTATCAGTAATTTATTTAACAGACTTCCGTAACCTCCATTTGAATCATCTTCTTCTCATTTTTGATCCATCTTCAATCTCACAAAGCTTTATACTCTTTAGAAGCCCTCGTGGCTTTAGAGCTACTGCTGGTGCATTTTTCTTTTCAAGTATCGTTCATATGCTTGTTCCTCACAATGCACGATTCAACGCACTGGATGCCACGAGGCCTATCCTCAGCATAGCCGCCAAGGACAGGTTCACGCTGATCTCAATCTGCAGACGAGATCCGGCATAGCTCATCTCGACTCTTAGGTCAAATGTGCTAGGCTGAGTGATTGAATGCTGTCCAATATTCACAAACAAACGCTGAATGTAAATGCAAACAGGACTACGACCCTTTCCAGCGTTTAACTGCTTTGGGGGCTAAAACTAGAATCGGTACGTTTCTCGCTTTGGCCAAAGCACAAGTCAAGTAAAGGTCATGATGTTAGATTAAATTGAACATGTTGAGGTGCAATAGCTGAGAACAAGCTATGAGATGGCTGTGCCACGTAAGCTCGATAAGGAGAGAGAAAAATAACAGGTGGTTCCACATAACCAAAAACTTTAAACTCTAATAAATTAAATTTAATCATTTCAACGCATTCACGGTTTGTGAATTAATTAGTCAGCGGGAGTATCAACACATCGCATCTTCCGAGTGGAACCAACACTAAACGCTAAAAGGTGGCCGCTTGTTCTCACCGACAACTCTAACTCTTGCATTTGGATGACTGGAGCTCGTCGATATGCCGGACCCAGCAATTATTTCTCTTGATGGTAGCCTAAGACCTTTCCCAAGACCGATATCTTGTAACGTTTGTAGAAGGTGAGTTCAATATTATGGTGGGGTTGATGTTAATTGATGCTGATGATATATAGGAGAAAATCAAAATGTAAGTTCTTTGCCTTTTTAATAAGATCTCTGTTTACATAAAATTTTGAAACATGGACAGGTGGCATGGAGCGTCCATCTTGCACCTCATGCATCACCCATAAATGGCCATGTTCATATCCCCCAAATCGAAAAAAGCCCGGCCCACGACTGGGCGCTCGACAACGCCAGAATGCTCGGGTTCAGCAGTGCCTTGGTACGTCTCCTTAGTGGTTCTAATGAATGCTGCGCTCATGAAGAATTTTAGCTCGCATTGAAAACCTCCTGCCACGAACTTTAGCGTTGAAGAGGGATGGCGAACAAGAAATTGATGACTTTTTACAACCCGTTGGTGATTCAATACTTGATGGTGGCGACGAAGCCCCATATTCCGGGGAGTTTACCCCTACTAAGTTAGAAACGGCCGTATCCACAGACCAGATGCGGCAACTTCACTCTTACGTTAGTTGGCGTGAGCTCCATGAAACAACTACACGTGACCGCGATTCTCTTTTATCATCAAGTATTTGTCCTTTGGACGACCTTGAACTTTCTCTAGAGGTCGAACTAGAACTGTGGGTGCGATCTCGACTTTGTACCCAGATATTCTAGGCGATCTCGTACTAATTTATAAGTATATCGCTGTTTTTTGCACAAGTGTCGTTGCCGATGCCAGTATTTTCAATATCTAAATTTTATGCCGACTTTGAAGTTGGCATAATACCCCAGTACCTCTTGAATGCGATGTTCTCGCTTTCAGCTCGATTTTCAGATGCGCCTGAAATCTTGCACCTCGCCAATGGCGACCGTCATATATTGGGCACATACTTTAGCAAAAAGGCTTACGATATGCTTGATAAACTCAGCCATGATAGTGATGCCGTTTGTTTGATAGAAGTCAAAGCAGCGTACTTACTTACATATCATGAACTCACCCACTTTCCGTCAAGAAGAGGAGCGCAACAGTGTGCAAAGCTGGTTAGGATGGCATACATGTTCGGGTTACATCAAATTGACAACTGGACGGCCCCGAAGTACAACAGCGGCTCCCAATCTTGTGAGCTGGAGCTTCAAGAAGGTAGATCGCTGTGGTGGGGAATATATTCCTTGGATTGCTTTTTTATTCACATCTCACCTATGCCGTCAAGTATTGAGCACTCGAGTATCGCCACAAGTTTCCCATCGTCCAATATAAGCGACAATACACTTGCAGACATTCCGTTTCGGAGAGGACTGCACTTGAATGATAATTCGCCAATATTTTGGTCATCTCTACAAGATCATATACTGCTTGGGCTTGGCGCTCAGTCCGTA
The DNA here is from genome assembly GCA_013403825.1 of Calonectria pseudoturangicola. Classification (NCBI taxonomy): domain Eukaryota; kingdom Fungi; phylum Ascomycota; class Sordariomycetes; order Hypocreales; family Nectriaceae; genus Calonectria; species Calonectria pseudoturangicola. Next base: position 76,049 of record VTGA01000028.1, read on the forward strand.
CTCTTGTACCTGATGACCATGGTGAGAGAATTGGCCACTTTGCGGCGATTAGATTGCGAAAATTTCCAAGGCAATCTCTCACCAAGAGTGAATCGTCTGAGGCAAAATTGGAATCTTCTTCTAGAAAAGGCTCCTAGCTGGTTTCTCAGCCCCCAATTTCATGAATCAGATACGAATTCTGCAGGGCACCGAAAACGCTTGGAAACACTGAATATGATGTATGGGTATGTTACGAAACCGAATGCCCCGTCGGAAAATGAAAGCTGATAAGGGGATAGTGTTGGGGTAATGTCTTGCTTTCCACCTCTAAAAGTCAATTTAGCTCTACCCCAGGTTTCCCTTTTATCGAACATCGATAACTTAGAAGGGACTTGGAAGCTCTGCACTTCCCATGCAATTGCACTGTCGAATATATACCGTTTTTGGACAAAAGAGCACTCTCTCACAGCAGATTCTAGCTTGCTACCAGTAACATGGACAGCTGCATGTGTCCTGATTATAGAGTCTATGAATACATCTCTCGCCAACAACCCGAAGAGATTAGCCGTGTTGGAAGCCGCGGATGTACTGATGTTTGGGATCAATAGTTGTTCACAGCGCTGGGGTATTATTGATCTTCTCACACGTAAGGCTGTAATACTCTCATTAGCGCATATTACTAACAACTATAAAGGTTCCCTCAAAGAGCTACGTGGTCAGTCATGGATAAGACTAGACCTGCCGTCAATTAACGACCTTCTACAAACGATCTCGGCACCGCGAAATCCAACTTGGCGGCCGAAAAGGGACCTGGAAGGCCTCAAGAAACCACCCAGCGACAACAGGATTCCCGATAATGATGCAGAGAGTGTCTCTATTACAAATCAGATCGACCTTCTCCCCACGCCTGAAATGGATATTTCCTCCGTCAATGTAGCTGACTTCTTTTTACACAGCCAGGGCGCTGACATATGGGAAAGCTTTGAAATTTAACCATCAAATTATAATCAGCCTTCATATAGGTGCATATTTATTTCGTTGATTGATTGATGGCAAAATAGAATAAGAATATTGAGATTATTGAATGAATCAAAACATGCTCTGAGTAGCTGGGAAATGTGTACGCAACATAAGAAATGTTGCTTGTTTAATATATTTCTGGGTTGTTTAACCATCGCATGCATAAAATAGGCTTTCGATTTAAACATTTGTTAACATTGTTTTGTAACAACTGATAGAGCAACAACCTTCTAACAGTATTCGGATCTTTATCTACATTAGAAGGTGTCCACTCTCAAGCTTTTAAGAAATTCCAAGATTTTTTCCCCATTCCCACTCTTCTGGGCTGCGTTTGCAACTCTCCTTGTAATGGGGATATCCTGCCCCCACCTTTCAACAATAAATGTCAACATCTGCTTGCCCTTGGGGTTTCCTATGGCTGCTTCTACCACTGCCTCCGTGATAGGAATTTTCGTTCCCCACCGCCAGAAAATAAGCAATAACACTTCCTTTCCCCGAGGATTTGCTGCTGCCGCCACAATAACCCCCTCAGTAATTGGAATATCCTTACCCCAAGTGTCAACAATCAAGAACAACATCTCTTTACCCTCGGGATTTGCTGCGGCCGCTTTAACAACATCTTGTGTGATAGAAATTGCGTTCCCCCATTTCTTAACAATAAAGTCTAGGACTTGCAGTCCTTTTGGGTTTTCTGCCGCTGCCTTGATTACTTCAGCTGTCACAGGGATTTCTGCCCCCCAAGTATCAAAGATGAACTCGAACAATCTACCTCCATTTGCGTTGGTCGCTGCTGAAATCAATACCATTGTTGTGATTTTGACATCCTGGCCCCATTCCTTGTAGATGAATTCCAATGCCTTTGGTCCGTATGAATTACCTGCCGCCGCTACCACAACTTCTTCCGAAATCTGGGTATTCTTCCCCAATCGACCGAGAACGACTTCGAAGGCGATTTGGCTGTGGGTGCTCTGGGCGGCTGCCTTCAATAGTCCTTTTTCTGTGATAGGCAAGTCGGTTTTCCAATGGTCAAATATGATTTTCAATACATCCACTCCATCCCAGCTTTGCAAGGCTGTGCTTATTATGGCGTCTGTAATGGGAACATCTTTCCCCCATTGATCAATAATTAATTGTATCCTTGTTACTCCTTCCCTCGTCGCCACTGCTGCCTTGACAAGAGCCTCCGTAATTGGCACATCGTGTCTCTGAAGTTGGAGAAGCTCTGTCACCAAATTACGGTATTCCCTCGATTCATTCCCATTTCTCATTGCCGCTTCCAACACATCATGTGGAATCAAAATATCATTTCCCCATAGAGCGAGGATAAGCGGCAGGGCTCCCTCGTTATTCCAATGCTTTGAAATCACCGCTGCTTCAAAAACACGCTCTGTCATTGGGACATCTTTCCCCCACAAGTTAATGATGAATGAAAAGACTTTCCTTGCATACTTATTTCTTGCCGCCGCTTCAAGAATACCTTCAGTGATAACGATATCCTTTCCCAATCGGTCATATATCAACGCTAGTACACTCTCACCACCCCCATTCTCTGCAGCTGCCTTTATCACTTTTTCTGTAATGACAGCATTGTCATCCAGGCGACGAAGGAGAAAAGTCAGCACGGAAATTCCATGCTCTTCATTGCTTGCCGCTGCCTCTAACACTTCTTCTGAAATGTTTGCATCGATATCCAGTTCGTCCACAGAAAGTCTCATTATCGTTTTGTCAAATGACTTCGCCACTTCGACTAATATGCCATTCTTTTCAGCAACTTGGACATGTTTGCCTAAGTGTACTAGAAGCAGTCTTAGGATTCCCTTTCCCTGTTCCTTGTTCTCCGCTGTCGCCTTAATCAGATTTCCCGTGAGTCGTACAGTGCGCTTCGACTTGTCAAGAACAACTCTCATAACCTCTCTATCAAATGACCTAGCCATCTGGAGAAGAGCGTCTTCGTTGACTTTTAGATGGTCTCCAATCTGACTGAAGAGAACTTTGAGGATTGATGCGCCGTGTTTTTTATTTCTTGTTGCTGCCTCAATGACTTCCGCCGTAACATCAACACCATTTCTTGCCCTTTTAAGGGCTATCTTCATAACCTCCACATCATATTTAGTCGCCATCTGTTCTAGAATCTCTTCCGTTATTTTGATGCTGTTTGCACTTCGATTGAGAATCAATGACAACACATCACCATCCCGCGATTCCCGCACCGCCGTCACTAGAACCTCCTCTGTGATCGAAATTCTGGATTTAAATCTGTCGAGGAACAGTTCTATCAATGATCTCGCGTGGATCGAGTTTCTTGCCACGGCTTTCATGATGTGGTTTGTAATTGGGAAACTATTACTCCATCGGTCAAGAAGGAAGCCCATTAACTCTTCATCAAACGAGGCAGCAACCTCAGCAAGTAAATTCTCTCCAATTATAGCATCCTTTTCCAGTTTGCTGAAAATCAACCAGATCATCGCATTTCTTTTATTATGTTTCTTCAACGCCCTCACAAGTTCAATCGTGACCCGAAAGCTACAGTCAAAGCGATCTAGCACATAATTGACTGCTTTTTCATCAAATAGCCGGGCTATCTCGATTTTAACTTCGTCGGCGATTGGAGTGTCAGGGCCAAAGAAACCCAAGACCCTTTTTACCACGGTATTTTGTAGCTGTGCCTGTGAGTCCCAGTCTAGCATTTGGTTAAACCTGGCCATTGTCTGTATTAGCCCTTTTGTGATCTGGATTTTGTCCCCCCATAGCTCAAGAAGTTTAAATAGCATGTCTCCAGTGCTGCCAGTGACTCCGTCGATCACATCCTCTGTGATTGAAACATGTTTTCCTTTGTGGGCATGGATGACTTCCAGCCTTTCCACCCCTGGGAAACTTCTCATCGCTGCCTTCATTACTCTGTTCGTGACGATGATATCCTCTCCCCATTGTTCAAAAAGGAACTGAAATGTTTCTTGGCTTGCTGTCTCCGCAGCGAAAACTACTACATCTTCCGTTATTGGAATATCCCTTCCACGATGTTCAAAGATGAGAGTTAGTTTTTCATTCCTCTCTACGGGATCCTTCACGATCATTGCACCCTTCAATACTTCCTCTGTGATAGGGAAATTCTTCCCGAATCGGTTAAAAAAGAGCCGCAACATACCCGAATCTCTCCGTTCCGCTGCGTCCACCGCTGCTGTAGCTGGAATTTGGATATTGCTCCCTACTTTGTCAAGTAAGAATTCCATAATTTCTTCCCCATATTTAGAATTTTTCGCAATGGCATCGAGCATACCATCCGTAATTGGGATAATGTTGCCGAGTTGGCACAGAAGGGGTTTAATATCCTCCTCAGTGGACCATTGAAGACCCCATATTATGGCCTGATCCGTAAACACAGCATCACGTTGCAGCTGGTTAAGAAGCAAGGCCAATTTCTCTCTCGAATTATGTCCTTGACTCGCATTCCTTACCATTAGCCACGTGATGTCTAAATTCTTCCCTAAATGGTTGAGAATAAGTGCCAGAGTGTCAGAGCCAAGTTCCGCTAAGCGTACAGCTCGTAGTAGCGATCGCTCCGTAATTTGAACCTGGTCCTTCTGCCGGCTGAGAAGAAGTTTCATGATGTCATCCATATCGTTTTTATTTTCGACCAATGCGTTGACCACATCATCTGTCGCCATAAATCTGTCTCCCAGCCAATCCAGAAGATGCTTCATTGTCTTCTTATCCAGCTAGCTTGCGCATTGAACCATGGCTTCTGCAGTAAAAGGGATGTCATTGCTGCATCGCTCAAGCAGAATTCTGATGATCTTCGAGCCACTTTGCTGATTGCTCGCGGCTGCTTCCACGATCTCCGATGTGATTTCAATCTTGCTCCCCAGTCGGTCAAGAAGCAGCCGCATTATTTCGTAGCCGTCACCACCATTTCGGGCTGCTGCTTTCATCATGTCCAGCGTGATTTCAAAGTCGTCACCCTGTTGATCTAAGAGTAATTTCAAAAGGGCGCTCCCGTTCGCATCATTCCCCATCACCGCCTGTGCGATTCCTGTAGTTATAGGGATCTCTGTCCCCAGCCGGTCGAAAAGCAATTTCATAATTTTGAATCCGTTTTGTCTATTTCTCGCGACGGTTTCCAGCGTATGAACCGTTATCGGGATATCACTCCCAAGTCTATCAAGAATGATTTGCATCATCTCATGCCCATCACTCTCATTCCTCGACATCTCTGTAATCACATCCGCTGTTATTTCAATTTTGCTTGACACCCGGTCGAAGAGCAGTTTCAATGCCGCTCTCCCATTTTCCGCAACAAGTTCCATGACGTGCGCAGCAATGGGAGCCCCACTCTTGGCATTATCAAGGAGGAGCTTCAGCATAGCTCTCCCGTGTTGTTCATTTCCTAGCACGCGTTCCATTACGTCTTCCGTCATTTCAATATCTCCCATCTTTCGCGAGAGAAGCATCTGTAAGACATCTTTTCCATATTTCTCATTTTCCAAGGCAGCGAACATTATTTCCTCGGAGATATCGATTTTATCTCCCCATTGATCAAGAACGCTTGCTGCTACATCCTTGCTGTAGCGTCTTACCATCCGAGCCACTGTGCTCTGTTGTATCGACACATTATTTCTGTCCTGGTGCAATTCAAGCTCCGTGGTTTCTGTTTCGAGGGAGTCTGTAACTAGGGCCAGCTCTTTTGTATGGTCATGCCTTCTGCTAAAAAGTGACCGCACCGCTGGTTCCTCGATATTTATATTCCAGTATCTTTGATTCACGATGGCTTCCATTATCTGGACCCCAGTCCCGTATTTATTAACAAGGAGTCTCAGAACATTTAGATCCAATGATGCAACTGCTTCTTTCACGACTCCCATTTCAACCGGGCTATCTCTGCTTCGTCGCTCAAGAAGAAGCATAATCAACTCCACACCATTTTGATGGTTACGTGATGCCTCGTATATCATATTCTTTGTGAGTGGTACGTCCCCGTTTGTCAATTCTAGCAAGAACTGCAGGAATTCCTTGTTACGTGATCTTAACACACGTATCATATTTTTTTCAGTAATCTTCAAGCGCTGTTTTATCCCATCCACCAGTATACTCATCATTTTATGGTCCCAGCCTTTCAAGTCACTCTGATCCAGGTAGACTGAGGCTAAACGTGCCATACTTTCGAGTGTGGCAGGGTTTTCAGGCCCTTGAATCTCTTTTCTCGCCTTGATCGCTATCGATGACGCTTCAATTGCTTCGCTCCATTTTTTTTCTTGCTTGTACGTCAAGGCAAAGAGATCTAGACAGGATAGAATAATTAGATCATCGTCCTCCAGGGTCCCTGGATAGTCTCTGGCGGTCAGGAGTCTAGATCTTGCTTCCGTATAAACCCCCGCATCGGTCAATATTTTAGCCATGCCATATAGCCTCTTGACATGATCCAGGCTTTTGTTTGAGAAATCCGGGACTAGATCAATAATTCCGCGTTGGTGAATTGAGTGGGCCGTGGATTTGTTCCAATCCCAGATAAGAAGAAATTCGTTGTCAAACTCGTTGATTCCATGAGGCTGCAGCTTTTGGTTCTCAATGTACAAATCTTCCTCCTGTAGAATCTGAAGAGGAGTGACCGAGATCATAATAACAACGAAATAATCCTCCTGGGGCCTGATGAGTACCGGCTTGGAGGCGTCTTCGAGAATGCATACGATGTCTTCCCTTTGAATGGACTTTGCCGTGGATCGAACTGTCCATTTGTTACCCCATTGTGTGCGAGGCTTTAGCGATGCAGGCGTGTCGCTAAAGCAAATCTCCACCTCTTGACTGTCGTAACGATCTCCATTAGGCTCAACTGACACTACCTTTCCTACCACGACGCCGCGGCCTTGAATAAGTGCCATTTGTTTATCATCCCAGGTCCTCACAGATACCGAGTTCCCCAAGGCCATTTGAACAAGTTGTTGGAAGAGATCGGACCATGGAAGCTGGTAGTTAGGGCGCAAAACAGCCCTTTCGGGATCAGTGGAGCTCATGCCAAGCAACGCATACAGTTTATCGTGCAGATGAGTAGCCTCACGAGTATGATACATGTCGATCAACTCTGGTAGAGATGTGTCACCCACCAAGCTCCCCTCATATTCAGATCGGAAGATGGCCCCACTGATCAGAAAGGTAACGGAACTAATCAGAGCTTGTAGACCTGGGTGTTCTTCATACGACAAGCCAAGCTTGCTTAGTCCATGGCAAAATGCGTATCCATTTACTGTAGAATAACCGCACATTATAAGAATACGTCGAGCAAGGGCGACTTCCTGAAGTACCTATAGAGGTTAGATTAGCATTGTTATATGATCACGACATAAGCTGATAATTATGTGCTTACCCACATACGCCGAAACCATTGTCGCTCAAGTAGCTTGAAAATATGCTTTCTACTAGCCTGAATATTTTTCATATATCCCGGCGTGTATGTAGGCGCGGCAGCAGCGCGAATATCTTGCAGTGCTTGGCCGCCGCCGTCGTCATCTTCACCAAGCCAAATGACGACACGATTAGCATAGCCATAGACAGTGCCCATGAACTGAATTTGACGCTCTTTTTCTTCTCCGTTGCTTTGGTCTATACAAATTGCATCCACCCAAATGATGCGCGGGAAAGACTCATTCCGAATGTGCAGAAGGGCGCTGTATAGACTATGGGTGACCATGAAGAGGGTGTTGTTGAGGTAAATATACTTAGAATCGCCTGGGGCTCCCCAAACATACGACAAAGCCTCGTATAAATTATTCCCTTTACGGGGCTCCAACACATAGTCGAAGAGTTCGCAATGGATAGCGGCGTCTCTGTTTTCACTTGGAAGCAAGCGAATCAAACGCGTAACTTTTCCACCTTTTGGTAAGGGTGAGTAGCAAAAGCTCTTCATATTAGACTCGAATCAGTATAATCGAATGTTAGAAGTGACTGAAAGAGCTCCTAGCATACCGCAGAGCCTCCAGAAACTGTGTCCGAAGCATTGGTTCGAATTGCTGGGTCGCCCGAACGGCCATTTTGAGCTTTATGGTGGGACATGTCTTGACCGGCCCTACTCTTTGCAGTATGTCTTCTTTCATTCAGAGTTTCACGCAAATAATGAACAAAGTAGTATAGCTAGGTTTTGTTTAATGAAGGATTGATCCTCCTTCTGCCTAGTCACCATGAAAAATCAAACCCACTTGTGCGGGGTAAGACGTGAGCTGGCAAGCGGGGACAGGCGAAAACCAACATGTTAATACAATAAAGAATCATTAAATTTATTTATCTTGAGTCTAAACAAATAAATACGCAAATAAATGGACATAAAAGCCCCTAGAAGGTGGATAGCCGACCGAAGGGAATGCTTTGAGCTGTTGCTTTTGTGGCAAGGTTGGTGTTTAGGTGGCTTGATGAGGATTTAGTGTCTCATGTTTTTTGTCTCCCGCTTGCCAGGAAGCTGAGAAGGACCCACTCTTTAACTCTCTTGCTTCCTGACCTTGTATGGAAGACCAGAGAAGAGTTACAATGAAGGTATTAACTAGGCATTTCCGGCCAATAAAGCTGCCCAATCTGGCATCGTTCGCGATGCAGGTAAGATTTTGAGATGGATCGCAAAATTCCACCCGTACGCTCAGCCATTCACGCGTTCCCACGCCAAGAACGATCCCTGTAGCCGCCCCTCGCGTAAGGCACCAGTGACTGAAAATTTGCCTCATCGTACTCTCACCATCAATCCACGTCCTAAAAGATTGCGCACCCCGTTGTTCTCTTTCTAATTTCTTTTCCATGTTGCCTTCAAATGGAGAATCTATCATTTACTGCCAGCATCGTCGGTCTGGCTTCCCTCTCTGAGGTGGTCTTCACAAAGGGCTGGAAGTTGATCAAACCGATTAAAAACACAGATAAAGATGTGGACAATCTTTTAAACGAAGTCAAAGAGACCAGTCTCCTGTTACGCAACCTGTATCTAATCGCTTCGGCTCTCGATGATGATAATGATGAAGATCACGATGATAACTCCACTACTCGGCCATTTCTCAAATTCACCAGTTTATGGGAATGTCAAAAACAACTTTCTCGGCTGGAAAAAGCACTTGATGACACAAACAAAGATCTGACATCATCTTCAAAGATTAAAAGGGCCCAAAGGCGTCTAAAGTGGCCGCTTTCGGCAAGCGAGACGAAGGACATGGTTACCAATATTAATCGACAAAAGCAAACATTCAGTGTCGCTTTAGGAGCGGAAACCCTGAACAAGCTTCAGTTATGTCTGTCTCAGCAACGGGGCACAAGTGGTCGCATCAAAGATACACAGCAAAATGTCTGAAAAATTTTGGATATCCAGACCAGAACTGCCATGAACGAAAAACGCCGCGAAGTTCTGGGCCTTTTTGAGCAAGTTAATCCAAGCTCAGAATTCGAGATGAGCCGAAAGTTGAGACACCCCTCTACCTGCCTCTGGCTTATTGATGGCCCAGATTTTGAAAAGTGGTACACAATACCAGCGTCTAAAACATGGTTTACCGGAATTCCCGGTGCTGGGAAATCAGTGGTGGCTGGCGCTATTATAAGCGAATGTCTTCAGCGAAACGGAGACGACCCCAACCGAGCCATGGGATATTTCTTTTGCACCTACAGAAATGAACTAACTCATGATCCCATTCATATAGTATCACTAGCTATGAGGCCACAATGTTACATTTGGAAGCTCTTAATTCTCATGACTATGGAAGGGGACTATCTAGGTCTCTTATAGTTACTGTTGCTGCTAGCTATTGGAGGTTGCCGTTGAAGGCGGCCTCCGGCTTCGGGGTCTTAGGAATTGATCGGCATGACGATCGCGACTTGGTCTTGATGGTCAATTGGCCGGGCCCGGCTGGGCCAGTAATCGATAGATTGGTAAGTCAGGCTCGTGTGTTGTTTAGTATGGTGTTTCGGGGCTAACTGCGGCCGTGACTATCTTCCTTTTACCTTTATACCGATGCCGGCTAGTCCGGGCATCTGACCTATGTAACAACCGTCTGTTGAAGCGATTGAGACCACTTGTGAGTGTGATATATAGTATCTTCTTTATGCGCGCAATTGGCTCGACAGAATGAAGATGCTTATAACCTTCTAGAGCAGTATTATGCTCAATTGCGGCCGGATAGCCGCATACAGTCAAATCCAACGCTGGACCAGCTAATTTCGATCCTGATCGACTTGTGTGGCTTATTCAATGATGTTTATTTCGTCATTGACGGGTTAGACGAGTGTGGCGATAATGTACACACTGCTGTACAATGCCTGCTTAATGTTGTGGCTTCGGAAAGCGGCAACGCCAGCATGGCTCTACTAAGCCGAGATGAACTGTTGATTCGGGAAAGTCTTCTTGAATCAGGATTTGATCTTGTTCAGTTGGAAGCACAGAAACACGATATTCAGTTATATGTTTCTTATGAGTTAGACCAATTGATCCGGTCAAGGAAATTACGTCTTCGGGATATGTCTCTCCGAGAAGAAATCCTACGCCATTTAATTGACGAAGCAAAAGGAATGTGGGTTTAGGCAGGGCAATACATCCTCTAAATCCTCACTGGGTAACTAATAATATCGCTTTAGGTTTCGATGGGTAGCCTGTCAGCTAGAACATTTATGTCAGCTTCCCACCGATAGAGCTAGACGCGAGGCTTTGCGCAAGCTACCACCATCTTTACCTGCCACTTATGAAGGTATCCTGCGAAAAGTGGAAGAGCAACCGGAGGACGTGAGATTACTTGTACAACGAAGTCTAAAAATTATTGCTTCCCCGTTGCAATTGAACAGTCGCGCTATGTGCGAGGCAGTTTCCGTTCCGGATACTTCAGACGTTCTGGATGATGATGAGATAATTGATGAGGATGAAATTCTCATATATTGTGGCAGTCTTGTCAGAAGATCAAATGATGAGAACGGAATTGAATTTGCCCATTTTACTGTCCCAGAGTTCCTACGGGATGTCGGCTCTAGATGCCCCCAGCTAAGTGCGTACGACATTTCTGACAAAAATGTCTGCGCAGCCCTCACTCACCTCTCGCTACGCTATATAACTTTGCAAAACTGGAACAGACACCCAGAAGCAACTGAGGAAACCAAAATAATTGAGGAGAGAGTTCAACAACATCCGTTCTATGAACATGCGTCTATATATTGGCCTACATATCTGGAGCTTTGTGGATCAATGGACGATCGCATAACCCAGCAGTTGAATTCCCTCCTCCAGCTTCCCAAAACTGATATTTTTTCCAATTGGGCTATTGAGTTAGCGCGCCATGAGCCTCAATACCAAGTGCGCCACTATTTTGGCACACAACCCAAATTCGACAACACCGATTTGATTGCTGCAATCATGCAGCCTGACTTCACCTCACTTCATATGGCCGCCGTTCTAGGATTGGCTCTACAAGAAACTGTCGAAGTCCTTTTGAAAAACGGAGCAACAGAAACCTTAAACTCGATTACGCCTTCACTAGGACTATCCACTTTACATCTTTCTCTGCTCGCATGCAATGGGCTTGGAGCTGATATGACAATTCCAGCGAAGCTGTTAAAACTGGGGGCTACAGTCGATGAATCGGATGTGAAACAAGTGAAAGACATACTCCGGTACCGTGATGGTGACCACTGGAGCTATAATGGGGAAATTCCGTTTAGAGAAGAAGTCATCATCGACATCTTGGATACCCTCCGCAACTCAATCACGGTAAGCGAGGTTCATTCCAAATTCTACGATGCGATTTTAGAATTCGCACTTCGGCGAAAAGTAAAGATCAGTGGTCAACTATTTGAAGTGCTGGAAGAGACTTCCAGTGAAGAAAACGTGAAAGCACTTCTAGTCAAGGTCATTAAGGGCAACGATGGGCTCGCGCTAGAAAGGTTTGTCAAAAGCGGCCAAGTTGACCTGATTCACTCAGTTGGATTCGATGGTTGTGACCCAACCTGGACCTCTTTACATGTCGCCGCCGATAATGATTCGTTCGATGTAGCCAAAATTCTCCTAGATACTGGCTGTGACCCTAATAAAGCGGCTAAGGATGGAAAGACTCCCGTTCACCTCTGCAGATCCAGGGATTTCCTTCTGCTGCTGGTACAGCATGGCGGTTCCACGCTAGTACCTGATAAAAACAAAGAGACTTTGTGGCATATCAGCGCAAGATCAATATCAACGGAAATCCTGGGAGCCCTTGTTGAACTCAATGAACGGGACGAGGCTCTGAAGATGGTGTCAAAAAGCAATGAGACGCCAGTATGTGCAGCATTAAACTATCGAGACGATTTCGGGAGCTATAAAATGACAGCTGTGCTTCTTCTTTCGAAACACTGCCATTCAAAGGATAACTGGAAGACCCGAGAATCCATTTTTCGTGCGGCTGCTACGTTGGGATCTTCAGAATTACTCAGGAAATTGATCGACGCCGCAGTTGAAACGGACGGTGTGGATCGCATCACAGGCAACCCGTTACATTTCATTGACCGTAGCACCGATCTTGAATGTGTTGAGATTCTTAAAAAATATTTTCAGTTAAATCAAAGGCGCGCTATGGACAAAAGGACGCCATTTGAGCTAGCTGTTCTTTCCCCGAGCATTTTTAGCATGGGCAGAACCGACTTGTATATGGCTTTATTGCCCGGGACTGCTTTATCAAACTCGTCAGAAGCAGCTCAACTGTGGGATCACGTATGCTCAAAAGAAGTTCAGCAAACGATTGGTGACAACTATTCACCACCCAAGTGGTTCATCGACCTCTGTTTATCTTTCATGGACCAGAATATTCTGGGATCATACGAAGAAACGAATAAGATTTCTGCCTTGGTTCCTTATGCCTCAGCCCTTATTCCATCTATTAAAGACGAATTTCCAACTCTAGCCACGGTGAGAGATTCTATACCCGATAGTGTTCAGATACAAAACATTTTGCGACAGTGGAGCAGGACAAGAGAAATTCGAATGCGGATCATTGAAGACACAACACTGTGGATGAATGAGCTCAATCACCCCAGCCTTATTGCGCTTCTTTGCGAGGCTATCGTTTGCGATGATGGCGATTTTATAGCCTTCCTCCTTGAAAGGGGAGTGGATATGCACACTCCGATACACAACCGCCTATCTGCTCTCGAAATTGCTTGCTTGCCTCATGTGAATATCAGCGCAGCGAATTTCAAGATGTTGTTGAACCGCTCAACAGTTGAATCTTTGAACGCTGATAGTCGAGTTTTCACCGACATTGGTCTTGTCCACCTTACTACGGGCTTCAAACCTAAGATTATGTATCATGATGGTCAACGGATAGAGGGCTCGGTTTGGAAACTAAAATTGCTTTTAGAGGCCGGAGTTGATTGCAATTCCTCAAAGTTCGAAGATAAAGAGCCCCCTATCCCGTATCATATTAGACATAAGTCTGTCGAAACTGCGGAGACACTCCTTGACGCTGGAGCAAATCCCTTGACAGCAGACTATGATGGGCTCGACACATATCTAACGACGATACTTTCCGGTCAGGTATCGTTCCTGTCCACTCTTTTTGAACGTGCTAAGTCTCAAAATATACAAGCATTATCGAACCGAACTTGCTATGTTGATGGTTGGGGGTCTCGCGGTTGCAATGCGATTCACGTTGCTGCCATTGGGGGTCAACTCGATTGTTTAAAGATGGTCTGCGAAGGAGGCATCTTCGACACACTGGACGTCAGAAACGATTTTTTAGAAACACCGATGCATCTAGCCGCCATGCGGGAAGAGTCGTTGTCAATACCCTTGATGGAGTATCTCGTAGAAAAGGGTGCTAGCGTCGACGCCCTTGATCACGGAAACCAAACTCCCTTACATTTTGCAGCCAAACACAACAAGTCGCTTGCTATTAAATGCCTCATAAAGCATGGTGCAAGTATCAACGCTATTACAACATATGATCAAACACCTCTGCGGGTAGCGATTGATAAAGGATGTGTCGAAGCTGTTGAGACTTTGTTAGCCCTTGGGGCAGATACGTCAATTGGTTCCAACGGGTCTAGCCTTTTGGTCCACCCCTACCGCACTGGCAATTCTCATATTATACAAGCACTCGAGACCAATCAAAGAATGCGGGAAGACGAGCAAGAATCGAACGCTGGGAATATTGATGCCACAGATGAGTATTTCGTCATGTTAGAGTCATCGCGTATCGCTATGGACAACAACGATCTAGCTGCCTGTAAAAGACTGCGGGGCCTTGGATGTCCTCTAAGCAGCAGCATGGACAGTTCTGAATCCGTCCCGCTGCTATGCACCGCTATCATTGCGGAGTACGATCTCGAGATTATTGAGTGGGCTATCCAGGAAGGAGCATCTGTTTCGACTCCTTTGCCAGATATCGAATGGGTCCAGGGCTATCGTACATCCCTCGATGCTGCTATCGCCTACCCAAGGCTAAACCACCTCTTGTATGATTTGACGATAAAATACTTTGAAGGGGGAGGAAGTTTCCATATCCATCCTCATACCCCGATCTATACGGCCGTTAAAAAAGGAAACAACGAAGGGCTTTCACAGCTGCTTAAAGCATTACGACAGATACACAATAACAATGATGAGATTAAGTTCGTTATTAAACAAAGCTTACTTATGGTATAAGTTCTAATATTGAACAGGTCTGACGCAGGTCATGGTTTTACAAGCAAACAACGACACACTGAATACATTGGTAAATCAAGGAGATGTTACGAATTTAAACGACACACCTCTTCACTTGGTGACCAGAAAGAAAAATATTGATGCTGTCAAGATGTTAATTGACAATTCCGCGAATATCGAAGCGACAGATGACTACCATGAAACGCCCATATTTGAGGCAGTGAGGAGTGCATGTATTGAAGTCATGCATTTCCTCATCCACTGCGGAGCTCGCATCGATGCCCGTAATGATCTGGACTACACTCCACTCGATTTATTGTGCAGGTATCAGACCTGCGAATGGGAAATGGCGAAGATTTTAACTCAATACGTCGCACCTATCCGGAAAGACCTTTCACTCGAATACAACACGTCAGCCCCGATACCCCCCGAACCCGAAGTGCTATATTCACGCACTGATGCCTTCTCTCTGCTCCTTGACGCCGGGTTTGACTTTCACAGAAAGGACAAGTTCGGATTCAGCCCGATTCATTTCTTGCTTGCATCCGAAAATCCTGCAGAGCTGCAGATACTGCTTGACCGCAACGCAAGTTTGCTGCATGCCAGCGAGTTCCAGTGGCCTGAACTACTTTATTTGCCAGATCATATCAGATGTACCCCATTCCTTATTTCGGTGTCGAGAAATATTTGCCTTATTCGCAAATATCTTGAACATGAGGGCTTTCAGAATATTTGCGATTTATTAGTCCCAGGAAAACATAATCTCCTCTGCCGTGCTGCGTGCATGGGTGTAGACGAAGCTATGTGCAACTTTTTGACCATCGATTTCAACCTTGAACAGCAATGCCACGATCATGGGGCTCCTCTGACGGCGGCTGCTTCGAACGGAAAACTAGAAACTGTCAAAATTTTGGTCCGGAACGGAGCAAGAGTGCCTCGTGATTTAGGTTCGCTATTCAAAAATGGCATAGCAACCCCCAGAACCTGTTTAGAGGTTCTTCGCTGGCTTACGATTGAAAGGCACCTCGAGGCAAATATGATACAAAGCGGCACATCAGAAGGTCAGAATTCAACGTTAAATTGGTCCGGAGTAGTAACAATAAAGGCGGCCTCAAAATGGGAATGGCGCAAGTATTCCCAGGAGACAATGGTGGAGTACGAAAACAGAAAACAAATCATCATCTCCCGTCTTGAGACCCGAGCTATACCCAAGGGAAAGATTGTTGCAACTTCTGATCGGAGAGGGCGTTTTTATGTTGTTCGCGACTAGAGAAACTAATTTACATGACGTTCCTTTGAGCGTTATGCCCGTGTTCATCATGGACCTTTCCGCGAATCTCTAATCCTGCAAAGCCATTTTTTGTGCACAATCCTTCGACCCTGCCTGACTTGAGTCATTCCTTGGACAAGGCCTCTGTCAAGCTGTAACTCGCAGGTCTTTCCCAGTTAAAAAAGGGCTCACCCATCTTGACCAAATCCCGGCGGAATAAAATTGGGCGTCTTTCCATCTCAATTACAGCCATCGGGTCATCGCAATTGATCCCCGAAAGTTGCACTTTTGGTGGATCAGGCATGTGTGGCCAAGTTATCCATGTATCCAAGGGTCGAAACTCTTTGGCTTTCCGTTCCTTGACCCAAGAATCCAAAGCCTGGCGAAAATCTTTGACGTCGTGATCCAATTTCACTTCTGGGTGCTTGGCCCAATCTTTTTGCAACAATGCTTCCGCATCCTGTTCGCTCGGCGGTACCTTTCGAAGGCTAGTGTCGAGAGTTATCATCTCGTACAGCGTGAATACAACCCCTTTGAGGTCATCCCGTTCGGTGGAATAGTACTTCCCAATCATGATGGAGTAGTCGAAGTCGAAGATTCGAAGGTTGTCTTTCTCATCAATGACGAGATTTCTGGGTGCGATGTCCTGGTGCATGATGCCATATCTATAGTTGAGGTCATCGACAACAGAGAGAAGCTGGAGGAACCATCTTAGACGAAATGGTCGAACAGTGGCGTTTTTGGCGTAGAGAGTGCCCCCAGGAATGAACAATGAGGTAAAGCCCACAATCCTCCCATTGATGTTGTCTAGAACAACGCAGTCAAAGGGGACAATGTGTGGATGGTTGCGGGGAAGTTGGATCCAATCTTTGAGCTCATACCAAGTCCGAAACATCCCATTCTCCATCAGCCAGTACTTGAAGGCAGCTTTGGTTTTGGGTCCGGCCTCGTCTGCACAAGATGATTCTTGGTACTCGACCAAATCAACTTGGGGCCCCAGTCGGTCCAGCTCAGTCATCTGCGAGATGCATATGGTCTTTATAGGGAAAGAGAACTTCAAAGCGCTCATTCGATTGTAGTTGACAAGATGAGTTACATCATCGGCAGGATCAACAGATGTTGTGATGGGTCCTCCAGGCTCCGAGAAGCGTATTCCGACAATGCCCTCGCCAAGATGGTCGACGTGCTTTTGAAGCTGTTCTAAGCAGATCTCTTCGGTCGCTTCAAGCTCTTCATCCGTAACAAGGGCCACTGCTGGGGCGTAGGTGACTGAAAAGTACCTTCGCGTGTCGAAGTCGATGAAGTGCCATGTGTAAGGCCCTCCATTGAGCAATCCCCCTGATCCAGCATAAAGTCGCTCTTTGGGGTCAATCATTGCGCTCACTGTTGGATAAATGAGTGAGAGAAACCAGATGGGTTCGGTTCAAGGGGCAATTTTGATGCTGTGTTCGAGTCAACAAGATGTTTGTTTGCATTTTTCCCCGTGTATCACTGACCGATGTCAGGTGATCACGGCACCCCACAGCGTGTTCTTGAATCACCAAAACTTGTGCCCCGAGATTCGTGATTTTCTGGAGCGACCAAATCATTGCATCATCCAAGACCAGGATGTGGCTCAATTTATTGGTAAATCTAAGAGGAATACGCCTTTTCTATTTCATGTTATCACTAGTAGCATTTCGATCAAGTTCTCACCTTCATTTCAACATGCGACATGACAGCCGACTTCACCATAGAGTCCACTCTCAATGATACCTTGGATCCCTTGGACACAAAAGTAAAGTGCGTGAATCACTGACATCCATCTTAAGCGACCAACGTCCACCAAAAAGTTCATCATATCCAACGCGTAGGGTCAGCTTTTCAGAATAGAAAACAGGCCGTCTCTGGTCTCTATAAAGTGCGGCTTCCATCCCAGAACTAAGAAAACTCAGGATTCTTGCATCATCCTTTCTTTCCATTTGCAACCACACCACTAAACCAAGCACATCTCCTTCTTTTAGAACCAGCCTGGATCCGCCCATCATGGCTGGTGGGCAAATTATTCAACCCAGGACTACTGCTGACGATGTGCGATTACGATTGGTGAACCATGCTCGCAATCCGAACAACTGTCCCTGCGGGTGGTACCTCTACTACTCCGCCATTTGTGGTCATCAATATATTGCACAACCCTACAAATGCGGAGCGACACGAGCAGAATCAAATGTAACTGGGTTCTGTAAAATTCCTGCACCAAGAAACTTGGTTGACCAACCCAGGGTCAACGGGCATTGCCCACACTGTTAAAGTGAGCTTCTATTCCTCTCTGGTTTGTATTCTTGTACTAACCAGTCCAGTCTCATTCGAATGAGCTTTTTGATGCCATGCCTTGCAATTATGGCTGCAAGTGGAGGACTCTGCTTGGAAGGAGGTTGCACACAACTCTCATTGAAGATTCAACTGCATGATGAGTACAGCGGTTGTATTCGGGTTATTGTTGCATCAGTCGGATACATCTGCATATCTTCTTGCTGGTTATTATGGCCAGCCCTCAGATGCATAGAAGCGATCACGAGGAGGCTCTTAATAGTACAGAAACGATTTGTTTTCTACGCAGCAGACAATACAACTTTCTGCCTTCTGATTCTGCCTCCCGCTAAAGTAAAAAAAACAACATATTGTGAACATAATTCAGTTTGGTTCTACTTATTCTGAGCTTTCTTGGGATTCTCTGTTACAGCCCAGTTTCGAGGTTATCCGAAGTGTGGAACAGAATATCACCGGGTCCCTGCCAAACGAAACGTTCAGAGTCATAGGATGGAACGCTGTCATGCTTAGGATGAAATGCACTGCACACAATCAAGACACTTATCCCAATACAGTCGTAGGAAATTTTCTGTAGAGAAAAGAAATAAATAAAATAAAATAAAGTAATTTATATAATAATAATAGTAATAATATAAAAAGATTGTTTATTTTTATTAGTAAAAAAAAGTCCATCACAATGTATGGCAAAATCTTGACGACATGCTATCCATTATTCTCCATCCATTTTGTTGCCAGCCCTCTCTACTCCCTTCAACTGCGGTCTGGCCGCCTCGAACTCGTGGCTTTTTTAGGCTTTGTAGTGCCCATAACAAATGCCCTGTAGTCTGGTCTGACGTCACAAATGGCGCGTGCGCTCTACGGATCACGTTGCACTGAGGCACGCGACACAATTAGAGATCAAAGCGCTCACTGCAGACTTGCCAAATAGGGAGAGAAAAGCGGGAGACTACTTGTTACTGTACATTTGCATCCTCATATAGCGTACGAGATGGGGCAAAGACCTGAGACACGCGAGTGAGGCGTTGACTAAATAATGCGACAGTGTGCTGGTTTGGCGTAGGCGAGGCTATTCTGACTCGTGGTGGAATAGTACATGTAAATGCGGTGACTGACGAGATGATGAATGACACCCTTGTATTCCGACTTTGGCATCAGAAAAAATAGGATAAAACACCCGGATAATTTTTGGTTTATTTTAGAGCATTTTCTAAACATATTTTCCTTCACATCTCTTCCACATAGCCATCATTGATCACGTCGACAAAAAAGTCGACTACTGTAGGGTGGGTGGCGCGCTTTTCTTCCGGAAGCCCGTGACGTTTTCCCCGGGCGCTAGAGCCGTGGCTCAATGCCGTAACTGGTCACGTGTGAAGTGCCGCTCCGGTCTCTCCCGTGCTGCCGCCATCCATCTCCTCGGTGCATTCCCCCACATGTCGGCCATCTCTCTCGGTGCTTGCGCTGAACAAGACGACGACGACGCAAAGATGAGTCGCGTCTCGCGTGAAGACGAGCCTGTTGAGGCTGACGGCCACGGCGTCTCGACCTTCCCGCCCTTCCCGGATTCTGCGCCCTCCAGTCGGCGCGGCTCCAACGTTAGTCATGGACGCGTTGCCCTTGTCCAGGACCTCAAGACCGTCCTGATCAAGTTCTGCTCCTTCATCGGGCCCGGCTTCATGATTGCCGTTTCCTACAGTACGACTGCCTGTCACTAACGAGATCCCTTTCTCAGACCTGCTAACGCGTTGCTTTCTCCCTTGCCCAGTTGACCCAGGAAACTACTCCACTGACATCACCGCTGGCGCCTCATACCGCTTCCGCCTGCTGTTCATCGTCCTCTTGTCCAACTTCCTGGCTGTCTTCCTCCAGGGACTTGCCATCAAGCTGGGCACTGTGAGCGGTCTTAATCTCGCAGAGGCCTGCAGAGCATTTTTGCCAAGATGGCTCAACTACATTCTGTATGCCTTCGCTGAGATTGCCATTATTGCGACAGATGTTGCCGAGGTATGAGATGAGATCCCAGTTGCAGCCCGCGCAGAAAAATGCTATGCTAACATCAACCTTCCAAAGGTCATCGGATTTGCCATCGCAATCAACCTCTTAATACCACAGGTTTCTCTGGTCGTTGGATGCGTCATCTCCATCATCGATGTCATGGTCATTCTCTTTTTCTACCGCCCTGACAAGTCCATGAAGGGCCTCCGAATGTTTGAGTACTTCATCATGTGCCTGGTTCTCGGCGTAGTTGTATGCTTTTGCATCCAGCTGTCTCTCATTGACATTCCAGTCAGTCAAGTTTTCAAGGGCTTTCTCCCATCGAGCGCTGTTACGGAGCCGGAAGGGTGAGTTTTCACCGTCCCCACTCACCGTCAATCTCGCTAACAAAATGAACCCAGTCTTTACCAAGCATGTGGTATTCTTGGTGCAACAGTTATGCCGCATAGCCTCTACCTCGGCTCCGGCATCGTCCAGCCTCGTCTTCGAGACTACGATGCCAAGCGCGGCCTTGTCGCTCCACCCACCAGCGATGGCGTCGACAAGGCGCAGTACGTCCCATCTCTCGGAGCCATCCGGCATTCGCTTAGGGTCTCCATTGCTGAGCTGGCCATTGCTCTATTCACCTTTGCTCTCTTTGTCAACTCGGCCATCCTGATTGTGGCCGGCGCTGCCTTGTACAACAACCCCGACGCCCTTGACGCAGACATCTTTGGTATCCACCAGCTGCTCTCCGAGTCCATTTCGCCAGCCGCAGGCACCATTTTCGCACTCGCCTTGCTGCTGTCAGGTATCTCATCGGGCGTTGTCTGCACTATTGCTGGCCAGATGGTGAGTGAGGGCGCCTTGAACTGGAAGCTCCGCCCTTGGCTGCGTCGCCTCGTGACTAGAAGCATCAGTATCACCCCCAGTGTTATTATTGCTGGCGCGGTTGGTCGTTCTGGATTGAATGCGGCCCTCAACGCTTCGCAGGTCGTTCTCAGTATTGTCCTCCCGTTTGTCACGGCTCCTCTCATCTACTTCACCTGTCGCGACAAATTTATGACTGTCTTGTCTGGGCCCAGCCCTTCTCGCGATGGCGCTGATGGCGAGAACGACTATTCAGAGCAGCAACCTCTTTTGGCACCGCAGGGCCGGGGTAACCGCATTGTGAAAATGGGCAATTCATGGTACACAACTGCCGTGGCCATTGTAGTCTGGCTCATCATTGCCATTATGAACGTGGCAAACATCGTGCTGATGGGAAATGGCCAGTGAGGGACATTTGAGATGAGAACTCCCGGGCGACCAATTTAATGCACAAACTAGACTATTTACAACCTGTATCCACTCGCGTGTCATTTTTTCTCTCGCCTGTCTTACATTTTAGCATTTCCCCAGCCCCGGTGTTTGTTTTGGGTCCTTGCATCTGCATTATTTCTCCCTAATATACAGTCTAAGCATTCAATAGCACTGACAGAAACTGACCTATATTATACCATGCCAACGGAACGTGACTGTCGCGTAACTCCCAAACTGATGCTATTAAACTTTGCTAATGTGCCTTATACTGATCTGAAACAAGAACCAGGTCTGGCATCACATCATACCAATACTCTCTCTGCTTTTTTGTCCTGCAATTCGAAAAAGGCCGCTATGACAGCGAGTGCGACACCTCTGATGACGCTTTGAGTTGTCTGCTTTGTCATGCTGAGCCGAGTTAAGATGGTCATGGCTAGGGAACTTGTATGCTCGTCATCGCGGCCGAAAGGATGCTTTAGGCGGTGGACGATTGGTAAGGCGCCAAGCTGCATGGCTTGAGCTTGACATAACAAATGAGCCACCTGGACGGCACTGAAATTTGACAATAAATCGTCTGGCATGACCGGTTGGTAATTTTTTACTATCTCCTGAATCTCTTTCACGGACTGAAGTAGATTTGTCTTCTCCTCATAACCGGCCGCGCTGGGTTCGTGGCTGATTCTGCAGATGTTGTACAGGTGAGGCAGCAACCACCTACAAAGTCCAACGCAACGGTCTACAGAGATTTGAGGCGCCCTTGGCTGACGGAATCTCAATGTTGTAATTCTTAGCTGCTCATGTCGGGGTACAGAAATGACGCTGATGGGGATTCAGCCGGAAATATCGTTCAGCAGTGGCATCACCGTTGGTGGAAGAGCAGGGTGGAATTTTTTTTTTGATGCGCGTCTTCCCAAATGAAGGAAATTGGAAGAATTTGATGGGAGGGGAGTCCCAAAGTAAATTACGCTTTATAAGTATTCTTATCGGAAGTATGAGAATAACAACATGGTACAATTTCTGGGCTTGTATTTATGTTGAGCGAGTAAATACAATCCGAACCTGTCTTTTTCAACCCACCGATAATTTATCCATCTTGCTCTAAGTATCTAGCTTTTTCTCTTTAGAGCCTATAGAGAGCGTGACGGATAAGCTAAGACGATAGATCAATACATTCTAAACGGTTGTTCTCTCCAACCCAGAAAATTTCCGTTCGCTTGTCACTAACACATGTTGAAACAGAAATCTCCAGTGGCCCATCTTTCGGACTAATAATACTGGGGACAAAAATGCCACAAGCCCAATTTGTCCAGTTTTTCTCGGGCTTTGGACACACCGCCGACTGTAAGTGACCGCTCCGATCAAACCACAGCAATGTGATTTTGGAACCCTTTTCAGCGGATTCAGCGAAAGTGCAAAACCGTGTTTCCTTGTGAGCAGTGCCAATCTCAGAAATTCGGAACTTTTTCCACTGCAATGCTAAAGTTGCGACATCGTTACCGTAAGAATTTGAATATGCGCCCCAAACAGCACCGTCCTCGCTCACCCAGAACAGGAAATACCATCCATCGCATTGGTGCATACAAAGGCCGCTACTGGGGCTGGCACGAGCGTTGTCCACATGCCCACTTATCTCTATATCTTTTGTCCCTATTGGCGTGAGCAAGCCTTGGGCATAATTCACCTGTCTCATTTGGAGGGCATAAGACTGGTCAACCCATATCACAATATTCCTCTCCGCACTCTTACCGACGGGCGTATTTACTGGTAAGGGCCAGAGCCAGGGTGCTGGTTTTAGCCACCACGATTGTATTTCAGATGGCCTGCGCGCAATCCTGGCTACCTTTGAGAAATACTGAGGAGAATGGAGGTATGTGACCCATGTGTTGTTTTCCTTCCACATTGCTCTGACCATCTTGCCGTCCGTATTAGCATACCACAAAGTTGATTTGCAGAAATCATATGCGAGTGGTGCTAATGCCACTGAGGCACCACCTTGGGTATATGGTATGTCTGGCCACCTCCAAGTAGGAGGGATAGGATCTAACGAGCCGCTACGTACAACCCCTCTTTCATTAGCATTTTTAAAATAGCCTGACTCTCGTAGGTAAACTACCCCCAACAAATCCGATGAGGGGTGGTAAGGCACCAGCGGACCATTGGGGGTCCCCTCGGAGATGTCGGGTTTGGTGGAAACTTTCGACTGGGGCCATTCAAAAGTAGCTTGGAAGAGCTTTTTGCTGTTCGTCACATAGTACAGATGGAACTTTTGGTCATCATCTGTCAAGGTGACAAGTTTACTTTCAGGCAATACTGGCGGGAGGTGGTCGACTAGATACTGCGATCCTGACTTCTTGAACCTGTTCAGGTTATGTACCCTAAAGTCCTCACGCCATATCCTGCCTGTCATCTTGGGATCTTTGACGGGGATCATGGTATAGTAGAGTAGACAAGATGATCCCTGCAAAGTATGTGCATCTTGAAGTGTCTGGTTAGACAATTTCGCCGTATATTGACCCGCATCAACCCATACTAGTGGTGTTTCAATATCGTGTTTCCCGTCAGAGTCCAGCCTCCCAACCACAAACCCAAACTGGGGTGAGTTGCCAGGTATGTGGTCCCAGGTAAACTGGAGGTCGTCATTGCTAAGCCAGGTAGCGCGAAACTTGACTTGTTTCGGAACGCTAGGAATGACGCAGACATCAGTCTCTGGGCCGATTCGCCCGTTTGTTGATTCGGACACAACACCGACTCGGATACGTTGAGGCTGACCGATAATCGAATACACTTCAACTGAATAATCGAAGTCGATATTGTTAGACTGTCGATTAGGCTTAATGACCATTGTTTCCTCGTCGTCTCGTCCAGGTCTGATTCGCAATGCCAGTGTTTGCGCATCTTGGAGTGGTGTTGACAGTCGAGCATGGAAAGATAATCTATACTCTTTAAAGTCATAATTTATCTCAGAAAGTTCGACCGTAGTGGCCAGCCGTACGGTGAGAATCCTAGGCTGAACACCAGGGGATAGCGAGGGATTTTGTCTATCTTCACAGGTCCAGATATCCATCTGAACATCCCGACTGCCACCCTCCGTGTCGGGCAATACGGCTTCAACTTGCCGAAGTAGAAAAGAACAGTCGAAGGATCCTCGCGGCATATTTCCCTTGGCGAACCGAGGTGTCATCGTTATGACGAGAAGTGACACTTGGTCAGACTTTGGCTCTAGACGGGTGCCATGTGGTATGTTATCAGGTGTCTGGCTACTCAGCTGGTACAAGCTGCCCATGACCAATCGCAAACGATAGGAGAACAGGGAACCTGGCGTGAGTCCCTCTACCATGGGCAAAATAGGAGCGGCAATGGTGCCCCGTAAACGCAGCATTGACTCGTTTCCATCTTCATCGAATGTTACAGGTATCCGAATCTCAATTTTATCTGGCTGGGTGCTTTGGATGTCAAACTTCAAAGAAAAATACAAGTCGAAAGGGTCTTTGAATGCATAAATGAAATTGTCGTTTCTGCCGGGATCGTACAGGGGAAAGCAAAGTGTTCGTAGAGTCCTGTTATAGGGGAGAGAACTTGATGTCCTTTCTTCGATAATATCGGTCCAATCTTCCGGTTTTGTAAGGCCAGATTTGGGTAGTGGAAGTGGGAATTCAATGGGCCTTCGCGGACCGGTGGGAATTTTGGCTGATCCTGGGTCTGGTCGGCGACTCTCTTCGTCGTCGCCTTGGACTTTGTTTTGTCTGCTTCCATCAGTAGTTGGTCGCTTTGTCACATAGAGCGTAGCGCCTGGAGTTTTATATGGTGGCACACTATCGGGACCGGCGGTAATGTCTTCTGACTGACCATCTTCTGGAACTGAAAGAATGAGCTGGAGGGTAGGGTTGCTAAGTTGAGATGCGAGGACTGATGGTAAGACATCTTTTGATTCATCCCATCTAAATATAATTTCCCTCTCGGGCAATTGATTCATTTTCTCGAGCCATATCCTCAAAAATACGTCAGGACGGAGTAGCCTAGAGTCCCAATCATATACACCGATGTCAGCATTTGAAGCTTTCGGTTCATGGAACTTGACATCGTTGATTGTTTTCTTTTTAGAAATTGGAATTGGCTGGAAAGACAAATCCAAACCCTTATCATCAAGATTTAACCCCAGAGAGAAACTTTGTTGATGCTGTGGCTGTGAGATGATGATTTCACTGAAGCTTCCGTCGCCGGGAACTCGGTCAAATAGACAGATGATAATGTCCTGGGCCACCAATTGCATGTGCAGGATCTCGTTTAAAACCGGCGGCCTGTCGCCATGTAGTCTAGCCTCGACCTTGAGATCAGGAAAGGCCGACACGGCGATGCTTCGCAATAGAAACCCCCATTTGGGGATTTGGCGTGTAGTCCCCTCTCCGGGCCCATCGGAACGGACCTCGGCCAGATGTCTGTTGACACTGTTCTTGATCTCGCGGCGAATGGCATCGTCATCTCGTGCGTGATGGTTTCCCAGGCTCAAACTGCCATCAATCAGTGCTTCCACCCACTGTGAATCGATACAGAATGTGCGGATGGACTCTTGGGGAAGCATGCCGGGATCTGTGATTAAATGATGAAGCGGCACCCCTGATAGGTAGAACTTTTCAAGTATCCAATCTTGCACCGCCGTTGCGTCCGCATCCATTGCGGCAGGAGAAGCTGCTGAACCAGACACGTTTGAAGTGAAACCAAAGGAAATAGACGCAACTTCAGCGAGCTCGTCCATATAGCTATCGTCTGTGTATGATGATTGTGAGAGTTGTTTTGAAAGCGAAAGCGTCTGCTCTTTCTGTGTCCGTAGCCAACGAGGCGTAGCACCTTGGGCCACAAGGTCGTTGATATTTTGAGCTTCCGTAAGCTTCTCTACCGAGGCTTCGAGCGTCTCCAAATATGCAGCCATGCCAAGTTTCTTGTTCTTTAACGATTTGCTCTCGACTTGCTTGGTCGCAGCGGCGTGCATTTTGCCTCGTAAACGAAGAAGTTTGGTTGTAAATGCAGTATCGGCCAAAGCCAGACTTCTTCCAAGGCTCCATGCCGTGCTGTATGATACATCCTTTAGACCGGTCTTGCTGTCTATCAAGTCCAAAGCTGTCCAGTGCATGACAAAAGGATCAATTTTAGTACTCCCTGGAGCCACAGGAATCAACGGCCCTCGTATTAGTGAAGTTGTCTCTTCTCCGGAGCGCAACACATGCCGCTTCAATGTGAAACCGGCATGCACCGTATCATAGAGCCATTTTGCCATCTTTGTGTCCTTTTCATGATTTTCGAACATAGGAAGTTCGTCATTTGATGCTCGAAGTGGGTTCACGTTGTCGGCCAACGCCCCCATCACCTCAGAAAAGTCCACGTCATTTGGTGGAATGCACATCCAGTCCCAGCTCAATAAAGAGACGAGACCGCCGTACTCAGCGCTTTTACTGGAAATATTGATATCCTGCCAGCCTTCTAGTGACACAAGGTGAGATATTACACGCACAGGCTGAGTGATGCCTGGGGGTCCCGTTCGAGGGCTCACAACGACCGAAAACTGTGGCTGAGCCTCTTTGGTATCCGTGCTGGCCATGAAACCTCCATGGGTTTCTCGGACATGGGCCATATACATGAATCGGCTGATATCAACTGAACCGCCTTTATTATCTTCCTTGGAAGGAGGGAAGATGGTCTTGAGTAGATCCTTTTTGAGTAACAGGACTTTGACATCATCACTGAGACTGTAGTCTCGCTGCCCACTTTTCGGCTCGCTGACAGGCGACACCACGAACTTGTATTTTTCTAGGTCCTCGGCCTTTGTAGAAATTGTTCCGTATGTAGAGATGGACTCCGACTCCTTGGCAAAACCGATCTCTCTACAAGTTTTCTGGTCGAGTACAAGCTCGTCCTCGGTGAAAGATATCACGGCCAGCCATGGTAAAGGATTGGCGCCGGTAGAATCGTTGCCAATTGCACGTTCCCAAGGGGTTGTGGGGTGCTTAAAGACGACATGAGCTAGAGTCTGGCAATAGCCGCTGTGCCCTGGAGGAGGATAAAGACTGTGAACGTCGGCCGGGTCCGAAAGACTGAACTTGGGTGCCGACACCCTCAGCGTTTGATCGGGAAGGGTCAAATTCTTTTCGCCAGATAAGCCATCTCGAACGAACTGAGAAACGCTGATATTGTAACTCCCCACTGCCAGCGGAGGCTTTTGGAAGGACGAGAGCTTTACATCTTCAGCCTCTAGCCGTTCGCTTTCGCTTACATTGTTGGTGAGGAGCCGATCATTCGGTCTCTGTGAAAAGGAGGCCAACATATTGAATAGAGAAGATGTTAAAATCCTATGTCATGACTGTAAGGAATTGTAAGTCGTGAAGACGATAAAAAGACTGGTCAATAGACTGGTTACTATAGTAGGCGAATTTGGCTAAGAGGGCAATATTGGTCACATTTTAGCTGCGACCAGTGTATCATCAAATCTCGCTCTTGTGCAGCTGCCAAGTGACACTATTGACTGCGTCTTACTAGATTCGGCATAACGTGTGTATATCTAGCGCGCACACTGTGACGCTACGCCACATCACCAAACATGGCGTTAGACTAGTCAGCTGAGGCCCGGGATCTAGTTCAACCTTGGGCTAGTTGCTCTCTTGTCCAGTCTCTTTCGGTATAGCCCCCAATATTGCACTTCAGCTGGCAATACAAGCCCATAAAGTGAAGCAGCAATCAACCCAAGGACAAAGAATGTTTTTACGGCGCATCCGAAATCATTTTTGATCACTGCAATTCGATGGCGTCACAGGAGACGTCAACGGAGAGAGGCCCTGCGGCCGTCGGCTCGACTGTGGTTGTGCCCATGGCACTCCAAGCGTTCGTCGTAGCGACGGACTTTGAAGATAGCCAGTACCAGGTCGCACCTATCATTCAGCCCGACTATTCCAAACTTATATTGAAAGATGGAGAGATTGGACATGACCTAATGGACCAGCTGGAGATGTCCTATTGGCGACTGCAGGCTCGCTTTAATCCTCGATTTATCAATCTGGACACTGGGTTCACACGCGAGGAACGTTCCGGCGTCTACCTAAGCTGGTGCTTGCCTCGAATGTACAGAACAGGTATCATGGCGACCGAGAGCGCCATAAACACGCAAGAAGGGTGCGATGCCTACAATGCGAGAAGGATTCGCTCCGGCTATTCCAAGATGCAAGATGAACAAGGCGACGTACATGTAGGATAACCATAGGCTCAATTCCTTTGGCCGCAAGACGCTGAACTGACCACGATTTCAAGTTTCGACCTGCGCCAGACAAATGGTTGGTGATACGAAGAAGCACTTCTAGCGGCAAGAACCTAGCCGGCTGGGTTGTTGACAGCAACTCGATTCTGACGGTTGATGATGAAGCATTCAGAAATGTCGACATGGAGCTCACCACTTCTCCAGGAATAGATGTCAATAGTGACCCCAAAGATCGGTACAGACTATTCATGGGACGACACGCATCCCTTCTTTCGGGATATCCTGACCTTAGCAACAAGCATCGGTTCCCATTTAATGCTGTTGAAACAGGCCACGAGTTTTTTGCAGATTATCAACCTCACAATATGGGTGTTTTCTCATTCTTCGATAATCTCAATGGTGTGGAGGACGATAACCTCAGCTATATTGTCATAGGCTTCCATTCCCGTGCCGGAGATGACCCATTTTCCGTCCAAGAGGCGCCGCCGTCTATAAATGGAAGTGAAACCAGTTTCAAGAATTCAGAGCTTGTTCAAGCTATGTCGCTTGTCGTGGATCGACAGGGTACCGGCGCTGCTGAGTTTCTGGACAGGCCAGCGGGAACTGATGGATGTACGCTAGCCCATGGTGTTTTGCGCAACATTCCATGGTCCCGAGATGTCACTGATCTCAATGTGCCCTCCATTGATCTTCAGAATAGGCTCTACAGGCACCAGCCAATAGCAGTGGGCATGCACACTCTGGATGCATTATCTGCATTTCTGCAGGTCAGATTAGGTTCAGAGGGCTCAAATGACCCGGTAAATGTATTGCTGGGACAGCTTATCATGCTCATCGCGCGTCAAGATGATGTAGCATCTCAGCGGAAGGCTGCAGATGAGGTTGCTTTGTACGGCTGGATGGCGCAGGCTCAAGGCACGGTCTGGAAGCTACCGAAGGACGATGACGACACCAGCTCGGATGGGAAGGGTCTAAACGACCATATCAAGGTCCTCTCAGACTTGAATACGCTCCAGAGACGGCTCGATACTATTCACCGAGAGAAAGATCAACTTCTCCAAGGTCTTTACTCGTGCTGGTGGAATGCAATCGGACTGCGCAAATTCCGTTCACATCTGCACCCAAAGCGGCGCGAGGTTATCAAAACGCGTTCGGTACAGATAGCCGCACGAATGGAGAGCCTTAAATCTGTGATGACCTCGATCGAAAAAGATATCCAGATTAAAAAGTCGGGCCTGGAAAACCTTTTTCGTGGAAAGGAGCTCTCCGCGACAGCCACACAAGCTTTTGGCACACACCAAGACCCTGTCGTTCTTTTTGCCGGAGCCAAATCGGGCTGGCCTGAAGGCTTTAACGATTCTCAAAATGTAAGGATGGCCTCTGAGGTGGCGCCTAGCCAACATAATACCCCTGTGGAAGGACTCTCGCTCCCTTCGTGGGTCAAGGAGCCTGCTCAAGCTCTGTTGGCGGAGTTTTGTGAACCGAACGCCGCTCAGCGCACCTGGAAACCCAACCCATACGCAGGCTTGGAAGACGTCAACTACACCCAGGGCTGGTTTCCGCTTTTCATGGAGTGGGAGGTAGAATACTATCACATCCCATTTCATCATTGGGTCTGCGAGAGAGATAAGGGGACTGGGCAATGGCAATATGCCATCTCGCCTAAGCAGAATCTCTCTGAGCTATTCGCACGTGAGGGTGTAGACTGCCGAACCATAGTTGGCCGTACTGCCATTGCGCCAGAAGTAGCAACTACTTTACGTACCCGATTAGAACAGCTCCTCCCTGAAGTAGAAGACGAAGAAGAGTCGAAAAAGCGCCAAAGGGTCCTAAAAGCTGTTGCAAGCCTTGAGTACTTCACCGGAACGTTGGGCGGGTTTACGGAGCATCTCTTGACCCTGCGCCGAGGGCAACTTGCCCGGCCATCCGCTAAAGATAAAGAGATTGAGGAGGCGTTAGGTATTGACACAGAATTGCTCGAGCTCATGTCAAAGATCCCACACGAGGTAGCTCCATACGGCGCCACCACTCCCTTGCCTCCACACTACACAGCTTTCAGCCCTTTCAAGCCCGTCACGCATGGTCAGATACGCTTCACAAAGATGGTGCTTGTTGACAAGTTCGGCCAAGTAGTTTCAGCGATCAAACCTGGAAAGTATGGCACGATTGGCAGTGCGTTGTATCCGTGTGTGTCAACTAGCATGGCCTGCAACCCTTTGCCGGGCAACTCGTCAGATTACTATCCCAACACGGCCGTGAATGCTGAGGCTGATAATAATCCGAATGTATGCCAATTTGTTCAGGTTCCGCCACGAATAAACCAGCCAGCCCGTCTCAACAGTCGGTTCCTTGCTCCGCTGGAAGGCGCCACAAACGATACCGAGCGGCGAAGCGCTGGGGACATGACGAACCCAATTTGGGCTTGGCTGGTTGTCAACTACCAGAGTCACTCCATCCAAGTGTATAACGGGGAAGGAGAGTTCGTTGTCGAGGCTCTTCTTGAAAATTCCGCCGTTTGTTTCTCCCAAGGTCCTCACCAGGGCCATATCCCAAACCCCACCGGTCGTTTGAAAATTCTGGTAGACGAGATGGCTAGTCACAGCTTCACAAATGACCTTTTTGACGTGCTGGCTAGTGCTGGCGATAACGTGGCCTTGGATGGCGATGGATACCATGCCATGTTTCCTTCTGCCCTTGGTCGCCCGTTCTGCGTGGCTGACATTGGGGTGTCAATTGAGCTGGCTACAGCCCCTCAGATTGACGAATCTCTTCTTACAGCTCCATCTGTTGACCCGTCACGAGAACTTGGGCTCCTTGACTACGAGTTCCCCGTGGTTCTAGGGAATGATGTCGCTTCTTTTGATGGGCTGGTCGGAACATTCGCTGCCAATGGTGCCATTGGAAAAATACAATCCGCTTACAGAAAGTCATCAACAGAAGCTATCTATGAGCCGCTTCAAGTTCGGCCCTATTTCATCCCTGGCGACGCACCTGAGCTGGATAGAGCGCACGACGCTCATCTATCCCAGAATTGTGTCAGCGCAATACTGGATCCCACCACTCCGTCTCACATATACTCGGGCGGCTTGTTCCCGCTGGCTGAAGTCATTCCCCCGCGCTGGTTAACAGACCAGGTCATGCGCCGGATGCAGGCTTTCTTCGCCGTTGGACCAACGCTAGTGCCAAATATACCGCAGACGGGCCGCGCACATACTGAAAGCTTAGAGTCGGGCAGCAACCAGCAAGAATCAGGACCAATAGTTCAAATGCCCGTGGGCGGGTCTGCGGTGGAAGAATGGCGCTGGCTGCAGCCAAGACTAAATGCGGCAGAGACGGAATGGGAACCAGTAACAGTTCGGCCACTAGGTCAAAGGTTAAATGTAGAAGCGGCAGCAGAGAGCGCGCTCATTGAAGGCTATATGTTAGTGCAGGCATCAGGTACTGGAAGGCTGTAATCCGTGTATTGTTCAGAGTTATATTTAGTAGCCGCTCCAGGGTACGAAGAAGGCAAGGCATGATTGTTAACATCTAGTAAAAGAAAATAGCTATCAATATGAGATCAAATTGATGATCATTTTGGCGTATCATCAATAAAAATCAACAAAAGCTTATAAGCATAAAATAGATCACATGGAATAACCCATCATGCATCATTAACTAGCTGAGATAGTTCGCCTATCCCGCCCTCGGCGGGCGGATAGCCCCGCACAGTGTCCTTTGAGCGATTAATCATCTCACCAACACCGGAACTATTGGCACACTAATGTCAATATTATGCATTGTTCAGCTCGCGACGTGACCAGGTCACATCATAAATACGCTATCGTGGTAGATTTGCCGGGATGGCAAACGGGTCTATCCGATGCTATGTTCCTGTTGCCCAACGCTCCCATGTACACCTTGACTATTGAAATAGTACTAGGATGTGGTTCTCTCCCTTAACCGTCTGCCACCACGATAACCAAAGAGAACACATTTAGACTGGGAATCGTGCGGGAAAAAAATAGCGAGCATGACGTGGCCGTACCAACAGTATGAGGTCCACTCCTACTTCATCAATGTGGATGATGGCGACGGTGCCGTTCACCTTCTCCTACAGAACAACGAGGTTCAAACAGCCGTGCTTATTGATGGCGGCCGGGAGCCCGCGACAGCAAGACTGAGAAAGGCCATTGAAGCTTTGCAAAAGAAATACAAAAAGAAAGGCAAAAATGAGTTCAGGTTCAGGACCATTATCGTCACGCACTTTGACGAGGACCATTTCCAGGCCCTTTTCAAAATGATCTCGACTGATGCAGAGAATAAAAAGACCAAGTTCATTGACGGTAACACAACATTCTACTGTCCAGGGCAGTCCAAGCCCACCACCACCAAACGGAAATATGGGCTCTGGATGGAACAAAGGCAAAATAGCTCGAATTGGGACCTTATGTATGGCTCAAAGGACATTCCCGAAACCAGCGTCTGCAATGCTGTCTGGGGCACAAGCTGCATTGGATAT
Organism: Calonectria pseudoturangicola; assembly: GCA_013403825.1. NCBI lineage: Eukaryota > Fungi > Ascomycota > Sordariomycetes > Hypocreales > Nectriaceae > Calonectria > Calonectria pseudoturangicola. The sequence continues at coordinate 109,254 of VTGA01000028.1, forward strand.
AACCTTTTTACTGGGATCAAGACTTTTGATTTTCCAGCTGGTCAACTCAAGGATCTGACTGCAGCGTACCAGGCAATCGATGATTTGAAGAAGATGTCGCAGCCCGTGTTTCTTTGTATCGGTGTTGACAACATGTTCATAGACGGTAACATCATCTTTGATCCCAATATTAAGAGAACAGGCACGGACAAAAATCGGTCTTCTATCATGGCAGTGATTCTCTGGCCGAGGGAGACACCACAAAAACGTATTTCGCTGTACACCGGTGGAGATGCTGAGGAATCACATGAACTACGCTTGATAGATTGGATTGGACCAAAAGATGAGACTGTGCTCGATGTGGTAAAAGCCGGTCATCACGGGTCTCACTTCGCATCTCCGGAGACTATCTTCCAATTTAAAAACCAAGCGTTTGTTGCATCTGCAGGAAACGGTCATGGACACCCAAGTGAGTAAAATTCTGGCATTGACTGGTGAGCCGAATGCATGGGAAAGCTGATATTTGTTCGTACAGGCTTGGCTATCGTCTTTTTTGTGCTCCTGATAGCACACATGCGGTTAAAAGAACAGCAGCCCGAGTTATTGATAGCCAGCACTCGATACCCCTATTGGCTCAATCTACCGCTAGATGAGCTGGACGACGTCAAATTCAACCATTCCAAACTTCTTGGGTACACGCCTGAAGCAGCGGGTGTCTTCCACGGCCTGCAAGATTTGGGCGACGTCGATCATGCCGAGTTTTATAACGCGCTTCGAGAAGGGGCACAGAAGATTGCGAGTGCTATTTTCCTTCAATATACACAGCAAGAAATCGAAGCGTGGGGGAAGAAATGGGAAAAAGCTCCATTGGTCGAAGTACCAGGTTGGAAGGAACCGAAAAGACCCTCGGACCCTAGAGTTTTGGCTGCAACAATAGAAAGGCTGAAGACGGAGGCCGGTGAACATACATTACGATCAATCCGGAACTACTGGAGACGATACGCTCTCCCTTTATCAACAGGTAGCGAAGGCATTCAGTTTGTACAGGTCATCACAACTTCCAACCCAAAAATAACCCTAAATACCATTGGACATGATGACAGGTTCGAAATCGTCGCACAAAAGATTCATTCTACGACACCTCTACAGTTGAAGCCGCCTGATACAACCAATCTCAGCATGAATGGGAACATTATCAACCTCAGTAGCAGTGGTCGGATGGCTGGAGGCGCGGACCAGAATAGGAGGATAACACGCAGCCAGGCTGTTACGGGCTTCCGCAACCGGAGATTGAACATTGATGGTACTAGTGCACCTCTTGTTGAAACTAATAACAACAATTCGCAGCATTCCAAATGGACCTTGGGTCTCTTTACCTCCGAGCTTGCGGATTACTCTGATTTGTCGGGCAGCCTCAATCGGTTCCGCCACGAAGGTGATAATTCTGTTTTGATAAAATGGTTTGCACGATGTTTCTTGGAGTCAAAATGTGCGCTACTCTTCACGGGTGAAATCATCTCAGACGTTTCCCTCCATCAAATCGATTTGGAAATTGAATTCCCCAGACCTCTTGGCTCGCCTGTTTTGATGTTCTCAACAGCTGCAGACATAAAAAAGGCACAATTCGGCGACATAGCGATAGAAGGTTCACAGGAGGATGAGCCTGGTTTTGATCATCGGTTTGATGGCATGCTATTTGGGCTGAACGCTGCCAGTAGTACTGGTAGCTTCTCTCTGGCTGGCTTTGCTACCTTACTGAGGTATGAACTATCCCCGGAATTGAAGAGTCTATTGAGCGAGGTGCAGCTCGTGCCACGTAAGTCTCAAAATGCTCGTTCTGGTTTTTGGTTTCTCCCATCCGAGCAGTATACGACCGTCATGCGACTGGAACTTGAACCCCAGTTGAAGGAATTGCACATCGGCCCATTGGAGGACCTGGTTCGACAAGCTCTAGGAGAAGTGGCCATGGACCATGTAACTGTCACGGGGACGTTGACAAGCGAGAGTCTATCAGAGGACACGATGGGCACCTGTGCAAGCTTGGTAGTGAAAGCGAAGATCGAATGGGCAAACGCCACGGACGCCTTGTCGAGCGTTAATGAATCTCTGTGTGTGAGATTCTTGGAGCGTGGTTTTGAGATCTTGTTGACGTTTCATGATGGTCAAAGTGGCACAAAGAATGAGCTGGCCGAGATTGTGGCAAAAATGCAGCACAAGTTGGGGCTCTCTGAGTCAAATGGGGCTTCACTTGAAACCAGCGCCCAAAGCGTTGCAAGCAGGCTCTTTGACATGGTCAAGACCATAAACGCATCCGAAATATATGTTCGCACTGTTTCAATAATCCTTGATCAAGATCAGAAACCGACAACCTTCCAGATGCAGCTCGAGGCTGGCTTTAGATACGGTAACAACGAGAAGATCGTACCCTTTCTCGTCAAGTTTCACTGGGAACCTGGGAACTTTGAGCTATCGGCTAAACTCTGGGACAAGGAGCCTTGGTATCGTGGCATCCCTGACGCCCTGTTCCCATATCATGATGACTCTAATCGGCTCAAATCACGTACCGAAAACGATTACAAAGGAACATTGTCGTTACTTGAAATAATCGGATTAAAAGATCTGAAGCTTCCAAGTGGGATCCCTGATGAGATTGATGACGCCAAAGTATCTCTTACTGTCGAGGACAACACAAGAACTATGGTGCTTACTGCTGATTTAATATGTGGCCCACAGGATAAAACCGGGAGCCGATCCAAGGTCCCAGAAGTTCTTTTTGAAGAGGTACAGCTCACGCTGATGCGAACGTCGAGTTCAGACAACGAAACCGAAATAAAGGTCCATTTTGGGACTACTATCAGATTATATATTCCACCAGTCTATCAAAATATTGAGATTGACAATATCGTCTATGCCAAGGCCAGCATAGATTATGTCAAAGAGGGACAGAAGTCGTACTGGAACGTTACAGCCGACATCGTGGATGTGAAGATAGCAAATCTATTCGAGATGTTTCCTGAAGATGGATCCGCCTTTGCCATTCTGGATACCTTGGGTGCTCTAACCATTTCCGAAGCATCGGTCAAGTACGAATATCACGGGGAAATGCCAAGCAGCCTCAAAATTGGCGGTACTTTGCTGCTCGGTCCGCACGGAAACCAGCTTGCATTAAAATTGGATTATTCGCACGATGAGAAGGGGTGGGATTTCAAGGCTAACTTACAGTCTGTCGACAAGGACAAGACTTACAAAGTAGGCGACCTCCTTTCAGGCCTTGTGGAGGACGAGAGTGTGCTACCCGACATTGTGCGCAATTTGGAAGTTCCATTGGGCAAGCTCGGATTAATTGTCAAGTGTCGCTCGGTGAAGGACGAGCAAGGAACAAAAAGCGCCATATGCACTGTGACCATCGTGCTAGAAGACAAATTTGAGCTCGTATTCGCACAGGTTCGTTCATATGGTGGCGATGTCCCTCGCAAGCCTGTAACTCCAGGACGACTCTTGCGTTTCACCCTCACAAGCTTGCCCAAGATACCTGAGCTCCCCATGGTCGGAGAGGTCAAGCTACCCTTCGATCAGCTAGGTTTCGTGTGGGTAAATCGAGAATTCTCCGCAGACGAGGTTACAATGCTCAATAGCGAGGTTTTCAATGGTCTACACGAGCAGCTTCTTGTGAACCAAGTTAAAGAAGGCAAGGCGAACTTTGCTTCAGGGGTGCACTTTCAAATTGCTCTTTTGGAGCGCAACCTACCAAAGCTCGTATTGGATCATGTCGTTAAATCAAAGAAGGAGGCCAAAAAACCCAAAGAACCCAAAGAACCCAAAGAGCGTGTCATGGATGTGTCGAATGACGACGCCAGCGAGTCCGGGCAGTCTGTGGCACCGTTGACAAAGGACATAGGTCCAATCTCAGTGCGTAATATTGGCCTCTCGGTCAAAGGCCCGTCCTATTCGAAACTCGAAATCTCTCTCGACGCGATTTTACACCTGGGACCTACGACATTTGAGCTGATCGAACTCTCTCTCTCCATCGATCTAAGCAGCATCAAAAGCCTAGAAAGTCTATCCAAACTTTCCATTACTCCTAGTTTGGGAGGCATGGCCGCAGCATTCGAGAAACCACCAACACGAATTGCTGGCACTTTGTCAACCTTTGGGAAATCAGACGGCGAATCACACGGGTTTCAGGGGGGCGTCGTGGTATCTATCAAAGACTGGAGTGCCATCGCCGGTGGCGTGTATGAGCAACATAAGAGCGGAGGGAGGGAAGTTCAGTCCTTTTTTGTGTTTGGCATGCTTCAAGGTCCTATTGCCCAAATTGGCTGTGCTGAAATCCATAATGTGACGGGTGGCTTTGGCTACAATTCGCACATCGATATCCCGTCCATTGATGATGTGACCGAGTTCCCTTTCATCGCCATGATGTCCGGGTCGAAATCTTCTAAGAGTGCTCTGGACCAGTTGCGGGTTTTCATGAAAAGCGATCAAAACGACAAAGGCTTCATTTATTCGTCACCTGGAGATATGTGGCTCGTTGCTGGTGTGTATTGCGCTTATGAATGTCATTATTTGTTTACGATACTGATCTTCATTTAACAACCTAGGTTTGGGCGTAAAAGCCTTCCAATCTTTAGAGGTTCAAGCTGTCGTGGTTTTAACACTCTCGGCAAGGCCAAAATTCAGCATTCTCGGTCACGCTACGGCCGTATTCCCTCGAAGCGTTAAACAAAATCCATCTGCAGAGAACCCTTTCCCAGATGCCTTTCTCGTTGTTGACATGGCCCTTTCGGCTGTACTTGATCCCGAAGAGCACAGCATGTGTGTCTCCGGTCAACTGACATCCAAGTCCTTCCTTTTCGATCCTTCATGTCGTCTTACGGGCGGATTCGCAACCGCCTTTTTCCTGCCCGGCTCTCCACATCAGGGCGATTGGGTCTTTTCTGTGGGTGGCTATCACTCAAGCTACTCCAAGCCATCGCACTACCCAGCTGTAAGGGACCGAGTTGGCATTAAGTGGAAATATGACGATAATATCTACGTCTCCGGCGAGGCCTACTTTGCACTAACACCCCAGGTGGCAATGGGTGGCGGCCGTTTAGATCTGGTCTTCGACAAGGGGTGGCTGCGGGTCGTCTTCAGCGCCTACGCTGATTTCTTTATGCATTTCCACCCCTTCCAGTTTGAAGCCGTCGTAGGCATCGCCGTCTACGCGAGCGCCACAGTTGACCTTGGTTTCTACACGGATCATTTCGGTCCGAAGGAGTTTTCAGCGAAGGTTATGCTCCGTGGTCCCCCACTTTCAGGAGAAGTACAATTGAAACTTTGGAGGTGGGCCATTACGGTGTGCTTCGGTTGGTCACAGAAACGAGCGCTCCCACTCGACCTAAATCAGTTCATCCGCATGGCCAAGAACCTTTCACAGGATGCAAATGATACACCAGATCTCCTTCTTTCTATCACCAAAGGTGCCTTGACCCCGAAGGAAACTTCCGGCAACCCGGACCAGCAAAAATTCATCGAGATCCGCGCTTCTCATCTACGTTTCCAACTGCAATCATATGTGCCTGTACTATCGGCAAAAATCGGCCGAAAGGACAGAAACGACACAGTGACTGAGGGTGGTCAAAACAAGACGCCAGAGATTTATTCACGACCTATGCAACAGGGTGGGAAATGGAAAGAATCTCATTTAAAGATCCGGTTGGTTGCAGTAAAGGACAACCAGGATATCTGCCTGAAGGCAACTCCCATGTACAAAGCCATGCCACCCGCACTCTGGGGAAAATGTGAGTCCCGTTCATCCTACTGTCAAAAACGTTTTATTAATCTGATTGTCCGGACACAGATGCAACCTCACCCGACAAAGTAGCTAAAGAACCTCTATTGGAGCACATTGTCGGCTACCAGATGGAGGTAGCGCCCGGAAATGGCAGTGAAAAAAACCCCCCCATCATGAAAGTGAAAGGTATGAATGTGGGCAATGGATCTAAAATTCCTGTTGTCGAGCATCTGGTCGACAATAGACTTCCAACAACAGGGGCACGAAACGAGTTTTACGAACTGCCCCCAGGGAACGCTGGGGAAGTGAATGCTGCGAAAGGTCGGGCCCTGGCTGCATGGGCGAGATTCAAGAAACGGCAGTCTAACGAAAGGCCCGATACGGAGGCTGAACTTCTTGTTACATCAAAGTAGAATATATAAACGAAAAAAGTCTATAGGAATTAATTAGGTGTTATGACACGAAACACGAACGACTCGTGACCTAGTCGGAACCGATATCTCAAAGAGCTCATGCGTCCCTATATTATCCCCGTGCCAATGAAGAAACTCCTGACATTTTGGTATAACTCTTACCATATAACAGGCGCCCGTAGCCTTGACCAGCTTTCTCTTTTGAACCAATCACAGGGCTATATTTCAATGGGAGCCGAAAAGGAATTTTGCCGTCTTCAGCACAAAAAAGGAGTACATATATATCCTGAGCCGAGACTCTGTCTCGCAACTTTAGGAATGGCCGGATCGGGCGGGATCGGGCCGAATAAGAATGAAGCTCATTCCATGGCACTGCAATGTCAATCCACCTGAGCTGAACTTCATGCGGCTTCCTGATAGAGTCAGCCCCATTGACCCCATTCCAGAGCATGTGCTGATTCACAAAAGCCGCATCATTTTAAGGAAACCATGTGTCATTTTCACAATTTTCAACAGACCATAATAAAGTTTTGTATAAGCTACATAGCGGCTGTATCAGTACTAGATGTAAGAAAAGTCTTATACTGTCACCAAGTCGGCGGCACATTGCACTGGCGGATAATGCTTGACGCCCGAGAAAAAATATGAGTTATCTATTATTATCTTAAAACCGATTTCTGTTTATCTGGGGATTTAGTGGGCTTTGTGTGAGTCCATCTAACTTGTGAAAACGAACCTCGTTATGTTGTCTCCATGGCCTAGTCCGACACAATTAGCAAGCCACTTTGTTAGTCAGATGAGTTGCCCGGACCCATTTTAAGACAGAATGAGCCCCAAGGAATGGTGAAACGAAAACAGCACGACCAAACAGGTATAAATAGCAGTAAACCTTCACCTTTATTCATTATCAAACAGAGCAATTGGCAGCACGCAACCCTTTCTCAGCACTCATATTTACAATTTTTCAGAAACCTATTTCTATTTTATTACAAAGATGAAGATCGGACTTTTGTTCGCAGTGCTTACAGGGCTAGCTTTGTCAAGCCCCGTGGCAAATGTGGAAGCGATCCAGAAGCAACCGGTATGGTACCAGAGAGCCACTCTGTCCCGACACACAGATTAGCAATCTAATAATATTTTTCGAATATAATTCACAAGCTAACGAGGACCATGTGTTTAGATTGTGAGTGTCAATATACGAGCAGAGCTTAGACTGGGAGATAGAGCATTTCTAATTTGGAATGAGTCAGATTGAGGACGGAGCAACGTACATTATCCGCAGTGTTGCTTCGCCAGACAAAGTATTGGATACGTTGCCTCGATCGGATTTAGTTTTCACAGGGTATTCCCCCCTCTTGTCTCACACTCGGCTGCGGGTTATGTGCTTTCTTGAATGATTTATTAACAATGTTAGACCTGTCAGGAGCAATAACAACGAGAAATGGACTGCTAAAAAGTTTGGGGATGAGGTGGCCTTTAAGAATGTTGAGAAGGGAACATGGATCACGTCTCCGGGTATGGACTTTACTGGTCAAGGAAACCTGGATTGCTAACATACGTTTTCGCAGTTGTATCGTCCACCATTGTTGATATCTTTATTAAGGAATCGACACTCGACCCGGCACAGAACAAATTATCGCGATGGAAGTTGGTAGAAATGGGAGACTACTACGCGTAAGTTGTTTAGACGTCTCAAGTGCAACACTTTCTTACCGACTTTACAGCCTGAAAAGCTCCGAGAACGCGCTTATCCTCCAAGTTATGAATCCAGACTATGCATCAAGTCTGCATCTTTCTTCTTTGTCTGGAACACCAGGTCAACTGTGGAATTTTCAGAGAGTTTGATCTTGATAAGCTAGGATAAGGGCAGTTTGCTTATGTAATATCCAGAGAAATAGATCTTATTTTACCCTTTGAATATCTTTTTATACATTAACAAGAAGATGATATCAGGCTAAAGCATAAGTCACAATGTCTGCACCTGTGGGGCAGGTCTCATTTCATTATTATTAATATTCGATTTGGAATCATCCAAACTCGATTGGATTTGCGTGTCGCCAAGCTTGAAGCTAAAGCCTTTACGGCAGGTCCCGGCGAATCGCACTAATCCCAATCTATTTACGCCGCATATCGAGATCTTATCGTTGCACATCCCGTGTGGGCCTGAAGGCAGTCTGCTCAAACGCCTCTGGAAACTATGTCCGAGAGAAACATTGTGGTGACTAGGCGTTCATTACAGTAATTGACAACTATAAAGAAATTGACCTCGCGCGACTTGGTTCCATGGTCGCTCGTTGTATCATCAGACCTAACCCCGGCATAAATCCACAATGGATAAGATTAAAAACGGACGATCATCAGTGGAGGAGCAATCGTGCTCACCGCTGCCCCTTGATTGTACAGTTATTTCCATCTGGTCTTAGAGATCGTGCAAGCTGACTTTCAAAAACATGGCGACAACTCTAGCGCTCGAACCTGATGAATACCCCGAAGGGGGCCTGAAGGCATGGTCGGTGGTGTTTGGCGCTTGGTGCGCCATGATTCCTTCCATGGGGTTGCTAAATTCCATGGCAGTCCTTCAGGCCTGGCTCAGCGAACATGAACTACAAGGAATGCAAGAATCAAAAATGGGTTGGATATTTAGCATCTACGCCTTCTTTTTGTTTTTCTGTGGTGCACAGATTGGTTAGTTGTGGCTAAGTGGTATGTGATTTAGGCGCTGTGCTGACCTCGCCTTAGGACCTATATTTGACTCTCACAATGTTCAATTCCTGGTTGTGCCGGGCACAATCGGGATCGTGGTGGCCATAATTTTGTTTAGCTTTTCGCAGCGTAAGAGAGACGTGGTAAACCTATATGCACCGACACTAACGTAATCGTGTTAGATTACTATCAATTTTTGCTGTCATTTGGTGTCCTCGGTGGTATCTCGGCATCTTTGCTATTCAACCCGAGCATCTCGGCTGTCGGTCACTGGTTTCTCAAACGACGAGGACTAGCAACAGGCATCGCATGCACTGCGGGTGGCTTTGGCGGTGTGTGGATGCCTCTGGTTGTCCTCTACTTGGCTCCAAAGGTAGGATTCGGTTGGGCAATGCGAATCATTGCTCTCATTTGCGCGGTACACGGGCTCATTGCATGCTGCCTGCTGCGGAAGAGACTACCTCCGAACAAGGCATCAGGCTCATCAATCGACCTTAAAGCTCTAAGAGAAGTAAAATATGCCGTGCTCGCAATTGGATTGGTCCTGGTCGAGTTTTCTATTTTCACGCCCTTGACATACATTTGCTCTTACGGCATAAACTCCGGCTACTCCTTCCATGATGCGTATATGTTGATTACATTTCTCAACGTTGGCGCGGTCTTCGGAAGAGCGCTTCCTGGTTACGCCGCAGATCGATTTGGCGTCATCAATGTCATGGTCGCTATGATGTTCGCATGCACGGCTCTTATTTATGGTCTTTGGCTCACGGCAAATGGAAACAAAGGTATGGTGATATCATTCACTGTGCTCTTTGGATTTTGCTCCGGGGCATCCATCAGCCTCTCTCCAGTCTGCATTGGTCTAGTCTGCGATACGAAAGACTATGGGAAGCGCAGCGGCACAGCTTTCACCCTTACCAGCTTCGGGACGCTAGTTGGAATCCCAATTGCCGGCGCTCTTCTTGGTGGAGGTGAAGAATCATACAGAGGTCTTATCATTTTTTCCGGGGCGTTTTATGTGGTAGCATTTGTTGTTTATCTCGTTGGTAGAAGTTTAGTAAGTGGGTGGAAGTTGTTTGTTCGTTGTTAGACTGGTTTCATACATGGGTATCGCGAATGATTCACTACAAAAGCACCTGTGGTTGGGGTAGAAATTAGAAGGAAATGGAGGTGGTATAAAAGCTTGATGGACAAAAGTTTGGTCTAGGTTAAGTTAGGATTGAATAGCGATGAGAAGGTAACTGCATCGACAAAAACTATAACCCTTAGGTAGAAGTGTTGTTTTAATTTAACAGACCTAAAATTATAAAATATAGTAAAAATATTCATACCAAAGCATTTATCACATCTATTTATCCCATGCCTTGTTCAATTCGTGGCGGCAGCCTGCGCTTCTCCTGCTCTTTCTGTAACTTGTACAATATCACCAACTCTCAATATTGCCCCACTAGGCGCTGCGCATGCGTACTGACCAAATACAGGTTTATCTAAAAAGATGTCAGCAAAAGGAGCCAAAGACACTGAGTGGAAGCTGGTACTTACGCGGAAACGCGCTGTTGACTCGACGATCTCTAGCCAAGAGCCCATACAGCTGCCGGTTTCTGGGGGTGGTCTTTCCTGTTTCTAAATCCGCATTCAAACTGAGGCAGCGAGTTGTTTTGAAGATACATCTGATGATGGCTGTGACCGCATTGTTGTCGTTCGAGTGCACCCTCAATTCCTTCCAGTCATCTTCATCAAATGGTGCCATTTCTGGCCCACCATCGATGTGAATATTTGGTCGAAATCTAATAATAACATCTTCTGACTGAGAAGATTCAGGAAGTCGAGATCTTGCTTCCTTCTCCGATGCCACTGACGTGACGAGAAATGGTGCAGCATCAGCAAAGCGAAGTCCTTGTGGCCGTCGTCTATCACCAAGTGAGATAGGTACAATACCACGCTGGCCTTGAATGTAGGCTGCACCGGGGATGTCGCGCCGGCCGCTTCCGCCAATAAACAAAAGCCTGACTGGTATGTCTAGGTGTTGGCTAAAAAACTTTGCGGGCTCATCTCCCATATCAATCCCAACGGCGGGTGTGCCGAAGATACAGACGTCATACCTTTTGGACGAACGATACAGGAGCGGAGAAGGTAAGAGGGGAATGGTGATGGATGACTCTGGTTCCGCTTTGATGTGCTTGATAGTGAGCTTCGACCAGCTATCGTCGATGAAAGGTTGGAAGAGGCATAGCGGAAACAAGTTCTTGATTGTGACGTACTCGGCAAAGCGCCCCGATGTCTGAGGAGTATCTTTAATTAGGATATATTGGCGATCGAATCGGAAGCCCTCGCTGGTAATTTCGGCAAATGGGACTTCGACGGGCAAAATCGACTTGACTGGGTAGATGAACAGCTGCAAATGGAGAGCTGTTAGGAACTGGCAATGACAAGTATCGCTACAGCCTCACTGGCATGGAATATGACCTACTCGCTGAATACGCATGTCAAAGAGCGTAGGATATCGAGCATCGCCAAGGACTCGATTTCATGGTCCGTGAATGCAATTGCTTCGTTGTTGTGGTGGCGGGCCAAAGTGCGGATCAGAACCGCGCTATGCAAATTTGCCCCATTGGCGACTCATCAATCTGGCCTCCTGGATTTGTCATCATTGAGCAAGTCTCTTTCGGATTTTCGGATCAAAAAAATCTTGATTGAGAAGAGGAGGAAGTCAAATCCGAGCCGCTTCAAGGGAGGAACATTCCATCAAAATCATCTTCATCATTAGCAAGGTGATACATGGCACATAAAGATGATCCACAGTATAATCCACGGCGGCCTATCGCCCATGGGGAACAACTCCAGTCGCAAAAGGTCGGACTGTTTTGACGCGATCACCAATGGCACTAGCCTGCATTGAGCATCTCCCAGCGACGCGCATGTCCGAGCACGAGCTAAGACAGACTTGGAAGCCCCTGGCGAGCCCGAGCCACTGAAGTGGACCTCGGGATTGGTCACCCCCTCGTTCTAAGCGGCATTCCGTGCATCAGCATGTCACGTGTATTCGACTCTGACGATTTCGATCCTGGCAGGTTGGCGGCCGAAGGCGTATGACAATCCGTTCCGCAAGCGACTTCGGCGTTTGTTGCCATTGTATACTAGAGTTCCTCGAGACTCAAGCCAGTGTTGACCATTCAATCCTTCGTCTGGCAAAAGCACCTATCAGAGCCCCTCAACCATGTCCCGACCATATGCGGAAACCTCCAATGCAGCCCCGGTCCCCTGCGGCCGTTGCCGGAAGCGCCGCGTAAAAGTAAGGTTCTCTTATTGCTTGATTGACGGCCCCATTTTGACCCAAAAATAAGTGTGATAGGCGGAAACCCGGTTGTGCACGCTGTGAGGGACTATCGCAGCCTTGTCCGGGATATGACAGGGTTCGCGGGTTTCTTGATCAGGGTCAGCACATACGCAAAAAGCATGCAACCAATGCCAACATCAATATCAAAGGTATTTCGAGCCGTCTTGTATCATCACCCTCAGGCTCCACTTCTGTTTCTCAATCAAGGGCATCTCCTCAGAATAGCCCGACTGTGGATCTATTGTTTGATCAAACCCAAAGTTCATCAATGGCAACACCTCAAACTTCCACTGCTACTGCCAACTCAGTGCATACAAGCTCAGCCACTACTCTGGATTTAGACTTGGATGCAGATTTTGATTCTGCTTTTTTCGACATTGACCCGGTTGAATATTACTCACAAACTACCAACTGTTGTGGGTTTCTCCCCAGTATACCCCTGATCGACGACTTTCAAGACCTGTCCCACGTAACCTTACCTAGTCTTGAAGGCTATCTAGGATCTTCAAATAGCTCGTGTGATGGAAATGGTCTACCATTGCAGCTTGTGGCTGAATCCATCAAAGACCGTGAGGCACAAGAAGCCGACCTTATCAGGCATTACATAGACGTGATCAGCCCTTGGCTAGACGTGTTCGACATTGAAAAATACTTCGGCCACATCGTCCCCGGAAAGGCGGCCAAAAGTGTGCTTCTAAAAGACTCACTAGCTGCAGTTGCAGCGAAACAGTTTGGAAAAATGAAGCATGACAGTGCCATGTTCAGCAATCGAGACCCTACCTCATATGCACTAGGTCGACACTACAATAGTTTGCAGGTCGATTGGTTATACGAGGCTGCAGGCTTCTATGACAAAGCTATTCGTCAAATGATAAGCACCCTAGAAACGCTCGGAGATAAGGCTGTAAACCCAACAAATGGAACAGCTCTGACAAACTCTTCCGACAGCATGTTACTAAATGATGCATCAACGGTGCCCCAAAAAGGTCGTATAGGGAGATGCGAGTCACCTAACGATACTGTTGACAACCTCTTGATAGCGGTGTCAATATTCCTGCTTTATGAAGCTCTGGACAACCGACAGTTTAGCATGATACAGTGAGATGCGTCCCCTACTCATACGCTATTATATTGACTAACTAGTAAAAGGCACATGGCAGGTGCACAGCACCTTCTATTCCGGGATTTCCAGCACCAGAAATCCCCTCATCCACCGTCTGAAATGGAAATTGCGGTTTTACCCAATATCATCGACACCACCAAAGCTTGGCAAGCATCGTTTTGGAATTTCGCTTGTGTGGACTATGTCGTGTCCTACTCAGCAAAGAGCACGACGAAACTTGACACATTCGATATTCATCTTTGGAAAGCTGCTGGGCTGTCGATGGTTCCATCCAATGGAACATGGGTTCCAGAAATTCTCGGCGGCAGCGAAAATACAATTCCATCAAGTAGGATAACAGAAACATTATCCTGCAGATCATTGATATGGATCGTATTAGAAACACTGAATTTTGTAGCAACTGGTGGTTCACAAGAACTGGATGGCTGGGATCGCCTCAGCACATACCTAGATAATTGGTTCTCCGCTTTGCCGGAATCTTTTGAACCATGTTTAAGATCTGCGGCATCTCGAGGATATTCACTCCGCTATGGGCACACCACTGGCCTTGCGGCCACTCCAATGGCAGAACCGTTGTCCACAATCCAGATACCGTTTCCAGAACTCTTTTATAGCAACTCGATGGGAGCGGCAACGCTTCTTCTGTACCATTTTACTAGGATTCTTCTGCTACTTCACAAACCACCAACCCACGAATCATTTAATGCTAGACTAGGCACGCAACGCCTTAGCGCCTATCGTCAACACTCGAACCAAATCAACCACCATGCCGAAGAAATTTGCGCTATTGCATTAGGGAGACCACAACATCCTGTCCAATTACAGCTGTTGCAACCTCTGTATATTGCTGGGCTCTGCCTAGAATCCAAGGAACAGAGGGTCATTTTGGCAGATCTTCTCGTTGGTCTTCAGGAAACCACGGGTAGCTCTACCGAGTGGAGGTTACTGGAACTGAAAGAAGAATGGGGCTGGAAAGATCGGCAATTTAATCAATAGAGCTTTTGGATATATTCAATGAAATGAATGAATAAGATAAATGTACAATCTTGTTAGCTTAGAGTAGGAAAGAAGCCATTAGTTAGTAGTGATCTGCATGAGCAGTAACTAATTAAACAGTCCCTCAGAGACACTCTTATTTGCAGACGAGATGTCAGCCCCGTAGAAATGCAAAACCTGCATTGCATTGAGATGACCCAACGAAGCTACTAGATGGACCGGCTTTGACCCCTTCGTTGCTGTTTCGCACTCCAAATCCGCCCCATGCCTTTTGAGTAGCTCAACCATCAAATAATGCCCATTTGATGCTGCTAAGTGTAGAGGAGTCTCGTCGTTGTTTGATTTTGCGTTTATTTGGGCACCGTGATTGAGTAGAAAACTCACTACACTTCATTTATCATCCATGGCTGCTATGTGAAGCGCACTCAAGCCAAGCCGATCTTGATGATGAATGGAAACTCCGCTTTGAAGAAAAAGCTCAACCAGACAATCTGACCCAAGGGCAGCCGCCCCTTGGACGGTATTTTGGCCCTGCTCATTCACAAATTGTAGGTCCACGTCTGATTTGAGCAGGATTTTCGTGGTCACCATGATATCATCTATTTTTTCATGCTTATTGATAGCCTGAAAAATAGGCGAAGAGTCCTCCAGACTGCGATGATTAGCATCGGCTCCCCTTTTCAGCAATGCTCTCATTACTTCATGGTGATGATTTGCTACGGCCTCAAATAAGGGTGTCGCTTCGTCCTCGCCAAAAGTGCCGTTGACATTTGCGCCAGCATCAAGCAGCGCTTCCACAATTTTTAAGAACCCTCTCTGAGCGGCCAAAAAGAGTGGACTCTCCTTGTTTTTTGAGAGTAAATTGACATCTGCGCCGTGCTCAACTAGGAGTTGAATAATGTCCAAGTGAGCGCATTGTACTGCCCAGTGGACAGGTCGCCACCCAAAGCTATTCGCTTGATTAACTTCGGCATCTTTTTCCAGTAGCACCTTAGCCATAGCTAATTCCCCTACTCGGGACGCTATGTGAAGAGCCGTATCTGTATGCTTATTCATAGTCATTTCATTGATGTGCGGTCTCATTCAGTGCGACCGCGAGGTCATCGCGCGCACCATCATCATGGGCATTTGAGTTCGAATCTTGTTAATCGTACCGGTTCCGAGATAGCTAATAGATTAAATTTTGGTCTTGAAGTCTCACTGCTGCAATAACTCTTTTATTGAAGTCGGCGTAAAATACGTCGCTATGGCCTTTAAAGGAAAGGACACCGGCTACACCTCGACAATGTGGTGTGCTAGTGGAACTCATCACCATACTATCGATTTCATCAATAGACGGTTGATGGCCTATTGGAGTTTCTCTTTCCTTTCCCTTATCGGATGTGGTTGGGAAGTTTAACGTATCGTTCCTTGTAACTAAAGCTGAAACGACCTGCTCGAGTTCTTTCTCGATTGCTATCGCCAGTGCTGTGGTCCTAGATCCATCCGGTCTCTCCCAAGATGTTTTAGCTCCCACAGTGATAAGGCTAACAGCTGAGGACTGGAACCCCAAATTTAAAGCCATTTCAAGGGGTGATTCACATGATTTCCCAGATAACTGGTTGATATCTGCACCTTGCTTCATAAGAAGATGTATGGCACCCGACTGTGAGCAAGTTACCGCAATATGCAATGCCGTAAATCCATAGATGTCATTGGTAACCTCATTAATTGCGGCTTCAAAAGCGAGTAGAGCTTCTAAGGGCTCCGTAGCTCCTTTCCAAGCGGCTAAATGCAATGGAGTTAACATTCAAGAAGGCTTATTTTGCAAGTTTTGTCCATTTTTCAAATCAACGGTAACTTCACAGGCCCAAGATATCAGACTTTTATTCTGGCGAAGCAGTTCCTGCACCATCGACACATTGTCAAATTGGACGGCTACATGTAGGGGCGAATATCCTTCGGAAGAAATGGCTGTAATGTCCGCCCCGTGCTCTAGAATTAGATGGAAAATTTGGGTATCAGTTTGTGAGCAAGCCTCATGAAGAGCGGTTGTGACGTTATCAGGTAGAGACTTCGCCAGGCTAGGTATACTGATGACTCGTGTAGCGGCTTCTGGGAAGGCCGATAATACGAGACTAACACACAATGGGTTTTGCCCATCAATGGCATCGATGAGGAGAAGGCTTTGTGACTCAACGCCGATGTCAAGTTTCTGATTCAGAAAGAATTTTAAGAGCTCTTGTTTGCCATCTCTTGCAGAGAGTTGCAAGCAATTCATACCTGACGCATTTTTCACGCAGCTAAACTCTGCCGAGCGAGGATAGAGTTTGAAGAGCTCTTGAAGACCATCTAGCGAACATAGCTGAGAGGCGGTGTGAATAACCGTTTCCCCGCCATTTATAGACGTTACTCCTATATCGTAGCCAGATTGGTGGGAAGAGTAAATTTTCCTTTATGGTCACTTTTTGAGTAAGCGGCATAGTGAAGTGCTGTTAGTCCATTAATGTCCCTTTCTGAAGAATCCACTCCCTTTTAGAGCAGCTTCCTCATCATATTTATGGTTCCATTCATGGAAGCCAGCATCAACACCGATGAAAGATGTGAATTGCACACCTTGTGATTTGCTCCATTTTTGAGAAGAAGATCTACCACGCTTTCGCTGGAGGTATATTGTGTCATTGTAGCCAAAGAGAGAGGGGTGTTGCCGTCATTATCACGGGCTTCAATATCCGCACCAATCTCTAAAAGAAGTTGCGCTGCATCCGCATTTTCTCGATGATCACCTGCGTAATAGACAACCAAGTGTAGCGCAGAAAAGCCGTGGTAGTTGTCCTTCACGTTCGTTTCCGCGCCTTTGTTCGCAAGCATCTTGATTGACAGGGCATCGGCATTTTTTGCAGCGGATAGACATGGAGTGCATCCCGAATCTGATCGAGCTTCCAATCCCGGTTCATTTTGCAAAAGTGTTTTTAAAAGTGTATGCTGTTGGAGAACGACCGCGGTACCGACGGCGTTCTGTAAGACCTCTGCGAATGCACTGGATCGAGATCCGCTGGTGGGGATGTCCACCGCATCTAGCAATATGAGTTTCATCCTCTCATCACTCGTGTATTTCATGGCCTCTACAGCTATAGGGACTTCATTCTCTATAACACGGCTCCTTGAAGATCCTTGATGGAGGAGCAACCTAACAATATTTTCTGATAGTTCAGCTCTGACTGCAATAATGAGAGGAGATAAGATCTCAAAGCCGAAATTCAATGAGGAATCGGCATTATGATAGAGCAAGTGTTCAGCTATCTGGTCATCCGATAGCAGGAGTGAGATCATTAATGCACTCAATCTCAATTTTGGCACCGTATTGGCGAAGGCCGCAACATCGACATTAGCACCAGCTTGAATAAGAAGGTCCAAAATTTCACAGTTCCCTTGAAGCACAGAATAATATAGGGGGGTCATGCATAAATCAAAGTTCTCTGGATCCTCTCTTGGGAGGACTTCAAAGTTACGAAGGCGCTCTCCGACCCTATCATATGCATCAAATCGAAACTGTGTAAGGCTATCGATCGTCTTTCCTCGACAATCTCGAAACCATATTTTCGATTCAATAGAAGGACCATACACCATCAGAAGTCTTGCAATATCCCACAGTCCATGTCTAACAGCCCATCTGAAGGCGGCCGACACAGAAAATGAAGGTTGATCAATATCAAAGCCTCCCGAGTGAAGAAGGGTGACTAAAGAGGTGTTTTTCGTAGAACGCAAGATATCGCCGTTTGGAAAGTCCAAGCTTGGTAAACTGATATTCTTCCTTGCTACGATCAAGCCATCCCGTCTTTTGGATATATAGCGAATGAACTGCTATATACCCGGTAATTCGGCTGACTTGGAAATTGAAGATGCAGAATTGATGCGGATCTACGCACCCCATCAGGGTGCAATACTCGTAAATTCGGCTGATCAAGGGATTTGATGTACAATGTATCCCGTTTAGACAGATCAAACCTCTTGGACTAGATGTTGATTGTATCAAGGTAGCACTTGTATGCCCATTGGGACAGCTCTTGAGAATCAGGGTGATGCGAGGCCTCGTCAGATAGGCATCTAGCTACAAAAGCTGTTACGTTGTCAGAGTACATATTTCCGATTTGCTGAAATTCGAATTTTGTGCTTTTAGTTCGTAGCTTGAAAGTACAAAGCTCATACACAATACCTAAGATAGGATCAGATCTTGATTTTCTGATAATGACGGCGCTGGTAGGGGTAGTTACATCCGAGAGAATATACATCGAGTGTTTAGTCCACTTCACGCGGCCGGTTGACTCATTATCAATAATTTCCTTTAAAGCGTGAGCAAATATTGTTTCAGTCCTGTAGTTCTGGGGAAAAAAAGAAAGAAACCAGGAGCACGCACAGGTGCAAGGTAGGGCTGTGTGCCCGCAAACGTCGATAGTGTGAGTTCTGGATCCATGAATTTGGCTAGACCAAAATTAACCAATTTAACGTTGAGTAGGCCATTTGTTTCGCTAGCCAATACTAGTATTAGGCATGTTATAAATTTGTTTAGGTATATTTAGAAATTGGATTGATACCATTTGCAGCCTTGAGGTCGCGGTGTAGAACTGTTCGAAAGTTGGACGCTATTTCTAGCTTTGTTACTGTTTTGTCTAGATTCCGACCGAAGTGGCAGTAGGTAAGTGCGGATGTAAGTTGAATGATAACATGCTAAAGCTCATGCTCTGGAAGATGCGGAGCTTGTTTAGAACTACCAATATGTTAGTCCAGTTGCACAGCAGCACAGAGGTTGATCTTATATAACCTTCGTTCTTTTATGTAGTCCCTAAGGTCCCCCCCCTTGACACAATTCCATATATATCCTTGCTTCCTTATTTTCCCTTTCAAAATCGACGTATTGGACAATGTTCGGATGACGCAAAGTTTTAGTTTTCAAGATACTGTACTCGTGCTCAGGGTTATAGGGGGACGAGTCTTTGGGATTTGGTAGAAGGATTTTGCACGCGAATTCCTTTTAATGCTATCAGAGTCGTATCGTGGTGGTATGAAAATCTCTCCGACTTACCATTCGGTCGCTTCGTCTCTCTACCTTCTTGACCACCCCAAACCTGCCTTTCCCAATTGTTTCGAGGTGAACATACTTGCTGAGGTTTACTTTCGAGTCCATCCCGGGTGCTCGCATCAGTGATGCAGTATCTGCGAGAAATGTTGATGTGGGAGTTTTTCTACGAGAAAAGGGAGATTTTATCAGAAAGTGAGGGGTAAGGTAAACACCAGAAAATCACTGCTGTCAGCTGTATGTCAGCATTTGACACGGAATTAAACCAATTGGAGTCTTGCTGCTATGCAGGATGTGCATTTTGTGGCTGAATCAGCAGCCATTAGCAGCGCTACACCGTACACGAAGGCTTTACCTGAAAAGCAGGAAGAGGCACAAGGCAAACAAGGCAGATATTTTAGTGGTTCCCTGACGCGTAATGACCTTTCAATGTGGTGCTCTGCCAGCTTGGGATTGATTCCTTGGCCAGGCTGGAACATGATTTTGTCGTCGGATGATAAGATTGTCAAAGAGGATTGCGACCGGGCATAGCCTGAAAACTGATGAATGAATTTGTGGAAACTGTGCCAGCTCCGAACATTGATGCGTTCCGAATACTTAGTTAATAGAATTGTGATGCGATACCAGTACCGAGAATTTGCTGCAATCTGAGGCCGAGTCCCGCGCCTCACCTGTACCTTTGATTATTTTGTCCGGCTTGCTCCTAATACGGTAACCACGCTGGGCTATGATAGATTCCCTCGGAGTTCTTATCAGTAAAATTGTAACTCATTGTGGAAATCAATGCAATTTGTTCCTACATAGAAGCTGGGTACTAAGTCCTAAAATTCCCGGATCGATAGCTCAGTGGTAGAGGTTAGTGAACAGCCCGTTGCCGACGATCAATATCTAGCTAACATCGAAATCAGCGAGAGATTGCAGTACTAAGTTCTAATATACCACGCCGCTTAGGGGCTATAAGCACTGTATCCCAGTAACGCTCAGGCAAATAGTACTTCGGAATTTACGCGTTTTCTGCAGGCAAACTGAGTCAGAGTAAGTTGTAATATGCATTTTGGTGTATTGAAATGCTCAGGCTACAACAGGATATCAGCTGATATAGGTGAGCCAATCCGGTCACTACGTGGGGCACTACACATTGCATGACACTCGCGATCACTCATCAACCGGTTCCTAATTATTACTTCCCTCCTCTGCAGTGGTATTTGCTGTCTGAGAGGCATATTAAAGAAAGCGGGGTAAGCGCTCCACGCCACTTAGCAGGCATCAACATCCCAGCTCTGAATGTCATGTGCCTAAAATGCGGCCAAAAAGCACCGAGGGCAGCTAATTCAATCACCTGTTGATTTTGCTTCTATCTAAATTTAAATGAACATATTTTGATTTTCTTATCCGCCGGCTCTGACAACGATTCCTTAGAGGTTAAATCCCGCTCCAAAGGAGAGACAGCCGCCCGCTTCGTGCGGCTGAGATTTGCTATTTGCTCGCTTACATGCAGATGAAAAGGCGGATGCTCCGAACCACTCAGCGGATACAGAAGCCTGCAAGCAGCCATGAAAAGTGAGGCTGGCGCTTAGCCCACTCACCACCAGCTTACGATTTCCCGCACTCGCCCCGCAGCGTCGCGAATTCATCTGCCTCAGCTTATTCCACTCTCAAACCGAGCACCAACGTATGCCACGGTTCGACGAGTTTGAATAGGACTCAGGATTCAAAAATTGCTGCTTGGTAGGAGGCAACATTTATCCATCTTGGCAACAGACACTCATCAAACTCAGATTCTAGCAAGATGTACGAGCACAAAGATTATACCGTGGCCATCATCTGCGCCTTAGAATTCGAGATGATGGCTGTCCAGTACATGCTTGATGAAGAGCACGAAGATCTAGCAGATGTGGAAGGGGACTCGAATGACTACATACTCGGCAACTTGAGTGGTCACAACACTGTGCTTGCGTGGCTTCCGGGCAAACAAGGTAAAGTCGCCGCCGCCATCGTTGCCACAAACTTGGCCCGAACTTTCCCAGCTATCAAATGGCGATTCTTCGTGGGTATTGGGGGAGGTGTACCCAGCAAAAAACACGATATCCGCCTAGGCGATGTAGTCGTGAGTATGCCCGACGGGCTGCATGGCGGTGTGGTCCAGTATGACCTGGGCAAAGATTGGGAAGACAGTTTTACACTGAAAGGTTTCCTCTCTCCACCGCCACCTCGTTTGAGGGCTGCTGTCATCAGGATGCAGTCTAACCACCGCCTTCATGATAATAAAATCGAAGAGTTTGTATTAGCCCTGGTCAACAAGGGAAGGGGACTCGAGGCATACCAGCGACCACCAGCCGAGTCCGACGTCTTGTTTAGCGACCAGTATCCTCATGTCGACAACAAGGGTACATGCGACGCCTGTGACTCGTCACAGGTCATCAAACGCCCAGCTCGAGATTTTGACGGGCCCGAGGTTCATTATGGGTTGATCGGTTCGGGTGACCGAGTGATGAAGAGTGCCAAGAAGCGGGACTCGACGATCAAGAACGTAGGAGACATCCTATGTTTTGAGATGGAAGCCGCCGGATTGGCAACCGAGTTTTCTTGTATTGTCATCCGCGGCATTTCTGACTACGCAGACTCTCACAAAAATGATGATTGGCAGCAATACGCAGCCGCAGCAGCAGCAGGGTGCTTGAAGGAGTTACTCACTTGCATGAAGCCCGAAGTCTCGAAGGCCCAGGTATCTTACCATAATTCAGAGCAGGTCAGCGGAAACAGACCTTCCATTGTTTCTTATTTCAATGGTCGTGGCATCTCACATACTGGACCGGGGAACTTTTTCGCCAATAATATCAATATTAGTTAATAGCGATCAATCAAAAACAGCAGATTAACGAAGTTGCATCGAACATAAACCACATATTGAAGCAATGATATTAGTAGATCTAAGACTATTAACATACGAAAGCTATAATACCTTTTTTTTCTCAGCCACGGATAGTTCGTGTGACGCTTGTGAGAGCAGCGCAATAGTTCAGAAACGAGTCGCAGTCCATGCCCATCTATCAAATGCAAGAACATGGAAACCGCCCGGATCTACCTCAGTTAGCTTAATCATCTTCATGAAACATTTTATTGAAAAATAATTTGCCCATAACCGAGTCTTCCAATTTCACTCTACGCGCGCTCGGAGGCTATCCCATTTCACAATTCAAATACAAGTATCAATATTTAGTCAAGGACCATTAATCCGCTTTGTTATTCACCCTACTTAACTCCTCTCCCAGAATATATACATTGAAATTGGAACATTAATATTACCAGACATAGCACCAACCCGTTTAATTCATCCCCAACAGCACGATTAATGAATACCCATGTGCGCTTGGATGCGCTTTGGACCGCCTTCTTGAGGCTTGAGAATCTTTGGAGTTTAGATACCAGAGTCCTCCTGCTCAATCGAATAGGAGTTCTGGAAGTTCTGCCAGCCTTGGCAGACATCATCGATGCTCTCAGAGTCCTTTGAGGGGATGATGGAGGGGATTTCACTGATGCGCTCAATGAACTGAACGGCGAAACCCTCGGATGTGTGCCATCCGATGTGGCAGTGCATGAGCCACACACCGGGGTTGTCAGTTTCCCAGGCGATGACCAAATGACCAGAGGCAGGAAGCATGGCAGTATCTCTCCGGGGTGGGTTATCGGTGTTGAGAACGACGGTAGAATCGTACGTTCCGGTGCCTTGGGCGAGGACGAAAAAGTCATGACCGTGCAAGTGAATGGGGTGAGGGACCGGGATCGTTGTTTCAATAACAAAGTAGACCCACTCATTAGCATTGTCAAGTTCCAAAATGGCTTCTTGAGTCTCGAAAGAGGTCTCAGAGTCCAAAACGGATTGGAGAGTAGGATCCGCCCAGTCAACGAGCATAGAGGTGCTGTTAAGGGACCACTTGAACAGGCCGGCGGTGTTCTTGGCCACGGAGGCCTCTTCAAGAGCATTCCAGTCAGCTGACTCAACCTGCTTAGAGATGTAAGGAACGATATTGGCAGTCTCATCATCACAGCCATCGACAAAGTCGTAGCCTGTGGTGGTGGGAGTATCGGGGCTGCTGCCGTAGTAGACAATACCTCGGATGTTATCCTGGCTGTCATTGTCGGAGCATGCAGATTGAGGAACAGCGCGCATCCAGAAATTGTCAGCAAGAGAACCCATATCAGCAGTAACAACAATGTCATATCGCTGACCCATGCCAATATCGAGGACTGTTGTCTCATAGGGCTCAATAGGGTTTAGATCAGAGGCAATGACCTGCATCGTGTGGTTATCGATGGAGAACTTCCAGTGGGTGTCAACAGCGCCATTGACCAGTCGCATACGATAGGACTTGCCAGATTCGAAGCCAACAGTGAAGCGCTCTCCTGTCTGTGACGAATCTCCATCCGACCCGTACACGTTGGTGCCGTTGATAAGTCCGTTGTCGAGCGTAGGGGGTCCAACAGTCTGGGCATAGTCATAGAGCTCGTCAACGGTTTGGTGGTCCCAGTCATTAAGGAAGACCACGCCAAGATCCTCGTCATAGTTGGCTGTCGCGGGACCGTTGATGACAATACCGCCGAAGACTCCCTGCCAGGCCTGGAGAGCAAAGTGGGAATGGTACCAAGTAGAGCCGTACTGCAGAGCCTTCCAGGTGTATGTCTGGCTTTCGCCGACGGCCAGGGGACACTGGGTGATGGAGCTAACACCGTCATTGGCGTTGGTGTAGTTTTGACGGATGCCGTGGAAGTGAACGCTGGTGCCGTTGAGAGAGTCCGTGAGCTTGTTGGTGACGTGGACAACAACAGTGTCACCCCAATCGGCAAAGAGGGTAGGGCCAGGAATGGTACCGTTGACAGCCATGGCTGTTCGTGCAAAGCCATCAGGGGAGATGGTGACATCGGTAAGCTCAAGCCAGTACTCTCGTGTGACTCCAGTGTCGACAGGCTCAGTGGTGTAGTCGGTATCGATGGAGTAGTGGCACCACTGATCACGGGTTGTGGCAGTGTTTCCGGAGCAGACAGATGTCTCACTGGTGGAAGTGGATGTGGCAGCAGTGCTCGTGGTCGAGGTACCAGAGGCAGTACCGGAGGCGGTACCAGAGGCGGTATCAGTAACGGTATCAGTGGCAGCATCAGTGGCGGCATCAGTGGCGACACTGGAGGCGGAGGTTACAGCAGAGGTGTAAAGAGTGCTGGAGGAGTAGCTGCTAGCAGAGGAGGATTGGCCACTGGAGGAGGATTGGCCACTGGAGGAGGAAGAGTGACCAGCGACAGCAGATGAGTGTCCGCTTCCAGAAGAGTGCCCGTTCCCAGATGAGGAATGGCCACTACCAGAGGAAGAGTGACCGCTGCCAGAGGAGTGACCACTACCGGAGGAAGAGTGGCCATTTCCAGATGAGTGGCTGCTTCCAGAGGAGTGGCCGCTGGAAGATGAATGGCCGTTAGAATATGAGTGACCGGTGGAAGAAGAGTGACCATTGCTGGAAGAGTGGCTGCTTCCAGAAGAATGTCCAGTGGTTGACTGGTGTCCATTGGAGGACTTGCTTCCACTAGTGGACTTGTTCCTGGAAGTCTTCTTGTTTCGGCTTGAGGTGCGGCTGCTACCAGAGGACTTGCGTCCACTGGAAGAGCTGTGTCCGTTAGAAGAGCTGTGTCCCTTTGATGACTGCTGCGTCTTCTGTGTTTGATGTCCCGTCACATGAAACTCGTTTGGTGAATAGTGGACACCACCAGACGAGGCATGGCGGGCGAGGTGATTGTGCGCACCTCGTGGGAACGCATTCAGGGCTGGCACAGATGCGGCCAGAGCGCCGGTAAGGCTGCCCAAAAGAGTGAGGGGCCTCATGATTATGGATTAACGAGAGTGTGTGATGTATTAATAAAGAGAAAGATTAAAGAATGTGATGAAGTCAGACTGTGGAATACCAAGTCTCCATGCCAAGCAGCCAAGATCTGTCAGAAGAACCCAACTCCATTTATAAAAAAGCTTGGCTCTGCAGTTTCCATCGAGTCAACCCGGCGTTAACGGTGCTTGGCACGATAGGGCATCCTCCTGAATCGCCTTGCAGCCCAGCCGTGTGGTCCATGACTCCATTGAGTCTTGTCAGAACAGGCTACTGGCGCCTCATGGCGAGATACGCGAGTCCTCGTAAGCGGGCTACTGCACGGTTTGATTGCAGCAACTTCCTTTTTCGCAAAATATTGACGCGGGTGCTGGTCGAGACAGAGGCACGGCGTTGAAAAAACGAACGGTGGAAACGGTAGCCTCTGCAGGAACCCTCACCGCTGCTCCACAGGGCGTTCGCGAAGGCAATTCTGGCCTATCAAGCCTCGCGGAACTGTGTGCACCATGACGATAACACGAGTTGCTCTGTTGGTTGACTCTCGACCTGGTTGCGAGCGGCTGGCCGGCAAGTGGGCGGGTGGTGGAGCGGGAGCCTTTCAGCTTATCCACAAGCTTACGTGTTGGCGATTGTTTCACCAATCCTAGTGACGATCGCGGGAAAGTGGGCCAATAAATGCTGTGGAGATGAAACAAAATTCCGATGTGGGCGAGCCTAGCTCGTCCAGTTCCGCGTTTAGCTCAGGGCCGGATCTTGTTGCACGAGCCGTGTGTTACGCAATTTTGCTCTGCCACGAGGCCTTGGAAGCGAGAATGAGGCTCGAAACTGGACGCGTAGCAGCATCGACGCTACCCCTATCCGGCCTCTTTCGGTCTTTTCCTAGGGACGGGCAGAAACCTTAACTGGGCGCTCTAAAATAATCGCCGTCTTGCCATTTTAATCGCCGCGTCTCCGCCCTCTGCACGCGGTTCCCATAAGTGCATGCGCCGTGCCTCGTTTTTCAAAAATAGCCGACCCTATTGAGCCTTGACTGAAAAATCCCTTTTTCACTTGTAGATCAAGAAAAATCTTCCTCACACCCTCCCATCCACCAACATGCGCGTCTCTCTCCTCCAGTACCCAGCCTTGCTGCTGTCTGGAGTGGCATCTGCCGCTCACATGGAGCCTCGTGACAGCCAGGCCGAGTTCCAGGCTTACGCGTATGGCGACAATCTTGGTGGCCTTACCGTCTTCTCTGCGGGAGGTAAGCTTCGTGCTAAACCGGTGGCGGTTTTGAGGTGAAGCTAAACTAGGTCCCAGGCAACGTCTACATTGGCGACTACACCGCGTTCGATGACGATGAAGCTGCTCCTGTCATCTGTAAGTTCTCATGTCTTTACTCTGCCAAATATTTCTCACTCATATAATTAAATTCAGTTACACCCAATGGCGAAACTTGGTCGGCATCCCCCAACACTACCGACTTGTCCTCCACGAACAACCCAACCTGGTCCGACTACACATTTGCTATCCCATCAACCTCTTCTTCGTTAGACACTGTCGTCCTTCTTGACAGCTCTGAGACCAGCTCTTCGGATTATGTGACCGACTGCTTCACCTTTTACGGCTCCGTCATCTTTGCCGCTACCACCAACGGCAACATGGAATCTCACTGGTACGCCGTTGCGACGGATACCGATGACGTATACCAGTTGAAGTGGGATGCTGACAAGACATCGGGTCTCTTGGTTACCCTGAAGAAGACTGCTCCTTCCAGCTAGTCGTGGAAATTGTTTCTATTCAGCATGTGCGGGGTGCTGGGTGCCGGGAAGGGAGTGTATCTAAACAGTCTGGGGTAGGATTTGTGTTATAGTTTTGAGCTGAAAGTATGTGTGACTTCTTCACAATCGATTCATGTCATTTGAACAGTCCATATTTAAACTTAGTCGACTTTAATTCCAAGGCTTTAGTCATTGCACCGGTTTCAGTGAAAAGTCTCCTGGAATCTACAGACCCCTACGATAAGAGTCAAATTGCGGCAGGAACTAATCCTTAATCAGTACGCGTAGATGAAACTATGTAACGAACTAAGGCCCACATCAGTCCGGTGGTGCTGAGCAGCAAAGGCAATTCTTAACGCAACAGTGGCTTTTTGTTTGGTACAATCTCTGAAGGTTTGTACCGACTCTTTCAGTTGTCCCCTGATTAACTTATAAATGATAAACGGATGGTCCGGATGGACATATTTTTTTTTTTTTTCATTTTGAGGGAGGCTTATGATGTCCAGTGTGACATTATTGGCGACGCACAATTTGGCAAAGATGTATCTGTTCACAAACTCGTACACGCACATAATAACAATCCAACAAGACTAACTCAAAATATAACAAGACAAAGAGACGTGAAGAAATTGCGAATTCAAGTTATGTTTATTAAGAACTATTAGCTTAATAGTAAATCAGGGACTCCCCTCCTTTCCCAGGCTACACATCTTCAAGTCCACTTTTATCTCTGGTCGACACATAGCTCTAGGGTAGCTATGCATTTTGATGGGTGGCAAAATTCATCACCAGACTATCATGATTCCATACGTCGTCGCGGGATGTGAGTGGCATGTTCTAAATTAAGTTAGCTCAGTAAATGGGTGTGAAATTGGACTTTGCGCTAACTTGTATTATTTATATGTGAGAATATTCGACAACCGACTGCGTATTTAATTTTTAATCTTGACAATTGCATTTCTATGTTATTTCGTAATCGACTACCACGGATGGACATATTATTACAGTAGAATCTGATTTGAAGTTGTTTTGTTACCAGGTTTCCGATGTTGTGAGATGCTAACGCGAATCCACCAGGCACTGGGTAGCACACCCGAATGATTGAGAAGATGAGAATAAACACAATTGAAGCGCTCTATTAAAAGTATAATTCTCTGTCTCAGAATCACTTGAGACTATGTCTCTAACAAGAGAGTCACAAAATATAAAATATGCGCTTAAATAAATATTCAAGAAAGAAGAAGAATACTCTCACAATCTCATTGTCATTCTGCCTTTAGGCTCTCATTAGAATCTAGATACTCATGTCTAATATTACTAAGAATATTAATGCTACCACGCTCCTGTATATTAATTTTTCAAATTAAACATGCGCATGGAATCACCCGTCCCACTGAACATATAAATATCATGCTTTCCCTTGATTCCCTATGTATCGACGCTGTCTCTTCCTAGTTCCATGAAGGTGCGGTTTCCAGTCTGACCTTTCGGCTTCTCTATATATGCCATTTCAAACAAATTAGTATCGCGGCTTTTGCCAGACTCTGGCGTTGCTGTGATTACTCGTTGCAGGTTTAAGGAATTTTCGGACATTCCGACGGGATAGCTGATGTCAAACTTGTTTCCTTTCCGAACGGATAAATTGACTCTGCTCGAGGTTCTGCTTCTTTGCGTATTGCCCTGGATTCTCGATTGTAATAATTGGGGGAATTGTCCGACCAGAAACACACGAATTGCGGGAAGGCACGCGCAGATGATCCCGACATTGGCCTCGACGACGGACCATTCAATAAGGCTCACATAATCCCACGTCGGATTCGTTTCGCTCGCGCTAAACCGTAGAGTTAGGTGAAATCGAATAACACTGATGACTGTGACACTGAAACTTGTTAGAATCGTTGACGATATTTCGCGAATAGGGAGGCTCACAATGTCCCTAAACAAAACATCAATGCAGCACCAATCTTGTTTTTCCCACTCAGGTTTAGCGATTTAAGTTGCGATAATGGCAGGGCGAGCATCCAGAGGTCGACGATTATGCTGAGCAGCGCGTTGGCCCGTGTGATTTTGTAAATGTCGGTGCAGGCCCCGTTGTGCTCCCCATCCCACTTTGTCCAAAAGTAGTATATTGGACTGCAATTAAACACTGCGAGCAACAAAAATGCAATCCCCGTCCAGAAGTGGAAGAACATGGTTCCATATAAAAGATACCGAATGACTCGATCCGGAAAGATGCGGAGGTAAAACCACAGCAACGAGAGCTTGAGCAAAGTAATCTCTGCAAAATATAAAACTCCCATGACGTAAAATGATCTCCCAAATTCTGTTATTTGGTGCGATGTGAGGGTCCACACATCTTGCCCGGCCCCATTGGGAACTGCCAAGCACACGTTGACGGCTGTGCTTGCGATCTTCGAAAACCAGCATATCAATATGATCCAATCATCAGGCCAAAAGCGCCCTGAGGAAATTATTTTTGTGCTCATGCGCAGGAGCATGCAAATGCTTGCTATTACCAGAAAGCTGATGGCAATGGCCGTGTAGCTTTTTGACTTGTCCCTCTTTGAAAAGCCGCATGCTGACGCGGTAGTGTTTTTTATGACTTGAGAGGTGATGTAAGCAGGGAGGTTAAGGAGAGGGGTCAAAGCTACGTACCAAGCGATTCTTTTACTGTGCAGCTCCTTTGCACACAACTTGTTATGTCATCTGCCAGTACCTGATCGCTGCAAAGACAGGTATTGTTCGTAGTAGAACATGGCGAGTTAGAGATTGCTGTTGAAAAGCAGCTTATCTGTTCACAAAGTCAGCAAATTAGGTGTTGTAATGTCCACTTTTGGTGAAATTTGTGAGCTTACTGAGCAGGCAGGGAGCTCACCGATAAGGGATAGTAAGGAGTCGTCCGCCCTGCACCGTGGCAATATGAAGAGGCAAGCCCAAAGGAGGTGAATCCTCGATACACGCATGCCTGCTACATGCAAGGCTGGGCGGAGAGGCGGCAGAAGGGACGTGAACGCAAACACGCAGGATTGTCCGCCGAAGAATTCAAGAATTCAAAAGACGGCAAAATTTGATTTTGCGCCATTCCCCTGGTTATGAATGCCGAGAAATGGAGCGTGGAAAACATGGGGAACCGCGGGAAGGGAGATCGTCGTCGGGGTGGCGGCACTTGGCGTCGCGCTATGCTCCCCGATTTCAGCCACGGGCATCCGCCGTTCTAGCACGTCGACGGGCGGAGGATTACAAGACAATGGTTCCTCTTAGCAGAGACCTCGGCGTGTTCGATAGATGATTGCCGTCGGACCAAGGGCAGTCTAGCAAGCAGGGCAACTGGATATTCAATGTGCGGAAACTGAGGCTATCACGATCCGACCAAGATAATCGAGCACGTTCATCAGGCAGATTAAAGTATTATTCCAGCATGATTCCAGCCGCGCCCGGCTAAATTTGATTCAGCATCTGCTAAATCTACAACAAAGGGACTTTGTGTAACCTTTGTTGGTGAAGACCCTGCTTTAGCCCAAGCCACATCACTTTCGTTCGTTGGTGATTTACGCACACACATCCCCTGTTTCAAGCCTTACGAGGAACGAGAGCGATCCAGCCAACCAGAGCGCGGCAAAGGATTAGTCATCGGGGTAACTTACCTTTTTCGCGGGCTGAATGCACAGACAGAAGCCGGCCTCTTGGCTAAACGGTCTGGTCGATTTAGTATCCTTCAGCCTGCTGATCGTACGATTTCTGCAGATAATTCGGGGAATTTAGCCGTTTGAGATTGGGTGAAAATGGACCTCGGCTTTCTGTGTAACCTTGCTTATCTTGGTTGTTTTTTGCTGTTCTTCTGACTGTTGACGTGAGATGCGGGAGTGGTCAACAATGAGTTTATACTCAGAAATTCTGAGCAGCAAATACAAATTGCTAATTTCATTTAACGACCTAAATTAACCGAGTCACCTGCTAGCACTTGGCAAAGACCTCTTTCTTGGGGCTAAGTAGATCTTGAACAAGCACACTATCTAAAGTTTCCACCCCCTGTTTAGTCACGTGAGCGGTCACTGCGGCCAATCAGAGCACAGAATGCTAGCTTTTGGTGTATTATGTAATGCATCTACTTAGAGTGTGAACTTGAGACACAAGAGTGGAGTTTGTTAAACAACACTGCTGGGGATTGAACTTTTGCAGTAACTTCATGTAAAGAACCAAACTACAACTTCCAAAATGCGATAAATATAGGAATATAAAATTTTAAAAGTGTAACTGTATGTTTCTATTTCCATAAGCACATTAGGCCCCTCGCATATCTCTTCCACGATAAGTTGCGTGTAGTCTATAGGGTAGCTTTCTTTCAGAACACGCTAGGCCATAATTGGTCATAGCTGGTCACGCTGCCATGTTATCAGGCCGTTTTTGCCCAACACGAGGGCATGGAACCATGGGGCTCTATCAGACCCGGTGGCATAATTTGAGTCCTGGTCAGGATAAGGGCGGGGCAAAGAGCCTCTTTCGCCATACGTCATCCTCCAAACCACAATCCTGAACCTCTGGCCCTTGATATGGAGTCCTTGGCTATTGTATCGCTTCTTGGTATAACAGCCAAAGTCGTAAAGAGTTTTATTGATACTTATTCAAATCTCAACAAAGTCAGGCAGCGATGGAGAGATGTGCCCAACCAGCTACGATCTATCTCGGTCCAGTGCGGCGCTATCCGGACTGCAATCGCCTTCATCAGGAGTTCGTTACAGGCGTCAAATGATATCGGTATCGGGAGAGAGCACTTGGAAATCACATACGCGGCACTGCAGCTTTGTCTTGAGACTCTGAGAAAGGTAGAGAAGGGTGTGGATGAGATGCGCCCGCGACAGGGTGGCGATCAAAAGCGATGGCAGCGGCTCAAATATGCTGTCGGCGATGAAGAGCTCATAAACAACCTCAACGAACTTCGGTATCACTACTTTTCACTTTCCGAGCTTTTTCATCATCTATCAAGGTAAGTGCTGTGGCCTTTAAGCCATTATGAGATTTGCTAATGGCGACAGAACACAACCGCAACAGGTTTCATATTCTCCAAAAATCTTTTCAGATGTCGGAAGCAAGGCATCATCCACCAGATCCGAAATTACCTTTTCCTTTCGTACATTTAATCACCTTGAAAATCTTCCACCACTTGAGTCGATTTCGTCTCAGAACTGGATTGAGAAGACCCCGCGCGTTGGGTTGCCTCAGCCGTCAGCATCTAAAGATGGACTGTCGGATATCCAGAATGAAGATTTACATAAACATTCTGTGCATACAAAAAAGCCCCAAGTTTCTGCTCTGACTATTGCGGCTGTAGTTGTTTTGTTGTCTGCGATTTCAGTGTCCCAAACTTCGTCTTTGGCTAGCTATTTTGGGTTCTAGACAACAGGTCCAATTTAATCGATTCGAGTTGGGATTTTGGTTGAAATGAATGGATTCTAATGATGACTTGGTCCAAGTTACAAGAGGCTGGAGTAGAACTGGCTAACTTTACTACTGACGATACCCGGACGGCGCATGCAGATGATTTCCACGGTTGATATTATACCCGGAATTACAATAGAGATCTTTTGTTGAACAATTATAGAGGTGGATATATTTAGATGCTGAGTTTTGAAGAGTTTCATAGAATAGACGCGATCACTACTTCACATCTAATTTATTGATAATACAAGATTGCTTTTATTGACAGATGGTGCGACAGATAAGAGTCTGCCACGAATATAACTATAATATTACTGGCTTATTCCATGAAATGAAACATTTATGCATCTTGGGGCTTCTTGATGAGGTCCGCCGCCCGCTCAGACATGGCATACAGAGTGCTGACCAGGTGTCCGCAAACTTGGAATGGGAGAATAGAGGCATCCACAACTCGCACATTGGAGGTACCATAAACCTTCAAGTTGGAGTCCACAACGCCACCCTTTTCCTTTGGCATCATGGCGGCCGTTCCAACAGGGTGGAAATTGGAGCGGTAATCGGACTTGATCCACTCCTCCCACCCATCAACTGTGGCGTCGGCTGCAACAGCGCTTCCGGGGTTTGTCTCTTCTGAGACAAAGTTGGAAAACGGAGCAGTTTGGTAAAGCCTTCGGATGAAACGAGCAACCTGGACTTGACCCTGAAGATCCCAGTATGACATAAAGTAGTTGGGGTTGATGAGGTAATCGTCAATGGAGTTGCTGCCGATGTGGATGCTACCACGGGCAAATGGCAAAAGACTCCAGTACTCGCTGGCCCAAGTCCCACTAGAAGAAGAGACTAAGACCTCGGCAGCAGGAACCTTGGAGACAAAGAGCAGGCTCCACTGCAACTTGAAGAATTCCAGCAGATCAGAGGCAGATGTGACATTGCCATTGGCTGAGGCGACTTCCGCAGCGTAGCTGGGAAGAGCTGCCTTGACCGATGCAGCCACAGATTCGGTTTCGTTACCGAAGAGGTGGGACACGGTGGGGTACGACACGGCGGCCAGGGCGCCGCTAACGGAGATATTCTTGGAGGAGAAATCCAATCCGTTGTTCATTTGGTCCTGAAGATTCTCGCCGACTGTGGGGAGATCCACAACCGTCTCAATTCCATATTTCTTGAGAAGAGCCGAGTTGCCGACTCCGGATAGCTCGAGAAGGCGAGGAGATACGAGCGCACCAGCGGAAAGAATGACTTCTTTCTTAGCCTCGATGACATAGTTCTTCTTGCCCGAGACGCTGACCTCGACGCCTCTGGCAGTAGTGCTGTTGCCAGACTTCCAGACAATCTTTTGGGCCTGGGCACCCAAAAGAACCTGCAGGTTCGATCGATCCTCGTATGGGTAGTAGTAGGCTCGAGCTGCGTCCTCGCGGACGCTGTTTTCCTCGTCAACGGTTCTGGGGTAGACGGAGAAACCAACCATGCTGCCGTTGTTGACATCAGTGTTCCAAGGCACACCCATGCTCTGGTAGGTGGAGTTTAGGATGCTAGGAACCGATGAATTTGACTGATCGTAGGTCCAACCAGTCAGGAGTGGTCCCTTGGTCCCGTGGACCGACAGATCGTAAGTCAAATGCCCCACGGCATGACGAGCCGAATCAGGGGTCTGGAAATGCTCGCTCTTTTCATAATAAGGGAGCAATGCATCCCAGTTCCATCCCTCGTTGCCAATCTCCTCCCACGCATCAATTTGTGCAACTTCAGCACGGGTGTATGCCATACCTATGAGACGTTAGTCTGCTAAGCGAACGAATAAAGGAAGGGGCGCGGCTTTACCATTGATGGTGCTAGTACCGCCCAAGGCCTTTGCGGCGCGCATGGTCTGAACCGAATCGCCACCATACTTTTGCTTCACTGTCTTGAACTGATAATCGATCTCGGTTCCAAAGGCTAGGCCATACCCGTTGGTGCTGGTAACATTGGTGTTATTGAAGACCGAGTTTCCAGCTTCAATGACCAAGACGGAGACATCAGGGTCTTCGGAAAGTCGGTTGGCAACGACAAGGCCGCTAGTGCCACCACCGACAATGACATAATCATATCCGGATGCTCCACGACACACGCTTCCACTGGCAGTGGTCGCCAGTAAAGCGACAATTGTCGAGGTATTTGCAACAAAGCTGCGCATTTTTGCAAGAAGGGCCTTGTTTATATTTACAATTGAAGGCTTTGGGAATGGGAATGAGCGTGCAGTGTAAAATGGCCTGGCAAAATCTACGTTATATATGTGTTTGGAGCCATGAAATTTGTCCTGCTCATGGAAGCTCCGGAAGCCTTCACAGATTGATAGAGCGATTTTTGCAGCTTGCTCATCGCTCGATAATCCGCAAAGTACAACCATAGGACCCTGATCCAGTCTTGCCGCGCGCGAGTGTCGTCAATAGCTCCGAGAGAAAAACCGCCTAACAAGGGTATATAGAAACCCTCACCCTGGAAAATGCCACGAGCTCGTCGGCATCCCACGTTGGTGGCATCCCGCGTTGTGGCACAAGGTGTGGAGCAGGTTTGGCATGCTAGTTGACATCGATCCATCTAAATTGCGATGGAGCATGATAACAAAGCTTGTTCCGTATGAGGCTGAGACCGACAGCAGGGCTTGTGCAAGGAGGCCATGTTGTGGCCCACTCGGCACGATCCGCCCGCGTGGGAGCGGTATGTGTAAATAGCGCCTTAGCAGTAACCATAATACGTATGTCTTATTCTTGCGATTAGGGTTTTACTATTTGAGATGCGCTTTGCCGATAACCGGCTTCCCTGAAGATCATCCTTGTGCATGCAATTAAGCTTGTGCGGCAACCAATATTCATGTGTGGCCACCGCATCATCATCTTCCAGTAAAACCGTGGAACTCATCCACACGTGGCGAATGCTGTAGTTGCGCGAGGGTAGTCCCCCCTTGGCTGGTTCTTGTGCCGTAATAGCACAGATTCTGAAGTGGAGCGATGGCAGGTTTCAGATAAGGTAGCATCGCATTTCTAAGCGATGACTATAGAATGCGCCGCGCGATAGTGAAAAATAGGGACGACTGTACGAATCGTCATTGCGGGTCAAAAGGAGAGCGACCCTCTAAAAGACCGAGAGTTTTACCGAGATCTGGCCAGACCCAAGTGCCGACGAAGGTGGGTATCAGGGACTGGATTCTGCATTCTGCATTCTTATTCCCGGTCGTTTTTAATATGGCATTTCTCATTGAGGGCATAGTTTGAAAGACATATCGGTACTTGAACTAGAATGCCGGGCTCATGTGCAAAAGGAAACTGGTATTCCCTGCATATATCCATAGCGTACGAAGTCTAGAAAAGTCAATTGATCTTACGAGCCTATTTATCGTCTAAAAATCCTCCCAAGGATTCTTTTGTCTTTTCTTTTAGTCGCAAGTCGTCGGGTGGTTGACACAAAATATCAGTGTCGGGTTGTTGCCTTCCAATCAAAAGCCTTCTCGTAGGCATGACCAAATTTAAATAATGCCTCTTCGCCCCAGAGTGGCCCAACCAGCTGCACAGAGGAAGGTAGCATTATATCCTGCTTTCCGCTCGTATCCTTCATAAATCCAGTGGGGATGACCATGGATGGGTGCCCTGTGAGGTTGAATTGCATGGTATTCAATGTCTGTCCGAATGTGGCTGACATCTGCTCCATGGAGGATGCCGTGGCGCGATCGAAAAGAGGAGGTGCCGTGAAAGGAACACTAGGTAGCAAAAGGATGTCAAATTTCTCAAATAAAGCCTCATAGTCTCGAGTAACTGCAAATTGTTAGTAAATGTTTAAATCCGTAAATTCTGATCGGATGCATACGTTTAAGGGTCAAATTCATGCATTTCTGGTAAAGATGTGGAAACTTTTCGGCCTCATAGGTACCGTTGATTAGTTCATTTCGCATACCAGCGGGCAATCGATCCCACTTCTCTTGAGTCCATGGCACAGTCGTCTTTTGGAAGCCTGTAGGATAATGTGACCGTCGCCCATGTGGATTGCCCAATGATGCGGAAGTAAGCGACTGTCGACAGACTGTCATCCAGAGGGACCTTCCGAGTACGTGGCCTGGCATAGATACTTTCTCCACTGTTGCACCAAGTTGCTGGAACTCTTGAGAGACATCCATGAGTTGCTTTCGCATCGTTTCGGTCATGAATGGAGCATTGATGGCTTCGTCCAACATGCCAATTTTGAGGCCAGAAAGCGGTTTATTTTGTGACGTCTTGGTGACTGAATCGTACCAAGCCTGGAGATTAGTTGAGTATGAAACCTCTCCCACTTTCTGGGCACCCCCTTGCCGATCATCAAGCCCGTCTCGTCCGGCAATGACCTCCAGCAAGAGCGCAGTATCCGAAACACTCTTGCACATGGGTCCGACATGGTCCAGAATAGGCTCGCAGCTAACGACGCCAGTGTAAGGAACCAGACCATGCGTTGGCTTTAGCCCTACCAAACCACAAAATGCAGCTGGAACTCTGATGGAACCGCCTTGGTCGGCGCCAACGCCCATGTCAACTTGTATGTCGGCGTCGCCATGGGGAACAGGCTTTTGGTTGCCAACCAATGCGGCTACACCAGATGACGAGCCACCAGCAGAATATCTCTCAGCCCATGGGTTGAAGATTGGCCCAGCAGCAGCAGTATTGCTGACAGTAGCGCAACTCAGGGCCTCGCACGTTGCTGTTCCAACAATTCGACCTCCAGCCTCGAGTATTCGAGTCACTAACGTCGCATCCATATCGGGAGTCCATGCCGGCGTGGCATCTGTACCGTTGAGCTGAGGCACGTCGGCGACGCAGATGTTGTCTTTGAGAACAATGTTTTTCCCCGACAAAAGTTTGCTTGTGCTTGATGCAGACGCATCCGATTTGGTTTCGCCTTCGATTGTAAAGGTATGAGACCACACCGACCCTAAAGCTTCTACTGTAGTGCCTGGCCTAATGTCTTTGCGAGGAAATCGCTCTCGGTCAACTTCAGGATTCCAATCGTCCAAAGCCGAAAGCTCCTCGAATGTATCGTGAGCGGCAGCGAGAAGTAAATGGAATGCATCCACTTCATCTTCTTGGACTTTGAAACTGAGCTTTGCAGCTACCGCGTGCACATCGCTTGCCTGGACAGGATTTCCTCTATCCCGCCGAGTAAGTGTCTGTTATCATGACTTATGCTGAGTGTTGTATCGGATGATGACTTACTCGGAGACTTTGCTGGAAACAACCGACATGATGACAGGGATGAGCGAATTGGGTGAATTATAGAATCGGCTTGCACTGTATAGAATTGTTCTGTGTGAGATCAAATGTGCGTCTGCGACCCCGCACCAGAATAGCCAACAACGAGCCGGATTTTTACGGCTAAGATCGGGCAAATTGTAGTTCTATTGGTAGGCGGGTCCATGATTGCCGGCTTTAGTTGATGCTGGAACGGAAGCGAGCGTATCGAAGCTTAGCATACGCACTTGTGGTCGGCTCTCGGTGCAGAGAGAAGTTAAGTGTATTACGATACTATGCTGGGTTATTCAACCAAATCCACTGTCAAAAACAACTCCCAACGCAAATGAGAGGGCATAAAAATGTCACCAGCTATCGTTTCGCTCTTTAAAGCTTAGGTGAGAGGAGACTGTAATTTACTTATCGCTTATCGTGGCCTGCTCAGTCAGTGAGGCTAACCAGATCAGGCCTTACGGGGACGCGTGGAATAAGTGCGCCGCATTACAGGAGGTAGGAAATGGTTTTAAGGAAAAAGGCAGAATAAAAATAGAAAATAGGCAAAGTTTGCCAATGAAAATAACATATATATAAGTTTTAAAACCCAATTATTTAAATTAAGAAAAAGCCATCCCTGAGGACTTTTATTAAGAATCAAAAAGAAATAACGAAAAGAAGATTTTATTAACCGATTTAATGAATTGAGTAATCCAACGTTCCCATTACACGTACAAAAAACAGTATCTCCTATTTAAATCAACCGTATAATACATCCAGTTTCCTACAAGAATACATCAGAGTTGACTTTACTCTCACCTCTCTTTTGCCGCCAAGAGTTTGTCGCCTCTAATAACCCCTGGCAGCCCCGCAGCAACCAGCCCCATTTCTGTAAGAAAGGTATACTTGCTTCCCACCCTTGAGGATCCCAAGCATCGCCCCAGACAATAAGACAGGCTGCATTGGGCCCGTCGCATTTTACATCAAGGACATCCATACCTAATTCTCTATGGTCAAGAACACCTGCTTGCATTCCGCGCAATATATTATCCCGCATTTGAGGGAAAGGGATTAAGTCAATCCAAGGATGGTGCCTTACTTCAATCTGCAGTGACGTGGGGCGAAGCCACTCGGGGTGAGGCTGGGACCTTCGGTTCGTGTAGGGAAAATCAGGGCAGTGTTCATTGAATGGTGATATGAGCATGGGGTAGCAAAGCCCTTGAAATTGGAAGCCGATCAGCGCTGAATTATATGAAATCGCATTTAGGACATTCAGCCTTATCAAGATATTAAGGTGTCCCAATCGCGGGGTCCCCTGATTGTAATCCTGGTAGACTCTATGCACCAGGTGCTGAACTTCTGCGCGTGATTCTGGGGTGGGCAGAAGTAGATGCGCCCGTGAGAGAGTGTTGCTGGTTTTTACAACCTCTCCGTTGCCGCCTATTGCGTCGCTTGCCCTTGATATAGTGTGGTGCTTTGAGATTTCAAGAGAGGCGAAGCCAGCACGCTTCCTGGTCCCTGTATTATAACACATAGCTTGTCAGTTCTGTGGCAACCAAGAGGACAGGTGGGGTTGGGACAGACGATATGCCCTTTGATGCAGCCGATTCTGTCGCTTTTTTCTTTCGGTCGTGTTCGTCACACCCGTCCAGTCATCGCGCAAGCTTTTTGCCTCCTTCAGCTGAGCCATCGGCTCCAGTCTCACTGTGGGAACGTTATGGTGTGGCGGCAAATCCATTTCTCAGAGATCCTTGGACGATTGACAGCCCGAATTGAGGATTGCCGGATGTAAGGACATGACATGTGACTGGGGCCATTGGCTAGTTTATATGCAACCGCCTTACACAAAGACAGGCGCTATGCTACTTTGGGATGGGACAAGGACCGAGCTTGGTTAATTAGCCATGCAACTGGATTACTCCGACAGCCGAACAAACCCTCCTTGACTGGCGCACGGTGTGTATCTCGGCCATACCGTCAAAGTCAAGGTCTCCACTAGACTCTCTAGCAAACCTTACTACATTAGTTAAATCGATTGGCGGTGGCGCAGATTTGCTCTTGGAAGCGGGCCAATGCCGCGAGATGTTGCCAGTCTTTCACTCTATACATAAAAGCTTCGCCCTGTGTCTGTCCATCTCTCAACAATCATCTCGCCACAGTCACATCTTTCTCCTTATATTGATAATAACCATTTAACCGACCGTTTGAATGCAAGTAAAACACTGGCCCATGCAATGGAAACGTCGGTGTCCGCATTAGAACCCTTCTATTGACACTTTTTTAGACTATCGAAATCATACCAATATGGTCAAATCACTGTTGGTAGGCACTCAAAATGTCCAGGTGCCCGGCTTTGGCGCAATGGGCTTGAATTCTGCCATGGGGAGTGATCTGGAACTTGAGCAAGCCGAGCCAGTTCTCCTGAAGGCCGTCGAGCTCGGCTGCACATTTTGGGACACTGCGGTGAGCTGCTTGAGCACTGACTCGAATTTATTAATTCTTATACCTTCGTTTTCTTCTAGGTTGCTTATAAGAATGGAGAAAATGAGAAACTTCTCGGAGACTTTATCAAGAAGCATAATGTCCGTGATAAGCTTTTTGGTAAGCGCAATGGCTTTGCAGCCCCCTCCGCCCCATATATATTTTGGCTAACGGCGAATGTCATGTAGTTGCATCCAAGTGTGGATTTGATGTGTTTGGGCCTCAAAGAAGGGTGACAAACTCAGCATCTCACATTAAGGAATATATTGAAGGCACAATCGATAGGCTTGGCTTTACACCCGATCTCTACTACCTACATAGGATCGATCCTGGTTTGTCAATGTCTCCCACAACCTCGTAGTTTTATTGGTTTGGGCGCTAATACGTCCAAGATACACCACTTGAGGAATCAATTGGTGCATTGGATGAACTTCGCAGTGCTGGAAAAACTAAATTCATTGGTCTCTCTGAATGCTCCCCTGAAACCTTACGAAAGGCAAACTCAAGTTCGTATATCATGCAACGCAAAATACAATTCGTTAACATGAAAAAGTTGCCAAGATCGATGCCGTTCAAGCGGAGTATTCAGCCTTTGAGACACTACATGAAACTAGTGGCCTTATTGAGACAGCCAAGGAATTGGGTATTGCATTTGTGGCATTCAGTCCATTAGGCCATGGCTGGCTCGTGGATGATTTCGAGTTCAAGACGCCTGACGACTTTGCGGCTGATGATTTCCGACGCACCGGTAAGCCACCACATGCTCAAGAAATTCACTAATTACAGGGATGATAACTTTTTCTACAATAGTCCCAAAGTTTCAAGGCGAAAACTTTTACAAAAATAAGGCTATCGTGGATGAGATTAAGCAATTAGCGAAAGCAAAACGGTGCACAGTGGCGCAAATTGCACTGGCTTGGGTTGCAGCGCAGGGATTGATTGCTATCCCGGGCACTACCAAAGCTTCACGCCTAGAAGAGAACTGGGCATCTCGAGAGGTGATGTTAACGGAAGAAGAATTGAAGGCGATGCGAAGGATTGTAGACGAGGCCAAGCCGGTTGGAGAGAGATTTTCTGCCATTTTCCAGTCCATGGTGGGTCACTAGATCTGTAGCACGACGTGTTATTTTCGCATTTCGTTCCAATGGAAACTTTTCAATCCGCATTTTCATCAAGAGCCTTGTGATTCACACCATCGGTCCAACCCTATTCAGCTGCCATGTAATCTGCCTCGGGCCCTTGCTTATGACACAGCCCCGCTAGGCCCTCACTTGAACACCGATAATGTTGCTAATGGCCTAGTGATGGCCCAGTCTTATCTAGCGCGCCCAAGATCGGGAAAGGCGATGATAATGCGATTGTTCGGCCATCCTGGCGGTGAGTGAATTGCATTAACAATATTTCGAGAGAGTATCATGCATGGCCAAGATCAGTAATGCGTTGGGTATATCTAGCCTTTCCGTAGTAACTAGACTACGTCATCGAGAATACGAATTCAAACAGCCACAAACAATGATGACCAACTTGAGCTTTCAGATAAAATGCGTTTTTTGCAGTATGGTGGGCACTAGATCGGATTTTATTACTATTTGACCAATGTCACTTCTTCCGGGCCATTCATAACGTACAAGATGTGAGCTAGGGAAGTAATGGAACCCCCTTAGTACTACATCATCGTAAGAGTCTGGGTTCAGAATTATGCTGGGCTGGTTCTTATTTCAATGGCCGAGTGTCGAAAAGTAGCATCCTAAAATTTATAGCGGCTATATAGTTATTCTCATAGCTAGTGAGATTTAAAACAAGAAAAATAGGGCTTGTCTCAGATTTGTGACCGTCTCGCATTTATGTCAGTGATCTGACCCAGTCCTGTAGGCAGTCGCGCTTCATAACACCCACCCTATCTCTCTTACTACACAGCTAACACTTATCGTACTTTAAAGTACCCTGTACATAGCCCCAGAGAAGTGAAGACACCGCGCGGGTCGATGGCCCGCTGAATTTCTAGTAGCCTCTGTTGGTTTTCTTGGCCGTAACCACCAAAGACATCCTGTCCCTTGTTTGCATAATTAATATAGACAAAAGGGTAGAAGGCATTGAAACCCTTGGCAGCATCCCGAAAGTCTTCAATAAAGCTATTTGCGAGGGCGTATGCGGCGTCGTCTAACGTGCTAGTTGTCCAGCTCAAGGAGAGAAGATTGACTAATAATGATAATTAGGTTTTGTCCATATCATTACATCGTCACAGCGAGAATGTCGGAATAGTGAGGGACCAAATACGTACTAATAAGATGGCCTTCAAAATCGAGGCCAAGGGCATTTCCCCCTCTTACC
This sequence comes from Calonectria pseudoturangicola, assembly GCA_013403825.1. NCBI lineage: Eukaryota > Fungi > Ascomycota > Sordariomycetes > Hypocreales > Nectriaceae > Calonectria > Calonectria pseudoturangicola. The sequence continues at coordinate 151,731 of VTGA01000028.1, forward strand.
TTTGACATTTCCATTGTCGCTGCAGGTATGGAGTACGTGATGAGCTGTGGATTGAGGCGAGTGAGATTTGCTGCCTCCACTTTTCTTTTCAGAATTTCGAGACCTTTCTTTCCCAGCTCCACCGATGGATAGTGTGTTAGAGTGGTAAAGAGGTTCCTTTAGGAGATTTAGTAATCTAGGGAGGTGGTGGGCATTTCCTTTGGGAGTGGTACCTTGTGTTTCCTAATGGCCCAATGAAGCTTGTGCTGTTTGCTAGGCTGTTTATACTTCCGGTAAGGTTTCCAATAGCTGGAATTTTGTTGAGGGAATCAAAAACCGGTGGACTCATTACAGGCTCAGCGTAACGCTGTGTACTAGACATGGTCCAGCCATTCTCCGCAGAGTAAACATATCGATACTCGAGACCAATGTTAGTATCTTCATAGTCTTGGATCGAAAAGATCTTCTCAGCTTCTTCAAGAAAGGGACCCGTCTGGTTATCAGGAAAAGTGCGTGTCCCAGTGTATACAGGACCCTGAGGAAACACACTGACGTTGAAAGAAGTGACGATGCCGTAGTTATTGCCGCCCCCTCGAAGGGCGTAGTACAGATCTGGATGCGAGTCTTCAGATGCAATCACCACTGTGGCATTTGGTAAAACAACCTGTTCCAATTAGTTGGGAAATGGGTTCGTTCACAGCTGAAAGGAAGCTCATCTTACCTCATACTCCAGGACATGATCTAAAGCCCATCCATATTTTGCTGCGAGTACCGAAGTGCCGCCACCAAGGGTAAAACCACCCATTCCGACTTGACCAACCCTTCCTCCAACATATGCCAAGCCATGCGGATCAAGGGCGGCAAAGACTTGACGCGAGAGGGATCCGCCGCCGATGCGGGCAGTAGCTCGATCCTCTGAAACTACTGTCTTGTTGATCAGACGTAGGTCGATGGTGACTCCGCCGTCAGACACTGAGTCATCTGGAAATCGTGAGTGACCACCGCATTTTACGGCGAATTTACACCAGTTGTCTACTAGAACTTGCAACACTCTAGCAACCTCGTCGGTAGATGCAGGCTCAACACGACAGACATAGACTGTCTCCAACTGTTTCTGGTCCCAGATGGTGAAGTTGTCGTCGGAACCCGCGTAATGAAGTCTCCCGGGGAAATCAGACGCCAAAGCCTCGCACTATTCAAATTAAACAAAAAGTCCTTTTTTTCAATGGTTAGTTCTGCACTTACAGCCTGCTGACAGTTTGCTGCTCGGTGTAGGTGTTTTAAACCATCATCGTGGGAGCTAGCAGCAACTGCTAACATGAACTGGCTGAGGAGATAGGAGCCTGTGAATCTCATATCTTTGGCAAAAATGGTTCTACTAGAGTTAAAGAAACTATAAGTATAAGGTGAAGGGCCGGAAGCGAATGGGTTGACGATAGGAATGACGCCGGTGACATGGCTTGGAGTGATGCGCAAACTTGCGAGCTTCCATCTTTTTTTATTGCAATACAGAGACATACCTGTAACGAGATAAAGATAGAAAATGAAGTTTTCATTTGATTTTTGTTGATAATAGTTTTTTTTTCGCTGAACGAGAAGATGTTTTGAGGACTGGCTTGAAAGTTATAACTATGTGGTACGGTATGACGACGTGTCTTTTTACACCCCATCTTTCGATCAACTACCGGCTTGTTACGCCCGCTACCTTTCAAAATTTAGATTTCCTCAGAAGAGTTAAGTGAAGGAGATTACTTGCGTCATTGTTGGCAATTAGGCCTGGCAGATCGAACTTCGGGCCGAATCAAGCCGCCCGAAATGGCCATGGAAAAGCGGCCTCTTCCAACCACACATCAATGATGATACCTCAGTATTAGCCAAGCCTCCTTTCGGGCCTTTCTTCTTCTAAATGTGCCTGAGCCCTTGCTGTATCTAAAATACCCCCTTTGAGCATACTAAGCTCCATTGCCTTGATGACGCGGCCCGCGACTTGCTGCCGGCCTAGCCTCTAGGCGGGCATTTCTATTGGCAATAGCATAAGAAATGTCATAGCTGGCTGGCTTGGCTTTGAAATTTGGAAGCAACGGGGAACATTGCCGCCAATTCGTACAAGGTATGTGAGCATAGTGGTATCCAGGCGTACAGGGATAGGTAATGTAGGCATTTAGATTGACCGCCACGTGTTTCGTGATTACATGGTTATCCCAACAAAGGTTAATCAGATACTACTGGAGAATGATTTCTAATATGATTAAAATATTGTACCAAGAATGAAAATTTTGTTTTGGCAAGGTTGGATGACAGCATCCCATCGAAAAAGACAAGGTCAGTGATTAGGCAACCGAATTCCGGACCCATGTTAACAAGGATAATGCAACCAGCGCTGTGACACGGGCATCGACGGCGCTAATGCAACCACCTTACACGCTAGTGTGAAGACGGGTGGGATTTACCTTGATTAAGATGTGCCACCTTGTGCGCCGGATTTATCGTAATCCCGAGAATCATTACGCTCAAGATGAGAATGCCATTACACTCCATCTGACGATAATAATCCTGGCGCGCATGATATTTCATCAGAAATAAACATTTATTACATAATGTGTTGAGCATTATCTTGATAACATCCAGTGTCCAGGAATAATTCTCTTCAGCCTTATTGGTCTCTTTTCATGCAAGACGTTCGAAACCCGCTTTAGGGTATCCCTTTTTTAATATTTCTCCCTGGAAATGCTTACCGAAAGCGATGTTTTGGATTTAGATTGAAACTTGGCGATTTTACAATGAAATGCATTGGAATTTCTAATCTGGCATTTTCAGTTCTCTTACAACCAAAAAGACAAATACGAGTTTAAATCTTTTTATCAATAAGAAGCTGCCAGGCATCCTAAAAACTGTAGCAGACTCAATCTCCCAGGTTGTCTGCAAAAGGGTTGCTCCAAATGTTGCAGAGATGTTGCAAAAATAAAATCTCTTCACATGCCTTACTAAAACCCACCGTTTCAACGATTAGACTACTCGCAGTGACATCAAGACGGTGCATTTTAATGGTGAATTCGAGGTGTAAGACCGGCTTCATTGCAGCCGGACAACTATTCCTGTTTGTTATATGAGCAGATTGATGCTTCTTACGAAGAGTAATATCTATTTGACAGTGTAAAATATTGGATTACCAATGAATATAATCACAGCACTCCAGCCGAACATCCGCTTTACTTTTCGCGCACTCGGCGATCCATCACAACGACCTTCGTTCTAAGGCCCTGACATTCTAGCTAAACTCAATTTACAACGAGGAGCAACGAGCATCGTATGCATTACCGAGAGCCATATTCGTGCCAGTTTGATTGTTGTATGCAATACGGACCAGTGAGCTTTCGGTCGGGTTGTACAATGGCCATCCATCGGCGTAATCCAACAAGCCAGTCTCAGTGTCTCTGGCAAAAGCGGCCCAGGCTCCACGCATATAGTTTCCGATGGCCACTTCTTCAGAGGTGCTTGGTATCGGGGTTTGAGGCACATTGCCGAAGAGGGGATAGATCTGTAATCTGTTAGCTCAGAAGGCCCACAACCTATCCTAATTATGAGTGAGAGTTGCATACGTCAGCAGTGTGATATGCACCGCTTGGTGGATCTATCGGAAGCGCAAGATTAGGAAAGTCCCCAAAATATCGATATCTCCAGGATGGGAAGCCATCCGCCCTTGATTGTTCAAGCCGTACTGCATCGGCGCACGTGTAGTATCTATCGTTGAAATCTTCCCAGTATTGATCGGTCTGGTTTTGGAATTGCCGAAACAGCCCTGCCTCATTATGCGTGTTACCAATCAAGTATCCAGCCTTGGCGGAGCGGCGATTGCTGTAATTGGCGAAGACAATAATACCGTCAGCAACCGGCCCGAAGGTGGGAACAGCGCCAAGACCAGTGTCCTCAGGACCAACCGCGGCCAGAAGCTCTTCAGCTGTCTTGGACAACATACACTCTGTAACAGCATGGGAATTGACCGTATCAGAGATGGATGCACAGCCCGCATTCTCAGCTATTCTGAACCACCTGGGAACTGTTGTCTCATTACTCAGTGCCGGAAAGCCATTCACGGTTGCACTCATTAGAATAAATCCATTCGCAATCGGATCCGCAGCATAGGCATATGAGTAGAAATCAGACATGCCGGCACCTGCAGACTGCCCAAAGATGGTTATTCGATTAACATCACCACCAAATACTTCAACGTTGTCTCGAATCCACTCCATGGCTAGCCTTATATCAATTAGGCCAAGGTTTGATGTTGTATCAGGGTTTCCAGGGAAGCCAAAAAGGTTCAGACGATAACTGTTCCACGGTAAGTGATATTATCTTGAAGTTCAGGGACAAGTACCAACTTGACTGAGATGAGAACAACATCGGTCTGGTCCGCAAAAGACTGGCCATTATAACCAGCCTCCCGAGAGCCGCCTAGGAACGAATGAGATGCTGGAATGCGTATCATCTTTAACCAAATATACGCACCATTTGAGTAAGCGCCTCCGTACACCCAGACAAGAACAGCCTTCTTTTTCTCTCCAGTCTGTGGCTTCGTCCAAACATTCAGAGTCAAACAGTCTTCACTTTGGATTTCATTCCCGCCCCCAAGGCCACCGCCCCTTTGCATGCAGGAGAAACCCTAACAGAGGCTAGGTCAGCAGCGAGGTATGAAATAGTGTGTAACCATGGTGATAGAAGACATATAGATACTGAGCAGGGAGTAGACAGAAGCAGCATGGACTTACAAAGGATGTTGCATTGATAATACGTGAGCTACTGAATGGAGTGGGAGGTTGGAATCGCAAACGCCCTATAGGTGGTGTGGCAAAGGGAATACCCAAGTATTCAGAAACGTCGACGGCGTCTGATGCTGCGTGACCCACGACAATGCCACTGGTTGTAACAACGCGCTGTCCCACAGTCCAAGGGATATCGTGCCTAGGGCTACAGGAAGGTGCTGCATCGGCAGAAGTCGAAAAGACAGCTATGAGCGATATGAAAAGACTGATACCAAACTGCTGCTTCATCGTTGAGCCAGGTTTGATAAGAAAAAATGGAGGTAATATGGTTGAAGAGATGCAATATGAAGTAGAGGAAAACTTGCAGATGCTGCATCTTGTCTTTATAATCTAGGGAATATCAACTATGGTGTTGTCGGCATTAAGGTTTCGGACTTAAAAATGGAGTTGTATGGCCTGATGTCATGATATAGGTCGGGAAAACCCCATAATAGTCAAGGGTTATTAAAAATTAAATTAATTTGTTATCTTACTTTAACCCATCGATAGTGCTATTTCTTTGGCATGGCTTGGCTGAACTTGCCGCAAACTGAGACGACGCATCTCAGAAATACGAGAAAATAGACACCAATCCAGGGTTCCCACCTAAAAGGCCCCAGAACTATCTGACTAGGATCATTCACCTTTGCTCCACTAAACGCACAGCCCATCATCTGTCCATACACACACCTTATCCCTGCAAATTCTACCATCATCACGGTCCATCATTCAAACTTAGAATTTGCAGGCTGTAAACGGTCCGATCAGGACCGACTAATCTTTCATTATGTGGAAGCCATGCAAGGATCAACATGTTCCTTCTTGGCTGCATTATAGAAAATTTAATATTACCAAGCCTCTTGTCTTTGGGTGCGCAGCTGAAAACCGCCAGTTAGAAGTAGGTCAGATTACAGAACATTTTGCCGAATTTGGTTACACATTATGAAACATTATAGACGCTCTCTAAGTTTGGTCTGCGCTGAAGAGACATATGTTTTTAGTAGATAATAATGTTTTTAACTTGAACCAGATTTTATTTCCAAGTAATCTTCTGGTGGTGAGTGAATCAATAGGACAAATAAAAAAAATCTAGAAAAATTAAGAAAAACGTGGGGCGATATAATAAAGATTATATTAAATTTGTCCTTGAAACTTCCTTATTTTTAGCCTAAACAGTTATGTTCTAAGCATCAACCCATTTTTCGGGCCCATCACCTCAGAGCTCCGCGCATTTCGTAATCCAATCGTGCCGTGGAGGCAGTACAAGCCACACCAAACCCACCAAAAACGCCACTACGTCATCGCCTCTCTTGTTTAATAATCGTCCGCATCCATGCCCCATCAGCCACACCCGGACGAATCAAGAGCAACGAGCTCTACAGGGCACATGAAATAATGCATCTCGATGCAATCATAGTAGCGATTAATAATTGCGTCTTGATGCAGGTCGGGTCAGCGGCACGGGTCGATTATATTTGCTAGATAGATGAGAAGTTATCTGTTGTTTGAATAAATACAGCATCAATTTCCTCCATTTCTTGGAACCCTCATCACAAAATCAACAAACCACTAAGCCAATAAGCTACAACACTAATTCTATCATCTCACCAAACCTACAATAAAAAGAAAATGTCTCCCTCGCTCCACGTTCTCGTTCTTGGAGGCGCTGGTCTCCAGAACTCCCATGTTATTCGAGAACTTGCAAACAACGGCCACAAAGTCCGAGTCCTCTCACGCAACATCACTAATGAGGAGCCTGCGTCACTAGCCACAATCCCCGGCGTCGAAGTCATCCAAGGCGACACATATGACGAACAAGCTTTGGTCCCAGCTTTTAAGGATATTGACGCCGTCTATGTCAACACCAACGGCTTCGCCATCGGAGAAAAGAGCGAAATATACTGGGGAATTCGCATTTATGAGATCGCACAATGGGCTGGCGTGAAGCACTTTGTTTATAGTGCACTACCGTATGTTTCAAAGAAGGGCAAATTCGATCCTAAATACCGAGTTCCTTTTACCGATGGAAAAGCCAAGGTTGCTGGTAAGAAATATTTACGCCCCTGATTTATTGAAATAGTGCTGATGTCAACGTGACAGAATATCTCAAATCTCAACCCACCGACACTATGAAGTGGAGCATTCTCGAGAGTGGTCCATATGCCGAAGACTTTCTCCTCTACCGCCTTGCGCCTACACTCGACGAAGCAACAGGCGAATATGTTTTCAGGGCTTATCTAGGCGACAAGGGTAGCATGGCACTGGTCGACTTGAAGGACCTCGGATGGTTTGCACGATACATATTCGAACACCCCGATGAATTTGCTAGCGACTTGCTCAGCGTGGGCATACAGCATGTCACTGGGCAAATGATGGCCGACGCATTTACCAATGTGACGGGCCACAAGGCTCGGTATGAACCACTCACAAAGCCTGAGATGGAAAGCAGTCTCGTGGAGGTGAAAATGGGAGCTGCGCACTCTCCCGGATACGACGATCCAACTCTGGTGACAATGCGGCAGATGTTTGTGCCTTGGTGGACCATCTGGCATGAGAGTCACGGAAACACGGGCCTCTGGACAAGGGATTACGAGCGTTTGGATAAAATTAAGCCCGACCGCATCAAGACCGTTGAGGAATGGATGAGGTCTGTTGATTACAAGCCGGGGATGGAGGCAAAGCCTGTACTCAAGTCTGATTTTGCTTGGGCTAAGTGATGGAATGGCCTGTCTCTAGCTTGACAAGACATTAATCAGGTTTTTTTTTTCAGATAGTGGAAGAGAATTATGCCGTGGTCGACGCAGAGCAAACATTCTGGGAGGTTGCATTTAATATTAAGCTTGTCGCCCCATTTGATTGATGTGTATTATCATATTCTTGGCTGTAGCTGAATGAGTCACATACGTGTTCACTGCTTTTGTTCCCTATTTTTTAATTTTTGCCAACGGAATTGTCCGCCTGCGTATCGCCTTGGAATAAGCCTGCTTGGTAGGTTACATTCAAAATCTGCATGTTGCCAGCACAGCCCAAAATCAACTACCCTATGCATCCATGTCGCGACACTGCGGGTCAGAGCTTCGCAAAAGTCCTTCCCAGATCTGGAAGAGTAGCACCTAGCATATAGCATTTTGGCGTTTCCTGCCATATTTGTTGGTTCTTCGCGTGCCAATCGTAATAACCTGGCCCTTTGAGGCAGGGAAATCGCCTTGGGAGCCTGGTAGGTAAGGTTTCTACAATTCAAGAAAAAGCAGCCGTTTACGATCGGGAAATTGAAGAAGTCCAATGAGCATATGTGTCTGGCTCGGGGGTTCATGATCAGAATTAAACTGATATGTAAAAAAAAAATATAATGCACCCAATTAAAAGAAGGCATTGTATTGCTGCCTTGGGACGAGACGCCATAGGAGGCTTGAGATGTATTGAGCCGCGCGTCCTTCCATGCTGAAACTACTAGCAACAACGTAAGCGGAAAGAGTTGGCACATTAATTCTACCACTGTGTATAAGTCCGAATCCGATTCACTCCGTGGTGTGCCCAATAAGTGAGGTTTGGATTACCAATGTGCAACTGCCGTGCCTATGAGGGGGGGCAACCCCGTAATTCGGTGTCTTCATAGCTGCCGGCTGACCCTTGTCGAACCGAAAGCTGCACATTGTCTCCTTTTACTCGCATGTATCACATTTATAGCGGAGAAGTGTGCAAGGAGTGTATGGTATCGGCGTGTAGCTGAAAGGGCGCACTGGATTGCAAGGCAACGAGGCAACGAGGCTGCGACGTTAGCTGCAGGATCGGCTATTGCGCTTTGTTACTCCCACAGCCTACATGCGTGTCTCCTGCGCCATAATCCTTACGTGCCGCATTCATAATGGTTGCGATTGGTACACAGATTTTCGGGTCGTGTTACAGGGAGGATTTGTGGCGTGGTTAGTTCCTATGCGATCTTGTCCTTGGCCCCCGCGTCATAGCCAGGATATTAAGCATGATTAAAATTTAGGGCTGACAGGCTGAGACTGATCATGAATCGGAGAGCCCGTTTCATTTCTTATTACGTACGTGGTAGTGCTTTTGCTGATGAATGTTGCGACTGAGCTGCTTCGGGTGAAAATATTTAAACTCGAACCCGACTTCATCAATCCAGCTTCCACAGTCAAACCCACTGCACCTCATCTCAGCATTTAAATTCAATTTCAAATTCATATACACAATTATACCACTCCATTGGTAAAAATGGGATCCAAAACTGGAATAATCAGTTTCAAGCAAGCACGAGACGGCGAGTTCGCCGGCGCTATCAATGGGTACGACTCGCTTGTCAGAAGCCGCAAAGTCGCATCAGACAAAATTGGCCAGGAACATGAGTACTACCGAGTCCTTGACAACGCGGATTCCGATGATGAGGAATCATGCTCATGTGATGACGAGAATGTCTGCTCAGCCCATGAAAATCTCGTCAAGATCCATCTTGAACACGAACTGTTAGCTCCATCTGATTCAGAAACTTGCCCAAATACTGGCAGAAAGATAGAGGACAGCTGGTTCAAAGATCCAAATCTCTCCCTTACTATCAGAGGAATGGGATTGCTGTCCCAGATTGCCCAGTTGTGTTACATGTCAGGCATCGGGTCTTGCCGGAATCTTGAGTGCCAGCTTTATTATGAAAAAATGGATCGCACAGCTTCCCAATTTGGTTGAACTTCCTTCAGAAACTGGGCTATAACAGCAATGTCCTGCCAAGCTATGATGTCCAAGGAACAGAATCATGGGACTCATGGGAGGGGACATACGCATCTCGCTCGCAGCGTAGCAGGCTGTTGCATGGTACTCAAAGAATGCTTAAATGCCGGAATAATCTCAAAGGTGCGCTCCTATCTAGACGCAGACTTGGCAGAAATCATAGTAGACCGACAAAGTGTCATCGGACTCGTCTACTAGATGGCCAAGATCCAGTATGAGAAGACCGTTGGTCCAGAGAGATTTGGAAGCTGGGGCACGCAGCCCATTCCGCCTGCGATCTCACCGCCAGTTCTTTTTACTGCCTTGGACAAGGTGGATGACCTGGGGATCTGTAAAAATCGATTTTGGAACTTTGTCAGTGTTGGTGATCGAAAGGAGGGCGATATACCCGGCATTGTACAGGCTCTCCAGGTTGCGGGTGTTGACTCGGAGAGTGGTCGCTCGCTTCTTGCCCACTCTGAAGAGAAGCATAGGGATTGCAATCCAAGCAAGCGTCAACAGAGCAGCATCAGAAGCACTTTCAAGCCACAGCTTTACAAGTGCTCTACGAAAGATTGTGGGTTAGTGTCTGTGAATATCGATCTTCTGGCAGACGCAGTAAATCATGGTGACCGTACAGCGTGGCAATTAAATAGAGAAAACACAATCACGCCAGTACAGCCTTACATGGCCATTTCGCATGTCTGGTCAGGCGGCACCGGCCAGGGAACCGGTGAATATGGCACGGTTAACGAGTGTCTCTTCGATTTCTGGGCTGATCTGGCCGCCCAAGAGCATTGCGAGGGTATCTGGTGGGATGTTATTTGTCTTCCAAGCAAAGCAAAAAAGAAGTAGTACAATGTTGCCATGGGAAACATGCATACTAACTATGCCAAGGCGGAGGTGACGCTAGTTCACGACGAGTACCTGTTGAATATTCCTTGGTCTGAGGACGGATTGCCTTGCATCGCTTTGGTCCTATCACCTTGGTTCACACGTGGCTGGACAGCTCTAGAACTGGCTCGATCCAAAAAGGTCAAAGTACTATTCAAGGACAATGAAATCAAGGACTTGGATGAAATACTGGCTGAGAGCCCTGCTCATGCTTCACGAGCGCATTGGTTGGCGACGACTTGGATCCGGAGGCTCCGCGAGCCGGTAAATGACGTCGGGGATGTCCTTGCCATATTGTCCACGAGAACGACTGAGACGGTTGGCGACCGACATATCATTACGGGCCTGCTCGCAGACGTCCCTGACCTTGCCACGCATCGGGGCGAGGCCACTATTACAAAGCAGGTTCTTGGGTACCTCGGGCGCTTGGAGCGGAGCTGTTTGTTGCACGGAAAGGCCACGATAACAGACTTTGGGGGATTCTCGTGGTGCGCCGCTAGCTTAGACGATATGCCCATTCCGATACCAGCTAGCATGGAAAGTCGCGAGGCTAGTGACAGAGCCAGCATGTTGGATATCGACTATACGGGTGCGATTGAGGGTCTTTGGTTCTGTCGCACTCTTAACAGCCAAGGGGACAGAGACGCTATCCAAGCCTATGGTACCGACCTGTCGTCATCTGTCAAGATATCTACAGCTCTCAGAGAGTGGGAAAATTGTCTCCTACTTCGACCTCTAGGTGTCAACAAAGAGGACAAAGCTCTTCTTGTCCAGCCTGCCAAAATTCATGAGAAAAACAGGACATTGGATTGTCGCTATGTTGGTACCATCTTGCAAAATTTCGACGAAGAGGACTTGGTTATTGACGAGTGGCATGTCATGAATATCAGACTCGGCAGAAACGATGAGTTGCAGGATGGCCCTCTTGAAGATGCCATGGCTCAAGTGCACGAGGGGGAGAACAAAATATGCAAGTCTTGTCTCTCCACGGACTACGAATATTACCAAGAGCAAATAAGCGGAGACGAGGCCGATGTAAACGCTGCAGAATTGCCGGAAGATAATTTGTGGCTGCAATGGGGTATTGATTATTCGCCCCCAGAGCTCAAGGAAGTATTGTCTGCGGATGGAGTTGAAGTCCCAACGCCCGGTGAGCTCCAACGCGCAGTCATCAGAGGAAAGCATCGCGCTGTCCACCACATCGTCAGAATGCTTGCCAGGGATGGTAAGATGCTGACTCAAGATGAAATACAGTCGATCGTTAAGGAAGCTCAAGAGAGCCTAGGAGACGAAAAAGCTCTTGAGGCCAAACAAGTCCTGTGGTCATTGGGAGACGCTCTTGTTGATCACGAAAAGCTCGAAGAGGCAGCTCTGGTGTATGAAGAGGTACACAATTACCCTGCTGCGAGCTTTGTAGGTGCAGCCATGGCCTACAATCTCGGCATGGTCAAGGCCATGCTCGGTAGATATGATGAAGCCAAGGAGCATTTTGAAGACGCATTGGAAGCTCATCATGAGCACAAGGAGGCAGGAAAGTCTAATGTGAAGGGAGTAATACCCGATCGCCGCGGTAAGGGCAAGAGACAGAACCGTGCCAAAACAGCGAATAAGGCAGTGTGGTTGAATCCTTCCCTTGCGAAGGATCTTGAAGACTGGGAAGTGGCCGAAGAGGGCTGGACGTTTGTTTGGTGGAATACCACAGCAGCCCTTATTTTGCTTTCTGCTTCCCAAAACGAAGAGGGATGGGTGGAAAGGTTTGACACAGCGTACAACATTATCACCAAGTTCGGTGAAAATGATGTAAACAGCAGGGATGTATTCGGAAAGGAGCCCGGCGACGATTGGCAGCGCGACAAGGGCTCAGATGAGGTTGTTGAGAGCCTCCGCAGAGCCCTCAAGAAGTGGGATGTCATCTTCCATCAGGATCACCCACTAATTTTCATCGCTGCTAGGATACTTGGCAATTGCATGATGAGATATGCTTCCACGTATGAAGCGGAAGAGAACCACTCTGCGGCAAGAGTACACTGGAAGAGTGCGCAGGAACAGTTTGAACGAGCACAAAAGGGCCTTTCGACTTTCGCCTTTCTTGCCTCGTGGCAGGCCGAGGATGAAAGCCAGAATTGGTGGCTTGCCGACACGGAAAGCAAGCTGCAGACTCTGCAGGGGAAACTACAAGCCCAGTAAAATGCAGCTGCCAAATCTGATGAGGATACCAAGTGCCATGCTAGTATATTGGTAGTATCAACTCATCGAGAGTTGGAACTATCTTAGGTGCATTGCTTATCGATGAAAAATTATGGAGAGATAATGAATCAATATTTATTCATCCGCTTTGTAATATCTTTCCCGTCTTTCCTATTAAAAAGAAGCCAAGGCAATTTCATTTTAATTATCAATTATCTTTAGTTCATTTGCGCCTCAGCCAGCCAATATCGACATGCCCTACATCCCAAGGAATTGTAAACAGAGGGCTAATAACATTGACTAAACTGTTTAAAACCGTTGGAGATGTTAGCCTGAAACTATGAACTCCAGATGAAAACCAGATTTGTGGATGCAATATTTGGTGTATATTAATCACGACTGGATAGCTGAATCGGCCACTATTGAAATATGTGTACTGAATGTAAATTTCAAATTATTCAGAAGACCCTCGCACATGTCGCCATCTATCCCAATGCTCCTATAATTACATAATTGATTCTCATGGCTCATAAAAGTGGCCGCACCCAAATGGTTTTGTGGCTTGTGAGTCTTCACCGCCTCCACACACATCACGCCAGCCACGTACACCGCCGATCGCCCATGCCACACTTGGACTACGCCCACAATTTTCGAGCCTCGACTGCCGAAATCAAAGCGCGTAGGGCTTCCTGGTCCTTGTCCTTTATCCCGCTCTCAGGCCTATATCGCATCCATGATCCATGCTTCTGATACCACTCCTCCAGCATCATTTTGGGTTGATCGTCCTTGATCTCCTTCCATACAGATTCGTAGCTCTGATATACGTCATCCTTCCAGTACACATATCCCGAGCTGTCGTCCTGGCTGGTTGGCTCGCTGACTTCATCTGAAAACAAGTCGTTGCCGTCATAGCCGCTTGAAGGACTGTCGAAGCATCGGAAACCATTGCCAAGCGCCAATTGTTTCGTACCATTGGGGGTGGGTTGTGTATTCAAGCCCCACCGCGGACAACTTTCGCTGGTCTTGATCGGCATGTCCCACACCCCTCGTCCCATCTTGAATTCTCCCAAATTCACCATGGATTTCTCCCAGTGTTGGAAGAGCATGTGCCAGCGGAGACCCGTTACAAGTGGGCTCAACTCGTGATCTGGACGGCTCGTGCCGCTTGCGAGATAGCCTTCGTTTGATATATCGAAATAATCGCCGTTTTGGTCTTGTAAAACAACCTTGCTGTCGTCTAGTTCCATCCAATGGCTGGCTTGGAGCATGACGGCACACTTGTCAAGAAGCAGCTTCTCCAGGCCCAAGGAAGCCACCCATTCAATCTGCCAGTGATGACTGAAGACAAAGTTTCTTAGAGCGAGTACTTTTAGATTTGGCATGCCTCGTCCGCCCCCAATTAATCGCAAGTCCAGTTTGGGATACCATCCCCACCAATCGCTAGAACCAAGCGAAAGGACTCGTAGATTCGCGGCGACTGCGGGTTGGAGCCAAGTTGATGGTAGACTTTCAAAGAGCTGATGCCTCTCTGCAGCTGCAGTCGAGAGTTCCCAATACCGATCGTCGATTCCCGTAGCGACGTGTAGTCGAACATCAGACAGACTAGTCGAGGTGATGACGGTTTGAAACGCAGGCGAGTTGGTGAGCTGGGGATAATCTTCAAGGTTGGAAATTGCGAAGCTTTTTAGTCGGATGGGTGATTTAGGTGCATTTAGTGGGAACTGGGCGCTTTGGTACTTGTTTATCCCGGCAAATTGGATTTGTTCATCGACGGATCTTTGGTGTTCGGCTGACCAGTTGCCAGCGAGCGACTGGAAAATGGTATCCAGAACTCGATAGCGGAAATCAGCACTCTCCTCGTACGTCCTATACTCGATGGCGTCCTGCGGGAAATGCATCTGGAGGGATTCAAGATTCCGGAAGCAGCATATGAAGGGCAAGGCATCGAAGAAGTCAGAGGGGGTCTTGTAGACGAGCTTGCGTTGCACTCTACAGTGAGGCTCAAGCCAAGCATCGCAGGTGATTTCGCGGACCAGGCTGCAGAGATATTTCGACCTGGCAATTTGCATCAACCGCTTTGGATCCTCACCGGTTGTGCGCAGGCGGAGGGTCCGGAAAGCGCGGGGCGCGGCGATGGAGGCGAAGCGGCGGTTCACACATCTTAGACGGGTGAGAGTGGCCTGGGGAAGGCACTGGACGACGATGTACAGGATGTCATCGGGCAGGGACTCGAGAGTCGTCTCTGAGCACGCGTGTGGCATTTTCACAAAAGTGTCCTTTGTTGGATTTGCGTTTGCTAGCTTCGGGCCGTGCCCAGCGAGGATGAGGGCAGATGAGGACGTGAGACATGATTACATAAGGCCTGATGAGCATAGCGCATCAGTCTTGGCACGCGACCAATCGACACGGAGCATTCAAGCCAGCATGCGAGCATAAGGAGATTTTGTGTGCCAGCAGCAGATTGATAACGGGCCAAACCAATCATCCCGAGGGCTAGCACACCAATTTATTCAATGGTGTCGCCCGCCAAGCCCTTGCGTTCACCGGTAGCCCGTTCCAGCACCATCATTAGTCTATGTCAGGACTTAGTCACTCCCGTGGCACTAAGCGCGCCAGTACATTTATTATAATTGCTTTTTCTTTTACCTGAGCGCAAATTTCGACAGCCTTGCTTCAGGCAAGCCTCGTCTCACACACGGTGCCCAAGCGAGATCTTGAAGGATTCAGAGCTGACAGGGAAACGGCATCTCGTTGGTTGGGGGCTGATCCATGATCCCACCTTATCAGTTGATGATGACTTAATATTGGGCACAGAACCAACAACTCACACAAGCATTCACTCCCTGTGTTCTTGCTCAGACCTCGTGACATGTCTTTGGCCCCGTGGAAGAGCAAAATGCGCGCTACACATCCTCTTGCATACAGCCACGTTTTGCTCCGCCCATGTCAGCTTTGGCCAAACCGTGATCCATTGGCTGGCTTGATGCGCCCCAGAGCCCATACTGAGTAGGTCTCACCAACGCCGCTGAAGTGTTGGTTTTCGTTTCTCAGCGGATCAATTCCGAAGCGTCAACCGCAATCATGGCCCTCTCATACCGGCTGGACATTCATCTTGGCGCACCCCAAGTATTGATCAGGCTAGTCCGATGCCGGACTGCATGACAAGGGTGGGCGTGACATGCAGCCCACAGCCAACCAGCCTCTCACGATGCGGGGGCCTCAGATACCCCGTCGCTGAAGCCGATGCTTAGTTCAGTCGATAATTAGCCTTGACAGCGCTAGAAGCTCGTTTCCAACTTCAATAGTCGACAATTAGTGATTCCAGACCACGGCCACATGGCGGTGGCTCCCGCGCCTGGGCCAGCTGAACTCGTCAACTATCGATTCTCCCGGGCCCCCCGCAATCAGCCCGTCTATCTAGTGGGTGTGTGTGGGCCTGGTTATGTACGGGACGTCACAAAGCATCTGATGGCTACGATGCTGGCGAGTGCATCGGTCGGTGGGGCAGCGGCCGCAGTTCCGCCTCGCTGAGGCTCTCTCTCTGTTTTGTTGGACTACGCAGGCGATGCCATATCTTGCTCTCAATGAAACATCGCGTCACATTCGGGGGACCACAGCTCACAATCACACCTGCGACGATGTGACGAGACGTAATGCAGGACAGTTAAATTGTGCTCGAAGCACGCATGATTGGATAAAACGTGGCCACGCACGAAATAATGAAAATCTTGTCCAATTGAAGACGGCTACGACGCTAGTGGTGGCTATGCTAGCTGTCTTGGGTTGAATGGCCTCAGCTGTGCCCCAGAGCCCCAGACTGTGGGGCGGCACTTACCCTGGACAATGGCAACAAGCGTCAAATCTGCGAATGCCTTCCTTTTATTCTTGTTGCTATTTCATAGCCAGAGTAGCGATGGTTTCGTTGACGCCTTTATAATTTGGTAGAGACGTGAGGCTCTACTCATAGCCGGCTCAAGTAGAGGCTTATCCCTTATCGAGCGCTAAGGTAACAATTCCGTACCCATACCCAGGTAGTCCAATGCGGACATTTAGCGGTTTAAAACTCAACGGGAATCCAGTCTGTTGGAAGGTAGAACTTTGTCTATGTCATAATCACTGAGTCGTTCATATTTTGTGATTGGCTATGATTCTACAGTTACAAATCTGTTGCCTTGGCACGATAGAAGAGTAGTAGTCAATTAGATAGTTCAATCGGTGGCGATCAATCACGTGCGGCGGCGACTAGATCAAAAGACCGCGGGCAATAACCCAACGGGATCAAGATTTATTCAACCACTCGCGGCATCTAGACTAGACATAATATTCGCCGAATATACCGAAATTTGTGAGTGGTAAGTGATGTCAGAACATCAGCAGATCCACAACAGGGAGAGCGACGGGTCAACAGCCACGGATGCTGTCAAGCACGCCACAGCATGCATTAGCTGTCGAGCGGCAAGGCAGCGGTGCGACCGAAAGACTCCATGGTGAGCATGGGTGTTTGCGATGAAACAGTATGTATCATTTTGAAGCTTACTTCTGCAGCTCACGCTGTGCTTCACAGAGCGAGGTGTGCCGCTACCCATCCAGGTCCAATCGCGGCCGTAAGCAAGGAAGTACAAAGTGTGTTTACTCAAGTCTCTCGATATATTTCAGAAACTAATGCGATACAAGTAAACCTGCCACTTTAGACAAGCTCCTATCGCGTATCAACGAAAGTCCCTTCCGTGATCAGGTTATCACGGCCCTTCTCCAGTCTCGGCCCGCCACCAGAAATGTCTCGTCTCCGGCATTGGGTAACGTTATATTACCGCGTGATACCTCTTCTTCTGCTTGTGGCTCAGATGCTGATGCTTCCGCTGGCCATCTTGACCTGTCAAGCAATAGCCAACAGCGACCTGAGCTTGACGTGCAGGGGTCCTATGCCTCATCTTTGGACATTATGGCTGCTGCCGTTGGAACTGATGAGCCTCCCTCTTTGCCTTCGTCATCCTTCACAGCCTTGTCTGGGTATCGTAATGGATCGGTCCCAATACACGGGCGACTTGCGCGTTACTTTGGTAATCACATCCATGTCATAATCTCATTTGGTGGCATGGTGCTAACCCACTTTGACTACGCAGCGCCTCAGGTGACATATGAAACCGATTGGCAGGTTTTAGATCGACGAGCAAATAGCATTGTATTAAAACTTGAGTTATCTCAGTGTGATCCAATCAATGCTCGACTCATAAACCAAGAAGACGTCTCATGGTACTTTGAACTGTAAGTTCAGCTTTTTTTCTGATCTGCTTTGCCCGCCACCCTCATTTATTGCTCCTCGAACAGAGTGAAGAACAAGATTGTCTCCATTTTTTACAGACTGCTCTATGTTATGATCGCCAGAGGTAGCTTGTATGGATAGACTAACTCAATGCTATTCAGATTTTTCAAGCTGCGCAATCCGTTGGTGGGTTTGCTGGATCCACTGCTTCATACGCCTGAGTATGTCTACTCCATATCTTTCACGCTCTTTACAGTCATATGTACTTTGGGCTGTGCCATCTCCACAAGACCGAGAGACCGCCTGCTTTATCCTGCGTTGTTGTCTCTAGCGGAAGGCAATGTGCAGTGGTCTATTGCTGTTTCTGTAAAGACTATAGAGACAATCCAGGCAATTGTGATTTTGCAATATTGGGCGCCCATTGGCCCCAGGCTATCGGACGACCCATATTGGCTTCATTTGAGTCATGTAAGATAAATTGATACCATCCTCTATGATAAAGCAAGCAACAGACTGACATGGCTATTCGATAGGCTGTACAGTTGGCAAGAGATATTGGGATTCACAGAGGTATTACCATTGCGGAACAAGTTAATTCGCTGGCTCCAAATGCTGATGCCGACCTCAAAATGCGCATGACCCGAAATCTTGAGAGGACCTGGCTTTATATGTTCATCGCCGAAAAAAGCTTTGGCATCATAACTGGGCGCTCTCCATGTGTATCGTGGAGGGAGATTCCACTGTCAGTAGCTGATTGGTGGCGGAAGCCCATGACAGGTCCTATTGATCGAGTCATTAGTGGAGTCGCAGAGATTAGGTGCCACTTGGTATGTAAATCTTCTCTTGCGGAAAATATCTTAATGAACTGATAAGAATCTCGTAGTTGAATGCATTCGAGCAGAAGAGGAAGATAAAAAAAGCCACCGATTCCATTTTTGACTGGCATTCTCGAGCCTTTGAGTTCTTATGCCAAATTCGAGACTCTCGATGCGTGCCCGATGAGGAATCTTCAGGAGCGTTTCTTTCTGTGCTGGCCTTTTACATGGAGCACACAATTCTAGTGCTCAGTACACAAACCTTGCGAGAATTAGCCCTGATAAATAGCATGTCGACATCTGCCGCAGTAACTGTCACGAATCAAATTATCAAAGGGGCGCGTCGGTTGCTGGAACTTGTGCTATCAGATCAGAAGTTGAATGATCTGATGGTTGGATTTCACAATAACCAATTTATCATGATTTGTCATGCCGTAACTGAGATTACTCAAGTGAGTGCACCAAGAACCTTTTCCATCATTTGTTTAATGCAACGCTTGGATTACGGCTGACAGCATAAACTAACGAAGGCAATCAAACGTGGTAATCTTGCGTCCAATGACATCACTCCCACCACCTCCAAGGTTCGGGCCATCTCGATGCACCTGGAGAAGATTTCTCAAGAATTACCGACCACGTCAGCTGTGCATCTTTATAGTGACCTTTGTCGCTTCTTTTCCCAGCAGCTCGACGGCCCGCCAAATTCCGGAGGTGGACAGGAAAATGTCTTTGCAGACTGGTGGAAAGCCATAGAAGTTGGATCGCTGGATTCAAACATGTGGTTTGACATGAATTTCCTTGATTCCGACCAGAATGATCCAAATGCCGCGGCAGAATCTGCATTTGCCAACTTTACATTTCAATAGTGCTGCGCACACGATGTAATAGTAGAACATATCCTATAAACCACAGAATGCACAAATAAGAGATGCGAGTTAGCTTGCGGTAAAAATCTGTTCGGGGGACTTTATTTGTAGTATGAGTTTTTACCCTCCTCCATGGACGATTCTTGAATGAAGGGGAGCCACTCATCAATGATCCTATGCAGAACATGTAAACTTTTGAACAGAAGCACCTACTCTTATTGCCGAAAAATAATTAAACAATTGCTATTACAATGTACAAGGGGTTTCTTAGGTCCCGCGTCCCTTTCGGTACCTGCTGGTGACCCTAAGTGACCCACCCGCTTGAGCGCGCGGCATCTTGTTTTATTCAGCGACGGGCCCACAGTCATCAAGCCAAAATTAGCTAGCTGTTGCCCCCCACCTGTCAAATCTAGACGCCGATGAGTGTATTCTTATTACTCGGTCTTGAACTGGCTGGGTGGATGGATTTCTAATTTAGAACCATCGAATGTAATCTTTACCTTTGGGATATATTTCTATAGCCCGGGTATCTCTACTAGTCATCAGAACGGAATAATCCATGTAATGTAATTGCCACCGAGTATTATTTGTCATTCATCCGACGAAACATATATAAGGAGGGTCTTGAAGGAAACAACAGAAGAGCTCATCAGACCAAGCAGTCTTCATTTAATTTACACGATTCCTCTCACGCTCAAACAATACAACACTTTTTGAAGGTTTTCCCTACGCTCAAACATCTCCTTACATCATGTCTGCTCCTACCTCGACCCAAGCTTGGACTGTCACAGGCATCCACAAAGACAACTTTGATGGACTTCAACTCGAAAAGAATGCCCCCGTGCCCAAACTTGGGGATCATGATGTTCTCGTCCAAATCGAGGCTGTTTCCCTCAACTATCGAGATCTGGCCATCCCTAAGGTAGGCCTAATACCACCCATGACACGGTATCCAACACTAATAGTCTATAGGGACTCTATCCATTTGCCATGAAGACTCCTGTCATTGCTGGTTCGGATAGTGCAGGTGTTGTGCTTGCTGCTGGCTCCCGCGTGGCCGAGTTTGCGCCAGGCGACAAAGTTTGTACCCTCTTCAACGAGCATCACCAAGTGAATCCGATCACACCCAAGGCCGTCGGCAGTGGCTTGGGAGGAGCCATTGACGGCACTCTGCGGAAATATGGAGTTTTTCCTGAACATGGTCTCGTTAAAGCCCCTTCGTCGCTAAACGCCATCGAGGCGAGCACACTTACCTGTGCTCCATTGACTGCCTGGAACGCTCTATATGGCATCCAGTCTAAAGCCGTCAAGGCTGGTGATTGGGTCCTGACTCAGGGTACCGGTGGTGTAAGCTTAGCAGCAATCCAATTCGCTGCCACTGCTGGCGCGATCGTCGTCGCTACAACTTCTTCCGAGAAAAAGGCGGACGTTCTAAAAAAGTTGGGAGCAACCCACGTTATCAACTACAAGGACGCTCCTAACTGGGGTGAGATTGCCAAGGATCTTACACCTAGCAAGCAAGGATTTGATTACATCATTGAAATTGGGGGTGCCACCAGCATCGGCCAATCACTCAAGGCTATTAGGCTGGAGGGAATGATTACCATCGTTGGTTTTCTCACTACAGCTGACAAAGGAGAACAGCCCGTGCTCATGGATGCTCTCAATCATATTTGTACAGTCCGTGGCATATTTGTCGGTTCTAAAGAGCAGTTTGTGGAGATGAATCGTGCCATTGATTCGGCAAAGATCGTCCCGGTTGTGGATCCGAAAGTCTTTGCATTTGAAGATGCGAAAGCTGCGTATGAATATCAGTGGCAAAGAAAGAATTCTGGCAAGGTTGTGATCCAAATTTAGGCCAAGGTTAAATGACTCGGCAATAAACGCAGCTGAATTTCCGCTTGTATCTAGCTTCTCGCCATTGGCTTTACAGATAGATGAAATAGTAAATCTTGTATTCACCGAATTTACCAACACCACTTTGAAATGTGAGTTCAGCTTTTTTCGATTTGCTTTGCCGCAATCTCATTCATTGCCCTCGAACAGAGTCAAGGACAAGACTGCCTCCACCGTCATCCTTAACGCTTTCCTTCCTCTCTAGCAATTTTATCATCATCAAGACCTTCGTTAATGTCTTTAATATACGCATCAAAGCTTCGCTGAACTTTTATCACCTTTTGTAAGCACCTGAAATCGACCAATGTATTGGTGGATAACGCAAGTGGACGCGCCACGTTAATAGCATTTCGTATTTCTCGCCCGTTTAACTCATAGTTTGAGAGCTTTGATAGATTTCGATTGAGATCATCGAAGTCGACTTCATTAGATATCGTCAGATCATTTTCTAGTCTTCTGATAAATGTTTCCCAGATCTTCTGGCGTGATTGATGATTTAATTTCGGATACTCGAGAGCCAACTGAATTCTTGATTTAAAACCCTCATCCAAGGTCCCGACTCTATTACTGGTGAGGATCAAGATTCCTAATCAGAATTAGCAACTGGAGCCGTCAGGAGATTTTAGTTGCTGACCATCATGGTACTCAAGAACCCGTAAAAATACTTATTGTATTAGCATTATAGGAAAATGAATCTTTTGAATGAAGCTTACCAGATACGAGTGCATTTCTATTTAAGTCCGTGAGGGATCTCTCCTGTAAAAATACCTCTGCTTCATCCAGTAGGACCACTATATTATGGTTAGAAGATGGATTTCGAATAGAGGGCTATTTGAAATGTCCTTGCCGCATTTCCATAATTTTGCTAAACGCAATACATCATTTAGATATTTCTCTACAGCTGCTGGGTTTGTTCCAATATCCCCACACGTAACACGGTATAGAGGCATCATAGCATGTTCTGCAACACTTGAAATTCATTAAGTCAATTTTTGGATGTCAATGAGCTGGTATAATTACCTTTCTGCAGTAAGAGTTTTACCTGTTCCAGGTGGACTAGATTGGTATTAGCGGCTGTCGTAGTGTCGTTGAAGTCTAAGTGTGGTTACCCATGAAATAACAGCATTAAACCACTGCCCTTCCCTCGAATGAGATCTGTAGAGAATGAACGGGAAGTCCTGTGCGTTACCAGGGCCTTTATGATATCCTTGGTGTCCTTCTCAAGTACGAGACTATGGAAAGCACTATCATCCCACGCAATGTCACTAATGCGAGAGACTAACAACGTTTCTAGGTCATGTTAATTTTATCCATGTTTCATCGAAAGGAATCACTTTACTCCACCGCTTGTCTTCCATACTAAACCCATGAAGGAAAATGGGTAGCAGGAGAGTAAATTCCTCACTAGGTGGCTCGTCTCGGTCCATAGCCTTCTGGCCCAAATCATCCGGGAAGTCTTCGTATAGAGGCTGGTTGGGTTGGCGAACTTGAACTTTAATTGCCTTTTTGTAAGACCGACTATCGATCACGAATCTGGTGTTGTCCTGTTCAACGTGGTTAGTGTTGTCTAATAAAATAAGAAAAACATACGAATCGTTCCTGATTAGGCCAATCCCAACCAGTGTAGGAAATATATCTGTATAGCCGGCACTTCCAAAACATACTCCCTCGCTGTTTAATGGCACTTTGTGTCTCCGGGGCTGCAAATCTAAATGGACGTATTTCAAGATCAGACATTGCAGTCCAACTGTCCGCGCTCCATTTGAATGTAAACGATGTGGTCCATTTATAGCGCTTGAAATTACCGTCGAACTCCCAAGCAAATAACTCAAAATCGGCCTTTGTATGTATTAAATCTGCTTTCTCTTGAACTACTTTCTCTTCATCTTTGCCCCAGGTTGTGTGTATTGTTGGCCACGAGATGAGTCGAGCGCCTCGGTGGTATTCTAGCCCCAGAGGGCTTTTTAACACGCATATTTCCGTGGGCATCTATAATCTGTCAGAAATTATAACTTGGGTAGCTCTATATGGCATGTAGCAATGAGGCTAGACATCTCAGAATTATCAACCCGAATGCATACGTACGAATAGGTAAGGAAGGGATTTCAGAGTTACTTTGCCTTCCTCAAATAAGGCCTGCATCTTGCAGAAGTCTGAGACTCGGTGGTTATGTATGTAATCTAGAAAACATTTTAATTGTAATTTCGATGCCCCCACTTCCTCTTTGAATAGTTGAAAGAGCGTTTGAGGACAACGGTACAGCCAGTATGATAATGTTGAACATTCCTTGCCAGCCTGGAATTCCGGAAGGATTTCGGTACCATAGGGAATTATGTGTCGAAGCTTATTAAGAGATGAGCAGAGCTCTTCTGAATTAAACAGAAGAACTTCAGTTGATGGCACATGTCTGTCGCAGGGATTGATTTTCTTTTTAATGTTACAGCATTTATACTCCCGTATTACTATAAATGAGATTTCTGGATGGCGTTCTGTGTATCTTGCAAGATCAGAAATTTGATCCTTTCCTATTAAGTGTGACTCGATTCTGATATGGTCCTTGGTTGTGAGAAAAGGTTCATCACAGTATACTACCTGACTTTGTCCACACTCAACACGATGAACAACTGCAAAAGAGGGGTCAAGATCTATGTTGGAGTAAGTGTAATTCGAAATTGATGACTCCCTGGATGCCTCAGGATTGACTGCAGCACGAAGTTGGGACTCAAGTTCCTCATCCAATATGCTGGGAGAAGCTCCCAACAATTCACAGACGATCTCTCGCCAAGTTGTTGGTGCTGAATGAGCCTGATTTTCTGCAATATGGAGATGTAGAGACCCTTCAGCATGGCGAGAGCCCAACAGCCGCCTTTTCCGTGGGGCTGTGTCCAACGAACTGGTCCCAGACAAGACCTCAGGGTGTGTGTTTTTTCGCTTCTCGCTGACACTAGCTCGCGCGCTTTCTGTTTGCAATATTGAGTCACCTGTGGAAGCGCTGGTATTGATCTTGATAAATTTAACATGAGATCAATTTTAGACCAAAGTTTCAATGGGAACATACCGTCATCGTATCAGGTAGAACGACTGGAGTTGAAGCATTCATCGAGTTATACGATGCCATCCATTGCTTGTATTGGTCTGCCATCGTGCTGATCTCAGTGTACTAGAGTACTTGGGTAATATCACGCTCAGGAGTGACGCAGCCGGAGAGATTTTAAGGAGGTAATGCCTCAATGGCTTTAATGGCCTCAGCTGAATTGGCTCAACTCCACCATGAGGTACTGGAGCTCATATAGCTATAGCACACTTATTCAGCTACCATTAAACGCAATGCAGATATAGGAATTAAGTACGGGAAATATTTTGAATGAAATAATGGTAAAATAGAAACCTTTGATGAGAAAATCCCGATCAGCCTTCTACCAGGTTTCAGCTGCTTAGCGGATTACTTCCATAGGCTTAGCACGTGAATGGCGCGGCGCATCCTTTTCAGTTCTCACGTGAATTAGACGTGGCGAACTCTTATTCGTCACCTGATATTTGAAATCTATCGCACCCGTCAGACTCTTAATTTACCAGATAATAATTCTCGCTCTCCGTCGTCCATATATGACTCGCAAGATCAGTGTACCTCCGTATCTATTCTGTCAAGGAATCTCGAAGGACGAGAAATATGTCGAGGCAACTTCAGCAACAGCTTGATGCCCAAGGGTGGACAGTTCAGCAGCCTTCGGATCTGTGGGTTTTTATGCGATGAGATTTCATGGCTTCCACTGATACTTTAAGTGTGCTTTCTATTGCCGATGTTGCGTTCAGAAAGGCTCTGGCCATTACTCAAACAATGTCGAACAAAGAACTGCTGCTGCAGTGGGAAGGCGGGCAGATAGAAGACGTGATCGAGGCCCTCAAGGCTGTGGAAGCGAAACATCGTGGACAACCGGGTACCAAAGCCTTGAAATGGACAATGAGACTCTCTTCAAAAATAATCTCCATAAGTCAAGTCTTGGATATAATTGCTCAAAGCAATCCTGGCCACGTCTGTCTGGCATGGAGCACAATTAAGTTCCTTCTCTCAGTGAATAGATTTGTAACCTGTTTCCCGTCATATACTGATGATATCAGGGGGTTCTAAATTATGAAGCTTTGGTAAAAGAAGTTTGCAAAGCACTGTGTCACATTGCCGATGCGCTCAAACATGTGCAGCTAAACCTACTCCTTTACCCTGTTGAGAAAATGCAGGAACAAACGAAAAAGCTCTATGCTCATATAATCGAATTTACGACTCGTGCAATAAAGTGGTACGAAAAACGGCGTGCTTTGAAAGCGTTTTCAGTCATCTCTAGCTCGCCTCAATTAAAGTTCAGAGACGCGGTCGAGAATATCATAGACACTAGTCGTCGCATTGATCCATTGGCTTTAAGCATGAGCCAAGTAGAGGTTCGTCAAATGAGAATAGAATTAATGGATACTCGAAAGATAGCCGAGGAGATCAAAACAAAATTAGAAGGTAAAAGCTATCAGAATAGCAATTTCTAAGAGCCTATACTAACATAAAGGCCCAGAGTACAGTAAACTACATTACTCGGGGCTTATGGACACAAATCGACAATTGTCAGCAGTCCAATTTTCTCAGCTGTTAGACTTTGTATCAAAATCCATGATACCTAGTCCTGAACTGGTCCGTCAAAAATACTGTTCAATGAGAAATCTCCGTTACCGACGGGGCATACATATCTATGATCGCTGTCTAAACTTGCCACAACTTCAAGATTGGGGTGCCACGGGAGAATCTTCGCAAATATTGATTTGGGGGTCGTTTAAAGATCGCCATCTAACCCGCGATTTTGCCGTTGACATGATTGATGTCATCTCCAGTGCCGGAGTTCCTGTAGTCTGGGCTTTAGATCCAAATCATGATTGCGAAAAACCCTTTATCTCTATCGATGTTTTGAAATACACCGTATCACAGATTCTCAAACTGAACCATTCTATGTTCAATGAGCGTTCTGCAGCACTGAACACACCACGGTTTCAAAGTGCGACCTCTGAAGCCGAGTGGATTGCATTACTAGGTTCAGCCCTGGAAGGAATACATCAGCTTTACATTATCATGGATTTGGGGTTACTTGACAAGAGCGGGACACCATGGATCTCTTGGTTCGAAGAATTCAACAGCCTTTTCCAATCACTCAGCGCAAGAAACACGGCTACTATTTTGAAAATCGGATTTATAAGCTCATCAGGTACTCGGGAAGATGCGTCTAGTGGCATTATCAGGGAAACTATTCAGCTCTCCTCTAGAACCAGACAAAGAGAGCGAACCTCTTCCAATCGATCCTTCAAGTTTAGGATAAAGAAAAAGCAAAGAGAGACAAGAACGCTTCATACAGCACTCCAAAAAGGATATAAGAAGAGACAAGTAATTTAAAGTAGGTATCTTGTCGGCGTATTACAGTGCAATGTTTCAGTCAAATTTTAACTATGTATACTAATTAGATACAATCAAGACGTCATGACCAATTTCGTATCAAGAAGCCGACTCCATTGCGTTCATGAGGTGGGTTGGCTGCCAAAATAGGTTTGTGGGCAAAATAAATCTAATTTATTATATCTAAGTTAAAAGTTGGATATAGTAAGATGACTAGAATCTACCAGTCCCAGATGGATGCCTCTACGAGTGCAAACGATTCTTTCACAATATTTCAGAGATTATAGGGTAGGCCAAGATGTAAAAACAAGAGAAAGTTGGGAACGACGCAGGGACATTTTTGCGGGGAGTCGCCAATACCACGTTGATTGAAGAGTGGGGGTTGCCTAACTACAGCCCCTGTTACAGCCCCCATTACCGGGGCATTTTCAATTGGTGGCTCATGTTTAAGCATCACAAAGGCGACGTCGATGGGGTCAATTTTACTACGCGTTGCCCTTTAAGCTTGTTCAGTTGACAATGACAAATGCCTCTTATTTCCCCCCGTTTGTATATTTGTAATTTAATACTATTAATAATATTCTTATTTCATTTACTCGACGATGCTATACTCATTTTGGCATCAATTGCCGTCGCTTTCGGAAGCCTGCCTCTCGCTTTCGGTTTTGCTCTTCAGTCGCCATGATATAAAGGTGACTGATCCCAAGGGGTAGAACAGACGAAATCATTCATCTTTACTTCCATATCAAACCCCATACCCTATCTGAGCTCATCGGAAAAGATGCTATTGTCTCAATTCTCTCTCGCTGCAGCAGCACTGCTTCTGCAGACGCAGTTGGCCTCCGCGCAATATCAGGAGCTGTCGTCAGGTTTTAATTCTACCTACTCTATCACCAGCTCCAAGATTGCGTCATTGAATCTGACAGCTGAGGATGTAGACAATCTCAACATTGTGGTCAGACACGAACAGTCTCAGCGTGCCAATGGTGGTGTCAGTCAAGACTCCTTCTATCAACTGCCGCCGCTCACAAACACATCGGGGCCACTCGAGCCGGGCCAGATTTTAAAGGTTCAAGAGCTCACAAACATGTCCAGCTTTAGCTTGCCGGCAAACACTGCTCTCTCACGCTTCATTTATACCACGACAAACGCGAATGGCACAGTAATTCCTGCGACAGCCTTCATTCTCTGGCCATTTCAGCCTAGAAAGTTTGAAAACCCTGAGCTTAACGGAAATGGCACCAAAATCAAGGCCTCTGCAATCCTCTGGACCCATGGCACGTCTGGACTCTCAGCCGAAGCAGCTCCATCCACCAATCGTGTCCTGTGGTACGGAGTGGATGCCGTGTTCCCCCTTGTCCAGGAAGGCTATGCCGTGGTAGCTCCAGATTATGCTGGTCTTGGAATTCTGCGATCCTGGGATGGAAGTGAGATTCCTCACCAATACGGTCACTCCCATACCATGGCACACGATTCTCTCTACGCCATGGAGGCTGCTCTTCAGGCATTTCCAGACACACTGGACGAAAGATACGTTGTCATGGGCCACAGCCAGGGAGGCGGTGTCGCATGGGCTGTTGCCGAAGTCCTTGCTGCCGAGAAAGAGAAGTTTCAACACGTTGGTAATGGATACTTGGGGACCATTCCGGCTAGCCCGGTTGTGAACATCTTCAATACTGTACCCGACAACACCAACGTATTTGTGGGGCTGGCCTTGAAATCCATCTTCCCATCGTTTCAATTGAGCGACTGGCTCACAGACCTCGGAGTTGTGAGGGCATTGTATTTGAAAAATGATCTGGGTGGCCTAGCGACCCCCGCTTTTACCCTGTTCAAGACTCCGTCGGAAATTATCAAGCCAGGGATTAATGAGACTTGGTACGCAAAAGCATTTGCTCAGATGGGAAATCCAGGGCACAGAGCGTCCAGGGGATCGATGCTGGTTCCACAAGGTTCCAACGACGCTTTGGTCCTGTACGACGATGTTCGTAATGCTGTGAACGAAGCCTGCAGGATTAGCCCCGAAGGAGACTTGGAGTTTTATGTTGTCAATGGTGTTAGTCATGTACCGGTTTTGGGCGCTTCGAGACACGTGTGGATGAAGTGGATTGAGGATCGGTTCGAGGGTAAACCGTTGCAAAATACAGGCTGTGTCACTACTGTAGTCGACAGCTGGCTTCCTATGGATCACTACATCTTATCCGGTGGCTATTTCCCAGAATGGGTTGGCTCAGAGGCGAAATATGCGTACGCGGCGATGATGAATAGTTAATTAATGACACCATTGTTCTGTATATAAAGAGCTTATATATTTAAATGAACAAACCGCAAAGTAATATTTCATAATTGTCCCTACTCTTTCGGTTTTGAAATAAGCTATAGGACCAAACACCAGCGTTTTCCTCACATGTACCGATGTCGCCCGGGCAGTAACCAGTAGATGGTGAGGGCTTTGTGGATTGAATCATTGACTCAACATCAGCCTGGCAGTACTTTTGCAACGCTTCCTACGTCAAAAGGGCGACTTGAGCGCTGCTTTGAGAATTCTTCGAATTTGATGCCAGGATGTGGATCTCCCTAGTGGGTACAGCCGAGCGATCAAGAGCTTAATGTCATCTATTTACTCTACAAGGTTGGGCTTGCACATTCAGGATCATGAAGAAGTTTGATCAGACAGGAACTTTGCCAGGGGCTATAGCTTTAGTTTAGGAAGAATATTCATTTATTATATTGCAATAATTTCTCATTTATCAGTATGAAGAGTGAAATAAGATGCGCTGTCTATTTCTGGCCACTACGAATGGTGAATTAATCACAGTCTTGTAAAGGTAGTCTGCTCAACCCGCAGATCTGCATCAAGCTTCCACCTCACCTGATTAAACGCGCCGTCCACAAGACTATCAAAGTCAAGAACAAAGCAGTCCCACGTAGAAATATAGGCAGAATAACCCTTGGCGATGCAGCTATCGCGAGTCTCGGGAAGAAATGTCCAGCTGTTGTGGTGGTAGTGGTAAAGGGTAAAGTTTTGCTCCGGTGAGTCATTAATCTGCATATGCAGAAGCGGGGTTTCATCTTTGATGACGGAGATTTCCAGTTCTGTAGCCAAGCCCTTGCAAGCGTATGTACCAGCGTACGTGGTCAGGTTGGCAGCATACGTACCCAAGACTCGGCGTGATAGCCAGTCATCTCTGACAGTGGTCCATCTGTTGTGGGCATTATCTACGAGGCTTTTGGTGATCGCAATCATGTCCACGCGTGGTTTCAAGTCAAAGAGTTCTTGAGCAATCAGCTGAGCCACAATGTTGGTTGGATCACCGTTGATCTCGTACGTGGTGCAAAGAACAACGATGGCGGTGTCTTCTTCGGGAAAAGTCCAGTAAACCGCAAGGAATCCACCATAGTCCCCCGTATGGCCAATGACAACCCTCGAAGCGGAACCACGGCCCAGAACGTATGACGAGTTGTTGATTTCTTCGTTGCTGACGGTGTTAATTTCAGGAGTCGGAAAGTTATACGTGTACAGCCCCGTGGCGTATTTTTGCTTGGGGTCTTTGGCAAGAGGGGAGTAGGACTGCTGGATGATCTCTAGGGCTTCTTGTAGTTTTGAAGGGATCTCGAGGGTTCGTGCCTTCTCAGCAGAGACGAAGAAAGCGGTCAGCCAGGAAGCCCACGTCATCTGCTCAGCTTTGGAGTACCTCCAGACCTTTATTAAGACGTCAGCCCAAGTGAGCATGTCTTTGACACAGGATCGCATGGAGCCGGAGCTGTCAAATGCATCACCATCACCGAATGGTGGAAGAGGATTGGACTTGGGAGACCTATCATCAAAAATGAGATAGGTCAAAGCAAAGTTGTCGTCGGGAGGGTAAGTAAAGTAACTACGGTCCATTCACAACTTCGAAAGCACGTTATTACGAACAGAAGTCCCAAAGGAGACTCCAGTTAGCCTCGTGATGAGGACGCCGGCCAAGGCAAAGAGCCAGTTGTTGTACTGCCACTCTGAGCGAAATTCGGCGACCTTAGGCAAGTGGTTGAATATGTGGACAACATCGTCGTAGCGAGCAAAAACGTTCCCGTTCTTGCCCACCACGTCGTAGATCAAATGGTTGAGGCCGACACAGTGTGAAGCCATGTCCCGGACGGTCATGTTCTGGGCCACCGCGAGGTTGGAGAGCGTTTGAAGCTCTGGTATCTTGTCGGAAACAGGAGCATTAAGATCTAGGGCGCCATCTTGGGCCAAGAGGCTCAAGAGGGTGGCGGTAAAGGCTTTAGTGCACGAGCCGATGCCGTAGATTGTGTTCTCGTCGGGCTCACGGCCAGCCTCGTGGTTGGCGTAGCCAAAGCCCGAAGGACGGCGCGCCAAAAAGGCGGCGGATTTCTTCGATGACCGGGGCATTGTCCTGGAGTTTGAGGGCACGACGGTCAGTAAGCAATTGCAGTTGCAGGTGCAGAAGCAACAGCACCCCGGTGCTAGCGGCGAGGGAGGAGGGGTGGGCACATTTTGTACGCAGAAGGAGACGTCATTTCGGCAGCAAAAAGGCTATGCTGGGGCACACGATTGTGGACGCTAAACAGGGCCAAGAGAGTGGCGAGAACGGCCAGATCTAGCAGCGGCCTTATTGTGGAAATGCGACGAAAATAGCAGGACATGTCTGGGGAGCAGGAAAAAAATAAAAAGCGACATGGCACTCACCACACGGAAAGAAGCAGCACTGGCGTATCTCTCTAGTTGCTTGCATCAGCCAAGAGTGAGTTGGTCAAGTTCCGGCCAGATGCGCTACCTAAGTGAAGTCAAAGTTAATCACTCGGCGGAGGTGTGGTCTGGATGCACTCAAAACTAAGAAACAACATTATAGGTAAAAGAATAAGAAAAGCCGAAAAGGTCGCGAGTCATGCGATATAGTAGTAACTGCCGTGCGTTCAAACGCAGCAGAGAAATTGGGATGAACAACATATCACTGAACTGAAGCCGTAAATATATCCTCGCTGTTTTGTTCAGCCAGATGCTGCAGGCTGTGGGACAGCTCCAAATACTGGGCGGCAAAAAGATAAAAAGCCAGGCCTGTTACAACTCCTACCTGTGTCAAGCTTCGAATGGCATACCGCGTCCCAACACCCTCACAGCTTCCACCTACTTCTCATAGACTCAACTTGCTCTGATGTGGCTGAGAACACAATCGATTCCCTTTTTGGGTGATGTGGCGCAGTGAGTAAAGGCCTACACCGAAATATGTTGGCTGAAGTAAAGTACATAACAAGAATTACCTAATTTTACTATTTCCCTGCCTTGTCTCTGCCGTATTAGCCCTTGGGATCACATGAAGTGGCAACGTGTTTAATAAGTGGGAAACAGTCATTTGGAACCTGGAGCAGTCATTCCCAAAAGCACGGAGCTGAAAGGGAATTGTCTTAAACAGCCCAAACTCTCCTTTTCAGCCCTAATATAGCGCTTGTGAAAATTCTGGGTGTGTTTGACATCAGAAGGGTGCTTTTGCGGCTAGTTTGCAACAGCTGCAGGTACGAGACAACACAAAGCGATCTAAAATTTGCTAAAAGTTGGATGCTGCGAAACTTGGGGAATCGGGCGCTGAACTAGCCATTCATGGTTGGTACTTGCCAAATTCAAGCTTTGTGGCGACCGCGAATCTACCCGCTATTGGACGAGTCTCACACTACAGGCCTAAAACGCCATTCCTCGGAATTCGACACGGCAAACCTGCTCCGTTCATTAATGGCTTGTTTGTTGATGGGGGACTAACAAGAATTCACCCATCCATCTGCCATAAAAGGGGGAGGAAGCTGTAAATAATGGATAATGTCTCTTCTCCTTAATCATCTGGTCATGTACATCTTTTTGTAACATTGCGACATCAATTCCTATCATTATGGCTTGTTCAAGTCGAGCGCTTATGCTCGGTATCATCTTGTCTATCCTATCTCTCTGCTTCCCTTCAAATGCCGCATCCGTACCTAGAAGCGACTGCTGTACCTCCAAAGATATCGTTTCTATCGTCAAGCTTCTGTCTAAAGATCCGACCTGTGGCGATGATGTCTGCAAAAGGTTGCTGCACCGCAACCCCCCTAGCCCGGTAACAACAACAACATCAAAACCGATAAAGACTACCTTGACAGCGACCGATACGAATCCCGTGACCGTGAAGAAAGGGGAGGCTCTCGCTGTTGTCTCTTCGACCAAATTCAGCACCGACATCTCTTCTGAAACTGCTACCTTGTCATCCGCGAGAACGGTGGTCATTACGTCAACCGCGTCTGCTACCGTGTTTGTGACTGATGTCGTGACCCAAGCTCCACCAAGCGTTACAGTGTGAGTAGACAACCTGCCTAGCCAAGAGGCCGAACTGCGGGACTTATCACTGACGCGACTCTCCAATGCAGGACACAATATACAGCAACATACATGTACAAGCGAAACAGGCCCGCTTGTTTGGGAGATATTTACCCTGGATTGCCTCACGAAATCCAGGGTATCAAATTGGACGAAGCGACAGAAGCCTGTGAATGCTACTTCAAGTCCATGCCTACACCCACGTTCACTGTAACAAAGACAGTTACTAAACGCGCTACTGTCACGATCCACCCGAAATCTACTACGATCCCTGCTACTACAAGCACCTCGATTAATACTCTGGAGAAAGATGTGACACTATTCGAAACCGCCACGATCACCGATTATACAACTGTCACAGTTACGGATGATGTAATATTGACGGAGACCGACACTCAAACAACTACGTTCATACCACCAGCTGCTACCGATACTGTGGATATACTCGTGAATTACAACCTCGTATATGGCAACGCCCCCCTCTGTGCTTATAACAGATACTACGCCGCACCATCTGTTACTGGAAGTTACGACAACAACTATCAACAAGCCTTCCGAGAATGTCAAGATGCTTGTACTGCCGACCCTAAGTGTAAATTCTTTGCTTTCTCGCACTTCAACCCAGCCTTAGCTCGTGGCTTTGCTGGCTACGAGTGTGACTTGGACAGTCAGGCATTCGACTCCTCCCTTTTACAATGCAATTATGTCACCGATTACTTCGTGGCATATAACAAAGTATAAATATGAATAGAAGTGAAGGGTAAATAGGTGGAGGAGGGTTTGTGTTGTTTCTATATGATTTAGCTTGTCCATTTGTTGCCTCCCAAGAGAATCTGGGCAACTATAATTACATATTCTGCCATATATGCAATAATTTTTAGAAAGTAATTTACATCTCCAGTTAAAATAAGACCAATCCAGACCACAACTTAATAGGTATATGCCTTTGACAAAACATAGGCGGCGGCCTCATTGACTCTCTTCGAGTAGCTCAAATGCTCAACTGATTGCCCGGTTCCTCCAAGACAGAGGTCATCCTCGGGGTTGCACAGAATCAGAGTCTTGTTATCCATTCCGTTAAGTGGAGCAGGAGACAGTGGATCACCAAAGGTCACGCCCGAGCTGACCTTTTGAAGGATGACGGAGGGCAAGTAGTTGGCGGCGTTGTGTGCCAGCAGTGCGCCCTGAGAAAAGCCAGAGATGGTAATCTTGGTCTTGGGACATTTGACCGCCACAGCTGCAACTTCAAAGGCCCTTTAAGAATACGGTTAGCAACGCAAAGCACACGAGAAAGGCATAAGTCACATTTTGAGGCTGCCATCGGGATCGCCTCCAAGCTGGTATCCAGTCATGTTTGCAGCGTACTCAACTCCCTGCATGGATATGGTCTTTTCACCAGCCTGCTCCTGCAAAGCACCCAAAAACATTGGGCCAACAAGAATGCCAACGTTACCAAGCTCATAAGTTCCTTTCGCGAATACCACAGTGATGTCGGTGCAGCGAGTGCTGTTCAGAGCATCTTCCTCGGGATTGATGGAAAATTCCTTGGCCAAGAGTTCCCAGGTTTCGATCATCCCAGTTGTGTTGGTGCAGAGGGTCGTGTTTTGTGGGAAAAGCTCAGTGATGCGTGCGATGAACTTGGTCACGTCAATCTCTGAGGTTGATCGGACCACAGGCTTGGCTTTCGCCGACATGCCGAGGAGAGGGAGGAGAAGAGCTGAAAATTTCATGATGATGGTGAGAAGAAATTTCTATCTGGAAGACGGTTCTTTCCAATGTTGAGATGATGAGTTGAAAAGTGTTCATTGACTGGCTTCAGCAATGCCTTTTTGTACACGGCTACGTTCTTAAGAATTTCTCATTGTCTGAATCTGAAATTTAGAGATTAATCATCACTATATTTAAGCCTTTTCCTCTTGTATCAAGCACAAGGCTTCAATATTCAAGGATTTGAGCCATGCTTAGAAATCTCATCGTCTTAGACGTTTAGAGTTTCTATCGCGCGCGGTTGGCTGTCATGGGGCTGACCCACCCGCGCGCACACCTCGCTCAACGATTAGTTCACAGTCCCCAGCTTTGCTACAAGACCGAAAAAACCACGATTCTCATGACTTTCTGGCTAAGATTTAAAAAAGTGAAACGTACACATAAAAATATATTGCGCTGGATTCACAACATTCTTGCTACTTTAGCTTCTAACGTATGGAGGAAATTTGCCCCTCCTAGAATCAGCATCTGTCTTGATATTGCTCCCAGCCTGGCAGACACAAATTCGGACCTCTCGCAGGTAAGAATACTTTGAATCCCAATCCTAATACAAATATCAGTCGCCTACGCCTATTTCCATAGTCGCACAAATTAGAGTGGAAATCCTGGGGCCGCGTAATTTCTCGTCCCGACCATCGGATATGGAACCCGATCCTGGTTCAAACAATACGGCTCGCTTTCGCATTTATTTCCACAACTCAACTGATGTAATGCGCTGCCCCGCCGCTCGGGGATTTGGCTTCCGACTACTAGCATGGTCTTTAAATTCCTTTACATTTAATTAAACGATGATGGTGATGACTTTAGCACTTGCCTTCCTGTGTTGATAGTGACCTGCAAATTTGCTCGAAATAGCTTTGTATCATGTTGGCAGAAATAAACGAAGGGCTCTCGACCTATATACCCCCAAGCATATTTTACTTCCTGAAACAGTCCTAATAATCACTAGAGAAAAGGCTCAATAATGGTCATACCATTGAAAGCTTGTAAAAAACAGAACAAAGAAGAATCCAGAGCGCCTGGGTGACATACCCTAGACTGCCACTAGCTCCGGTCTGGATTACAGCAGTATGAGAAAAGAAACATGGCATGCAATGCAACTAGGTAACCTCTTAGCATAAAACACACTGAAAGGGTTATTTTGAGAGAGTAGTAGTAGTCACTTGATTATAATCGTTTGACGACCGTAGATCTGCCGTGTGGCGAATGCTGTGGAGTGTACTGCAGAAAGTGTCATACGCCTCCAGAAGCCAAAATGTCAGCTTATTTTGTGAGAGCTGACCAGAGCGCCATTCGGCACTACTCTCGGCAAATAGACTGATTACACTTGAAAGTTTGTACTACAAGTAAAACATGTTTTTGTTTCTCACCGACTGTTGTGTTTCGTGGCTTGAAGGGAAAAGGGCTCGTGAACGGTCTCGACACGGTCTATTCGTCCGCTGAACCGAATGTCTCAGCATGCTCTCAAGTCTTTTCTACTTCCAGTCATGAGCTACATGTGGTACATGAGGGACGGGGATATGACGTAAAAGCGTTATTCAATTTGTCATGGATTTATTTCCTCACTTCAGACATCTCGCTGTTACCTGATATCTAGTTGTACGAGCTCGTATCACATGGTATAAATATTCCATATTTCCTCTCCTCTCCAACGACCCCAATGATCCAAAATATCATGAGAAGTTCTGGAAAATCACCATTCTCACATTTATTTCTGGTAAGCTGTCCGGATTGACTCAAACTACTCCAATAATAACTTGATCATTCCTGTAGCCCTCTAACTCAAAGCTTGTTCAAGATGAAATTCTCGTCGACTACTCCTATTCTCGTTGTCCTAGCGTCGGCGGCATCTGCTCAAAAGCAGATGCAAATAAACTACTACAGCGACTCCTGTAGTTCCTACGTTGGTCAAGTGGACGTCACATGGGCCACGCCGCTGTGGGGCGGGCAAAACAACTGCTACAATTACAACTATGGAAACAGCGTTAATATAGCAAACTGTTACAAAGCATCCTGCTTGTGCAATTTCTTCTACCAGCCAAATTGTCAGGGAACAGCTACACAGCAAGCCCGGAACAATGGGCCATGTATTGGGGGTGCCTCACAGCTGAAATCATTTGCGTGCTATTACACCTAGATTGTATTGTGGGTGACTTCTGGACATTATTTCCAGAAGGTCAGAGTGTTTAAGTACCCATGTGGCACAGAATGGACCTAAGTAGGAGATTTGATATGAAATCCAACCTCATGGATTTGGCCAAGAGCAATTACTTTTCGGACAATGAAACGAACCGAGTTTTGCTACTTCAATCAATTCATGTGTCAATAATATGCACACTTAGGTCCATGAGATATGCAAAACCATTCCTATTTGTCGTGTTGTCGCGTTGCTAGGGACTAGTTTCATGCTTGAGTCATCAGAGTAAGCTCGGTACTTTTAAAATCATAGCATGCACAAAGTATGCATAAATCCGATTCACAAAGTTGGGAATAAGATTAGACACTAAAATAAGATTAATGATTTGGACTGATTTATCATGCTGACTGGACCAGCTAAATCATGGACTAGTGGAAGATTTGATTTAGGAATCTGGCTAACATCGCAAAATTCCGTCAAGCAGTCAATTCGAGTACTATGTTGGCACGCGTCCTACGCGGTGCTAAAGATCCCAAAATGTCATGGGGGAGAATATTAGTGACGTTATTATTCTATATACTCTATTGGATGTTGGAACATTGGCCCAATCATCATCGCCTGGAGTCTTTGCCTACAATCTCCTCCACCTCAATTACAGTATCGTTTCGTACATAAATGCCGGCCATATCACGATCATCATCTCTACTCGATCCCTCAGAATTGCAATAACGACTAGAAATGACTGTATGGATGCCTGCTGGACTCTGCGCATGCACATGGTCAAATTCTGGCATGTCAGGCATGCCATGCTCTGGGTCTGCTAATTGATGTGTTGAACTCGACTCGTCAGCATCTGCATCCTTGGTTGTTCGTGTCAATGTAGTTAATCGAATAACATTGCTTGGTCGGCTGATTGGCTGGCTGCTGCCAACAGAACTGAGGAATCGGGCGGGAAGAATGCGACGGAAGACCGGTCGGAGAAGCGGGAAGCAAGCTAACAGAGATATCGTTAGTGAATTATGTCGAGAAACAGGAGTTGCGCCGTGGTTACTTACCAGAAACAATGGCAATATTGACCTCCACTGCTCCCAGGATACAGTACATTGCGTAATAATACGGCATCTGTGTGGTATTCGCGGGATAGTTGATAAGCTCCACGAGAACGAATGCTGATGCAACACAGACACTAAATCGTAATGATTAGTCTTCACCCACAAAACACCCGAAAAATCGTAGATCCTTACATGGTACCTAGAACAAAAAGAGCCGCAATCGCGATCTTCTGCCCAAGCCGGAGGCGGAGTTGGAATACTTCGACGATGGGGAGAATCAGAATGGCCACATCCATCAAGAAATGAGTAATGATGGTGCCGAAGAAGAATTGCTCGCTGTTAATGTTGCAGACAGCATTCTTAATCGTGTGGTCCCAAATAGCTTGCACCGGAACACAGCGGAAGATCAACATAAATGTGCGCAGGATGATCCAAACGACCGACATAGCAAGCATTACCAGGATGGGGATTCTAATTTTCGATCGGCCAAATAGCCGCCAATAAAACGAAAGAATAGATATCTTCGAAGTAGCAAGCGAGCTGGCATAGCACAGGGAGTTGAAGAACCCGAGCAGTCTCGAGTGATAGAGAATATTTTCTCTGATCTCGTCGCTAAGTGAATCGGGCATCATTTTGCCCAGGTACCAGTGGCGAGTCCCTATACACAAACGATGAGTCTCCAGAAACGGATTTTGGAAAGTTAGTGGTTCAGTTATTTACATTCTATCAAGATGCCACAATAGCCGGTCGCGAATAACTGGATTTACGATTTGTCTTAGCAGTTTGTTTGAGTTCATATAGTTTAGGCCATTGACTTACAAAGGCAGCTACACAAAAGTAGTCATCGAACCACCAGTTAACCTTGGTCATACGCCGGGCAACGACACGCATCATCAACGCCAAGATGGCGGCGATCCATGTGATGCCGATGCCGACATAGATGTTGGTCTGGAGCCCAACCATGGTTGAACTTGGTCGCCTGGTCGCGCCGTCGTTCTCATACAAGGTCTCTTCGTCTTGGTGGGGTTTTTTCCAAAGACTTTCTTTACTCGGCAAGCCAACGTGGGTCGATCATTGCGAAAAAAGAAAAGAGCCTTGTCGCGACCAATGCACCGGGTGGCATGGGATCTGCATTTGAACAACATGAGCATCTACGTACTGGCCCCTAGGGAGACAGGAGGGGCCAGGGTCCACTACCCCAGAAGGCAGAACTGGGGAAGACGCTGTGGCGTTTCGGCTGATAGGTAGCCCTCTCTCAGGACGCTACGTCCACCGTTGGGAACTGACTCGCTCACCATCGTGGCTGGCGCGCCTTGGCTGAAAGTGGCATAGGGGCAGGCCATGTCCTTCAGCTGTCTTTGATAGGGCCTGCGGCTATGCCCAGTCGGGCCAGGCCCCCGGTTTCCCCGGGACAGCTTATCGACTCGAAACCGCGAGAGCAGTCACCGAAGCTTTAATTCGCCCATTCTACGAGTGATGGCTGCATCCATTCCGTCTGCACTTGCAGCGGCCATGACGACTTCCCGCTCTCTCGACTCATGGCCCTTGTTTAGGTGCTGGAAGCTAAGTGAGATGGGCAATTCGTACACCTCGCTTATCTGTCGTGCCATTGCGGTCCCGAAATTATATGCCAAGAAGATGGTTCACTGATAGCTCGACGGATCTCATTCCGCCCGAGCAGCAACCCGAAAGAGGAACAGCACGGCTGTGGCCCCCTTACTCAAGTGATCTGATCGTGTGCCTGGCTGTTGCACCGGCAGTCGTATGTATATTTCAGATGTCGGATGAGCCAACCCTCATCTGGCAAAACAGATAACGAGGCGAGGGTTAGGCATACCGGGAGACCCTTGTTTTCATCGAACTCTATTTCCAAGGTGGAAATTGACGGGACACTTGGGCCCGATGCATACGCGTTTCGTGTGCGATGCGTCTAGAACAATTCAAAGCGGAATGTCGGGATCAAGGCATCCGAGCCGTGGCGTATCTGCTGCTGCGTTAATTGAAGACGAAGGATTTTCTCGAATCCTTGTTCCTGCAGCTGCCCCTACATTAGGCATTAGGGGTTTTCAGGGGTGTTATCGACCAAAAGATAAGAACCATTTCATGCAGGCAGAAGAGGCTCTCTAGCAGATACAGTGAGACCATTTGAGCCCAATCATTAAAACGCGACAGCCTTCAATAGTACCTTGATAAAGTCTCCTTGGTGATCATTTCGATAACTGCCGTCCCTGGTCGACGTGGCACGGTTTCAGTGAGAGGGATTCTGCAACGACCTCACCAACTCAAGCGTGAGCCTAAGCGTTGTGGCAAGCAGCCAAAGAGGATTGATTGGTGAACAGCCAGAGCCAATGGCCATGTTGAAGGTTAGTCAGCGGAGAATATTGAAAATCACTCGCCCAACCGATCAATAGCGAGGCGTATATGTGGCGGTGGCTTTCACTCAGGATGCCCGCTAATGTCGCCCTTCGGAATACGAGACGCCTCGCGCTCATGTGTCATTGGAGTGGCTTGAGCGACTAAAAAACCGCGCTCTATTCGACGCAAGCGATGGAGAGCCAATCCAAATACAGGTCGGATCTTTCCGTTCTTTTTCCATTCCGTGCTTCTACGCCTTTCGCAAAAAAAGAAAGTCGGAGCCGTTTTCTCGGGATGTGGTCGGGATTTCAATTTGTTGCTAGCTCTACCGTTGAGGCCCTAACGGCTTGTCTTTTCTTTTCTTTTCTTTTTCCTTTTCAGATCTTGGTAAACAAGTACCCATCGCCTCTGCATCTAAAAGAAACGGCACAGTCGCAGCGTGTTCAGCCTCTCCATTTTCTACTTTAAGAGATCCTGAAACGTCACCAGAGTATAGAGACTCATACTCAAGTCCAATGCAGATTATACTTTTTGGGTTGCGCCCAATTTGCATCGTGGGCTATAGTCTAACTGAACCATTTGCTGTCCTTTCGCCTGGGCCAAAGGAGCCAATCTACACCACTTCCCTGACAAGGCCTTTAAGGAATAACCCGCTGCTATAATTTAACTGGACGTGGTATTTAGGCCATCTCAAACGGCTGAATTAGGGGGGCAGCATGAATCCCTCCATTACACATGTGGAGTCGCAGATGCAGTCGAAATCTCGAAATGTGTCGCCCTCACAATCATCACCCTTCTCGCCCGCCTCTCCAATGCCACTCACTGTAGATATTCCCAACTAGAGCGCGACGGTTCTAGCTAGCATCTTCAATGATCTTGCTGATATAGTACTAATAAGTTGATTCCCGAAAAGACGAGCAAATCTCCTTGGGCGCCTTTCATGTCTTTGTTTATCACCTATCACCATGGCTGATGGTCTTAATCGCTACGCATGCCCCCGAGAAAATAGTCAAGACTCACCGGTGCTACTTGCCTATCCAAGGTGGAACACGTATTTTCGGGGATTTTACTTGAAATGGTTTGCGGCCATCCGCGGTGACGATTCTTAATTGTCCCATTAAGAGATTAGAGTGTGCGTAGGTGATGCTTCCAGTGCCGCTAAAAGCGCCCAAACCATTTCGGCTACGAATGAAGTCATGCACGGGGACAATCCAGCAAACGCCACGCACTGACTTAGGGCAACTACTGGACGCTACTCTAGAATTCGTCGTCAACTATGAGTCAGTAAACGGCTTTTGTCGTTCCTATTAATTTTTTTGGAATAGTAAACTAAAGCTGTTGAGCTTTTGCTCCACTTCATGTAGCCGTAGCCGATGACCCAAGTGTCATATGCATGATCAAACCATTGGATTCCCCACCAACCTGTTATTGAAGACAAATCGCCGTAAGTTAAGAGTACATGCTATCAATTCAATATCCAAAGCTCTATGTCCTACCCTGCAGTAACAATACTCGCCACTTGCACCTAGGCTATCAATCGCAGTTCGGTTTGACCACGTCCTATGAAACCCCAAACTCGAGTGCCCGAGGAAAGATTTTGCGTTAGACAAGTATCCTGATCTATCAATTAAAAAACACTTGAGGGGTTTCTTTGTATGGGTAGGTACCACCAAAGCTATCTGGCCTTGGAATGCAAGTATACTAGTGCAACCCGAAAAGCCCCTCAATAATGACCCGTATTTGGTGGAAGTTGAGCGGCACGGCATCGACATTCGCGGGAGCGAACGGCGTATCACTTGCCCACAAGAACTGCGGCGCGACGCCGCGACATGCCATTTGTGGCGATAGGTGGAACAGCGAGAAACTCCGAATCCCACAGCGAAGGTGTCACTGTACTCTCATTTGTTCAACCAACAACAGATCGAGAACCCATAGCGGTACAAAGAATGAGGGATCAGCGCTCGGAGCGATTATCGGAGGTAGGACAACGTGGGAGTATAATTGTCCTAAATTATGGTAGTTGGGTTAGGAAGCTTTTACTAGCATCGTGACTGTTGGATTCTCGCCGTCCTTTCACCTGGTCATTAATGTACAGCGTATAGGTAGTACTAACGACAGGTCGCCTGTGAGAGTACCTACCTTTCGTGTATCAAGCAACCTAAATTGCACTGCCGCCTACCCTTTTGGCTTGGGATCAGAGTTGAGTTGTGCTTATCATATTCACAGCCGAATACCGGTCACTCGGGCATGCTTGTGTATCACATCTCGGCGCTATCGCTAAATTCCCGTGCTTCTACATCAAATCAAACACATCTCTGCTTTTCTCTTCGTGAGGGGTAAACTTGTTACACAAATGATAGTGCTGACCGGTACTCCACCATGCTTCCACACCGAGTTCAACACCGATCTTGCCTGTGTGTGATGTTATCAAATGGTCAATCTTATGTGTCATTATTGGCTATTGAATTAATGCAGTGTGGACTAGATTCTTGGTCACCCACTCGCAACGAGAAGAAACATGAGTTCCAGTCCGGTTTACTCAGAAGCTGATCTTGCCACAAATATATAAACGAGCCTTCATTCCCCTTATTAACCGTTATTTTTTCGACAGACCAGTAACTGTAACTTTCTTCAAACGCATCATTCTTCCATATCCTTCGCCAAAACTTCTCACAAGATGTCCCACAACACCCTCGGCAACGGTGAGTGGCTTCTCAAAGGCCAAAGCCTTTGGAGCCAGGACGGCTCAGTCGAACTGAAGATGCAGGGTGACGGCAAAATCGCCATCTACTGGGGTGGTCAGTGTCGCTTCCAGAACACTACCATGCAGCGAGGCGACATCAAAGGTATCTCCATGCAAGATGATGGCAATCTTTGCATTTAGTCAGTTAACCCGTCAATTGAATTTGTCTTTGCCCGGGCTGACTCGAGACATGGCGTAGTGATCAGAGCGGTCGGGCCACCTGGGCTACTGACACGGGTGGTACTGGGGATTCCACAACGATTCTTGCTGTACAGAATGATGGAAACGTGGTTCTTTATAAAGGCACTCCTATTTGGTCTAGCAATACCTGGAAGGGTTAAATGTTGATTTGACAAGCTGCGAAGGTCTATGACACTAGTTTTGGACTCGAAAACAGTCAGAAAGGAAGGTAGCAAATTGACTCGAGTTTCATCAGGAGCTATTCTTTGCTCACAATTGAGGGTTAATTCTTTTGCCAAGCATGCTGTGTGACAAATCATGTGCTCGTTCTCTTTCGTTGTCATAGCCACAATACAAGGATAATTTGCAATCGTGAATAATTTTCGTGAGCCTTTGCAGAATATGAACTGATCATGGGTAAATGGGGATTGTAAAAGCTTTCATACTAAAAATTGGTGCAACCAGTCTGCCTAACTGGTGAGGTGGGTGCTTGGCTTGTCTTATGCACATCAATGCTCATAAAAAACTGATTAATAATCGCAGTGATTGAAACCTTAAGGGATTTAGTTTAAGCATAATTTAAATCAAGTGCGCACATGGATTCAATTTCTTATTGATGTCAGTCCTTGAATTGGATTACACTTCAGTCAATTGTTAGCCAATGCGGCGTCTCTCAGATCAATCTCAAACACCAGACAGTGGACTGTTCGTTGCCATGTGAAGCCTCCCGTCGGAAGCCATGTTTATCGGTTCTATTGTCGAGGCTTTGGACGATTCGTGTTTCGAGAGTTCAAGCTCCGAGCTAATCTGGCTTAAAATCTTTTCCCACTCACATCGGGAATCGGGCGCATCAAACCAGACTGGAACTGACGTAAAGCGTCCAAACCGCTAAGCCACTTGCAATTAATTCCGCATTTTAGTAACCTGTGCCGTGGAGCTTCCGATGCATAATTGTTGTTCCATGTCTGTTTGAAGGCTGGGAAGGTTGAAATCGGGGGCTTCCAGAGCGCTAATTGATCCCAAGCCGGCCTAGTTCCGATGCCAAGTCCAATCTTTATTTGCAGATCTAACAAATACGGTTGTTAACGTCAAAGTCACGTCCAGCCAAGCATCGCAAGGAATGTTTTGCAAACTGTAATCGTCCCTTTGCCACTCGC
The DNA here is from genome assembly GCA_013403825.1 of Calonectria pseudoturangicola. Classification (NCBI taxonomy): domain Eukaryota; kingdom Fungi; phylum Ascomycota; class Sordariomycetes; order Hypocreales; family Nectriaceae; genus Calonectria; species Calonectria pseudoturangicola. Next base: position 196,305 of record VTGA01000028.1, read on the forward strand.
TCTCTAACTCATAAATGACCCAACGCCGTTCGAAATTCAATCGTGTCTTGGATCTCGCTTTGTCGAATCCAACTGCGGGGTCTCAGCTTTATTTCACTACCACGTGACCAATGCTTCATACGATAACCTCGTTTCCCAGTAGGCCACACTGATACCAACGGGTAGCTGCTTTCAGCGATGGTTTCCGCTGGTACAGGGCCGGTTCCAGTTTTGGTGTGTATTCTTCATACTTCAATTGCAATTAATTAATCTAATTCCTGGACTCAGGCCGCTGGTTGGAGTCTAATCTTTCTCGCTGCGGTTCTCATCATTGGCCGCCTTTATCTACGACTGAAGGTCCAAGGAAGGCCATTGATGCTTAGCGACATATTTATAATTTCAGCATGGATATGTGGTTGCGCGACTACTTCGATTTGTGTATCACTGAAGATTCTTCACGCACTTGACCCAGAAGTTGGCACAGACTTTAAGAATTTTGATGGCAACCACAGAGATGTTTCCACGATTCTGCTGGTATGTCGGGAGCATATTTGACATTAGAGGAATATTGATGGGATGCTTTGCTAACATAATTTGCCTTAGTTGTTTTGGTACAATCTGATTCCTTTTCACCTGACCATTTATCTATGCAAGGCAGCTCTCATGTCAATGTACTTGCAGATATTTGTGAACTTGATGAAAAAGAGACTTATTCTTCTGTGGGCAACAATTATATATCTTATTCTTGCATTCATCACAAGTATGATATTCCCGTATTCCCTCTGCCATCCAATTGATACTATTTGGTGAGTATGGTCCTCGCACAAGCTATCTGCTGTTCGAAAATAGGCAAAGGCTCATTGTGGTTTGATAGGGATCCGCGCAGCGGGCAATGCCCTGACTCAGTTGGCGAAATAATTTTGAAGGCAACTTGGGGGATGAATGCACTGGGAAATCTTCTTGGTAAAAAAAGGTGAACCCCAGTTTACGACTAGGTGATTGACAGTGGTTTTAGTTTTCCTCATTCCGTGGCTTATCTTACCAGAGTTGAAGATTCAGCCTGTGCTTAAAATTGGGATTTATTGCACATTTTTACTCGATCTCATTATGATCAGTTTTACTGTTGTCCGTCTCGTAATGATTATAAAAAAGGAAGTTGGAAACGCTGTTCCAATGAGCACGATAGGTTAGTTTGCCATGCCTGCTTATTGCACAAATCCATCGAGAGCAACCAAGAATTAACTCGTCACGAAAGTTTTTTGGGGAACCCTTGAATGCAATCTCAGTATTGTTGTTTCTGTTCTACCATCGCTAGCGCCTTTTTTCCTTGCTTCCCGCCGCGAGAGTACACAGAGATCAACGACACAGAAGAGAGCATCAGCAAGCCAACGGCTGTTGGAGGCATCATAAAAGGCGACACGATTATGGCGCGTTTTTGGAAGATTATTGGCAGTTCAGCGTTGCGCCACAGCATGAAAGGAGTTTACGCTATCTTACCTCGGCGATTAGATGCGCGGTCTAGAGCTGCAAGTCGCTTTCATATTTGGGTTTGCATACACTTATAGACATCTTAGATCGGCGTAGCCAATGGGTGTATAGAATCAGGATTTTTGGTGAGCTTTTATTATATCTTTTTATCTTCCTTCCACACTCTTGTTTGAATATGCCTCTATGAATATCACATCAAACACAGGCTCTCTTATCCATCGCTGCCACGGGCGACTCTAGCAACGTAACGATTTTCATGTAATCTTATTCTCAATCGCAAATCGGAATCATAAATTAACAAATGCAAACAAAGTTTTGGTTACTCACTCAGTTCTGTGTAAACCCACTTGAAATGACACCCCGCGCGTGCCACGGGAAACGCGTTCTTTGGGCCGAACATTTATTGTCAACATTATCTTTAAAACGTTCAATCCCCTCTTACGGATTAGATATTTCTTCAAATTCTCATTTATTTCGATCGTCATTTTTAAGTATTCCAATCACCATCATGTCACTCAAACCCTTTGCCTCAAAGGTCATCGCAATCACAGGTGCGGCGAGAGGTATTGCACGAGGGACTGCCATCTACCTCGCCGAGCGCGGAGCAACTCTGTCCCTCTCGGATATTGCGGAGGAGGGCCTCATTCAACTACGCGATGAAATAAACACTAGACTCCCCGAAGTCAAGCTTCTGATCGAGGTGGTGAACGTTGCTAATGCCGCAAGCGTTGATGCATGGATCAAAAAGACAGTTCAAGAATTCGGGAGTCTGCACGGCGCTGTCAACTTTGCGGGTGTTTTACATAATACCACAGCAAAATTCACTGACATTCAAGACGAGGACTGGAAAAGAGTCATCGATATCAATCTAACAGGCACCATGTACTCGATGCGATCCGAGCTCTCTGTCATGAATGATGGCGGTAGTATCGTGAATGCTTCCAGTGTGGCTGCACTGATGGCGGGACCTGGAGTGGTTGCATATGCTGCATCCAAGGCCGGGGTCATCTCGCTTACTGCCTCGGCCGCGAAGGAGGCGGGCAGTCGAGAAATTCGAGTCAATGCACTTTGCCCGTGAGTACTATCGCGCTTGTGAGAAGAACGATGATTCTGACCCTCATTTGCAGAAGTGGGATCGACACCCCGATGTTCCGGCAATTATCTGAGTCGGGATACACTGATGAAATGATCCTCGCTCCCCACGCTATCAAACGTTTCGGGAAGGTTAAGGAGGCAGCAGCATTGATTGCTTTCCTGTTGGGAGATGAGTCCAAATTTATCACAGGAGAAGCTATTCGGATTGATGGTGGCATGTGTGCCTAGTTGTTCTCGTAATAGCACATAATGTGGTAGCTCAGAATTCATATTTCAGATTACAGGCAATTGCGCTCGCTTGCGAAAGTATGTTATTAGCACCTAGAGGTTTCCAAATGTAAACCATGCGAATTGTTCTTTTATTTGTTTGTGAGTCGCAGCGTTGGAATGTTTGTGTGCTCTGACTGAATCCTATAAACTACCGACGCTCCACTGTTAGCACGAATAGAAGTCCTAGCAGGAGTAGAGGCTTTAATCCACGGTTTTTAGTACATACAAACATGTTTCTTTCATTTCCACAATTTTGTCAAGCTAGGAGTAGCAGCTGCTCAGTCAGAGGATGGTTCAATCATTACTCGCTCGCAAGCAGAGCTTGAAAGAATAAATTCATGACATGCGCCTACCCATTGCCTGTCTCAACAGCGAAGTCTCACAATCACGGGACTCGATAGATTCTGCCTGGCACATACTTGCATTTTGCTTCCCCGCTTTTGCTCTCACTGCGTTTTTCCTCCGCCAGCCGCAAGTGCGGTGGTGGCCTCAGAACCGTTACACCAAGACGTTGATTGGTTGCCGAGCCGTCAGAGGGCGGCCCATTTCGCAGATTCAGCTGCGAGGCCATGTCTGATTCTTTATTAGGCATCTCTCGCATCTTGCTCCCCAAAGAGACGCGTTTGTGCCTCTCGGCGTGGACGCCCAGCCCCGCCCAGATCTCGATGCGACCGTCATCATGTCATGCCTGCATCAATCCGCGATGGACATTGATGCGGCTCCCACCCCGCCGAACAGTAGGCATCGCGTCTCCAGAGCTCCCCCGCTTCGCCGGATCTCGTCGGAATGGGAGCCGGAGCGCGACATCCTGCAGCACGGGGGACTGCATCCTCGAGACGTGCGAAAGGAGTTTGAGAATCTTGACGCCGTGAGGCACTGTCTGTTTACTTCTGAGAGATCCTCAAAGTCATCTCACTATCGCTATTTCCGGAGCCAAACCCAAGATCATTCGGGCTTACGCCCGCCCGCAGATCCTATAGCAACCACCAGCGAAATAGTCCTAGTGGATAAGGCTACAAGCTCCATATTTGATGCCTATCTGCTTCGGGTCAATATTGCCAAGAATGTGAACGATTTTCGAAGACAACAGGTGCATCATAAATTCGTATCACTATGGTAGCCAAGATGAATCACTAACGGCTCGGCCACTCAACAGGTCGTCTACAGCTCAGCGCGTCAAATATACTCCGTCATCGTCCGAGAAGGCCGCGTCGGGTATCCAGGGCGAGGGAGGCGTGAACTCGAGTCCACCGATCACAAGCAGGCCGTTGCCAAGTTCTTTCGATTATTTCAAGACAAGACTGGCCTGGGCTGGTATCAGCGACACGTGTTGCCTGGCCGCGAAGGCAGTTTCGTTTTCATAGAGCTAGATTATCACAAGACCACCTCGCAGCAGAGGGAACTGCCAAACTACGCCAATGTTGATGCAAGTGTAAACGATGAAGTTAGAGATCTTATGGAAGTTGTGCTTCAGGTCGGTCCCTTTCAAAATCGAAAATTGAAAGAGAGGCTGTCCGCGAGATCGCGCCCGTCGTCATTCTCCGCTCCATACAAGCATATCAGCTGTTGGTCCAATTTCCTGGCCTTCAAAACGCTTGAGGCCATCCGGAAACATCTCGAATCAGGGCAGAAAATTAACTGGAAAGCCATTCTCCGGGCATCGTCAAAGTACCGCAGTCAGATGCCGTTTTTTTCCCAACTCAATCGCCCTCCGGTTATTTCAAGCTATCGTGCCATTTTCATCGAGCTGCAGTTCCTTCACTCCTTGTGGCCACGACAGGAAACAGCCAACATTCTGACTGAGATAAATCTTAGAGGAAGCCTTCAATTGAAGGAATGGAAGACATTTACCCAGCCATTGTACCAAGCCTATCTGTCTCTAAGGCACGGTTTTCGTCGCTTAACTGACCGCTCAACGCTCGAATTTCGAGAGCTAAAAGCCTTCCTGGAAAGATCTTGCCATCGTTCGCACTGTATTTCTCTCGAGCTTCAAGATATTTACCGCATATTTGTCAAGTCCAACCTGCCTAATCCATATGACGACTGGATCCAGAGCAAGAAACATTACCCAGACCGATGTGGTGAGGAGAGACTCCTACTATGGCACGGAACGCCCCTTGACTCGGCTTTTGGCATTCTTGAAGTAGGACTCCAAATTCGTAGACCGGGGACGAATTTCACTGGGTCTATGTTCGGGGATGGTATCTACCTCGCTGATGCATCGAGCAAATCGGCAAACTTTTGTAAACATCGCGAGTGGAACGAGGAAGCTGTGTTATTTTTATGCGAAGCTGATGTTGGACAACAACGGATCAGAAGTCGTACTAGCATGAGAGAAGCACGCAGTTACATCGATGAATCGGGCGGCGAGTTCAGATGCGTCGAAGGGCTTGGACGGCTTGGTCCCAAGTCATGGAAAAAGGTTCAATGGGAAATGAGCGGTCTGCCGAACAATGCTGAAGGGGTAGTCTTCATGGTAAGTCTTTGGACTATTCGTTCATCAATAACCTCGATGCCTTATCCTATCATTGAAGGAGCTGCGCTAATCCTTTCCGCTCTACAAGCCTGATACTTCAAATTCATATGGACTGACCGGATCAGGAGGCTGCTTGGGCTTCAATGAATATGTCATATATAGCGAATCCCACGTAATTTTACGCTACCTGTTTCGGGTCAAGGTCAGGAGCAGGCGTTGATAAAAGGTTTAGCATTATTGCAAAATAATAGTCTCTTCAATTCACACACCATTACAAGTGTGCCCAAAATGCTACAACATTGCCTATAAATCGTTCATCCTGCACACCATATAGTTTCACCAGGGCTGGCCAATGAAAAGTACGATTTCAACCTAATTAATACCAGTGCTAGCTTCTGGGTCTGGTCCACGGTTACGATTTGATTTGAACCTCCTCGCCCAGTCTCTTGGAACGCCGTATCCCTCCTGATGTTGCCTATTCCTTTCCCTCTTCAAATTATGCCACGGAAAATTTGCTGCCAGAGCACATATAATCGCAAAAACATATGTCGAGACACAGAAAACAGCAAGGATCCATCCAAATGGTACCATGGAAGTATAAAGTGGATCATCATCCGGGATATTATTCATTCCAAAGAACACCTGCTCAATATTTTAGCCGGTGCTGCTGGGATTCTTATCTTGAAACAGACATTGATAGACTTACAGTTACAAATGTTAGAGGAAGATAGATAACTGTCACCACCGTAAAGACAAATACGTAGCGATTCAGCTGAGTGCTTTCATGAGCTTCGCGGATCGACGTAGCATTGAACATCTGTCCTATTTTAGCTTTTGCAACTAAATTCATTTAGAGACTCCTGTCAAATTACATTATCGCTCAGGCTTGTAATGTCCGCCTGCTTCTCTTTAATGCGATTTAGTGTCTCGCATATAAGATCCTCGAATTCTTTGCCCCGATGCTTCCATTGGTAGCACAATGCCTCGATTTCTTGTTGCCTGAGATGCATATCTTCTCTCTTGATATGGCGAAGAAAATACTCATCGGATGTAATCGTATAAAAAGCCTTGAAGTGCCAGTCTCTGAAGTCTCTTTTCGTTTCCTCCACGATGGCGGCCAGGGTTCGTAAAAGTTGAAACAATTTGAAATACATCTTGGAAGGGCTATGATGGTGTTTATCAAAGCGATCAAATATCAGGCGTTCAATCCTATTGTCATCGTTGATCTGAGAGAGCTTGTTCAACTGTCAGTGAAGAGTTTTCTCTATAAGTATTCTCCATTTAACAGACCTCCAAGGATACCAGCCTTTCGAGGTCGTTTAAAACTTCAGCCCAAACTGCTGTCCAAGAAACCAACAAAAGCCCCATCTGGTGAATAAATAGTGCTAATGGTGACAGTTGGCCTGCTTGCTGGTGTGCCGGTAATTTGACCCAATCTCCCGTCGGCTCTGTCCAGCTGAGACCGCCGATAGATATCATGCTAAATTTAGAATTCTTATCACAGGCAAAGAATCTCATCACCAGAAGGTGCTCTTGCTCCCAAAGATATGTGGAATGGTCGGACCCTTCCATTTTAACTTGCCTGTTGACTGCGGCCTCTGACTTCGATATCCCGTTACTTTCTTTCGGATATAAGCTTACATAGCGCAGAAGAAATTGAAGGGTTATCGGATTCCCATCCACAAAAGTATTGGAAGGGTGAACGTAAGGCCACGGCCAACGTGAAAGCGGGTCAGGTTCCCTTTTCCAAGATGAGGAATGCTCCCAACAGCTTTAGCAATATTTTGTTAAGAGAAAACAAAAACAACGCTTCTCAACGAGTGGTGTGATCGGCATACTCGATGATCCATGATGGTCTTTGCAGAATTGAGATAAAATGAGAGCTAATGCCTGCGGCGGTATCTCGCCTCCACGGTGCGTAATATGGCTAAAGAAATAAATCTCTCAGCTCTATGCCATGCAACGCATTTTTCTTAGCAAAAACTTACAAGGAGACACCTATGTAGTCATCATCAAGCCATCCCCCGTGATCCCTTGCAACTAGAACGCCCCGTTTAAATCCATAAAATCGCCTCTGAATTGCACCTAGATCAATATCCCCCGTGAAACCAAGCTCTCTTCGCCCGTTCAGCGATAAAATAACTTTAGCAAGCCCATCTCTTTGCCATGGTTGGTGCTCCGCTAACAGCGGGTCTGAGATGAGCACAAGCTGCGGCACACTAACTCTCAGCGAGTCGCGTAACTCTTGGTGGGTGCTGTGGGTCGACATTTCAGGTCCTCATCGAAACTGACACAGAGCAGAGTGGATGAGACCAGAAGGTGTGCAGTTTACGGGATCAAAGCAAATTCTTACTGACAAAGATGCACAAGAAGTTGATCGGCAATGCAACACCATTCGACGTCATATCAGCTAGAGTCTGAGAGAAAGGCTACTCAAAGATGTGAGCTGACGTATGCAGTCATGGCATGCACAATTTATTCGTTGTCAGCTAAGCGTCTCTCTTTCGACCGTGCTTTTTGGTGGCAAATTTCAGACCGATTGGCTAAGGTATCGAGGGATCTAAACTTCAAGTGATGCGGATGAACATCGTAACTGGTACGCCAAACTTCATGGGCATACCGATAAAGTGACAGTAATCTGGTGATTAAATCTTAATATCAAGCCACGTTCAAATTAAAAGCAAAATGAAATATTTTCTAGCCAAGTCTAATCAGCACATACCCTATACTTCCCACTTAATCTGACATTGAAGTTTGATGCAGGCCGAAAGGGGCGATAAAAGTAATAGTGAAAAATGATGGAGTAGGAGAAAAATGAAGTCTAGTTGAGATCATAATATTTTTTGCCAGATATTTCATAAAAATGCAGGCACTCGAGCTATTTTCCATTATAAGCGATCAGATTGATTCAGGTTGGCACGATGAAGCATCCAAATTCTCCATTCCATGCACTTGCATAAATCATAGAAACATCTAAATCACTATGCATACTTTTATACTTGCCGTGAAACATATTGATGAGTGGCACCAAAAAAAATCGGGTCTTCCCTTTTTGGTCTCACTCCAATTCATCACCACCAGTGATGAGCGGGTCGGACCAAAAAGGAAAGATTGATGGTGACTGCAGGGTTCGAACCTGCGCGGTTTCCCACTGCGGATTGTTATTGGTTCAGAACCTAAACCTAAACACAGCGCCTTAACCACTCGGCCAAATCACCTCGGTTTGTTGTGGTGCAGAGCCATAGAATTACGATAGAAACAGGATCGCGCAAATACTCATCGGTTTTTTCACTCTACGCGCGTCACCTGAGGGTTAGTACGGGTATGCTGTAGTTCTATCAGTCTGGAAAACGCACTAAAATAATTTGCATTTGCTGTGAGACAAGTAAAAAGTAGATTGGATTGTGATCGATCAAGAAAATAATTGGGCTTCTCTTGCAACTTTACTGGAATCAATGCAGGCTCTGTCTGGGCAAGATCGAGACAAGTCACTTTTCGAAGCGCGCAAAGATATTTAAGTACCTTATAAAATGCTCATAGAGCCATGGCAGAATGATAATTAGGCTATTATGTCTAAGCAACTATTGGTTCCAGTCACCCCTCGTTATTGAAGCCATTGTACAATCCTCTTGCAATTAATTCCTCCCTCGTAGTACGCGGAACAAACTTTCCTCTCAGCAGATTTACTGAGGGGTGATCCAAATGCCAACGGGAGTAGACTGTGTGCAGACGTAGTCGTTCGCGCCATTGCCACCCTTGCGGCAAGTGGTAGGAACAGCGCCCTTGCCGTTAAGGACAGACCTATTTTGAGTGTTAGTAATGGTTCTATCACAGCTGTTCGCTCTTGCATAATTCATAACTTACCCGTCCTTGAAGTGGCGAGTGATCTCGAGACCGAACTCGGCGTTCTCCTCAGTGCTGGGGTACAGCTTGAAGAAGTAGGTGCTGCCACCCTCGCACTGAATGGAATCAGATGGGAAGGCAGGGTTGGATGCCTCGCAGTGGTAGTATTGGGTGTCAAAAGAGACGACCTTGATAGAGGTGCCCGCAGTGCTGGAGTCCTTGCGGACGAGGAAGTTGCTGACCCAGACATCCTCCTTGGGAGCAGGAGCAGCGGCGGCAACGGCCGCGAAAATAGCAGTGATGGCAGTGAAGGCGTGCATTTTGATGTTTGGTGGTGATAGTAGTGGTGAGTGTTTTGCTTTGAGAGTTGAGAAGTAGCTGTTGAATTGTTGGTTTGAGTCTGGCGATGGACCTAACTGAAGAGTACATGGCAGAAATATATAGTCGTGAGAGATGGCAATGTTTCCCAAAGTTCGTATTCTGAATCACCAGGCTCCTAGGAACACATTCTAGACGAGCCCTGCATTAGAGTCTACAAGAGTCCAGAATTGAGCTCTACACGAATTTAGCGCTAGTCTAAACATCGAGTCATCATTTCAAACAATGTCATAGCATTGAACCAAGCAAGAGTCAGGAGAAAGATCGGCATGGAATCGGTGGAGAGTCCGGGAGCTGAGCTTGGTTTCCAAATGGGGTAAGGAGGCGAGCCTTAATACGAAGGGATGAAGCCACAACCTGGGGCCGCAGCGGGTCGGCCCCGGGATCGCCAACTATTAATAAAATGCTGTTTCAATGACATATGCTCACGTCTGTGGCGTATACGAGAATACTTCATATTCGTTCCTTGGCGCTCAACCTGGGCCAATGGCGCTGGGCGTCTAGACGGGAGGCGATTTTACCACGCCACATTCGACGGCCTCACCATGAACGTTACTACGATGATGCTGTCAAGAAGCCAAGTTTTTGATCATTTGAAGCCTGGCTAGGCCTCAATTAAATTCACGAAGCTAATCCTGTTGGTAGATGCACTGGGCCGTTTGAAATCATTGTATTTTGTCATATCCTATGGTACAATGGGAATTCGGGACTGAGAAAAACATGAAAAAATTCTCGCCTCGCATTCACCAAGAATCTGCATAACAAAAAGGATGATACCGCTCCTTTCACTTTGCTGGGGCAACTTACTACCGCGTTGGTCAGCCCAAGCTTTGTGGCTTATTCAGCGTTACTCAGCGACAACTGGTTGCTCCACATTATCGCGACGGGCAGTTCGCTTGACGATAGCACGAACCAACGCAATAGAGATGTGAGATTTATATTAAATCTGATGTTTATAAAATATTTTTTTTCATAAGTTTTTTCTTGTGTTCCATTTTCACGTTTCTTCTTTTCCCCATTTTGCTGCCGACACCCAGAACGCATTGCCAAGTACGCCAGACTTGAGTGGATCGAAGGCGAGGCGGCCGAACGCGTATGATATTTATCCATAAAACATGGTTTAGATATCGTATCAGTACATATATGTGACTGTAGCCGCTGCGATGGTAACGTTACCATCACCCGAATATTTAAAGTAAAACAATATCTCATCCGGCACGTGTCGGTATTGTTGGGTTTCAGCGTCACCATGATGTCCACCCTGTCTTCCTCGACATATGATGTCATGGGCTATATAAACATTGTGGATCCATATGTTCGATGACTTGTGAGTGGGTCGACGGCGTCGCTAAGAGTCCATTTGGCATGCAGAGTGAAGTAAAAGACCAGTGTCAGTGCCTATTCCCAAACCAAAAGGTGGGAGAAAACACCATCATTCAAAATACCCGCCCGAAGCCAAATTTTTGTAGCAGTATATTTGCTCTTCTTCATACGCAAAAGTCAAAACCCAGTACTGAAAAGGGGATAAAACCACTAGTAAAAAAAGATAAGCACCCTGGAGTGCAAAAAAGTAGGAATGCCGCTTGGCGCAGGTGTCGTGTCCGAACCCACGACCTGGCTCTGTGGCAGCAGCGAAGGAAATTTGATCTCCAAGAGTTTTAGAGTATTAAGCCATTAAGCTATTAAGCTACTTCGCTGACGGAATCACTTGCTAATTTGACTGATAACCTTTGGTCGTGGCTAGGCAGCCGAGAACCCTGATGTTGCCTGGAATGGGTTCCCTCCACTCTTCCGGCTTCCGGTCGGTGGGGGCCGAGCCTGGATTTATCCTGATGGTTTCATGGCTAGTTAACCCTCACCTCGATGTTTGACAATGGGTCATTTTCATTCTCTACGTCGGCTGACTGTGAGCCGGTTTAGGTTGGAGCAAGGATGTTCCATCAACATCGGGGTAGTATGTATCACCTGAATAGTTCACCAAGATTTTTCTTCTGCTTCTTTGAAAGTGAGCTCCAACGACTCAAATATCCCGTCGAGATCTCAATGGTTTTTTGCGCAGATTTATTGTGAATAGGGGTGTGGATGGCAATTTTAGGACAAGCGCACATCCTCCGCAGTGGGCCGACCCCAGTTAAAATCGCGACACCCAGGCCTCGCGACGGATGATCTGCAGTCTCGAGTAAACCATAAACAAAACAGCAGAGTCCTTCTGGTTTTTAAAAGCATCTGAGTAACATGTTTATTTCTATTATGCTTGAACATCATGTCTGGATTGATGTTCCCGCCGTCAATTACTGGCATCGTTCTCTACCCATGTCAGCTGGATCGATGCTAATTTCCGGGCTTACGCGTTATTTCCTAACGGCCTGACTCAATCGCTGATGGTGGAGAAAATTTTACATCAATAGAGAAGGATTCGGTCTTGGATAAATTCTCTTAATGGCCCATTTTGTATGCACGTTTCCGCCCTGTGAACCCCAAACGCCCACAGCAGCAGGGAACCACACATCCCTTCAGCCTTATAATGTGGCCATGCTTCATGAAGGCCAAGGCCGTTGCTAGGTGGGCCCGGTTCTGGGTCTGGTACTTGCTCAGGCTAGGCGGACGTGTCGCGTATGTGCTCGTTCTTTATCAGTCTTTTTGTTACTTTTTCCCTTTTTTGGTGAGCTTTTCCAATGGCATCTTGGCGGGAAATAATGCCCTTCAAGTTCACTCAGAGCGTGACGCCCTCTTTGAGAAAAATATTATATCCGCATACGACGTTGATAGACTACCAACCCCCAGTCTGGCCCACGCGGGACCTGTGCTGCCTCCGCCTTTCTACGTCGATCAACTGCGAGATCCTTCAACTTGGTACCAAGACCTTGGGCTGAAACGATTTGATGTGGGGGCAGCCGGTCCTGCTAGTTGTGTCACAGTTGATCAGGTCCGCCTGGGCTCGTTAAAAGGCCTGTATCGGAGGAAACGTTGGTCTGAGAAGAAAAACTCCTGGCACCATTTTGTTTACGCATCTGCGCAGCCGGTGCATCGAGAAGGGAACTTTTCAGATGGCTGGGACCAAGCGTTTTATGACCTTATGCAGTACCACAACCTCAACCCATCTATTGGATCTGCAGGTTTTCACTGGATTTCTTGCCCTGACAGCTTTCTTTGTCGCGTATGGTTGGTGAGAGGCCCTACCCTGCTGCATTTTTCGACGGCACCTATTCCCAAAAAGCTCAAGGACGGAAAAGATGATCATGACCAGAAATTATCGCGTCACTGGGAACCGGTGACAGTCAGAATCATTGAATTCCCAATCACGGAACAGTGGAGGTCAGGTCTTCCCAGGGGAGTATTCCCGAATTATTTCAATCAACTACGAGGAATAACTGAGGATACGCTTACCTTGTGGGCACATCCCCCCTACACTCATTCACGTCAAATGGACCGCCGATCCAAAGAGCTACAGCCCGAATGGGAGAAGCAGTACCCGTGGTCATATGGATTGATTGTGAAGATAGACCGCATTGTCTCACCGTGGTTAACCGTCGAACAGTCAATATGGCCTGGAATTGTGGAGCAAATGGGAGTGTATAGCGGCTCTTGGTTGAGGCTGCGGGCACATTTACTAAACCAACGCTATGCTGCATGGCGAGGCAAAATTGAACAGCAGCCAAGAAGAGTGATTGTAACAGTCGACGACTCACCGGAGGTGAATGTGTTCAAGGCGGAGGAATTACGCAACTACGTGGACACTCTGGGGCCTGACAAGAAAGTGATAATAAAAGCACGACGTGAAGTGAGAGAGGCATATGAAAGGTTACTAAGACCTGCAGACCAGCAGACCATCGAGGATGGCAATGTGTCATAGATGACTTGGTTGAGTAACTTTTAATTTAATGATATTAGAATAATACCCTCATTACGTGTTTCTAGACACACTTGTGGTAATTATGGGTGGTGAATTTCATCGCTGCATATCACCAACATCCTTGTGCCAATACTAAAATTCGTGAAGCTTATGCACATCCTTCAATCCAGAGGCTGTCTCGGCCACCCGCTTGCTAAATGGCGTCGCATACTTCAAGTTGAACTCGAGCGATGGGACGAACCAATCCTGCTCCAGAAACTTGCGGTCGACGGATCCAAGAGTGAGATGAAACATGTCAGTTATGCCCTCTGGCAGCTTGCCATCGCGACAGTATTCGGCCTGGAGCTTGAAATGAAAGAACAGCGGCGACCCGCATCGACCGCAGAAGCTACGAGACCAATCAGGCCCACAATTGGTGCCGTGGTAAAAACGGATCCAAGTGGTGCTCTCGCGACTAGCGGTAATGATGTCTGACGCTGGCAGGTAGGGAGGGCGGTCTGCGTCGGCACGTTGCTGGTCGTATCCTTCTGCTGAAACATCCAAAATGCGACCGTTGGCTATGGTTGATTCAGATGATGGAGAGACGGCAGACACGGTCAGCATCGACCCAGGAATGTCAATGAAGCCGGGAGCCAGGTAAGCTCCTGTGGCACGGCGACAATCGTTGCAGTGGCAGGTAATGGTTTGCGGGAGGCGGCGGGTCGATGTATCCGATGATGCTATTGGGTGGGGAGGGCGATCTTGAAGAGCTGGTATGGCTACGTGGTACCGGATGGCACCGCAAGAGCAACCGCCAGTGACGTTGACAGCATCATCAGGTAGAGACATGATGGAAGTTGGGTTGCAATTGTTCGGGAGATGTTGTGACGGAGGTAAGAAGAAGAAGCTGAGGCGAGTCAAGAAGCTTTTTATGTGCACAGCCACGACTTCGTCTGTTTAGTTGAGACACAAACCAAAAGTCCAAGCCGCCGCCGTTGATCTTGGCTGTCGTGAGTGGCGTCGTCGCTTACACACAGCTTGGGGAGTTGAATGGGACGCGTGGGGTGTGCTGAGCTTTTAGTGTTCTTGGCATCTGACAAACAGCGCCAAAATTTTGCGTGCACTTGGAAAACAATTCTACAGCTAGAAGTGCACGCTCCTAAATTAGAATGATGCTGATAGATCGAAGGCGCGTCATTATGTGTCATTTTGTGTCGAGTTACTAAAATGCAGATCGTTTTACGTTGTGTTGGTGAGAAGGATGATTGAAGGTAACATGTCCTCATTATGGTACAACATAGACTCCACTCATTTCTTATAAAATAACAAAACTTTAGAACCCAGTGCCACATTGGTTACAAACAAATACAAGCTTCAATTTGGCTGATTGATGGTAATGATGGTAGGTCCAGGGTAACAAGAAACAAGAACATGTGACGAAAAAGGCAAGTGGGGTGGATTTGTCATCCGTTATCGATAACAACTCGGCTCGCACGGCCCCCCATGCCATCAGTCATCAGTGCCCGCCCACGCTGCGAATAGCAACCTTCGATCAATATCAACAAAGTACGTTCCTCAGTCATTTCATATCGGAAGTTTTTGCTAGATAGAAAAACCAAGAATCTCCTTGTGTTGCAGCCGCTATAACGCACTCCGCAGCCAGCCACTCCAATCAGTGTAATATATTGTCTCGATGATTTAGTCGCTTTGAACAATCAAGGTCCTCTTTTCTGTGCTCTAGCTTTGGGTGATTGGGCTCAGTCAAGCACTGGCTTCGTTAATGACACAGCCCGCCCACTACGGCATCGAAGTGCATCAAGAGGCACCCCATAATTAGTAATAAACGAAATGATGAAACTTCTACCTCTTGGGCCAGAGTCATAGGATGTGGTCGAAACCGCAGTGGACCCTCCTGCAACTGGATTACGCAGTGGAGCAGCAGCTTAAAGGCGTTGGCGTCTTTTACTGGTCTCAGCCAGACTCAAAAGTGGAGACCAGACAAGGACCAAACTATCCCGAAAGACTTGGGGGAGATAGGACCGGAGTTAGAGGATTTAAAGGCGATTTCCATTTTTGCTTCCAAATTTTGCACGCCTTGATGAGGCGTCGTTGACAGATGGCAGGTTTGGTGGGGCCGATGGACGTCCCAATCTCAGTGTCGAGTCAAGTATATAATGAATCATCGTGTCCCAAATATGCTGAATCCTTTCTCAGCAGACTCACCATTTCAGTTACAACCTCCATACAAACAAAGAAAAATGGTCAAGACTCTTCCCTTCCGCGATATCCATGTTCCCTCACCCGGCTTTGGTGCCATGGGCATCAGCCATGGTATGGGCACTGACCTCTCATTCGAAGAGGCCGAACCTGTACTGCTAAAGGCAATTGAGCTTGGGTGTACCTTTTGGGATACTGCTGTAAGCTTCAAAGACACAAGCCCAGGCTCTACAACAATTAATGCTTATCCTTCTATAGGTCGCCTATCAGGCCGGCGTCAACGAAAAGATTCTGGGCGACTTCATTAGGAAGCACAACGTTCGCGACAAAATTTTCCGTAAGATCTGACCCAGAAGAAACAATGCCTTCAGCATACTCTTGAAAAGTCTGACACATCGTAGTTGCTTCCAAGTGTGGGTTCGATGTATTCGGCGGCGCACGTCGAGTCAACAACTCCCCTGCCCATATCAAGGAATACATCGAGGGCACCATTGAGCGACTCGGGTTTACACCTGACCTCTACTACCTTCATAGAATTGACCCAAGTATGTTAATTCTTGGGGATACGGCGCGAAATGCAGAAGATTGACCTTGGTCTCATAGATACTCCCCTCCAAGAATCGATTCCAGCTCTTGACGAAATTCGAAAGGCCGGAAAGACCAAGTATATTGGTCTATCAGAGTGCTCTGCACAAACTCTCCGCACTGCTGATTCGAGTAACCTCTTCCCATTCCCAGGACTCAAAACCACAACTGACAGAAGTATGTCATAGTTGCAAAGATCGACGCTATTCAAGCAGAATACTCAGCTTTCGAAACCCTCCATGAGACCAATGGCTTGATAGATACAGCAAAGGAATTGGGGATAGCTTTTGTTGCCTTCAGCCCTCTGGGCCATGGGTGGCTGGTTGACGACTTCCAGTACAACAGTCCCGATGATTTTGCACCTAGCGATTTCCGACGAACGGGTAAGTGAAATGAGATGGCTGGAAACATATTTCAATTACAGAAAATCACTAAATCATATTTTTAGTGCCCAAATTTCAGGGAGAAAACTTTTACAAGAACAAGGCCATCGTTGAAGCCATGAGGAAAATCTCCACTCGAAAAGGCTGCACCTTGGCTCAGCTTGCATTAGCTTGGGTTGCCTCTCAAGGGATGATTTCTATCCCTGGTACTACTAAGCCCGGAAGATTGGAGGAGAATTGGAAATCTAGAGACATTGACTTGACCGAACAAGAAAAGGCCGAGCTTCGAGAAGTCATTGATTCTATCAAACCTGAAGGGGCTAGATATAGCGAGATGCATCAGTCGCTTGTCGGGAAATAGACACACAGGTAATAAATTTAGACAGGGTCGTACGGTTTGTAAGTGTTACGAGGACAAAATTTCTGGATATTAGAAATTAAATCAAATGTGAATCCTGAAGAATGAGCCATTACAAAATATATATTCAAATAGCTTCCACACAGAGTAAAGCTGCTCTTGTTATCACTATTTCAATCAAACAATTGAACCATCTCACCCATTACTTCCCCTATTAAACTCGGCATCAAACTTATCTGACGTACTCCAAGCCAGCATTGATATCGCCCCACCTCACCGCAAACATGTCAGCAAAATAGTTTTTTCTGGGCGCCCAAACGCCAGTTCCGGATTTTGGAAATTGAGATATTCCGGCCTTGATGTAGGTTGATGTAACGAATGGCACTTCTTCAATCATTGAATCCGGATTCTCCATCCGTGGCACCACGGCATGGGCACCTTTCTTTATCATGACGCGAAATAACCTGAGGAACAACTGAGCGGCTACTTCTGCAGCCAATGTGTGTGATGCGTTGTAGTAGAATCGTACAAAAAGTAAGTTTGGCACGTCCTGGATCAATGCATCCCTCCAATAGTACTTGGTAGAGAGGTCGACCGGAACTCCATCCACAGACAAGCTGATACCGCCATCGGGTCTCATTTTTAATCCAGTCGCGGTAACAATTATATCGGGTTTCAGTGACTTTCCGGAATCAAAGTGGATTGCCGTCTCAGTAACCGTCTTTATAGTGTCTGTGACTACACTAGCCTTGCCAGAACGCAGTGACGCAAAGAAATCGCCATCTGGGCACATGCCGAGGCGTTGGTGCCACGGATTATAACGTGGATTAAAATGCTTTTTCCAAGATATACCTGGTGGAAGCTGCTTCGCCACAGCTTTGATGAGTGCAGATCTGGCATGATATGGAAATAGAACGGTATAATAAAAGTGTGCGAAGATAATTATGCACCACCGCAATCTATTTATTTTATACGCGATTTTGAACGGGAGGAGCTTGCGCAGGAAGGTTCCGGTTGAATCCGCACTTGGGGTGGATAAAAAATACGTGGGGCTTCGTTGCACCATGGTAACATGCCTTGCGGTCTCAGCCATTACAGGCAGCAGTGTGATCGCCGTAGCTCCGCTGCCGATAATGGCGACGGTCTTTTGAGAGTAATCCAGATCTTTTGGCCAAAACTGTGGATGGACAACAGGGCCCGTAAAGGATTTGATTCCCGGGATATTGGTGGCTAGTGGCGCATCGTGGTCATAAAAACCAGTGCCCAGAACCACAAATCGTGCTTGATATGTTTTAGATCCTATACCTTGTACAAAAGTATTAATGGACCACTGGGAGGCTTTTGACTGCCAATCCATTGAGACAACTCGGTGGCCGAAGTGGATCTTTTGATCGATGTTGTGAAGAGCTGCGGAACTCTGCATATAATTGAGCAAGTCGCCGCCGCTAACAAACTGCTTGGTGACGTCTATCGGATTCCATGGAAATGCATACGTATTAATATCAGAGTCCGTTCTGACACCAGGAAAACGGAATACGTCCCAAGTTCCTCCGATGGAATCTCGAGCTTCTAGGATGGCGTATGTAGTATCTTTGGGTAAATCTTTCTGAATATGGTACGCCATATTTATTCCAGACATACCTGCTCCAATGATAAGGATGTCAAGTTCAAGGCAGTCTGAATTACTCGAAGACATTGTAAAAATTGCCGAATAGCGAGGGCGAGCTTGATGATATTGGATTCCCAGACAAAAATTGCAAAAGGAGAATAGAGCTGATTGGGTTTGATAGATCCTTTCATAGAAGAGGCATATATACATCTTAATTTGAGACGAAATTTTGGAAGTGTTTGTGACTTGATCACCTTCGAATAACTTCCGGGAGACCCGAGACATCACAGCCAGCATCTGAGCCATCCCCAGTTCGTCACAGCTTGAGGATTTCAAATTTAGGGTGATACTTTTACCGGAACCATATGGATCATTTGATGAATTAAAGTATGTATCTTTCTTGGAATGCCTCGGCCTTATCATGAGCCTTGAGGTTGTGATGGGGATGGTAATGTCTCCGGTGGTCACGTGGTTGTTCACACTGTCACACTCTCGCTGATTTCAAGTCGTCAAATATGCAAACTGTCACTTTGGCTGAATTATGTTACTGTATCTGGAATAATATCATCCCGGTTGTGTAGTTAGAAGTTCTTTTTTTTTTCTCTAAAAAAGATCATCAATTGAAGCTCATCAAATAGGGAGAAGTGGTAGTCGTGATCACGACTTAACATTGTTCATCATTTAAAACAACAAAAAGAATTTGCAAAAGCTATATTTGACGAATATTATTCGCCTACCTACATTTCTAGGCCACAAGTCCCCGCTCAGTAACTTATACCAGGACTTGATAAACGAACCGCCATCCGGTCCCACAATTGGTATATGAGATGTGGAGCGTAAAACGGATATAAGTCTCGTTCTACCCCATGCCCCTTGATTGATAGTAACGTGATGTCGGGGGTTTCATTACAGAGTGCCTCTTACTTCACAGAGGCAAGGCCATCGGATCTCGGCCTTGACTGCCCACAATGACAGGGCGCGTGGCTGCATTAGCCTGACGCTCAGAATCGTCGGCAGATGTACCTTTTGTCATCACAAATATCGGTCAGGTTGATGACAACAAGGTACATCAATGGAGCTATCTGTCTAGTGTTTGTCATCCTGGTATTGATATTGGTCATGTTTTTACGAATGGTTCGGTAACACCCATCATGCGACCGGCTGCCCTGAGCCATGATAACCAAAATGCGCTAGCATAAGCGCGTGGGGTGAGGTTTCCCCCACTCATATTAAAACGCGAAACCATGGACTGCAGGAACTCTCGTAACAATATGCGCCCTATGTAGTGTAACTCTCTGATGAAACACAGGAATTTGTTGACCTGGTCCGAGTTTGCCGACTACCACACTGATGTTTGAACTCATATTAAGATTGACTGGTAACAGAAAAAAAGCATTGGTTAGAATGGCTAAGGGTTTCATAAAAAGCCCACCACCAATTTGGCAATACTATCTTATGCAAGGGTAGAATCCTTCTTCCTAATACGATGAATGGTGCCAGAACGTTGATGCCCTATTAATTACCTTCGTACATATGATTCAACAAGGATCACAGCCGCTTGCCTTAGCTTACTTAGTAGCAGTATGGGAACGGGCGATTTCATCGCTTGGTCGTAGCTTTCTCCTCCCATGCAGGTTCAAATGCATATTTACTAGATGGATTGAAAAAGATGAGGGTCAAATGGGCACGGCAGTTGCGTGCGGGGCAGCCATCCTCAACATTTGTCGCTTATTCATTCGTTTGTCAAGTAGCCAACGCATAATGAAGCGGGGGATCAGCTTTCTCTGACTGAAGGTCTATACCGACCTTCAGAAATCATTTCATCAGGTCGGGGGGGCCCCTGGTACTCGGCCATCTGTACGTAGAAAATTAATTGAATTGGGGCTGTCTTGATAAATTACGTGAATGTTTATTCGAATCACAGAAGCTCATATTAAAACGACAAGTTCCAATCTTATCACTTTCTTCAGATTACCTTGGGGGCTTGCGAAACTGCAGCACCTGACCGGAAAAATAGCTCCAAGCCTTTATGCACAGAGTCTCCGACGTGTCATTTCTTCCAGTCGCACGCTCACTAATTTTAGTGAAGCCACACTGCCCCTGCGTGGTGGTGAGAATCCCTGTTATTTGCCGGTAACGGGACGGAGATAAGTGGTTAGCCTGACGAGAGGGTATGTACTGATCAAAAGGGTAAATCTGTTACCAAAAGGATTGGCTCGTTTTTACCAGTCTGAAGTATTTAAGGTAAGCCCGTTTCCAAAACAAGTACTCATTTTTGTTGGATTAAATTGACATCGCATTTTAACCTACATTTCCATACGTCGCTCAACTTCCACGATGGCGCCTCTGACTGTTGATGAACTTGCCCAAATGATTGACCATTCGATCATCTTACCATATCACACCGAGAAAGACTTTAAAGAAGGTATTGAGTTTTCCAAGAAAAACAAACTCGGCCGATTTACCACACAACCCTTCCCAGTCAAAGAGGCACGGAAGCTTCTCCGAGGAACAGGAATAGAGCTTCAGACCTTCATCGGTTTCCCTCATGGCAGCGATCATACAGAAGTGAAAGCCCTTCAGGCTAAGCTAGCTCTGGAAGATGGTGTGCAGGAATTGGACATGGTCATCAATATCCCAGCCATGCTTGATGGCGATGTTGATTACATGGAGAGAGACGTGAAGGCTGTGGTTGATGTTGCCAAGGTGGGTCTCTGTTCGGCGTGTCAAGACGCTCTACTAATGCACATTTTGATTTAGCAATACAATGTCGTGGTCAAGGCAATTATCGAGGTATTCTTCCTGAACGATGAACAAGTCAAAATGGCGGCTTTGGCGGCGGAGCGAGCTGGTGTTGGTTTTATCAAAACATCTACTGGTACCCAACCTGACACGACGGCTGATGTGGCCCACAAGATTGAGATATTGCGGCCAATTCTCAAACCAGAGAATATTATTAAAGCTTCTGGTGGGTGTGTCAGTGCAGAGGCTATAATTGCGTACTATAAAGCGGGTGCGAGGCGCTTTGGAGCTCTGGAGACGCCAAAAATCTTGCAAGGTTATGCAAAAATGCTTGAATCAGGAACTACTAGTATGGAATCGTAGAATGATGAATATTCAATCACTTTACTGGCCATTGTATACCAGGACGATCTTTAAATCTAATCGCTGCATTAACTCGGATGCCTACTCCAAGCCGTTTCAGTCTGGCAATACGCTAATATGCTTGATAATCTGTAACATGACTATGGAAGACTCTGAACCTTCATTTTTAACCTAATTTTAGATACAATTGTCGTACACATTACTTTTCCCCAAAGTTTATCTTGAATTAAATAAATATTAGATTGAAGGCCAGCCCCTAAGCATGAAGTGATAGGTCATGCTAAAGCAATAAACCCATGTGAAGGCATTGGTGCTTATGCACTTTTGTCACTCGAATTCATAGTTTATTAGACCTATTGACATGGTTTTAGGACTTCGACTAATAAGTGCCTGTGTCTACTAGATTGCAATTTAAACGAATGGAATTTAGGCTCGCTATTTCTATCTTGAATACAGTTTTCTCGATATTTTTATGAAAGAATATGCCAGCTTTCTTGTTGTCGGAACACATATCTTACTACCGTGAAGAGAGCATGATACAAATACAGTTAGCTGGTTATCACTGCAAAGCTTGCGATAACATTCAATAAATGCCATTAGAAATTATATGGTGTATGTATGAGCAAAAAGGGATAGGAATCATAATTTATACTTTGTGTTAATTGCCTATGTCGACTCTGCTTACACAGTAAGCCTGCAGTACAGCACTATATCCCCCTTCTAAAGTCGAAGCTAATGAGAGTGGAGTAACTCCATTCATGTCCTCTGCCATTGGATCGACTAGGCGAGTTTTAAGTAAAGTTTTTATGATGTCCATGCTCAAATTCGGGTGCCTCGATGGATTCTCTCCAAGTAAGGCGTAATGAAGAGGAGTCTTTCCAGAAATATCTGGTTCATTCAGGTCGATTTGGCTAGTATCGGTGAGAAATTCAACGACCTCTCGGTTTAGTCCAGTGATAGACCAAGAGAACGGAGTCCGGGAATTGTTGTCTTTTGAGTTAGGATCGACCTTTACAGTATCTAATAGAAGTTGTAAAGCCTGTATATGACCTCTTTCAGCAGCCCAAGAGAGCGGGGTCCGACCAGTATTATCTTTCAAGTCGGGGTCAACTTTACTAGTCTCCAAGAGAAGTTGTAAAGCCTGTATATGACCTCTTATTGCAGCCCAAGAGAGTGGGGTCCGACCCTTATTGTCTTTCGAGTCAGGGTCAACTTTAATAGTCTCCAAAAGAAGTTGTAAAGCCTGTATATGACCTCTTATTGCAGCCCAAGAGAGTGGGGTCCGACCCTTATTGTCTTTCGAGTCAGGGTCAACTTTAACAGTCTCCAAAAGAAGTTGTAAAGCCTGTATATGACCTCTTATTGCAGCCCAAGAGAGTGGGGTCCGACCCTTATTGTCTTTCGAGTCAGGGTCAACTTTACCAGTCTCCAAAAGAAGTTGTAAAGCCTGTATATGACCCATTTCAGCAGCCCAAGAGAGCGGGGTCTGACCACAATTGTCTTTTAAGTCAGGATCAACTTTACCAGTCTCTAAGAGAAGTTGTAAAGCCTGTATATGACCCATTTCAGCAGCCCAAGAGAGCGGGGTCTGACCATGATTGTCTTTTAAGTCAGGATCAACTTTACCAGTCTCTAAGAGAAGTTGTAAAGCCTGTATATGACCCATTTCAGCAGCCCAAGAGAGCGGGGTCTGACCACAATTGTCTTTTAAGTCAGGATCAACTTTACCAATCTCCAAGAGAAGTTGTAAAGCCTGTATATGACCTCTTTCAGCAGCCCAAGAGAGCGGGGTCCGACCATTATTGTCTTTTAAGTCAGGATCAACTTTACCAGTCTCTAAGAGAAGTTGTAAAGCCTGTATATGACCTCTTTCAGCAGCCCAAGAGAGCGGGGTCCGACCCTTATCGTCTTTTAAGTCAGGATCAACTTTACCAGTCTCTAAGAGAAGTTGTAAAGCCTGTATATGACCTCTTTCAGCAGCCCAAGAGAGCGGGGTCCGACCC
Organism: Calonectria pseudoturangicola; assembly: GCA_013403825.1. Lineage (NCBI taxonomy): Eukaryota > Fungi > Ascomycota > Sordariomycetes > Hypocreales > Nectriaceae > Calonectria > Calonectria pseudoturangicola. The sequence continues at coordinate 219,926 of VTGA01000028.1, forward strand.
TTATCGTCTGTCGAGTCAGGGTCAGCTTGATCATTTTCTAATAGGTGCCTAACAATATCGCCATGTCCATGTTCGCAAGCTAATGATAGAATAGTTCGCCCATCATATTGAGACGTTGCGTCTATTGATACATGTTGTCCTTTCATTAGAAGAAGTGTCAATTGTTCACAATTGCCGTACTTTAACAAATACCAAATTACTGGTTTCTTCTTTGAGAATTTAAAACGCGACACAGTAAAGTTAGAAGTGTGATACGGAGCTGAGTTACAGTACTTTTTCTGATAGTCGTAACTATGTTGTATTCGAGAGCGCTTCTCTTCGGCACACACGAGACCCAGGGTCTCTTCGATGGCGACGACGGCTTCGAAGTTATTATTGACAATAGCGGCGAGGAGTGGGCAGCCAAATCGTTCCTGTCCCACTTCAAGAAAAGGTGGCAATGACGGACACGACTTTATAAGTTCTGCACAATTCGCCTCCGCTAATATGTATAGGAATCTTGTTCCTGCTTTGTACCGACGGGTCTGATGCTTCTGCTGGAAGTTCCATAATTTAATCCATTTATGAAGATCAAAGGTTGATATGAATTGGCTTTGACATATTCCATGGCCAGCTGCTGTATCTGCATGAAACAGCTGTTCACATACTGCATATTCCAAAAATGGATACAAGATGTTGGCTTGCTCACGTTGCCTAGGCAAAGCTGGTGGTTGGTCCTCATTGGAATCTGTAAGGGAAAGTCTTTCATGGCTGTATCTTATGCAACATGATTTCAATTTCTCATGGCTCTTTCCTTCAAAGTTTTCTCCCAATTCAGGCCATAATTTAGCTATTCCATTGTCCTTTAGGAGGAAATCCCGAACGGACTCGTGAATAAACTGCACGGTCGATATTTTGGCCTTGGTAATTTCGGTGAGGCCCTTGGAAGAGTCCAGCAAAAAACGCTCGACGTCAGCTTGGGATATCTCCTCGAATGAAGGCGTATCCTCAGATGTATCAATTCCTGCCAGGATAGCGTAATATAGCTGCTCTGGAACCATTGGCCTCCTAGAAAAAAGAACCCATTGTACGCATAGTAGCAATTCATCCTTGTTATGGTTATCGCGAGTGAGAATATCCCGAAAAAGCTCATGCAAATCGCCTGGAATATCTTTAAGTCGTTTTCGAAGAGCATGTATTCGACCGCGGTCGAATTCTTTATTTAGAATATCCACAACAAGGGCCACCCAGATAAAAATACCAGATGCCTTTTCTTGTACCTCGGTTCTTATCTTCTCTGCAAGCTTGCTCTGGCCAATCTTCAATTCACTTGCAATAAAATTAGTGATGTCTTGGTTATGGCCTTCTTGTCCTTCTAGAACAAGCTCAAGACCATGTTCCATCGTGATATAAGGATAATGTCGACTAGAAAAGCAAACGTATAGTTTGGCCCTGGTAGATATGACGTCCTCTTCCAGAGAGTCCTCTCCAATAGATTCAAAGAAGGATATCATATTTCGGATCTGATCTTCGTCGCATTCATCCAGGGCATCTATGTAACAAGTCACAGGGGAGCCTTGTAGGTTTCTTATGAGCTGTTCAAAAAGTTCTTTGAGGGGTTCAATACTCCATTGATGACCAGTCTTGATGTAACTCTCGAATGCGTCCAAGATATGCTGTTTATCGGGAAAGATTTCGAAAATCTGTACTAACAGTGATCTATACATTCCAATTGTTGATTTTTCAAGGTCATCTCCTCTCGCGTTAAAGAAGAAGTTGATGGTGTTTTTCTTTCTAGTCCTTGGGGCGTTTTGAAGTGCAAACTTCATCAGGGTTGACTTTCCAGTTCCTGGCTTCCCTTTGATCCACAAAAATCCTCGGTGTTGTTGAAACATTGCTGGATCTAACCATTGAAGATATTGGTCCTTTTTAAGTAGCCATTTGCAGGTTTTAACGTGTGCCTTCTTAATAGTATGACGTCTGGCATCAATTTGGTCAAACCTCAACGAATTTAGCAGAGCTTCCCTTTGTTCGAGAGAGAGATTTGGATGAGGGGAAGTATGGTTATTTGGCGACGTATTCTCTAGACAAAAGTTAGACCTACATTAAGTTTATCAAGATTCACTGCGTACCTCTTGGGATGGATATATCACTGACGTATGTTGCATCCATGATACAGAGAAGTTCGTGGGTATATGCTGCTGCTGTGAGCGCTGCGTAATTTTGCCATCCTTTATTCTTGTGAGAATCGGAATAGTCGCAGATGCCTCGAATAACAAGGCACCGGAAGTGATCAATCAGACCGGCAGCTTCCATCTCGAAGCATATCACACCATCTGAGTTAGTGCAGTCATCCCTTATTTTTGCGTACTTCATGACTTGATTTCCGGATGCAATTACACCATAATGCAATTTCGGACCGGTGTAATGTCGATCGGGTCGGTGAAGAATTTGGGCTTGATCACAGCCATCACAGCTTTCTAAACTAGCCGTGGGATGCTCATAGGCGTTGCAAAACAGCCTATCATCCAACATGGGGTGCGCATAATTTGCCATCGGAGGAGACTTCTTGACAGTCCTGGAGATGATGTCTGATATCTCATTTGCTACCCGCTCATGGCGCGCTTGTAGCTTTGAGACGACCGTCATGATCGCATGGGGAGGCCTGACGGGTGTACTTGTCCGAACCATGCCTTGACTAGTCATTTTCCCAAAATCGCACTGCAGGACTTGGGTTCCAATGACAACATCACCTAGACGAATGTCGACCTTTGCAGGTGCGCCTCCGCCAATGCCGACCATGAGCTTTGTTTTAATCGACGGAAAGGTCCACATCATGTTGTTTGCTACTAGTGCAGCGTTTGTGGTGCCATAGTGAGCGGTTGGAAGGCAGGCAATGACAACATTATGCGGGCCAATATTTCCAAGCGTGTATGCATTGGTGTCGTTCGGGCTTCTGGGGAGAGGGTCGTGAATATCGTCCAGCATCGACTCGGCTGCGGCCCTCTCGATTGCCAGTGCGCAAACCCACCCGACGGTGTAGTCTTTGTGCACGAGGCGCTTCTTTGGCGGTTCTGGGTGGTTCGGTTTCGCGCGCTTCGGGAGGTTTGTCGTCTCGTTATCGAAACCGCTTCGACATCGCTTTGTTGTCGACTCCATGATGAGTCTCGATTTGGTCGACGAAAGAGAGGTAGAAAAAAAAAGGCGTTGTCGGCTTCTCCCTCTCTTTCTCAACGACCGAGAAGGTTTCAAGCAATCATCAAAAATGTCTAATCACGTTGGACGGGTTTTTTTCTCAGATCAGGCTGTGAATCCAGGCAGCTCATCTGACGAGTTGCATGCGACTGAGGCGCAGCCAAGCCACATCCATCTCACGAATGTGGCTGAGCGGCCAAGGGGCGAAGAAGTCTGGACACACGTGGTAGAAATCTTTGGCCTCGCCCGAGTGTCGGAAAAACGATGATTCAATAATTACAAGATTGTATGATTGACTGTGATATGATATTAGCATCCCGTCCCTTTCATCGCGTTTTTCTATCATCCAGTTTTCTTTCTGCCATGCCGTCCCATGTTTCTGGCACACCAATGCTTGGCTCTGGCACCCCACTTTGGCAGCGTGGGCCAGATCGTGGATAGTGACACCCTTTCACCTTCTTGGCGAAACGAAGTAAGGAAAGAAAACTCTATAGCAATCTGTATGAACAGTATGTCTAAGACCAACCGGCAACAGAGGAGCTCCGATCTAACTTAGCATGAGCTTAGCAACCTACTGTATTCCACTCCACAAACGTAATTCCAATAATAACAATAATTCACATGGTGCGATAGCTAATACTGAACAGTCCTACAACAAAGCACATCCCGATTGCCGGGTTGGATTATCTCAGTTGGGACTGGGGCATCATGCGGGTCCTCTGGACAAAAGCTGGCGTCCGAACTAATGCAGAATATCATCGTATTTTGTCCTTTTTATAATTGATGCTCGATCTTTGTCCAAAGGCCAGCCCCGAGCAAGTTAAACTTGTCTTCAACACTCGCCTTATTGCCCTCAGTTGATTTATGCATAAAATATTCTTCATCTTAAATCTATAAATACATAAACTATCCCGCGTAGCAACCAATGCTCCGAACCATCATCACCAGCATTTTCTTTTTCGCTCATGACAGCTCGTGGCGTCGTTGATCATTTCCGCTTTGCTCTTCTTTTTTTCCTCTCGGGCGAGAAAGCTAAAAACACACATTTCCGAATGTGGTTCTGGCGTAGGACACGTCAAGACACAGCAAGTTAAGTTAACATGCGTTAGTGCCTCCACTGGTACAACTGGGCAGGCACCAGCACACCGCAAACCTAGGCCAATCAATGTAACCGAACTACCTTAGAGTAGACTACGCCATTCAAGCTTTTATCTAGTATTAATCATGTGCGATACAAGAAGCAAAAACGTCCAGTTGTTGCTTTACATGTTTGCATGCGACGGGCCTTTTGGACCAGCAACTAAGAAATTTAGCCTGGGGCGTACATGAAGAACAGGTTTCAAAGAAGAACCGAGACATTACAACGATCAAAAACTTATTGGCGGTTTCTCTTTAGTTCATTGCTGCGCAGAAATAGAAATCTGACCTGGGAATAGTCGATGCCTCCTGCGATTAGAATCTGACTTGGCAGAGATTGTCTAGCGGCTCGCTACGTTGACAAGGGGATCACATCATAACCACAATTTTCTAAGCCACCAAAGTCCCATTCTATTTAGCTTATTCCCCTGTTTCTCGTGTAGAAGGCGACAAGAACAGACTATATAAAGGCGTTTTGTTGGGACAGAATATGGCCTGCATCAACCACCATCTCATCACAACACATTTCATCTGCTCCATTTACCTCATCCTTACCTGAAAAGAAGGCATGCATGTATGCATCCAGCTATCTTTCTAGCAGCTTTAGTCGGATTAGGAAAGGCTCAGACTGTCTGACAACCATATTTCCCCGCAACCTGCTCAACTCCCCCCGGTCAAACTGAAAACAGAGCCACAGGTGCGATTGATCGCTGGGGCAACCCCGTCAAGAAATGCGTAACCTTGGGCCCAGTTTGTAAATTGGAAGGGGATTGTCGAGCACCAAATCCAACCTCGTGTCCAAACAACTTCAAGAAGGACAAATATCCTTTTCAAGAATGTCTGGACAGCCTACTCAAGGAGGACGGCCCTCCGCAGGGACTATCACTCTCCAGAGTGTGTGATGACTTATCAACTGGCGAATGGGAATACGGCTGGGGACAGGCTCAATGTATTAACGGGTACTGTCGCGAGCGAGCCAACGTGGGTGAGAAGTGCGCAGTAAGTTCGTGCGGCTCCTTCGCAAAACTCGTCTGCGACTTTTGTCGCATTAATCCATGTGCAGGTCTTGGCAAGACAGTGATCTCTGCTTCAACCGCAGGCCCCACCCAGAGCTTAGTAATTTCAGGAGCATCGCTTCCAGTACATTGTTCAATTGCAAAGTGAGGCAGAGAATTCCCTGTCGCTCTTGTTTAAACAGGTTTTCTACATGATAAAGATTTTTGAGGAGCTCAACGATATCTTGCCACAAGTAACTTGAACAGGTCAGGTCAATGACTAATGTAACAATAAGATTTGCAATAAACATAATAAAGTCCAACACTACAGATGAGACTTGAAAAGCGTATAAATCAAACTGAAAAGCGCCCATTCCCGTTATCTGTAGTGTTCTCAGAAAACATGCACAGATCTAGCTACCTAATAATGATTTTAATCAAGTTGCAAAACTTGGCTCCGTGTCGCAATAATCAACCATTCCTTCTCGCCGAGGTCAAGAGCCATAACAATCCGTCATCCGATCACAATTTCCCAGAGTCAGTCTGTTAGTAGGATGGCGCCCAATCTATTGATGGACGAAATAACTGGCCGCCCCGCCATTAGCAGTCTTTCTCACTGTGGAAAGTAATAATTGATCGTTCCACCACCCTGAGTCTTGCGAGTAACCTTTCTCCCCGAGTTATTCGAATAGTAATAATTAGCCGTTCCACCATTATTGACAATTTGATCAAATATCTTTACTTGATCATGTTGGAAATTGCCATCAAAAAAACCGCCGTCAGTAGCCTTTCCACTATAATCTTTTACAGGGCCGTTTTGAAAGTGAAAATTGGTTGTTCCGCCACTGTTGATGTTTCCGCAAATTATTGTCCTATTATTATATTGAGAATTATTGGTAGCGTTCCTGACACCGAAAATCCTTCTACTAGACTCTTGCATCGGCCCGTCTTGAAAATTATAAGTGGCTGTTCCCCCAGTGTGGATATGTCCGGATACTATCGTCGGTCCGTTTTGAAAATTATACTCAACGTTCCCGGTTATCACTTTTCTTTTCAAAAATATGTCGCCGTTGGGAGTCACAATAACGTCACCCACAATACGTTGACCTTGCCCTAAGAGTGTGAATCTCGCAAAGGCGCCTGGTATATCTACCATGGCGGCGTTCTTGTCAAATCTATAAACATCGCCGTCGACATTTAGACCCTTATCAAAAAGATCCTTGCGGGCCTCCTCCGACACATATGGGTCTGTGTTTGTACTGGTTGTGGACATCCTGGCGAGTAATAATTTCCGGTCTGGAGAAAAGTGGTTACTGATATCGATTCGGAGCGAAAGAATATCGCCTTGCTAGTTAACGAGGGTTCTATAGTTTATTATAATTAGATAGTGGCCTTTCTTCTTTCGTTTTGTTTGCTGGGATATCAAGATGCCCACCTTGCTTATTTTGTTGCACCGAGCTTTGCAGTCTTGCCGTCAAAGGGAATCAAGACAGGTTTCAAATTGATGTATTGGGAGTAGTCTTAAGAGATAGAAAGTTGAAGGGAACTCGCAATGTTTGGTGGCAGTTGTAGAAGATGACTTTGGAAATAAAAAGACAACTGGGTGGACAAATCTGTCCTTTTAAAGAGAATTACACCTAATGATCGCCCGATCCTTTTGGTTCATCTACATCCCTCATTCAAACAAAGGTGATTGATTACATCTTTAGAACACGTTCGCTTCAAAACCGCCCATTACTCGTCCTGGGCAAAGAAATCTTGGTTTCGACCGTTGGTGACGCTTGTTTGCTTTGAACTCGTGAAAGCCAAAAGCTCACAAAGAAAGGCGCTTGTAACTTGTTAAGATTGACTGTAGAGATCACTCCATTGTTTCTGGAACGAGATTTCGAAGCCACCCTCAAGATTGGGTGTGTGCAGTGCGCAAGTAAAGGCCCAGCACAGACCAGAGTTTTTTTGTACCATTTTACTATGATTTAGCGGGATCTCGGCACCGTCGACAAAGTACGTTCTAGGAATAACTTCAAAGAGCAGCTAGAGTGCACGGATATCTTGAGGTACCTAAATTTCCCTTCGATCCGGAGCCAACGCGCCTTTGTGCCGTTATACGCCGAATAGGAGGGCAAACCGTTGGTTCGTGCGTGTTTTCACCTCAGCTTGGCCACAGTGACGGACGTCACCCAACAGATACAGCCAGTCACTTGATAGTTCTCATTACGTCACTGAACCTTTTTCATGTCATAACCAACAGTCCGAGGCATTTAATGAATCGCAAAATTTCCATCAACCAAGCCTTCACGCCCCAGGATTCCGATACACAAAGGGTTCTACGTCAACTTGGCCATCGCATCGACTGTGAGAACAAAGATATCATGCTCATATGTAAGCCAAATTTAGGAATATAATTTATTTGGTATCTTTGATCTCTAGACTTCATTTTTATACAGAGCCAACCTTCCTCGGTGGCTCTGTAACAGCGAAAATGCTATTCGCGGATCCGAACAAAGAATTGAGACTCCGACCAACAGTTTTATGGGTACCATACTCGCATTCCTTTATGTCATTCTTCGGTCCGATCTAAAAGGGATAAACTGCCTCAATATTTTACCTGGAGTGTGACGAGCAGACCAACTAGCCCATATGACAAACCATTCCCCCAAGTCCTTCAAATGTCATGCACGCTCCCATTCTAGCCTGAACTACTCCTTTGGGTGTAGGTTCTTGATTCAAGCTCGTCACCAACTACATGAAAGGTTTCTCTTACTGGTACATTGGTGATATACCTTACCCTGACATAGCACCAACCCAAACCCACTGAGTTGGTTCCAAAACGATACAGTAAGATTGGATAACATCCACTACCCTCTGCAGTACATTAGACAATATATGAACATACCATTAACCAAGCAAATCCCATGAGGCTCCTTCTCTTGTACCAGCCAGTCTTTGCTTCTTTAAAGGCAAATTGCCACAAAGTTGCTCCCTTTGTTTCTATTTCTTTATTCAAGATGTCTCCTGTACCATGCTACATCAAACCCGAAAAGCTTAAACGATTAGCTTTAGAAATGGCTAAGCGCCTGGAGTACTTGAGGGCCGGTGATGTTGTTGCCCCGGGTGCTATTTGGCTCGGTCCTCGAGGCTATTTTGAGTGCTTCATCTTTGAGGAAGGCTCCATTCCAGCCATGCTGGTGAAGAGCATTTTCGCAGTGGACCATTATATGTCACGACAAAAACGATGGACTACATCTGCATTCTCTAGGCTACAATTACTGGTGGCCTTGATGGGTTATACTTCATTCTGGTTATCACCTGACAATGTCCTCGATGAGGAAGGTCATCCCGTGCCTCCAGCTAAAAGACTTGTTTTTCATCCCAAGGATCTTTTCAAGTTCAGAGCAGGAGTGCTTCAACATACTGAATCAGCCGAAGCATTTGAGAAATTCATAGAGCGCCTCGAACCTGTTCCCGTGCTCCAATGCAGTGTGTATTGGTCACCCATGCTATCCCGAAATTCACTGAGGTGGAGACGACAATGGTATCACTATTATGATAATCACCATGTTTATGAGCCATCAACAAGTTTGCAGAAGAGACCAAATGAGGATTCAGGTTATCGTTCAATTATAAAACATCGGAAACTTTGCCAACGAGAGCACTGACGGACATAGACAGGCATTTCAGAGCTTGAAATGGATTAGGGACTAGAAGACACGGATGAAGTTAGGTCCAGCGAAGTCAAGATGGAATTTGAAGATGGGTATCAATTAAAGGGCTCTAAATCATCATGTATATCCTGAATTCTTTTCCTTTTGACAGATCAAAAATATGTGCGATACGAGGCGGTGTAGCAAACCAGGTCGTCTCTTAATTTCCCTACAATAAATGTGATTTGGTTTTACCAACCAAGCCCAAAAGACCAGGAACTGTATGAAATCCGTGTTAACAGACGCGATGTGGTGTGATATGGTTGGTTCTAATCGCGGTCAACGACGATTATGCTTTTGTTGGTGGAACCGAATTGCCTTCCGAGACATGTTGGTTGTTGTGGGTCTAATTGGGCACACCAGAGTAGCATTTTTCATCACATCGCTTGTGGACCCTTTGTTGGTTCCAATCACACAGCCTTTATTGGCCATCACATCATCCTTGTCATTTTACGGGCTTGTTGGTCCGACCAAGTGACCTGATATCTGGTGACTGACGTACATTCTTTTTTTTTAACTTCTAATCGATAGCTTCTCGCAATCGGATCATGACTTGTTGGATAAATTGTTTATTTCCAGGTGGACCTGCTGATGATGTGCATAAGCCGGCCTTCATTAACCCCGAGCCAAGTAGAGTTCTGAGCAACGACAATCTGGCAGCCCTGCTGATGCCTAGACTACGAAAAAGCGATGGAACCTTTCTTAGAGATTCTGACTACAGCTTGAACCTATGTACAAAAGCAATTCTAAAACTTAGGAGACGGGAGCATTCCCGTTTCTGCCACATATTGATCCCAAAACAGCACCAATTTATCCAAGATTTCCGGCTTCTCAGCGGCAAGATCATTCGTTTCCGATGGATTTTCTGCGAGGTTATACAATGCCCAGCCGTCTTCACTTTTCGAGCCAGGTGACCACACAGCCTTCCAAGGTCCTTGTCGAATTGCTCTGTGCCCAAAAAGCTCCCATCCATGGATGTGCTCGTCTTCACCGTGGACGGAAACCTCGTCTGCCACAGCTGAGCTCAAATGGGGTACCCAGGATTTCCCACGTGGTAAAGCGACTTCTCTACCGCGATAGCTTGAACCAGGGTGCTCAACGCTGGCTAATTCGAGAATAGTGGGGAGGATATCCATGACGGTAGTAAAAGAGTTGCCGATGCTGCCAGCACGCGGCTGCAAGGGAGGATAGCGAATAATGCAGGGACATCGAATGCCACCCTCCAATGTCCAACCCTTGACGCCTCGACTTGGAGCTGTACCTGCGTTCGCCCAGCGTGGGCCATACCAAATGAAAGAATCTTTGTTTCCAAGATTTTCTGTGCTGTTGTTATAGTACCTCTCTATTACTTTGGCCATCGTTCGTGGTCCACCCATGATCTGTCAGAAGACGTCAGCAGACGAACAACTACAAATGCAACTATGAACCAAATGGAAGGCTTGATATGAAAATGCATTGATTACTTACAGGGAGCGCCTCCATGGCTGCGCCTTCAGCTCCGTTGTCAGACATGAACAGCACGAAGGTGTTATCCAGTTCCCCAGTTGACTTGAGGTATTCCATCACACGCCCAATATTTTCGTCAATCTGCTCTACCATGGCAGCGTATATTTGCATGGTCTTTGCAGATCGCTTCTTCTCTTCCGGGGACAGTTCATTACATTCTGGAGTCATAGCCTTAGCCAGTGGTAGAGGAGCCGTCGAGTTAGCCGGCACGAGGCCAAGCTCAATCAGCTTCTTCAGCCGTCTTTGAGTTAATTCATCGGGACCATCATCATATTTCCCATCTGATGTTACAATTAGCAATTTGCAAGTCTTAACAGTCGAATCGAACCATGTTTGGCTATTCTCTCACGATCGGCCTGCAGTGGCCAATGGGGGGCAGTAAATGGCAAGCATGCAAAAAAGGGCTGCCCCCTCTCATCTTCAGTACGCCCATTAAAAAAGTTGAGAAGCTTATCAGTAAATGTGGCTGTTGAGAAAAAGTTTTCGGGAAGATCTTTTTTGTGATCAAGAAACTGGTCCCCTTCCATCCAGTGTCCATCTGTGCACAGTGCACTGAACCAAACATCTTCTGCCTCCAACTGTGGCTCATAGGCATGATGGTTTCCTGACCCGGGAAGGAAGGTAAAGTTCTTCTTGAAGCCACGAGAGCACGGTGCAAATTCCTTTGTAAGACCAAGGTGCCATTTTCCAGATAAAATGGTCAAGTAACCGTTGTCAGATAATATTTCAGGGAGTGCCGCAACACGGTAATTGAGGTAGCCTTCATAGCCCGCCTTATCCTTGAAATATTCTTTATATCTTTGCATATGCTCCCACATGCAGCCTAGCCCAGTAATATGGCTGTCTGTGCCAGAAAACAGCATTGAGCGAGTGGGAGAGCAGGCAGAAGCAGTATGGAAGTTGGTCATCCTCAGTCCACCCCGTTTCGGGAGCTATTCAACAAGAAATTGTTCTTCACTGCCGCTGTGCTCGCCATGTCACAATTCAATTTTGGATTCGAGGGCAGCGCGTTCAGCAATATCCAGGCCATGGACCAGTTCATTGCTGACTTTGGCACGAAGCAGCCTGATGGCACAACTATTTTTGAATCCCAGTGGCTCTCACTCTTCAACGGCTTTTCCATCGTTGGGTTGCTGTCGGTATGTAATTCGACCTCGAGATTAACAAGTATAGATGGCTTGTTGGTAGCTGCAGCTAGACTTGAAGCTAATCATGCTTTTCATTTCGCCAGGTCTCATGATTGGAAATCGCCTAACAGACAAATACGGTCGTCGAATGACAGTTCAAATTATGTGCACATGGACCATTATCTGCACCACTATCCTCATCACCTCGCGCAATCGGGACCAGATGATGGCTGGGCGTGCACTCAACTATCTCTACATTGGAATGGAACTAGCCGTTATTCCTCTCTACCAAGCAGAGATCACGCCACAACAGGCACGTGGTGCTATGGTTGCCTCATACAATACAGTTCTGGTGACTGGTTCGCTCATCATGTCTCTCATCTGCTACGGCACAAGCAGTCTACATGGCAAAACGAGCTACATATTGCCAATTGGACTGTTTTATTGTGTCCCCTCCATTGTGCTGGCTAGCACGTTTGCTATGCCAGATTCACCGCGTTGGTTGGCATTGCGTGGAAGATACGATGAAGCCATCGCCTCATTACGACAGCTTCGCGAGGGAAAATTTTCAGACGAGCAGATTTTAGAAGAGTTTGGCACAATACGTGCTGCTTGCGAGGCGCAAAAGGTAAAACCTGGAGAGGTTAAGCTTTTCAAGCGCTGGCTGGCCATTTGGTCGCCGAAGCACATCAAACGCACCGGGATTGTGCTGGCCACCAACTTCTTTTTGCATGGCACTGGTAACGCTTTTGCGTCAATTTACGGGACAATATTCTTCAAGTCTATCGGGATGATCAATCCATTCGCCCTAACAGTTATCAACTCCGTCTTGACTCTCTGTGTATCGATATTGACACTGGTCTTGGTTGACATGGTTGGCCGACGTTGGCTGCTTTTGTGCGGAGCATTTATACAAGCATCAGCACTGCTAATAATGGGCGGTCTGGGCATGATAACGCCGGTCACTCGAACTATCAGCGGCGGAATCATCGCCATGATGATGATTTTCGCACTTGGATACTGTGCAGCCTGGGGCCAGCTCTCGCATACCATCACTGCTGAGCTGCCGTCTCCCGAAGTCCGAGATTTGACATACGCTACTGGCTCCCTCTTGGCCATCTCTACTCAAACTGCAATGACATTCGGTCTTCCCTATCTACTTAACAAGCCTTATGCCGGGCTCGGGCCCAGAGTTGGATTCATTTTTGGCAGTCTGGCAGCTGTTTCAGTCATATTTGCCTTTTTCTGCGTTCCGGAGTGTATGGGCAAGAGTCTAGAGGATATTGACCTTCTGTTCAATCACAAAGTACCAATCAGGAAGTTTAGAAAGACCGACCCCGCCATTCTTAGGGAGTCTAGCCTTAACCACGGTAAAGATGTGGACCATGAACCGGTCACCGTTCATGAGGAGAGAGTGGTATAAATCAGTAACGTGGATTCTATCGTCTACATAGTTATGAATAATACTCTCTATACCTTTCCCAAGAAACAGCAGTGGTTACATCGAATTACCGCGGCCAGTCTCCCTCGAAGGACTCGGCCCATTCTCGCCATTCTCCTTTTGTCATATATGGTTTAGTCCAAGAAATATCGAATCCTTCGCCGCGAAACTCTTCATCCAACCCTTTCATCAGCTCCCACGGATACCCATCGCTCTTTCTTCGTGGCTCTCCAGGGTTAAAGATAATGTGGAATGTTTTACAGGGCGAATTCTTTTTAAGAACTTCTTCAGCAAAGTCTCGTATCCAAAGGCTTTCAAAATGCCCAAAATTATCCCAAGTTTCTCTACCGGGTGCAATTCCAAAATCCCAATTGAACTTTTTCAGGTTTGGGCCGAGAATCAAGTTTGCGTCCTCGCGGCCACGTTCCATATCTGGCCTCGTATTCCTTCCCGAGATTGTCAGTTCTTCGAGGGCTGGAAAATCATTGAGAGCTAGCATGATTCCATCTTGAGACCGAGGAAGATAGCCAATGTGTAAACTCCGAAGGGTGTCCTTATGCTTGAGAAGCATAGGCCTGAATCTGGGGAGATCCAGCTCCACGTGGATGAAGCAAGGGCCGAAAAAAGCAAACTTGGTGAGTTGTCTCGGCCATTGCAGGAACTTTTCGAGGACTTGATCTGAGTCTTGGTAATGAGATATTGAAAGTTCAGAAAGATTGACACTCTCAGTATTCTGATGATTCATCAAAACATTGTATGTCAGCATTATCATATGAAATGAAATATTTCCCGAAATGGAGATAGAATGAAACCAGTACGTACCTCAGCATCCTGGGCGGTGGAGTCCTGGACATCCAAAAAGAAAGAACCACCAATGTCCAACTTTGTTAATGAAGGCGAGCCAAGCGCTTTGGGAATATTCAGCATGCCAATATGAGCCAAAGCTCCCCACGAAAGATGCACATGCTGAGCTGTATTCATGCTAGACACAGCATTCTGAACAAGTGTCCAGAATTTAGGGTTCCCAATTGAACGGTTCCCGCCCACCACTGAAAAGTGCTTTATATTTCCAAGCGATTTGATTACATCGTCAACAATATCAAAATGGTCATAAGTGTAGTCTTCAACGTCGGGGTCGATGTTAATCCTGAAGTCTTTGCAACAGTGGGCAATGGATGGGTTTTTTTGGAGAGTGCTGTGGAGATTTCGGATGCGTTCTGGGTTTATAGCAGCCTTGACCTGAATTGTATGATAAATTGACGGGACCAGGATGCGATAGAAATGCTTGCAAATTTGAGCGCATTTGACGATGGATGTTTGATCCAGCGTCTCATCCCAATCTGATGTCGGCGGTCTTGGAAATGCCAACTCGAAAATGCTAATCAAGATCTCATCAGGCAGTGTGAAAATGAAGCAATTTGCATTCCCATGAGCCTGAGGGGTGCTGTGGCCATGTTGCAAACTGGCATCCCGCGAGTTCCCATTCAGGAACGACTCCTGTGATTGCTCCATGTAGGCGTAGAGGCGGTGAGGGTCCTAGCTAGGCCAAAAAAGTTGAATTGACAGAAATTCGCCAGTTGGCCTTGCAAAAGGGGGATCTAACTAAGCAAGCTCGTTGGTCACCCGATTGTGAGACAATCAGCCACAAAAAACCCACCGCCTATCTGATTAAATGACAATCAAGCAGGGGCATTGTTAGTGAAAAGGTACCTGCTAAACAAGACTTTGGCGGATTAGAGTAGCCAATTTTAGATCGGGCTTTCTTCGGTTAACACGTATGATATCGTCTCACTGTTTTGTGACTGTCGGATGATTTTGTGAGCAGATCAAGATAAGTTGGACGAATGTTATTTGCGCAATCAAGCCTTCTCACGTCATGGCTTCATGCGCTTGCACAATGCGGGGGTCGACCCACAACAACATGAACGCAAGCAAACCAGCCCTATGCAAAAACTCAAGATCAGAAAAAGAAATAGGCCATGTTTCTGTCTTTTACTAGATTAGATTCCTTACAATACCCCGGGCCTTCTTCATCTCCACCTCAGTCAGTACCCACTCAGTTTCCTGGTTGAGCTCTTCCAAGTCGACCCCAGCCCATTCATCCGCATCCATATTCGCAACAGTAAGGATTTGCTGTATTCTAGTATACGATTGTCGAATCCTAAAATTTTCCTTTGAAATTGCATCTAGAATTCCAGTAAAATCTTGCTCCAAATAAAGAGCCCCCAACACACTAACGCGACCTGAGTAGCTCCAGAGCCTCTTCTCAAGAACTCGGAGAAGCAATGCTGCAGTGCGAGCCAACAGTGCGGAATAGTTTTCTGGCGTCACAATTCGCATGAATGGTTTCATTAACATATTCCAACCCTGTTCGAATGTTTTGAAGGCCTTTCCAGGTGTAGGAGCATCTCCATCTTGTTGGTCGATAAGATCTGCGTCTTCCTCAGATATGTCATAATCCAAATCCCGGAATGTGCTGGTTAAAATCGGTCGTAGTCGGAGCCTAATAACCTCATCCACAAGTGCTTCAGTTCCCTCATTACAGAGGGCAGTGGCTTTCGAGCAGAATGATTTGTTCATGTGGTCCAGAGCCTGTGCAGTTTTCTTCGCGTCATTATTAAAGGGAAATTTATCCCTCAGCATTGTAGATTCAAGAGGTTGCTCTTGTCCTGTGAGTTCTGGGCCGTATTGTGCTTGAGCAAGCCTCTTCAGATAGTCCTTCGATACGTCAAGACTATTCATCATGACGATGAACTTGACCACCTTATCCTCAGAAGGCAGAGTGCCCTGAGTAGCTGAACGAGGATAGCATTCATCCTGCATACGCTTAAGTATGATTCCAATCAGATCTGACTCAAGAACACGCCCAATATCTGGAATGACTGAAGATGCGACCTCTCGGTTTGACGCGGATACTGTCTTGCGTAGAATAACATCGACAACGAACATGATGTCATCAATTGCCTGCAAAATGAATGGAGGTTGTGCGGTGACGGGCTTGCTCAAAGACAATCCAGTTGGTGCAATATCAAGCTGGAAAGCCTTTTCAACCCCTCGCCGGAGGAAGAATGTCATCATCTTACCGCATGGGACACTCAACATATCACGAACCTTCTGGCTCAGGCTAGACTTTACCAGAAACTCAGGTACATCCAATAAGGCATTCTCGGCCAAATTTGAATCCTTTATTGCCGTTATTAGCAGCTACACGGGCACATTCATTCGAGTTAAAGAGTAAGAGACCAACCTCGTGTTGACGTGCAATAAATCGACAATAGAGCGACCAACGCTCCAGCATTGTCGCCATTTCGCTCAGAAGCATATCAGTCTCCCTCATATCAGTATTCGGTTCCTCTGCATCAGATAAATTATCCGTCCCAGGGCCTCGCTGATTTTTGGTGAGTATCCTGTTTGCGAGGAAGGTAAACGGATAGCTTTCAGTATCAGTAACCATTTTTGCCACTGATCTACTCTCAGCCCAAGCATCAATAATAGCACCTCCTTGAATATCAACTTCAATCTGTAATCTCTCAATCACTTTCATCATTTGGCCGTGAGCGTAGTATTGGTTTACCAGCGCACTATGACGGTCCACGATCTGTGCAACATGCTCAAAGAGTTTGGTCAAGGCATTGACGTAAAAGGATCCATCTTTTAAGCCAGTAAGGTCCTTCTCGCTGCGTAAATTCTCCCTCGCAGCCTCTGACACGCCCTGGCAAATATATCGGCCATAAGCATCAAGACCAACCTCACTTCTATCGATGAGTGGAAATAGCTTGAAGAATCTGGTTACCTTGGCGCTATCCCCATCATTTGCTGCTGAGGAGAATTCCGTGAGAAACAGTGTGCAAAGACTTTCCCTTACTGCTTCAAGGGTTTCCCAAGGCGTCTGAGGTGCTTCGATGGTGGGAACTACCGCAGCTGCAAATCGCCCTCGTAATACGTCCTCTGGAATTTTAGATGCGCGCTGTAGATAATGGGCAGCAGCTTCCCAGTCTTGGGGGGCTCCCATGCTGCCAACAACACCAACGACACATGCTTTGAGCTCTCTAACCTGCTCTACAACCAGTAGCGTTTCTTCGACTCTTCTTTTCTCTCTATCAAGATCACGAACACGGCCTGACAATCGCTCGGCTATTCCCGCTGGACTCTCTAGCTTGGAGGTTTGGATATTGTGAGGGTCGATTACCTGGACACCAAGCTTACTGCGCCAACTATCCAAATGGCCAAGCTCGCTATTTAGTTCTTTGCTGGAAGACAGTGATGCCCTCAACCCAAGAACAATGTCGCTTTCTCGGGAATGAAGCGTGGCAAGTGCAGCTTGAATATGGGCGACGCTGGTGGCTGATTTGAATACATCATTGTGCGGGAGATATAACATATTGAACGGAATAATACAAAGGCTGCGACGTGCTTTCAACGATTCTATTGTGATATTTCTTTTGAAATGACAGGGCAATCAACGAAAATGATTGTGGGCTTGGATGTTCCTGTTATGTGGCTGTTTTCCCCTGAGGCCAGACAGTCATGCCAACTAACGGACCCATTTATTTTGACAAATAGATTACCAGATCCTTGATTACGTCAGGGTCACCTCAAATTCAGCCGTGGTTCAACCGGTTACATGGTCTGTGCACCACCTCACACGAGCGAGAGACGACTACAGGGCGCCAGGTTTGGCCGAAAATTCGGAATCCTCACAGGTATGTATCAGGTGATACAACACCTCTCTAGTCCTATTGTCGCAAAAGAAGATATTGATGTTCACCCAAATGTCCCAAACAGTTCGGTCGTTCTGGGTCTTTATAGAGGTCCATTTGACAAACCTTCTTGTGGTCATCGCAATGGAGTTTGTCACTCGACAAACTACTCTGACTGTAGGAACGAGTTCACTCACAACCAAACCTATGTAGTCACTGGTAAAAGCCGAGAAGGTAAGGCTTATTAGTCCAAAGAGCAGATGATAAAGGTACATATGTAAATCAATTTTCGGAGATAGTAGTAATTAGAGCCTTTCTCAAGAATGCGGGTTCTGCTCTAAAGGTTGATGCGGCAGGTACAAAAGGGTTGACACGGATTTAAATCTACAAAGATAATACCAAACACGTCGGCGAAAGCTGTAGTCACAAGATAAGCATCTCACAAAACTCCAGCAAGGTCTCTATTTTTCTTTTTAGCAGATGCAAATACATAAAGGATCACTTCTCTTCTCATGATTGCAGTATGCAAGCACCTAAAGCATCCAACCTGCCACGCGCAACGCAACGAACGCAAAAAGATTCTTCGCCATGATCCCGAAAGCGAAAAAAACGAAGAGGGCATTCCAAAAACTGCCCAAGGAACTACTCATCGGAATCGCCACGATGCTCTCGCCGTACGACAGGGCATCGCTTGCTCTTGTCAGTCGATACACGCACTTTGTCATGAGCAGAGCATTGAAGCTTAGCTGGTGGGACCGGTACGATTTCCTCCACCGATTGGAGCGAGATGGGGCCTTTCCATCGGAAATCTTATGCCAAACTTGCGCCATGTTCCATCCTCCTCGCAAGACCAGGGCGTTTAGCACACGAGAGGGCGACCGCAAATGCATCTCCCAGGGCAACGCGACGATGCTTGAGTACCTACAGTCACCTCACCTCCCTTACCAGGTACATTATGATATCGTGGCTGCGATTTGCCGAAGCCACAGACTTGGATCTGGAATTTACGACGTGAAAGAGCTGGCACTACGTCGGATATATAAAAGTACGAGCGAGCATGTTGGCATCGACATTTCGGCGCGAATGGTATCTGGATTCCTGCTCCTGAAAACAGAATTGCGGCTGGTTCCATCCCAGGTCAATGTTTTAGACAGCGTGCGCAACCTCAATCGGATATTAGAGGAGTCCACCCAGTTGAAGCAGTTGGGCTCTTTTGAGAACATCTGCCAGCACGTCAGTTGGGCTGATGTCTGGCCTTTTCTCTTCGGCACAAACGATGCAGGATGGGAAAGGAAAGAAAGCCAGCAGTGCCAAGGCCGCGATGTGCAACTAGACTTGGACACATGGGATTTGCATGAGTGCCTCTGGACGCACGAGCGGACGTGCTGGACTCGATGTGATGCCAATTCAAGGCTCGGATGCGCCCTGGAAAAACTGTGGGCGTGCAAGTATTGCTCTACCGACTACTACGTGTCCACTATACAAGCCAAAGAGAGGCGGTTACGGGACAACATTGTGGTCCTGACCTCGTGGAAGAACCTGGGCGCTGGACGGGGTGTGTATGATACCCAGTGGAGGGAGCACATGGACCGCGTTGGTGATGATCGCGAAACGCCCCGATCGACCCCGCCCTGGCGCGTTGCTCAAAGCTTTGAAGGTGAAAAACCAAAGAAAACCGGCTTTGTTTACTACCCCGCCGTTGAAAACATGTTTTCCTATCTTCGTGACACTGTTTGATCCAGGAACCCAACGACGAGCCCTCGAGCCACACATGCGATACAACCTTGGACCTCCCTCGGAAGAACCTCGGCTGGCCCATCCAGAGTGTTCAGCCACAATTACTGGTAATTAGCCACACGGCCTTTTGAGTACCAGCCACAGAACCCAGCGCAAATGCATCTGAGGGCGACACGTCAAGCGAGTTGCCGCTGGAGATGACATCTGATTAGCGGGCACAGCACTTTGGGGGCGATAGCTAGTATCTTGGAAATTACCAGGGTACACTAAGGAGATCAGTTTCTTGTTCACTATTTTGTTATTCGGTTTAGATCTGTCTAGCTAGGTGTTGGCGGCGTATTCTTTTGAACTCCAATGATTTGTTATCTATTTACCTACTTAGTCTACCCACTTGGATATATCAAAATAGATTATCACTCAACCGCCATACTATCATAGGCGGCCTTCTCTCAATCAACACCAGAACTCGTCTTGTAGAGATAGATGACCGAGTGCTTATACAGAGAGGCTTTTGACGCTTAGTGCAGGGGATTCGTTGCGGGGGACGGCTTAAACCCGACCGAGGGTAGAAAAGAGACCCCACTCCCCAGTTCAGCAAGTGAACCCATGAATGGGGTTGCACTTCCAATTCCGTCATTTGAAGCATTTTTGCAATACCTTTATTCTTGTGCTCTACCCAATCACACCATGGCTGAGGAACCGGTAACCAAACGGAGGCGGACCAAAACAACAGAAGACTACACGCAGAGAAAACGTGTTCCGCTAGCCTGCCAATTTTGTCGCCTTCGCAAAGCAAAATTCGACAATGTCCGCCCCGCGTGTAGCTTCTGTCGTCGCCATAAGGCTACATGCATCTATGGGGCCGATGATGAGCCAAAGGACCCATCACCCAAAGACGAACCTGTTCACCAGTCATCAGAACAGAAGATCCTACAAAGACTCGAAGAAATAAAAGGTATGCTAGAGAGATGCCATCATACTACACCGCCATATGTAGATGATACAGCATCAGATGTGGCGCCCAAACGTCTCGTTGTTAGGACGGACGGACACGTTCTCTCCCCTCTAGACTCGTACCACACCGTGAATCCAGACCACTCGCAACCCCCAAGTCACAAGGCATCGCCATATATCGCATTCCGTAGCGAATCTATATTAAAGTGGCCTGTTTTCAAGACAATGCTCCCAGGCTTGGAAAACGTGTCTGACCCTCTGACTCCTGTGCCCAATACTGGTTGCGAGTCAAAACAAACGCCAAAAAGCTCAATCATTCCTGGTGCCATAGGAGACCCACACTCGTTTTCTTTCCATGCGAGAGAATTTCTCGTTCATTTTCATCCTCGAAACCCGATTTTGGACGAGAACGAGCTTTTAACCTACGCAAGAGTAGCTGACGAACAAGGTTTGGGATGGAACTCAGCATCCTGCCTCGTTGTGAGTTGCCCAAACACAAACGCGCCATGTATACAGCTTCTAACCATTTCCCCAAAGCTTTTGGTTTGTGCATTGTCCTCTACAAACGACAGATGGACGAAACCGACCGGTATCTACCGCAATGCCGACGAGGTTTCTCTGCCAGGACCCCCTCCGGAGCGAAGGGCGCTTGCCGAATTCTACTTTTTAGAGGCGAAAAAACGTATCGGTACGCTAGGAAACAGACTGCTTGACATACAATGTCTTTTTCTCGCATTTCTCTTTGAGAAAGCATACCTACGGCCGCTGCAAGCCTGGTTCTACCTTCACCAAGCCGCGAGTTGGCTCAAAATCCGCCTCTTGCAGAATGGTTCCTTTCAAAGCGGCCCCATTGAAAGCTCTGAAATCAACGAAGTCCATCTTGAGCAACGTATTTTTTGGTCATGTTACAGGGGCGAGAAGTAAGATGGTTTTGTGCCCTCAATTAGGTCTTGAGGCTAACTGATATGAATTAGGGAATTGCACCTAGAGATCGATTTACCATCCACAGGACTGGAGGCCCTGTCTTATCCGCATCCTCTCCCCGAGCCTCCCATTCCTTATGGCTCTCGTTCCAACGAAGACGAAACGGAAAAGTTGTCGCTAACCAGCCATGAGCAACTGATTGTAGAGCGAGGCTGGTACTATTATCTAGCCGAAATTTCTCTTCGCCGGACCATCGATGAGACTCTTGCTCTCCTGTACGAAAAAGGTGAAGAATACTGGCTTCAAAATCCAGCCAAGTTAATATCGCAGTATCATGATCTCAATAAACAAAGATGCAATTGGTAGACAGTTCCGATACAATACAAAATCGGGTTTATGAGCTAACATGTCTCCCAGGCAAAAATGTATACCCGAAATAGTTCAATTCGACGAAGATGCCATCTCCGATAATCAATTTGCGCATGGACTTCGCGGGCGCTTCATGCAGTGGCATGAGCTAATCCTGCGCCCTATTCTCTATTGCGCCATCCACCTACCAAGCAGCCAACTTGAAACGCTTCCAATCGTCCCCCTCGCAGAAAAGGCTGTCAATATCTGCTCAAAGATGATAACGCAAACCCACCTGACTAAGAGACATGGTGGCTCTTGGTTTATCGCACGATGCACCTTTTCGTACGCTTGTTTAATTTTAGCAGTTGTGTTGCAACCAGAAAAGCAGGTTAGGCCTCCTCCCAAATGGAAGCTAGAGGTCCGACTGGTAATGCGTGCTCTGGAAATCTGGGGAAGAGAAGCGCAGAGTCTAGAAAGGATGGCAACTACGCTAAAGAAATTGTATTTACAGGCTTGCGAATGCTAGGATATTGTGATAACA
Organism: Calonectria pseudoturangicola; assembly: GCA_013403825.1. NCBI lineage: Eukaryota > Fungi > Ascomycota > Sordariomycetes > Hypocreales > Nectriaceae > Calonectria > Calonectria pseudoturangicola. The sequence continues at coordinate 242,214 of VTGA01000028.1, forward strand.
AGCAGTTCATAATAGTGAATGGTGCAATGCTAGAGTTTTGCGTAGGTTTCACTCGCACTCGTAAAACTCATCAGGAATTAGAGAGTGGATTTTCATCATGGGGGCCACAAATCAGTGCACGATAGACGCGCCGGCGATGTCCCCAATCATACCGCATCACGAAGCATCAGCTGAGCAAAAACAGATTCTAGGCACGCGATCCCATCAAGCCACATGGGATATTTGGTCTATTAAGCTTACCTTGCGGGCCTAGGAGGAACTCGGGCCGTGTTCGCCACGTGGATGAGCCCTGCGTGCCTCGGCGCGCTCCGTCTCGATGGCAGCTAAGATTCCCAATCCCAAGAATCGTGGGTACTATCGACCAGGTATAGCAATATCACTTCACGAGGCTTCCTCAGCTCTCAGGGCAGTGCGTCTTTCTATCAGCAGCATCGGAATCCTGGCGTTGAATCCGGTCATTCCCGAGCCTGCTAGGAAGATCCGGATCACGCGTGTACCTTTGCCGCGTCCACTGTGGTGGTACAAGGAAAATCGTCGATGATCCGGGGAGCTCGGTATATCACAAAGAATCGGCGCCCTTGTCAACAGGGAGGGCCCTTTCCTGCCGACCAATGAGGGATCTAGATACATGGTGCTAGGAGGTTATCGGGTCTCAACCGGGTCTGCCCCGAAGCCTTCAACACCTGGTGTGGTAATAGGAGAGCAGTACGGTGCGGACAGTGAGCTGAGACTGGCCACATGAAAGGAAAAAAAAGTGCCAAAGGCATTTACTGCCCAGTTAGGATGAGGGTGGGTTGAGGTGAACCCCCGCAGACATCCACAGCATCCGCATTGAAGACCAGTCACACGCGTCAGGTTGGACAATGCTTTCCGGTGTCCATGAATAATTCCCCTTCACTGGCTGCAGTGAGCTAGAAATAGATTTACCTTCGGGAAATAGATTCAATTTCGGCCAAATTTATGACATTGGTTGCACAGGTCTAAAACATACCAGAAAGAGAGCCGCGCTGCATGCCATGTTGAGGCTTCTAGCTGTCATGCAGTAAGGCCACGGACGATGGAGCGCAAACTCCAGTGAGCTTCCCACTGAACAGGAGTCAGCAAGGACGCAACTCAGCATGGGTCTTCCTTGCATTTTGTTTCTTAGTGCTGCAATTTTATGCGCCCACTCCAGAGCTTGGGCCACAACCCCAAGGCGCCCCGGCCCCAATGGGGGTTCAAGACTTGGCGATGACATGCGCTCACGGTTCACCTGCCAAACAATTTCTGTAGCTATTTTGATGGCATGACTCTGGTCCGATGCCGGGACTCAAGTGTCTGTGTGACTCCTCGTCGGGGGGGCAAGTTTTGCATTTTTGCCCTGAGCCTTGCTACGCCAATCACGAGGAGCAAATGACCCTAGCCTGTGACGCAGGATCAAGGGATTCCAAAAGAAAAGACAAAATTTTTCAGCGGTGAATTCCGTCGTGACGCCTTTTTTCACTAGATGCCAGGGCATTTTCATGCCGCTGTCCAAATTGAAGCTCAAGACAGACTCTTCTAGAATAACGACAATGCATGCCATGCACAAGCTCCAGAACGCCTGTGGTCTCTCGCACATGAACGATTTAATTCTTGAACACCAAGCTGTTCGTCCCAAGAAAACCCACAGAGGGCCGCTTACATATTTTCATTTGGCTCTACTCCAATATCCTGGATCTATAATACTCTCCAAATCCTTAGAACGCATCGAGTGTTGCGAGGCATCACGTTGTTCAGGGTAGCCTTCGCAGAATCTCAATGAGTCGCGCTTTGACACTGCTGCGCTGCACTAACTGATCAGCACCACCCCTGTAAGAAAACGCCCAGGCAAAACCCTGCGCAGGTGGATTCGCGGCGTGCTTTAATTGGGTTGTCATGCGCTGGTATTGGATTAATTAATGCATTATAGAGCAATGTGCGTCGAAACTTGGCTCACAAGTCTGACATTCTAGCTTCGAGAGTAGAAGCTCAAAGAACGAATGGGAAAATGGGCACGCATGAACTTGGGTAATGAGTCGTCAGAATCTAAACGGCCTAATATCGCAAGCATCCCTGGCATTGACCTGAAAACGTCCAAGAGCGAGCCCATGGGTTTGCGAGCTTGCATTAAGTTTAGGCCAGTAGACCCGGCGCATAAACCGATACGGCGGCGGCCTGGTTTATCGCGGGTTTTATAAGTAGGTATAGTCACTGCTAGTTCGCCGCTATTATTTTACCTTTTCATGGTGTTTTGTTTCCAGCCCATCAGTCACTCGTTGCATTGTACATATTAATCGAACCCGGTCGCCACGTTTGGACCTGATTCTTCCTCTCTCATATCCACAAAAATTTCTTTCGACAGACAGTCGAAAGAACCACCGAGTTTCAAGGCCCCGCCAAGAAATACATGTCCAGTTGGTTCAGCATGGGCAAGAAATCGAAGGGCAAGAAGGCCGAGGCCGCCGCTGAGGAGCCGGAGGGCGAAGAGGCCGGCAGCCGCCGCCCCAGCACCTCGGGCACCGAGAACCTCCTCATGAACAACCGACAAACGGCGCACGAGCAGTTCCAAAAGGCAACCAAGGCTGAGAAGGCCTACCGTTCCAAGAAGCGCGCGGGCGTGGCACGAGCCAACTACAAGGAGACCAAGACGCACTTCAAAGAGGCCTTTAAACACCTCGGGCTGGCCATCAAGGGCACATTCTCCGCCATCCGCGCCATCCCCTACATCATGGCCGACAAACGCCTACAGCGCGAGCGAGCCGCCGACATCAAGAAGCGCGAGAAGATTATGGAGCGCAAGAAGAAGCTCGAAGAGGCCTTGGCCAAGGAGCAAGAGGAGGGTGACGACAAGGCTGAATAGAGATTCGACTGTGCAGTTTATTGAAGGGGAGCAAGAGAGTGTGTTTGCTCTGGAAGAAGTCTAGAGATTTATTTTGCGGCGTCATTTGTGTTTTTCCGTCTGAGGCAACTTGGACCCCCGACATTCATTATTTCCTTATCTTGTCAGCCAGGCGCGGAACTACTTACCAGGCCTATCCCACACTCATTACATGATTTTTCGGTACTATTTCCTTTTACACCGAGAATTCCGGCAAGATCGGGACACTCGGGGGTTTTTCTTTTACTCTCATATCAACAGATTCTACGTTATGATACATGATAGAACATCATAACGACTATACGGTATTTTAAATATTATCTTAGTGTGTTCGGTCAAATGGTACTCATTAGACAGAGCATCTATTACTTAGTATTGTTTTTAGCTCCATGTATTTAGTTTAAAATTTTATATACCCCTTTACCAAACTTGTGTATTCGATTGGCGACGTAACATCTTCTTGCTCGTTCCCTGGGTAGTTCGTAATGATAAACACTACTAGCCCGCTTCATAACGCACCACTTGATCTTTCGACTGGTTAGTAATTGTATTACAGATCCCCGAGGTCACGAAGCAGGTTATGGTGAGTGCGGCGATTGTTGTGGCGTATATGTAGCGGAGGGTAGAATTTAAGCGAATAGAAGAACTGCCTCAAAAGAATATTAAACGATACAGCATAAATGAAATTATTTATTTCATGGAGAAATAACAACCTTTGTTTTCTCTAATGTCGTGACGTAGAAGGCCCCCATGCGAACATCCTACGCCCTAGCTGCTAGAAGGTTGGCCTTACTAATGTCATCCCTAGTGTCAGCATACTAATAATATGGGCAAGGTCAAATTGTGTACTGAAGGCTCAGAAGGTTCAAAAGTGGTTGATGATAAGAAAAAGATGAACTGGTACACGTTCCTACAGAAATTTCACTATAATGGATCAGATAAATCTGGGAGAAGGATACAGGCTGCTGGAGATGTGGATACTGTAATCACCGACTAGTCTTTTCTACCCTCCGAGAGATGGGAGATCAGGTGCAACGCTTTCATACTCTGAAAGAAATTAATTAATGTATGATCGGTGGAGGGGGTTCGCAAAGAAGCATCTCTGTGGAACGACAAGTGCACAAAACATTTTCGGATAGCATTGAATCGACAAATTCCAGAAGCAAGTAGTTGTGCAGACGGAGCCGCATTTATCGCGTCAGAGGCACCATCAATGGCAAGATTGGGCAAACGAAAAGATATGCTTGCAAAACATAAAAGTGAAACGGATTGAGATTGTAAAGGCAGAAGACAAATCAATCAAGGGAGCAAGAACAACGACAAGCAGCACACAAAATTGGACTCAGTCCATCTTTGAAGCGACTGGCCATATGCCGTGCTTAAAATTTTTTTCGTTTGTATTTGTTGGTTCATCCTCGTTTCTCTTTTGCTCAAAAAAAATAGGCTCCCTCTGGACCAACCTGCTTCCCCCGTGCTGAGGCAACAGGGACGAGAGCCCAGTCTAGTGAAGGATCCCCCCACCCTCCGCTTCTCTCCGCCCCTTGCTACCAACCAACCATACAGCATAAGCATAATAAATGGGCCCTGCGCTAACCAGGGGCGGTATGAGATGTCAGCCGTGTGCAGGTATAACTAGCCTGAGCTGGGCTGGTAGTTCCTATTTGCACGCACCCTCCGTGCAAACTCCCGCTGCTCGACTCAGTTGTACGCAGCCACCACCATGGCCTCCCACGATACTGACCATGTTCTCCATCTCGATCTGCACCAAATGCCGCATGAGCCATACATCCGCCGCATCGGGGAGGACTGGGCAGGAATAACTAATCAAAAGGAGCGGAAGAGGCTTCAGAATAGGCTTAACAAGAGAGCTTGTGAGTGGAGATGCGCGCGCCCGCGACCGCGTGAATGGGTTAGTGCTGAACTGAAGGGCAGCAAGACATAGGAAGAGGGCGCATGTGGGTGATGGTTTTGTCGCGTGTGCTCAGCCATGCCCCATGCGGAAAATCCCCATCTTTGACGACTGTACTGAAAAGAACATCACCCAGAAGCGGGCCATTCTGCATCGCTTCGCCGAGCAGGCCCTGACGAGCTACGCTACATGCGACCCACGCACCGATCACCGTCTAAGACTCATACAGCTGAACACGATCAACGGGTTGACAAGAAATGCTGCCGTCCTTGGGTTTGATTTTGACTGGCTGATATGCGCGTGCATCTCTCCATTCGGTCCCGATGGACCCAGACCGACACCTGAACCTCATGTGATAGCGACCTGCCCGGCTAACCTCAAGCCCACCGCCCTGCAGTTGGCCCGGAGGCACCATCCATGGGTTGATCTATTTCCCCTTCCCAGGCTTCGGGATAACCTGCTGGAGGCCGTGACGGATCTCTTATCAGCTGATGAGGAGCAGCAGTTGTTCTTCGACATTGCTGAATGTTGTGCGGGCAGGGATTGGGCTGGGCTGATCGTTTGGGGCGAGCCATGGGATTCACGAAACTGGGAAGTGAGCCAGCCCTTCCTCAGCCGATGGGGCACGCTGCTGAAAGGCTGCCCGGAGATTTTGGAAGCGACCAACTACTGGAGAATACAAAGGGGCGAAAGGCCAATTTCGTTTCCACCTAGTTTGACCGAAAGAGAGTAATGTGGCTTGAGAAAATGGGCAAAAGGGAACCATGAGTTAGCATAGCATCTTACACAAGCAATTTAAGCTTAATTTTCACATTGTAGACAAGGCCTCGCAAGCGATCGTTTTAAGAGTTTCCGCAAAAACTGTCTCCCAGGGTCTTCCTCTGTTACGATCTTTTATTTTCCAGACAGAGCACTAAAAAAAGAAAAATGTAAAGAGCGAGACAAGAACAAAGACCAACCTACGGATGGTCTTGGCTGTATTGCTATTCAAGTTTAGATAAAACATTCTGATTCATCTTGAGATGCCAGCATATTTTCAAGGAGTAGTTAATTAATAAGCTCATACAAAAAAATTACGATCAATTCTGAATCAGTGTGTATCTGTAGACAAGTGTGAATAAAACGAAAACTGTCTAGCAGCACCTTCTGCGAAATGACGAGAGCAGACAAAAGGGATTGGCTATTCGATTTAAAATAGAAAAGGAAACGCATTCGAGAATATTGGCGATATTATATGATCCCTCATCGATGTGAAAATGACCAAAAGGCCTATTGTTTTGACCTAGGCAGCAATTTTGCCAAACTTCATTATCATTAGGATGGACAACAAGACGAGGGAGATGAGTGCACTTACCCCAAGGAAAGGCGAGATCAGTACCGTGATACCGCTCACAATAATGGGCATTGTGTAAATTTGGCGCATCGCCTCCACGATGGCTTTGACGACTTGGATCTGAACAGCCTTGGAGAAGCTCTGAAACTCGACACTGCTCGCTCCAGCAAGAATCACGCGAGGATCGCCTGAATAGTCTGGCGGCAGATGCGGCTTGATATAATTAGCACCTGCATTCTGGAAAATGCCGCCGCCTATGGACGGGAAGAATGTGATGCCTATGCACTGAACCAAACTCAAGACGCCAATGGCATTGAAGATGTCTTGGGCTTCAACGACAGCCGAGACGCACCCGAACGCGGTGATCATGAAGCACCCACCGCCAATACCCAGGACTGCGCTGTATCCGTAAATCGCCGAAGTACTCGTATCGATGTCCACGGTGTACATAAGGGCGGCGCCGATGAGGGCAAGAATAGCGCCAATAAGGAACCAAGGCATATAGTAGCCAAACTTGGACATGTAAAAGCCGTTAAGGATCGCCACTGTGACAATCATGAAAACGAATGGCAGAAGCCTCACGGCGGCCTCAACGGGGGATTCTCCCTTTGCAAACTGGAAATATAGCGGGATGTAGTAGATGGGAATGTAGACGGCGGCGGCAGCGGCAAATGTGGCAAATTGCAGAATGCCAAGTTTTAGGTTTCTCAACATGTGCGCGGGATAAAGGCGGTTCTCTGAGGAGACAAAAGGATGTAGCTTGTGGGTAAGGACGAAAGCGATGGCAAGGACACCGGTGAAAACCCAGAGAATTATCATGCTGTAGGATTCCCAAGCAAACAGGGTGCCGCCGTAGGTGATTGCCATGAAGAAAGAAACACACCACCCGGTCCACACGGCCAGTCCAAGCCAGTCAATCTTGACCAGCCTTTCTTTAACGGGCTGACCCTTTGCGAAATCGAGCGAAGGCAGCACGAAGACCAAGATGGGCGCGGCGATGGCGAAAATTACGAGGTTAATATAGAAACCCCATCTCCATCCGACGCTGCTCTCGGCGAAAGCACCACCGATCTGCCATGTTAACTCAGTTACATCGGGGGAAAAAGGGAGAAGGAAATGCTTACGATAGGGCCTAACACAGTACCCATGCCCCATGTCGGCGAGATGAGAGCAATGTAGATAGGTCGTTCCTTGGGAGTGGTGACAACGCTGAAGAAGGTCAACGAGCCCACATAGATGCCGCAGCCACCAATGCCAGCAATCATTCGACCGACAATGAGAGAGTCCATTGTAGGAGCGGCGCCGGAAATGGCGCTTCCGACCTCAAAGCAGACGACGTAGCCGAAGTAGAGCCACTTAATGTCGAACAAGCCGTACAATTTGGACTGGATGAGCACCAGGGCACAGGATGGGAGCGCGTAGGCCGTGGCGAGCCATGGGAACTTTTGGAAGTCGCCGAGGGACGCGATGATATTGGGCTGAATATCTGCAACCTGGCCTATGTTAGACGACTAATCTCCTGCGCCCGGCCGGGAGTACACATACCACGGTGGTATCGAGGGCGTACAGGAAGACGCATGAGAGAATGGCCCCAACAGTTAAAATCCACTTGATGCCATGAATTTCGCGCTGAATCTCGGGCGCTTGCTCTTTCTTACTGGATGATAGCCCTTCAATATCCGTGGAAGGGCTTTGGGTGCCTGGGCTTTGGGGTTCGCTTGGACGGGTACTGTCTGCGAGTGCAACTGGCTTTTCGATCATTTTGAAAAATGAAAGGGGTCGTGAATTCTTTTAATAATACTGGGGTGGTCTGCTTTTCAGGTCAGAAATTGAGAGAATGTTGATGGATGAAGAAACTGGAGGAATAAGAACGCTGGCCTGTAGCTTGGAAGACCCCACGAGATGGATTGACACGGCATGTACTTGACGGGGAATATTTGTATATATATACTTGCCTCTATCTAAAGAGACACATGTATGCTCATGGCCCAGTGGTATATTACAAATCAATTCTGATCCTGTTGGATTGCAATGATTTACGGAATTCCCAAGCCCTGCAAGATGGTACTAGTGAGCTACGTGCGTGCTGGAGAGGCGCGTGTTATTTGAACCGCCGTTCGCAAGGATCACCCCCACAATGGAGGCTTATTAGCCAGCGGCATGGCTTATGCTTACATGAGGAGGCGGGTTTCGGCTACTTGGCAATCAATGTTTGGGATCTCCGAGTGGCCTTTGAGGGGCTTTAGGATCTCTCTGAGGGCCCTGGGATATGGGCTTCTTGGCACGCTAATGCAGGCGACTGACCTCGCCCCACACAAAGGCCGATCAAGGGACTCCATGCTGCACCCAACTGACACCGTGGGAGGTTCATCCCGCGTCGCACGGTTGCGGAGGTCAGTCGCTTGCATACCAATGTTGGTTGCAAATCACGTTAGCCGCCTAGAATCGGTTGTTCGATCTTAATGATAACTAATTGCCAGGTCTGGGAGGTTCTGCGAAGTCTTGGCGTTAGGCTGAGTTCTGTCGGAATCCATCAGCACAGTTGTCTAAACCGGCCCTTGCCCGTGACAATTCTTCAGTCATGGGAAGGACATTAATTTGGAAAAAGGAATACTTGTAAAATAAGATTGCTTTAATTCGTTCAGGCTTTGTATTTAACTTGGCCTGGTTATATAAATTGATTTCTTTTTTAAATGGTCCCTTTGTGAATGTAGAACCGTTGTGAGGGAGGCCCGGTTCAGTGCTCCCCTTGGTCTTGTTGTCAGGATAACCTGTTAATATCCGCATCATTTCCCGTCTTTATTCCCGATTTTGATTTCGGTGGTTATATCTTACCATTTGGTCTTACATCGCCTAACTCTGCGCTGATCCGCACGTCTTGTTGTACTTAAACTCATATAATGAAATAGGTTATAACAAATATTGACTGCTAAAATGACATGTCAACGCTTCCCACTTTACGAACACCAGATCAACTAATATATATGAGCTTTATTACAGCCCATATGCTATTCATAAACAATTATACTACCATAAAAGAGTGCTCGGGATCTTAGCATTTTACCTCTTCCTTCCTAATGTGTTCAAAGGAATTACGTTTGCCCTTGGGAATCTAATCCTCTCAATCATACCAGCTAACTCAATACGAACAATTGTTCTGCAAACAATAGCACTTGCTGAGTACCTCGCAATGATGGACACAGCATCAGTAACGCTAAAAAATAGGAGACTTGAAAACACGAGGGTCCCGAACAAAGTATGACCGAGGATTGCCAGATTCATGAACCATAGGCCAACAAGGAAGTAGATATTCTCGTTTCGCCACTTAAAATATTTCATTGGCTGAAATGCGCAAGGAAGGAACTCTGTCATTGGCCATTGCATTGACTCATCCATTTTTGCATGTTCATTCTGTGATTCTTCATTCTGTGATTTAATACCTTCTGCCGGCCTAATGCATAAGTATGAAAGTGAAAGAGATGCAATATGTATGGCTACTGCTAAGGTCGCCCAGAGGGGAACGAGGAACGTTGCTTCCGGAGAAAAAGTGACGATAGCATTAACCCCAAGTCGGTAATTTAAGTGAACAATGTTTACCACGGAAAGCGCCGTGAATAGAAACTCCAGCAGACTGATGGCGTAGCCTAGTTTCTGACTGCAGTTGGATAGTCGAATACCAGGGATCGATCCCGTAACGTCTGCTCCCTCGACGAACTTTGCCAACGTCTCTCTGAAGTCGGCGCTTCTGGAAATATTCACCCCCGGATTTGCGGCTGATAAAAAGAATGCTAGAAGTGGGCGTCGTCTCCCCAGTAGAGCGAGCTCAGCAGTGGAGCTGCTAAGTGTTTGTAGTATCGCGGGTAAGAGACCCAGGAGAACGGCACTGGCTGCCACTTGTGTCTTTGAAACTTCGCTGAACTCTCTAAGAATACACTCCAAAAGCGGTTTTATGAGACCCGAGGCGCCTTCGCTAGCATTACTAGTACCCGTCAAGTAAAGCTCATTCGCCTTTTCACAATCATTATGAATAATCTCTTGGAGCCAGCTGTCCCAGCCTGGAAAGAATTGGTCGAATTGTTGAGCAGAATTGCAGTGAGCTGGAGATGTGAACAACACACTCGCGAGCAAGAGGGGCTGCAGTATCATTTTGAGTACTTGCATCTAGCACGTAAAAACAATGGATAGCAAAAAGAAAATAGGAAATTGTTCAGAGGGGGACGATCTTGGTCATTTAAATCACTACGTGCGATTGTCATCAACCTTCTCCGGCCAGTTACAGTATTCGACATCAAGATGGCTGACTGAAGCGCTGAGGCGCTTTTAATTGGGCCGGATTATCAGGCCTTGGGCCCAATAGCGGCTGAGTTCAACCAACCAGCTGCGCACTGGAGGTTCTATTGATTCTTGGCAAACGCAAGCGAATGCACAGTAAGCGGATCTATCCTATATTGTTGTACATAGGCGCCTTTAAAAGTGTTGCCCAAGCTAATGGTGTCTCCTGTTTTAACCCTGATTAAATACCTTGAGGTACATAGCAAGGAGCCAAGTTGCACATCACCAAGCACTACATTCGCTATATTTTTTAGCGACTATAGACACCAATGACGAAAGTCCCTCGCCTGAAAGCTCTGTAATTTAGGCTTATTACAGCGGGTTAGTTTTCGTGGTTGTATTTAGTGTAGCTTCAATGAGAAAAAGCAATGTGTGGCTTGATCCCGGGACAGGACTTTTGAAAGACACCACCGTATTGCGCCCTAACTGATACTGCACCCACTTCTGTTATCAAGACACAATCAGAGAGGAACTTCTCACTGAGTATGCTATGGAGAGTAGCCGCTCCTTTATCACTTTTCTAAGAATCTTGTGTCTGGATCATCAACTGAAACCACTATTCCCTGTAGCATGAAGTATAGCGTTTTCCTTCAGTCCACCTAAAGGATTCAAGAAATCACTGATGAAAGTCCAGGTCGAACAGGGCTGAGACAGCGATAGCAACAAGCGATTCACACGCAGGCTTATATACAAGCGAGGCCCAAGGGAGGCCCAAGGCTCAAACAGGGGCAGGTGGTGTTCTAATTCTATCCTCGTGCCTGGCGCTTGTGCAGCACCACTGATTCGCTGGAATCACAGTCTCATCTCCAGCCACAACTGCCCATGGTCCAAACGGGGCAAAAAAAAAAAAACCCGCTTACACCTCATCGCTTAACAAATTTAATACCTACTCATTGACGCATCTGTTGCCAAGAATAGCTAAAGCCTGCTCTCGCAATTTTTGTCCTTACACCCTCTTCCAAAATTGGGGGCTGCTCACTTTCCAAACCAGACATGAACCCACAATTACAGGTTTCTCTCAAGCCACCAACTCCTTTCGGCTCTCGTTTGGTCAAGTTTGAAGGGCTCCCGCACTCGGGTTAGTGGCGAATGCATGTAGTGGCATTTTTCTCGCCAACAAATCATGACCTCCATTGACCTTATTTCTCTCTCTAGGAGTTGTAGATATGTTCCCATAGTACACCACGGTGTTGGTCTCTAGCTGCTTTACATCACTTTTACCAACTCCTCCTTCTGTCCACTAACGAGCTTTTTCAGAGCCACTGTCCTGCATTCTGGGCATTCAACATATTCTTTGGGCTCATGTCGTACCCACAGCTTCTTCTTCTCACTTTTCGTGTCTGAATGATCAATGCCATCTTGTTTCCACCCGACGAAATAGTTGTCTGGCCTCAACTCCAGGCTTCCAACTCTTGTTGTCGCGCCGCTTCCGTCTTCAAGCAAGAGAAGGGCAAATGCCCAGATATAATTTTCATAGTGGTTGCAATTTCCACTCTTGGAAAGTGCAGGGTCCACCTGCCGCAAGAGAAGACCCTTTAAAGACACCTTCCCTGCATTCATTATCATCGACTCGACTGTCGGATCCACCAAGTTGACCTCGATTAGTACGTCGCACTCGTCATCGGAAAAGCTAGCGCACCATGGCATGGGTGCAAGGTCTGCGGCATGGTCTGGAAGCTTATCCCCAGATATTCTGGGATCCTTACAAATGGTGAGGGCTATCGTGGATCCTTGGATGTAGAGCTCCTGGGGTAGGGAACTAAAGTTCTCATACACGTCCCAATCTCTGCTCTTGCACATGGCCTCCCAGTCTACTAAACCATCCGCAGTCTGGACAGAAATCTTGACACTAATGAGACTTTTACTAGACAGCCCAAGGTAAACCAAAGCCTGTCCCGGGGTTTCGTAGGCAACTTCCCAGCCAGTCCACGACCAGCTGGGAAAGCCAGGTCTTCGCGGGCCAGATCCCCGCGCTTTCCAGCACATGTTTACCAAGAACGCTTCCGTCAATGTCCAGGTTCGACTGGGGTCACGACCTTGTGCCTTTCGGTGGTTGACCAATGGCCCCAAAATGGGGATCCCAAAATAGTGGTTCATGCAGTACGGCCCTTTCCCGCACCGTTTCAAGAGACCCAGAGTTCCGTTGAGCACATCCGATTGGTATGTCAATTGTCTCAAGGTATATTTTTCCAGGAGCTGGTGCAGAGCGCCCTCGTTTTGCCATACGTTGTCGTACATTTGCAGCAGTGGGCAGTTTGTCTGGGCCCCTAGACCTCCGTGCGGAAACATCTCGGATGAGACTTTCCACCAGCGTTCCAAGTTCGCCCATTCCTTGTTTGATCGCTGGAAAAACACCTGCTCGTCGGTGAATGCAAACCAGTTCCAAGAGAAGACACCTTCTTGGTAGGTCCATGCACGTGACATCCAAGTGCTTTCCCTGACTAGCTTCCTCGGGTCTGTCATGGAGGACCAGAGCGTGTAGTCACCAATTTTAATTCGCGGTTGTTTGATACGAAGCTGAGAGCTGACGCCAGGCAGTCCGTAGTCTGCGCCAGAACCGGCCGCTCCAATTATGGTTAAGACTGCGAGCCTGTAGATGTCGGCCATTAAGTCCAGCTGGGCTTTGAATTCAGCCATGTTGCTCTGGTCTAGGCAATACCTGTCGACCCAGAGATAGCGCAAGCCAAGCTCTTTCACCACTGTCATGGCATCTTCTACTGTGCGTGGAACTTTAGTGGGCAGACCGGTTTTCTCGCGTGGGCCTTCCTGTGCTGCAGCCGGACCCCAGACGTAGCTGAGAGCGACATAGTCACAGGGGCCACGCACTGGAACAACCTCTCGCTTTTCGCAGTCAATGACAGCAGTGGGGAGTATATCCATGTTGCGATCAATTTTCTTGACCATTTCACACCACTCCCTCAACGGCTTGTAATCTACTTTTTCATGATCGATAAGAACAGGTGTTTCTGGCGCTTTGCTATAGTTTACAAAGGGAAGATCGTTAAATTCCGGCTTGCCACTCTGTGTTTGAACCAGTAGGGTTGTCCGCGAAGTCATTGATGGCTGCAAGATTGGTGTCTGATTTGTGGACCCATTTCTCTGAGCCTGACGCGCTCGAAATACAAATATTCTGTTGCAAGTATCTCGTTCATCTTTGGGAACCATGTCCAGCCAGAACTCGCACAGAGGGCATGACTGATTTGTCCACTCAGGGACCCGCTCAAGCTCCAAGGCCGGTTCTGGTTCGATGACAACCTGTTGAGCGGTTAGTTCCCGAAACAAGTCGCCGAGGTCTATTTGCCGGCATTTCGGGCACAAATTTTCTTGTTGGTCGTCTGCCATCACGAGAGGTCGGTGTTACTGTGTTATCGTTTTGAATCACATATGACGTCGCTTGTCTCAACTCATGGTCAATGCTCTGGTTGAAACAACCTAGCGGTGTGAGGTGGCAGAATTTTTTTCACAATTCCCTCATCCAGGGGCGCAAACGAATCCAGCCCCTTGCATTGGGATTAAGGGAAAAAAACATGATTTTTCACTGGGAAGATGGCTGGGATGGTTTTACAAAGTCGTGCTGAACAGCGCGCTCGGGCTTGGTAATGGTGTCTCAGGGTTGATCGACTAGGTGATGGTGGTTGACAATCAACTCTGAAGCACAGTTTCCCCGAGAGATTGACTCACACTTATTGGCATTCTCTTGATCCTTTACAGTCTTCATCTCGTGAAATTCTGGAATTAATGTGACAGAGGTTGCTCTGGCGATAGGCGCATCTCCATTAGATTGTTCTGATCACCTGGACACTGGAATATCTCAACTTCTGGTCAAGATTGTTTTAGCCGACGCAAGTTGACCTGGCAACAGCAGAGCTCCCGGATTTTAATTGATTTCAATAAATACGAATCGGCTACACGAGGGTTCAATTGATGAAAAGCTGAATTAGGTTGACAGCTCCCGGACAACGCTTCATTTGGCTGCAAAAACCCCGCATCGATCTAAGATCACAAACTCACAGTGGGGAAAACGCACCCACCACGATTCGCCCCGGAGCCAGGGTATCCCATCTTCAGGGGACTGACTCTTGCCTCTGGTAGCTCCTTTGCCAATCGATTCAGCAATGGCTGACCATCCGGACTGTCTACTGCAGGCACGAGCGGCTCGTCAAGGAGGGGGAAGCTGTAATGTCGGTGTGAGGGGCAGATGCCCGCTGCAGGGGTTCGAAATTTGCAGCGCGCACTTTAGGTGCAGAAAGCTGTCCTTCTCAGCTTCGCCTGGGCACCAATGCGCTCTGGCGAGGTCCCCCTCGAGGTCCCCCTTCCCGCCTCGCGATGCGACACAACCGCTGCACAGCCCGCAGGAACAGGTCGCGGCGGTTGCATAGGGTTACCGAGGTACAGATGACCTTGGACGTCTCTCGGCAACCGGCCAGCTCTCAGGTCGCAGATACATTCTCTCCCAAAGGATACACTGCCGCCCTGCCAACGACCTTGGCCCAGCGTCTAGGTGCAGCGAATTAGATAGTTCCACCGTGCTCCACCAGCGGTTCTGGCGGTGAACAAATACGACCCTGTCTCGGTCTGAAACCCAATGAAAGGGACGAATTTGTGAAATTGGGCCAATGAAACGGGGCCTTGCAAATTGCTCATGTAGTTCCATCTACTCCACCCCTCCTGCAGCTCGCCGCACAACGCACCACGCACATGGGGATGGAATTGCTAAAATTGCCAGCAGAGGTCCCTGAGCTAGAGAGCTATGGTTGGGACGTGGGACAGGTTTAATAATGGGCACCTGTCCCTATCCCTCAATTGCCTGCCCAACTCTGCGCTTAACCAACTAAATTTACTGCTAACTCCTTTGGCTGGCTCTGCATCACTGGTGAAAAACGAGGCGAGAAAAGCGTCGTACGTGGTGGCCACGTCGGCGACCGTCTGCTGATCGAGGCGCTGTACAGGCTGGCAATTTTTGGGCCCGCCACGAATGGGCTCCGCGATACTTCACCCACTCACACGTGTTGGAGCTGCATACATGACGAAATCTTACAGGCTCGTCTCTACCTCTGAGGGCGGTCCCATTAACAGGCCACACGTATCACGGGCGGGGGCTGGTGTATCGAATTGCGAACGCATCTAACTTTTTCAGCCCAACCACCGCATATTTATTTAATACTACCCAACACCCTCGTCAATCGTCATAACCATCATAACCACATCGCTCAACTGCATGGAATTCAACATTCCCCTCAGCTAGCTGCTAAGGGGCTTTTTTAACAAAGTCCGAGTCAATTCATTGCTCGGCACCGCAACCAGATAATGGGGTCCTCCGATGCTGGCCATCGTTGGTGGCCGCGCACCGTGACCGCCCTTTATCCTTTTTTTTCGCTCAATATGTATTTATCAATGGTAAGCAACCAGATGCAGATGCTAATGCAGCACGAAAAAATGAGGCCATATTTAACTCGGGAACAGATTTTAGCCTTGTGCATGGCCGTTGTTCGCAGATTTTTTGTTTCTCTATGGCGCTTCCTAGTCTTCGTCCGATACTTGCCTTACAGACTAAACCTCGAGAAGAAGATTCGCCAACTGCAGTATGCAGTCAACATGACCCCGCCAGGACACCCAGATCGCATCTCCAACATCAGCACCCTTGGTAATCTGTTGGCCCAGAGGTACTCTTACACGGAAAACATGTCAGACTCGGAAACAGCTGTCGTGTTGCTGCAAGAGGCCGTCGGCGCATTCCCGGCCGTCCACCCAGAGCGCGTCACAATGTTGAACAATGTTACGCTTCTACTCGGAAACAAGATGTGGCGCACCGGAGACCCGACAGACATTGACGAGGCCATGCGCGCATCCCAACAGGCCTTGGACGAGACCAAGCAGGACCACGCCGATTGGTTCGAGTCGAGGAAGTTGTTCGCCGGAGTGAGAGGCTGGAGGTATTCGCACACCCAGGAATTCGACCATCTCGAGGAGGCCATTCGTGTGTGGAGGGATGCCGTCGATCTCGTGCCAACAAGAGACCCCCATTGGGCATCAATGGTGCTCAACCTCGACGACTTCCTAAGCGACAGGTACCTGTGGACTAGAGAAATGGTCGATCTTGAGGAATCCATTCGCAAGTTGTGCCACGCCCTGGACGTCATCCCGGCCAGCCACCCGGAGCGAATTCAAATCTTGAGCAACCTGGGAGTGCGCCTGGCCGTGCGATACTCGTGCACTGGAGATAAGGCCGACTTGGAGAGAGCTATTAGCTTGGGACAAGAGGTCGCCGATGCCACACCAGCAGACCACCCTGACCGATCAGTACGTCTCAACAACTTGGCCCTTCGACTTAGCGACAGATACTCGGCTTCTCAGGATGCCACCGATCTCGACACATCCATCGGTCTTCTGCAACAGGCTGTCGATGCTACCCCCAAGGACCATGCCGATCGCGCCAAGCGCCTCAGCCACTTGAGCGCTCGACTCAGCAACAAATTCGCCAGCACCGGCGAAATCGTCCACCTCGAAAACGCCATCAGCTTGATCGAAGAGGCTATCTTGACGAGCCAAGGCGACGCCGCGGAGCGCATGGAATTTCTGGCCACCCTCGGACTTCGATTGAGTGACAAGTATTCGATTACAGGAGAGAGATTAGATATTGAGAAAGCTATTCAGATCACGCAAGAGGTTGTCAACGCAACCCCAATTAACCACCGTGATCTCGCAGCCCGGCTCAGCACTCTCGGCCTTCAGCTAGGACAGAAATGGCTCTTGACTAGGGACTTGGTCGACCTTGAGAAATCCATTCGCATCACGCAAGAGGGTTTGCAATCAAGCTCGTCATCAAACCCTTTGGTCAAGGCCATGCTCTTATTCAACCTCGGAGTCCGAGTTGGCGACAAGTACTTCATAACTGAACTGGCCGAAGATCTCGAAGAAGCCATTTGCCATTTACGACTGGCTATTGACACTCTTCCGCGAGACAACCTTCAGCGACCTCAGTGGTTGACCAACCTCGGACAACGACTCCACAACAAATATTCCCTTTCCCGAAACATTGCCGACCTCGAAGAGGCTATCCGCATCACCACCGAGGCTGGCAACCTGGCCCCATCGGATCACTCAGATCAGGCCAGGATTGCCAACTGCCTTGGACTGTATATGGGAGATCGATACTTGTGCACCGGAGACATGAAGGACCTGGAAGTTTCTATTCACAAGGCCAAGTATGGCATTAAGCGAACGCCACTAGACGATCCCGAGAGACTGGAGTCATTGAACAACCTTGCCCTCAGACTCGGTGATAGGTACTCTCGCACTGGAGCTCCGGACAATCTTGAGGAGGCGATCGAACTTTTCCGAGAGGTTATCGAAATCACAGACCTGGACCACCCGGACTACGCATCACGATTGAGCAACCTCGGACTTCGACTAGGAGATCGACATCTCCGAACCGGATCGATGGCAGACCTGGATGAATCCGTCGAGCTCACGCGACAGGCTGTTGCTTCCACCCCACTTGGTCACCCTGATTGGGCTAGATTCCAAAACAACTTGGCAATGCGACTATCTGAAAAATTCGCTCGCACTGGCGAGATGGCCTTCATCAAGGAAGCTGTGGATGTCTGCCGAGATGCTGTCGAGGCAACATCTCGAAGCCACCCTGACCTGCCCCGATGGTTGAACAACCTTGGAATTCACTTACGAACAGCATACAGTCGCAGCAGGAAAGCGACGCTACTCTACGAAAGTTACACTATTCTGCGACGAGCTCTTGATTTTATGCCCGTGGACCACCCTCAGCGGGCTGGTGTGCTGAACAATATCGGACTCCTATTGGCTGAGAAATACCTCCACACCAGAGAGCGATCCGATCTTGATGAAGCCATCTGCACAACCCGAGAAGGTATTGTCGATACCCCTGATGCTCACCCTCGCCGAGGTCGACGACTGCACAACCTTGCCAGCGTGCTGTACCGCAGGTACAGGCGCGTCGGAGAAGTCGGAGACCTTGAAGAGACCCGAAAACTGTTGGCCCGAGCGCTGTACTCTTCCTCATCAAGCATCAGTGTTCGAATGGCCGCCGGCCGTGATTTCCTGGGAACGCGAGACGTTCTCGCTGACCCTAAGACATATATCATCGCTAAAGCAGCAATTGACCTGATCCCACGACTCACAGCATGCTGTCTCCAAAGTATCGACAGAGACAACATGATATCCGAAGCCGTTAGGATCTCATCTGACGCCGCAGCTATCGCCATCCACTGCCGAAAGGGACCCTTTGCCGCCATCGAATGTCTCGAGACTGCCAACCTGATGATTACGGGAGCCATCCTGCAGGAGCACAGTATCACCCTGCTCCAGCAAATCCAGCCAGGCCTGGCAAGCTCCTTCCTCGACTTGCAGGCTCGACTGGGCTCTCCCGATGTCTCCAATACTTCGTACTTGGTAACCGATCAATCCGTCATCACTGAGGCCGAGGCCAATTGGCGAAGCAAGGCAGACCAGCAGCTTGAGCTCACCATCCAGACCATTCGATCACTCCCCGGCTTTGAGCGATTTTTGCTTCCGGTATCTGAGGCCGACATGCTCAACGCCGCAAAAATGGGTCCGATTATCATCCTAAACGCTAGCAAGCACCGATGCGACGCCTTTATCGTGCTCAACTCTGGAATCCGCCTCCTCGCCCTGCCCCGCGTATCTCTCGCGGTAGTGGACCACCACCTCAAGAACCCGGATTCCGTCGAGGCGCTCGGATGGCTTTGGGAAGATATCGTCAAGCCAGTCCTTAGCGAAATGGGTCTTACACAGCCATCGCCGGGCCGTCAACTGCCCCGCGTGTGGTGGGTTCCCACCGGAAAGCTGACCAAGTTCCCGCTCCACGCGGCTGGCTACCATCGACGACGCGATGGCGAGACGGCGCTGGACATGGTCATCTCTTCTTACGCTTCATCCGTTGGAGCTATTATACACGAACGCCAGCAGCAATCACAGAAGCAACCGGCTGTTGTGACTGTCGCCATGGACCAAGGGAGGGTATGTCGGCCATCGAACAGGCACGTCGCCAGGTCGATGAGGTACTTGATGTCTTCGAAGTAACAACATCAACCAAACATCGACTACAAACGACGAACCGCCTAAAAAAAAGAGGCCCACAAAAAAATAAATATTGATGATGAATTTTTTTCTATGTAGGAGAATGGTTTACAGGTCGAAGAAGGCTCGATTGCCATAAGAATCCTTCAAGATGAATGAGTTTAATGACCTTTTTATTTTACGAATAATGAAGAAAAAAGCGGTTACAAGAAACACAAAGAGCGGAGGAGGAAAGGGAAAAGAAAAAGAACGAACACACGATGTATGTAGTTAAGACCTGATGTATACGATGGTCTCATTTTTTGGGGGGAAATTCTCATACCCATTTTAGGATAGAAAAGTTAATCGTAATAGTTGACTGGGGGTAAGCGATCCGTTTGGCAAGAGTACCAGCAAAAACCCCTGTTAACCGCAGCAGCTATTACGATTCGTTAACTTTTTTTTATTCACGATGCAAGGAAGCACTGTACTCTTAGAGGCTAACAGCAACTCTAGAAATAGAAATATGATTAGATAGACGACTCTTCAATATAGAACCTTTGCAATTGCACATTCTATACCAAGTGACACTGGGATGGTCTCTCTCTCAATAACCAAGATATGGCATGTGAGTGGATATGCTGATTTGACGAGGCCACGGAATGGCAAAACCATTGAAATTGGGCCTTTGCTTGTTCCTGAACGGTTCATATTATGCGAATAGTCAGTCAGCCTTACCTTTTTCCCGTCTTGGCAGTCACTGGCAGATGTAACTTAGGTGTAAAGTGATGCAACCTTGACCTAATCAGGAGACGCTAAAATTGTAGCGCTCTTGTGTGCTGCCGGTCAGCCCCGGCTTCAACAGTTTGATTTCATCTCGCGGTCTTAAAAGTCGCAGCGCATGCGACCAAAGAAAGAGGAGACGTGCATATTATTTATCTATCGAATTCAATTGAGTTACACAATACTAAAACTGTAATATTTGAAATCGAGGGTCGGAGGTATACATAGTGTGCGCACTAGAGAATATGGTTGAACTTGGTCATATGGTGCTAAAATTGCAGTGCTCTTCACGTATTCACACTTTATCATGTACCCGCCTCTCAAACCCAGCAACTTAGGCCATAAATGAGAGTCTAGTGCCGGTCTTCCTAAGCTCAGCGATTGCTGGGCCGCTTCTGCGTGACTTTTTGGCTGGAAATCAGGGCTAGACTCTTCATCTTTGAACTTTGAGAGTCCCATTATCATGTGAAGACTGAATTTACTCGGTTTCACGATTGCAACGAGAACAAGAAAAGTTGGCCTTGACCAAGCCTAGAGACACTAAAATCGCTCTGCACATCTGACGTGGCGCGTCGGGATAATTTGTCAGCAGCATCAGGCGTCTGGGCTTGACGCGAAATCCAGCGATTGGATTTGCTCGTGTGATGCGAAGGTTTCGGTACAAGCGCCGAAGACAGAATTCTAGCCAATTCTCAGAGTATAGAGGCACTGATTTAGTCTTTTCAAGGTTATGGGCCTAGGTCGTTTACAATTCATTAAGAGAAACCAAACAATGTGCCTTGCGGCGGCTCCGAGGCTCTGCGACTCGACGAGCATGCTCAAAGTCAACATTTATTCCATGAGTATCTTTGTACAGTGTTTAAAAACAAACTGCCGCGTAAGACTGATCAGAGACAATCTGACAAAACATTGCGGACCTGCAAGGATGGTTTGACCTATCCTTCACTTCATTGTAACCCCTCCCTCAGATGTGAAAGTCAAGCACCAATAAAACACGTTGAACGACCGCGAATCTGGGTGCAGCTGGTTGCTTTTGGAGTCGGCGTTACGCCTCTTTTGCAGTTTGGCCCAATAGTAGCGTATGTGCGGATTACATTCTCCAGCCCGTCTGCACAATTGAGGGGACATATGACAAGCTTGTACAGCCTTATAATCTTGCGCATCCCCCTCCAAAATGGCACTCCCTTTCCCTCATTCTTTCCCGCTCATCTTTCCTGTATCTAGCCTTTGTGATGTTTCATTTTCCCAGCCGAACAGCAATTTTCATTCATACTCAATAATCGGGCTTACGACGCCACACTAACTATTGACACAAGCCCTTCGGCTACTAATAAGACGCTAACAACATGGCCTCTACCCAGCATCAGGTGACTACGGCGTCACACGAGTCTATCGAGCTCCATATACTTAATAAAAGTCCATTTGTTAAGATCGATGGCTATTTCTACAATAGCGAGTACGTTTAGAATATCCAAGAGACATATCAGAGCGTTAATATCCATAGGGAAAATTCATGGGAACATCACGATAAGTTATCTTTGGACCGCGTAACGGATACATCTGTGTGTTATAATAACATATTCTAGAGTCCTAAATTATATGCTAATCAATTGCGTTGTAAAGGAGCATCAAAAGGCCGGGCTTGGCGTACTTTTTGTATCCCTCGCCAACCATTTTTTATCCAGCAAAGATAAGGATATAATCGCTACGAAAAAGCAGCTGTTATTCTGGGATCCAAAAAAGCAGCCGGCTAGGGTTACACCACCAGTTCCTGATGCTGATGAGTATGAAAAAATCCAGCAGTTTAAAAAAGACATATCATCGACCTTTGGGGTTCCTGACTTCTTTTGGACCGTTACACCGGCTTACGAGGCCAACGGCTTCTTCAGTCACCACCAACCTCCAAAAGAGAGATTTAACGGAAATGCTTACGGTATGTTACTCTCAAAATCTTATTAACTCGACCAGAAATTTTCATTACAAATTTCCTCTTGGCAATTCTTCCACTGACAATACCTATACAGGTACCATGTCGCGCTTTCTTATCAAAGAGATGACTGAACTTAAACTTGATGCATCAGCCAAAAAAGATATGGCTAAACCCAAACCTAATGCATCAGACAAAAAATACGGCTACGAATGGCAATACATTAGCTTCATTACCCTCCATGTCAGTGAATGTGAGGCAAAGTCTAACGCAACGCAAGTTTTGCTATGTTTTGACCTTTCGTCGGATCTAAAAGAAACAATCATGGATGCTTTTAGTCAATCTAGCTCTCAAACTTGGCGTCCCTGCCCACTGGGCCTCTACTCTGTCATTTTACCTGCTATTGCTCATCGCTTCGATAAGGCATTGTGGGGGCTTCGGAAGCCTGTTCGTGAAATTGAGAATGCAAGTAAACCCCCTTGCAGTGTCTGACATATTGCATAAGGGTCGTTCTAACAGTGAAGAAATTTCTAAGTATAGGGACGGAGAGCACACGCAAAGAAAATATGGGACAGTTACATATCCATGCACGAACTGTCGCGGCATATAATTCACAATGTTGAGACGCTCGAAGTGTCTGCACGAACTATTGCATCAATCTCCAAGCATCATGAAGAGCTTGATAGTCATGGCACATGCACAGAGGCAGTTGGAGGACCCATCTCGCCTGGGTTTGACTTTTATGAGAGACTTTTGAGAAATATAGGGTCCCGTGCCCAAGCCTTTGAGAAAAGAACGAATAACGAAATCAATCTGGTAATTTCATTTCCCCTTTCATGACAACTTACGACAGTAGCCGACTGAAAGTCTGCTAGATTTCCAACCTCACTGCCGCAAAGGATCAGAAAGATGGCAGGGAGCTTAACTTGCTAATTTCAATTTTCTTGCCAGGGTCTTTTATATCGGTCAGTTACACAATATTTAGATCCAAATACATGTTGCTAAACACCCAACAGGGTTTCTTTGGGATGAATTTCTTCAACTACGATAATCCATAGATTCAAACATCCACCCAACTGTACATTTTCTTTGTCTTGGCCATCCCAGCCACAATTACGTTTGTGTTCTTCTGGAATTACTCTGATATGATGGATAGATTCAAAGGTTGGAGAAATGAGCGGGTTGATTCGGACGATGTCAGAGATTCAGGTAGTGGCGGAGACTTAGATAGTGCCGAAGGTTCAAATAATGTCGCAAGCGACCCGGCACGTGATGTGGAAAGGGGTGGAATAGCTCGGCGAATTCGAGGTAGGTGACAAATGCGCACCAGTTAACTTGGTCAGCTGTGAGAGCAAGCCTTCTAATAGTACTAGAATTACAGAGAATGCATATGTAAGCCAAACAATATGGAATAAACATCACACTCCAGTTCAGTCACTGAAATATATCTGTGATGAGTAGACGGGTCCTCTTTAGGCACTTGGAATTCAACAGAAATCAATTAAAGTCTAATTAGCAATTTGGAAAATCATAAAATCTCTTTCATTCATAATAATGACCGATGGCGATATTTCGGATTATCAAAATCGTTGGACGCCGAGAAAACCCACATTCGTGCTTTGTTTCGGCAAGTTCGACTGAACCCACATGGTGCTAGACATAAGTTAAATACAAGGCAGTGCGACCCAGAATAATGTACCAGCGGCATCCGAGCAGTGACTTCAAGGCTGCTTCTTCACAACAAAGGTAGGAGAGATCATCAGACAAATTTTCCTGGGCAATACGTGGATCCTAACCTTGGGGCAGTGAATCTGAGGACAGTTCCCGGAGAAAACGCGCTGCTGAAGCTGCATATTGACTCCGCTCCGCAGCATGATCGAACCACTTCACACATGAACTGGTCTCGTTTTGGTGTTTACTAGTAGTGCCACACCTACATGCATGGTTTTTGGATGTCCGCAAGGTCGCAGCTGCACCAAATACTGGCAACAAGAAGCTCCTGTTGATGATTAGCAGAGCCCTAGATATCTGGGGAGGAAAGCCCCATACCATATTAAGCGACGATGAAGGATGGGATCCCCAGAGTCAAATTCGTCGATACTATCGAGAATACCGTGGGCAGCGTCTAGACAGACTAGAGAGGCGTTTTCGCGCCCAACCCTGTCTTTGTTTCCCTCGTCACACAAAGGACGATAGATGACCAAGCGATAGTATAAAAGTATAATACAGAGGTTTTCTCTCTGCCAGCAAATCCAGGGGTTTGCTTCTTCCCTGTCCTGAAATCCGCTTGTAACGTGCGCTCCGGGTTGCAGATACTCTGGGAACTGTGATACGATGGCTTCCAGATCGCGATCTGCAGACGTCGTTGCAGATCCCAGTGCAATAAAGTCGTCCCCAGCGGCGACAAGATCCTCATAGAACTTGCGCAGCGTCAAGCTTAGTTTCGCTAAAATGAATTGGTAATAAAACGGCCGAACGGCTGGCGATTCCTCAACATCTAGGAATGTGCATTCCGGAAATCGCATGCCGGCACTCACTCGATCCAAACCAGAGTGGCCGGCCTGCAAAGGAATCTGGAGCCAATCATTGGTCACAAGTGCTGCCCATAATCGAAGATGCATCTGATTATACGGGGTACCCTCTGAGGTGGATCCATGTTCAGGACGGATCTCCAAAGCCTGCGCCATGCGCAGTGCGCACCCCCAAAGATTGTAATAAAGGTTAAAGTCGCCAAAATGAATGAAGCAGGTGCCAAGAATAACAATTGTCTGGATGTTGCGGATATCGAGAACCCGAAGAAATTGCGATTCATGAAGGAAGAACAAAGCTGAGTCATACCAATTCCTGATCACCCGAAGAGGGTCTTCTGTTACATTGATCAGCATGCAAAGTACAAGACATACGTGACGGAGAAAAAGCATCCAGTGTCAGTAGCTTACCATGTGGTAGGAAGGACTGCAGGAGCTCATCATGCGTCATGGAAAGGGCGGCGGTCTATTCAAATCAGCCTGTTGCACAATTGTATCCGATACCGCGAAGACTAGGTTACGGGCGGAGTCTCACAGTGATATAACTGAAGAAAACACCAAGCCATGCACTTTGAGCAGGATTGGTCAGCGTTGTAAAGTGACTTGCCGGGCTGTCCGAATAGAAAGCCTTGATTTCCTGCTCGAGACACTCTGGGTCTACTGCGCCATGTGCCCACGAAGTCCATTGTGCTGCATGACGAAGGCATGCAGCAGCCGACTCTTCAGAGGGAAGGAGCACCTGCGAGATGTTCCAAATCTTCTCAAAGCGCGCCTCTCTCCTCAAACGTTGGTATAGGAGCTCCTCATTGTCGCCTGTTATTCGCACGGGCCTCGTACCAGCCGAGCTGGGTAACTGACCAGAGAGGCGCGAAACCTGAGCGGTCAACCTTTTGTTTTCCTCAACTAAATTGCTATAGCTCGGTTCTGGCTCAATTTTTTCAGACCCGCTATTCGTTGTTTAGTGATCATGTGCATGGGGGGGGGGTTTTCACTCGCAATCTCTTGATACCGAGAGCTGAGACTTACGTGCATGTCCTCCCGTGAACCCGTACGGTCTCAACCCTGCATTGCGCACCCAATCCACGCGAGCGGCACTGAAGGCATGGCAAGGATTTGTCACATCGAATTTTGCTCCTTGTGCATCGAAGACAAGATCGGGGAGGGCGCTGCGTTGTCCGGGGTTCTGGGCTCATGGCATCAACGATCGCTTTGCATTGGCCTGGATACTGACTTAACAATAGTTTGTCGGACGAGATTCGGGCAGGTCTGTTTGCCGCTCATCAAGATTTCTTCTTTTGGGGCGGGGATACGCTAAATTGGTGCGAGTGCTGGGGCACGGACTGTGGCGTAATTTGTCATATCTCGCCCGACTCTCGTCCGAGCTTGGCGATCGAGGCTCCATCAGCCAGCAGGCTTCTTAGCATGGACCAATACCATGTTAGCCCTCAGGTGTGTCGTTGGCCGTATAAAAATTGTTTTTCCATCACCCCGAAAACATTATTTAAGGAGACCATGGCCTTTTTAAATACTCAAAATCCCAGGCATCTTTGGCTTGCCAATTCGAATGGATCTTCTTCGCGACAGCACGCTGGGGCAGATGGTCCGCTTTGCTACACGCAACCAATACCTCTTGTACCCCGAAGAGCGAGCAGACTTCACGATCCCTAATACCGACCAAGATCACCATGGTTCATCTATTATGGGAAATTTCTTGCCTAGATGGCAACCAAATAACCCGGCCTTCCACAATCATGGAATGTCCCCACAACCACCACCAAGTGCTCTCAGATGCGAATCCAACTGCACGTCTCAACACCTCCCCGCAAGAACCTCTCCCTCTTTAAATAATGCAATATACCAAACCTTGCTAGGCAGTCGATTCGATGAGGAACCACGTGCACCCGATGGCAAAGTAGCAATATTGGTGGGATGGTACGGCGCGAATGACCCTGCAAATCCCCAAAATTGGAGTACTGGAAAGAAATCTCTTATAACGGCCATTTTATGGCTATATACCTTTACGGTCTATTGCTCTTCCTCCATTTATACCCCCAGCATCGATGGTGTAATGGAGGAATACGGCGTCAGTCATGCGGTCTCCTTATTGGGTCTTTCGCTTTACGTCCTCGGTTATGGTGTCGGGCCACTTCTCTTCTCGCCCATCTCGGAGATCCCCCGCGTTGGCAGAAACTCACCCTATATTCTTAGTTTGCTTCTTTACGTGATTCTTTCTATACCAACTGCTCTGGTTCGCTCTTTTCCAGGATTCCTCGTCCTACGCTTTCTGACTGGGTTTTTGGGCTCGCCATGCCTGGCTACTGGTGGTGCAACGCTTCAGGATATGTACTCGCCGATGCAATTACCATATGGGTACACAGCATGGGTTGGTGCCACTTTCTGCGCCCCTGCTCTGGGTCCAATTATTTCTGGTTTCGCAGTCGCTAAATATCAATGGCGTTGGTCCTTGTGGGAGATTTTATGGATGGCCCTTTTAACATTCGTCATTATGTTCGCCTTTTTCCCAGAGACCTCTTCTGCAACGATATTACTTCGTCGAGCTCAGCGACTCCGTCACCATTTAAAAGATCACCGGTATCTCTCTCAGTCTGAGATAGATGAGGGCAATTCTTCTGTGCGCGAACTTATCAGAGACGCTCTGCTGCGACCCCTTCAAATCACTATATTAGATCCGGCTGTCTTTTTTACTAATTTTTACAGTTCATACAGCTACGGTGTGTACTATAGCTTTTTTGAAGCTTTTCCACTTGTGTACACAGACGTGTATGGATTCAACCTTGGCTTGACAAGCACTGCGTTTCTATCTATTGTTGTGGCTTGCTTAATCGGCACCTTAATCTATTTAATCTATGTGCATTGGTATTTGGTACGTCTCCATCGCATGTGTCTCCTAATTTAGATAACGAATCTGACACTAGCACAAGGGACCTAAATTAAAGAAATATGGACCTGGTGCTCAAGAGGAGCGTCTTATTCCAGCCATATTTGCGTCCTTTTTACAGCCAATTGGTCTATTCTTATTCGCATGGTCGAGTCGCTCGGACATTCATTGGATTGTCTCTATGACAGGCATTGCTCTCTTCAGCACTGGGGGCTTTGTCCTTTTCCAAGGTAAGACTATGTATGGTTCGTCACACTGCGCAATATCTGACTATTGGAAGGGATCTTTATCTACCTGCCCCTATCTTATCCCCGTTTTGCTGCAAGTTTATTTGCCGCCAATGACTTCTTCCGTTCTGCCTGGGCTTCTGGTGCGGTCCTTTATGCAACGCCACTTTTTAAAGCACTTGGCATTTCCAGAGGGGTTTCGCTTCTTGGTGGCCTATCTTGTGGAGGGGTACTAGGAGTCTCAGCCCTTTACTTCTATGGGGCTAGACTAAGAGCGAGGTCGAAATTCGCTGAAGCTTAAAGCTCAATGGTACTACTATTTTGCTAATGCAGCAAGGCTCGTTAAAGTCTTAAGAGAAGTGACCTGGGTTCATTGGGTGATCACGCCTCACCTGGAGCCTCTTGAGTCGGGCAGCATGGAAAATGAGTCTCAGGATTCTGCTTCAAAGAAGAGCCCAATGGTTGAACTATCGGTGGCTCCTAGTATGAAGAAATGGGGTAAATTCACTAGCAAAGATTTTGGGATTGAAACGCAATTATTGAAAGAGGTGGTGCTATGTATGTAGTATGAAGCCATTGGAGTGATAAAATGCAGAGCAGCGGTTTGCTGCTGACAAACAGGTGCATAAATGCCTAGGTCGCGCACATGGGTAAGTAGTAACCCAGCTCGTACGATTGACCAAAGTCGGTGAGAAAATTGCCCTTTTTTCTCGTAGTCCTAGCAAAATTTGACCGGCTTTATCGCGATGTGATGTAATACATCACAAATGCTCAGGGGGGTACAGGGATCCATGATCTCAAAACCAGATAGGTCGGTTAGATTTGGCGGTTAAGTGGTAAAATTACAGTGAAGTGCGAGGGGGCGCTGGAATCTCGTCATGATTGTAGCCGGTTGGATGTGGCCAGCCGTGTAGTGCTAAAATTGCAGTCTTGATCGCAACGACCCTAACCCCACCTAGGCGTGCGGGGTACCCCAAGCAATCCAATGGGTAGTTATTGGATTTTACTGGGAGTGCTCAAATGTCAGTGAAGAGATCGATCGGACTGATGGCAGTAGAGATCTGTACCTAGCACTTTTAGCCTTCATATTTGATAGGCCATGATCAAAACCAGAGTGATTATTGTAAATGAATAAAATCCCCATGCTCTATGTCTTAAATTTATACCAAGTGAGATTCGGACGTAAAAAGGTAAAATGCGGATTCCTAAATTGATCACTTCAGGGCACTATCAAATACGAAAACAATCCTTTGTATGATTGATTCATCATTACTATAAAAAAGAATATAGATACAATACAGAAATGGCTGTACCCATGCCGAAAATAAAAGTACTACTGCAGGTCGGACTCGAGTGTAGGTGTAGCCCAGCTTCATCTACTAGTCCATACCCTCACTTCTCAAAATTCTAAATCCCCCCCTCTCACTCAGCCAGTAATTTAGCAGGAAGCACCGCTGGGAACGCCCTTGCAGGTCTTCTTGGCGGTACCACCAGTGATCTTGTTGCCGCTCCAAGTCCAGCCAGAGCAAGAAGCGCAGAGAATGTAGACATCCTGGCCACCAGACTTGACGGTACCAGTAACACCCTTGATGGTGACGTCCTTGATGGGGACACCGGAGGTGGGAGAGCCGGTGGGGGAGCCGTTCTTGTAGTCCTGCTCAATGACAATACCGTACTTGGCAATGTTGGACAGGGTGATTCCGGAGTAGGTGACGTCAGAGACAGAGCCGGTAGCGCCGTAGACAGTCTTGATGCGGACACCGTTGTCAGAGTTGCTGATCTTGGAGTTGGTGATGGAGACACCCTTGACGACGTTGTCGGAGCGGCCACCAACGGAGCCGATGGAGAGACCGTGGCCACCAGAGCAGTTGCCGCCGGAGAAGTTGATGTTGGTACCAGAGTTGATGGCAAGGCAGTCATCCTGGTTCTTGACGGTGGCACCGGTGATGTAGACACCGTCGGAGCTGCCAACGTCGAAAGCGTCGGTGTTGTGGCCTCCCTTGGAGTCACCAAGGCTGTTGTCGATGGAGATCTGGTCCAGGTAGAGGGTCTGGGCACCGTTGATGCTGAAGGCCTGGACGGGAGTGTTCTTGACGTTCAGGCTGTTGATGTGAGAAGACTTGAGGCTGTGGGCGTAGAAGAACTTGGGCTTGGTCTTGCCGCCGTTGGAGCCCTTGCTGTCCCACCATCGCTGACCCTGGCAGTCGATGGAGTGACCAGACTCGCCATCAACGACAATGTTGGAACCGCTGAAGGAGATGAGAGGACCCGCCCACTCCTTGTAGCCGAAGGTGGTGGCTCCCTGGAAGGTGACGTGAGTGCCACTGGCCAGGCCGGTCATGTCGAGGGTGGTGCCGGCGGGAACAGCAATGTTCTTGAGGTAGATTCGGGAGCAGCTCTTCTTGCCAGCGATGGCCTTGGCGGCATCGGTGAAGGTGCAGGTAGAGCCACGGCTCTCAATAAGGGGAGAGGCGGCGGCGATGGAGGCAAAGGCCCCGAGGAGAAGAGCGTTGAAGTGCATTTTGAAGGAATGAATGTAGTATTGTCACTGATCAAAGTGAGCAAGTCAAAAAGAAAGAGAATGTAAAAGAATGTAGTAGTAAGTAAAGCAAACAAAGCAATGAACGATGCGGTATGAATCCAAAGAAAAAAGACTTCTTTCTTCCAGGAAAGCAACTACTATTATATCCATCGCCACGAGATGAGATCCATCACACTGAGACCGACTCGACCCTCCTTGCACACTATTGTTTGAGCCTCACCCATGAATCTGGTACAGGGCCCATTTTTCGGATATCTCGGCCGGAGACGTACCGGTTGCGGTAAGCTTGTCTGTCATGGTTGATTGACCACTGGCCGCCTCGAATTTCGGCTTCTTGGCACTGTGAGGATTCTCAAGGGTCTCCACCGCGGCTCATACGTTGTTTCGAGATGGAGTGGGAAACAGTGTGGGCGCGACAAGGCCCTTGGAGAGACAGAAAGCAAAAAAGCCACCAATCTGAACCTAGATACTAGGATCTCCGCATACATTCAGGACTAAATTCATCAAGTTAATTACTCTATTCTCACAATTCATTCTTTCACTTCTGCCAAAGAATTCTCACCGAGTCCTGTGAGGCTGACAGGGATTAGTACGCGGTCCGGCTATGACGGCCGGAGTAATTGGCTAGCTTGTTTGAACAAACGCTCCACTGGCGACACCAAAACTGGGGTCTGGCCCGGCGCAATTCATTTCCGCGACTCAGAGGCGCGGAAAAAGGGCCAAGAGAGATTTGTTTGGTCCCCTTCTCCCTAGCGGCCCTGTCCAGAAGCCGTCCAGAATAAGATTAATTGACGTTTTAATTTGTAGTTTCGGATCGACTGGGATCAATTACGAGAACCGTCGGCCCGGTGCGGGGCAGAGTCTGGAGGATTCACGATTTAGCTGCGCATCAAAAGTCTACAGACATTCCTTGGCGATGCGCGGCGGGATCGGCCAACCGTCGGCTCAATCAAGGCACGACACAAAGGTGCTAAAGTCGAGTATGATAAGAATAAGGGGCTTTCCGTATTCAATTATTTCTCAAAAGACTCCGCTTCTTTAGTTGCTATCTAACAAAAATCCCCACGCATGCCTGCAGCATCATGTGCCGCCAGCCCACTTCAGCCTTTGGACCGCGTCGGTCTCGCAACCGTCCTTTTAGTTCCCCGATTCAATTAGCAAGTTTCAGATAAGACTTCACCTCCGAGGCTATCTGAATAGTGACATGCTCTTCCGCTGCGGCTGGCTGCTTGCCATCCTTCATTTCACAACTAGCTAAACCCTAATTTTAACCATGTGCGCAAATATTTGCTACACTAAGCTTATATCATGTCCCTCTCCTAGCGGCATCCTTACCCGATGTAACAATCTCGACATAGTGCTTTACAAGGGCGGCACTCCATTGGTCGGCTTTTACCACCCTGCGCGAGTCTGCGGTATCTGCCGTGGGACCATTATTTCCATCAACCGCCTCCTGATACATGGTGCCCAACAACTCCTCGTGTTCCTCATTCCCCGTTATTTCCGATTGTACTTCTGGCGGTGATGTTGGGAGCAATTTTTCGGCTGTTCTTAGTCTATCTCGTACCATTAGGGCCTGAGAGCGGAGATACTCAACCCGAGCCCAACGCGCGTCTTGGACGGTTGTATCGTCTGCCTTCCAGTCATTGTAGACCTTTTCAGCAATTCTCCATAAGTCAGCGCTGCTCAGATCCCAGATTTGAGATAGGCAAATATCCAGAAGTGTATATGCCACAGCGTTCCATTCAAATTGAGCCACAAGTAACCAGATCCATCGCGGGTTTTCTTTACCGCACTGGCGCAGGACAAACGACTGACGTAGTACGTCACGGCAGAGCGTTCTATGATCCGCTCCCAGGATAATCTCGTTGGTCTGGCTCACCAGGGGTTCGGACACGGCCAATTTTAGTTTAAGGAATGCCATACGCGTCATGACGATGGTGGCAAAATCGCGCGTGATCCCAGCATCGTAATGGACCATGTAGTCCTTCTCCACATCATCTTTGACCTGGTCAATGGCTCGAATCTTTTCCGCAATCGTGAGCGGTGAGTGCTGTGCGGTTCCGCAGAGCAACATCCGCTGAGTAAGTTCGCCGATGCGGAATTGGATGATGCTAAACAGCATCTCCG
The DNA here is from genome assembly GCA_013403825.1 of Calonectria pseudoturangicola. Classification (NCBI taxonomy): domain Eukaryota; kingdom Fungi; phylum Ascomycota; class Sordariomycetes; order Hypocreales; family Nectriaceae; genus Calonectria; species Calonectria pseudoturangicola. Next base: position 274,756 of record VTGA01000028.1, read on the forward strand.
TCTTTCCCAGTTGACCGCTTGGTAACTTTCTCATGTTTGGATCTAGATTCATATCATTGACGTTCAGTGGAATTTCGACATTTGAGATTGGTTCAATGACAGCTGGTTCGATGCCATACTCGATAGCAATACGAGCATCCAAGGTAGAAAGCTGCCACCAGAGGCGTCTCCTTGATTCAATCTCCAGAAATGACCGATTTTGATCTTCCATTTCGCCGTTGAGACCCATTCTCATAGCACTGCCAACGGCCAATCCGATTAGTGGAGAGACCTCCGGGCCATTTCGGTCATGTCTAGCAAATGTCTGAAGATAATTACTGTTAGATTGCATCTCTCTTTGTACGGTTACGGATGTGTATTACGATGTATAGCACAAGGGCTTGCAGAACTGGTAGATCCCTTGACCTCAAGAAATTTGCTCGGCAAAGTGATTGCTCCACTCCAGCACGAAACCTGTGGCAGTAAGTTAGGATAGTAATATCAGTGACGAACGATAAGTGAAATCATACCTCTCTATCAAACTTGCTCTATCCTCATGCAAATCTCTCCAGCACTGAAACCGAGACATTGTTACGACAGTGGAATAATATATCGCGAATAGCAATGACTCCGTAGCGGCTTCAATTGGTGATTGATGTTGGACAAAATCTGCAATTTTTCTTTTAACCGTAGGTATGTGAATTAGTTTGAGAAACGGATCGATTGCATCAAGATAAATGTCCCAGATGGCTAATATCGTTGTGGGGGGTGGGTGTAGGGTAGTTGGGGGTAATTTTGAGGGAAACGAAAGGAGAGATGGTGAAGATAAATTATGAACAGGAATGGTTAGATTTTGGTTCTGAACATGATTTTGTGTGCTCTGGATTTAAATCAGTCTTGATTTTGAGTCAAGTGAGTTGAATTTACCAGGACTTGAACATTTGGTGGCGTTACCAGAGTTTGTGTTGTTTCATTTGATACCTGATGTACCTGGACTTGATCGCCCTCTGAATTTTGAACCGATGATCCATCATTTACACCCAGTTCTACAGGAGCTGTGGCAGTAATGACATCACGTGGCAGGGGACTCTTGCTGGAAGCCGGGGGTGGGTATTCACACCGAATTCGCACCTTGACGCAATACGCGCATGGCAGCGACCGGTCGCACCTGATCTTGCGCCGACGGCACTCAAGGCAAGACCTTCCTGGGGCAGCACGCCGATGAGACATTTGAAATCGCGACAAGAATCCGAATGATGATTAATTCATGTGTTGAAGAAAGTAAACTAAGGGTTGGACGGAGCGGCGGAGCGGGTGACATTTGGTATTTGGGCTCCATATAATACAGGGCATTCATTGGCTAGAGCGGAGACGCGGCTGATGACACATTTTTCTTATCAGCCTTCGATTGGATATAGCGGAGCGCGCGAAGATGGCTTACCTAGAGCGAGAATCTCCGATTGGCTACGGCGGAGGCATCGCCAGATCCACTTTAGTCATCCCAGTGCTGAGCTTTGGCTTGAAGGATGAATTCGTAATTGTCACGATGGGCTTTAGATAGGTATAAAGATCGATGTTCTACTCGAAATTTGATATCATCCAATTAAGCACCAGTCACAACAATAACTTCAACTAACAATAACTCATCATCTCAACCTTTCATCATCTACTCCCCAAACATGTCTTCCTTCAAGAACATTGCAATCGTTGGTGTAAGTGACCACAACACCTGACCCAGTACTGGAACATCATCCAACTAAAATTCATTAATTCAAGGCCAGCGGCGACATTGGAAAAATTATTCTCAATGGCCTCATTGCATCCTCCAAGTTCAACATCACCGTCATTTCACGACAAGCCAGCAGCGCCGTCTTTCCCGATGGCGTCACTGTCCGCAAGTCTGACTTTACCGATTCAGATCTGACCGATGCCTTCAAGGGTCAAGATGTTGTAATTTCCACCGTGGGAGCTACCGGATTCGCCGACCAGAAGAAATTTATTGATGCTGCCGTGGAAGCTGGTGTGAAGCGCTTTCTCCCATCAGAATTTTCCAGCAGCAGCGAGGACGAAGCTGTTGTGAAACTGCTCCCACTTTTTGGCCAAAAGCAGGAACTAATTGAATATCTGCGATCCAAAGAGTCCACAGGGCTGACATGGACGGGAATTGCGACAAGTGGATTGTTCGACTGGGTACGTGCTCGATTGATCCTTGCCATTTACCAGATGAAACCTAACCATGCCCAAATAGGGTCTTTCCACAGGCTTCCTTGAGTTTGACATTGCCAACCGCACTGCCACAATTTGGGATGATGGTAACAAGCGATTCACTCTGCTCAATGAGAAACAAATGGGCGATGCTGTCGTCTCCACTCTTGAGCACCCTCTTGGGACCCGCAACCGCTACATCTATGTTTATTCCGTTGAGACATCACAGAACGAGATCCTGGCTGCTCTGGAGAAGGCGACCGAGACAAAGTGGAGCGTGAAGCGCACTACTACGAGCCAACAGGTCACAGAGGCCGAGAAAATGCTGAGTGCTGGAAACTTTACTGGTGCATTCATCATGGTTCGTGCCACCGTCTTTAGCAGCATAGAGGGCCTACGCTCCAACTACGCCAAGGAGCAAAATCTCGCCAATGAAGTATTGGATCTCAAGGTCGAAAACGTTCAAGAAACGGTTGGCAGGGTTGTTAAAAACTAGAAACAGATGGAATCAATAATTATATTTGAGATTTAGCCATAACTCTAAGAATGGACCAAGGTCGGAACAGCTGGATCAAGTTTGTTATCTGCCTGCTGTGACGAAGTATCGAGAAATTTACGTAACCCAATCTGAGTTCGTTGCGTTGTTGGAGTAGATGCCTTGGCAAGGAACTGTGGCTGGACATGACTCCAATCGGTTGGAGTCCGATAGCCTCCAAAACCAATTTTATGTTTAGTAACAACCGTAATTATAAAGGTGGGATCAATGGAGGTGGGAGGGGCTAAGGGTTGGGCTATTGGATCAGTGGAAAGCCTAAAATTGTCGTACATCAAATCATCATCATCTATACGTCATAAGCCGAATTATATAAAGATTCAAGAGTGGCTTGAACATGGACCTGACCAATAGCTTCGATTCTGTTCTATAAATAATGCGTCTGAACTCTCTCCTCAACTGAAGGTCTAAAACACCAACTCACGATTAGCCCCATTTTGAGAAATGATTAGGATATGATGCAGCGTGACCGAGATGCTAAAACTCAACTTGCACTGATCCTGCATTATTTCAGAGTAGGAGATTTCAGGTTCGCTGATCAGACAGGGAAAAATTGTCCCGCCGAGCTGCTCTGGGCCCATCCGCCGTGGCGTATAAAGTGGTTTATAAATCCCTTGATGGGATTACGATAATTCTTCTATCATAATTTTCTGTTCTAAAAAGATAAGACATAATTGTGATTAAAGTACGACATTATCGACAATATTAATTATGAAAGTCACTATAGCTGCCTGTTTAGTCCTTGTTGCCCAAATGGTATCGGCAGCATGCCGCGCTCCCTGCCCTCACTGTTATTACTGCGTCCCAGGAATGGAGAACACGTGTGAATACTGGGACAGGATGTGTTGATGAATGTTCTACTATATATTTCTGGTACGATGTAATGTTTTGACCATGATCTTACCCACAATAACTTCACTCCGCAACTGAAAGAATATATTGACAGCAGTCGTAGGATTTCATCACACAATCAAACGTGGACTACAAGACACTACCGTGAGGATTTAACAAAGTCACGCGAAAGGCACTATAGAAATACCTATTATTGTAGAAATAATGATAGTAAAAATATTCGAGTCTGATTTTATATGCAGAATGGACATCTACAAGGTCAGAGAGGCATTTTTTAATATCAACTATTTCTCATCAGTCATTGCGAGGCTTCTAAACGACCCCAATAGGCGGATGCTTTTTCTGACAAAGAAAGCAAGCAGCGGAAAATTTGTGCGGATCGATTTGGTGTAGAACTTCGTATGACTGGGTTTGTGGACAAAAGAAGTTCGGGGATGATATGTGGCAAGAGTCCTACGGAATAACCTCTCTCTATCTGCTCGCATGATCCATGACCGATTCTGGAGCTCAATCACTTGTCAAATAATCCTCAAAATCTGTTATCGAAAGAGTTGATAGCCACTCAATCAAAATATTAGCATTGTATCTTTCTAATACTATCCCGCAAAACCGTATTTGAAGCTCTTGGGAAAGTAAACATGGTGATGAAACGGATATATAATCGTATTTTCAACATTCTTGGCCACCCAGATAGAACTTGCCCCGACACGGCAGCTTGCGCCCGTTTTCTTTTGTGATATCATTTATCTGAATGCGACCTAACCTCCCAGTGCTTTTCAACCTTGATGAATGTGGACGTTTTTGCCCCCCTCTCCTCCTCATAACTGCTATCCGCGGAAATTTGGATGTCTTGCATCCCCTGAATTGGCCGTAGTTGGACGTCAGATGAATTGTCATTGAGTTCCTCAAACGGGCGGCTTCCATTGCTTGGCATGCCCTTGCGTGATCTACTTTCGGCGTCCGAGTTGTACGTGTTCTTGCGGTTGCGGAATGTGCCGCCGAAATAGGGTCGTAGAAACGGGACGCAGGACAGCGCAAGTGCAACCGAAGGCTCGATTCCGGAAAACATGGTTGCTATGAGACCGCTAGATGTCATGTCGGCGAACTCGACATCGGGTAGAGTGGCTTGTCGGTATATCGTAATGCCGCACGTTCTTCGCATTCCGATTGTCAGATTGTGCTTCTTCGTTGTTGAACAGCAAACACTTTTGGCCAAGACTTACCCAAATCCAACGCTAAACATGCCAAATATAACCACCTTCTTGCGTAATGGCATCTGGAGTTTGTACAATACAGGGAACGGAAGAGCAAGTAGCGTAACCTCGGTGAGAATGTTGATGACACCTAGAGCCATATAGTATGTTGGCTGACTCCCGCATTTACCTCCTGGAATGGTCTGGTCCCAATTCATAGCAAAAGGTCGGCAAATCAGCAGCCCGCCGATGATGCCGCCAATGTTCCATAGAATAACGAAAACTCCAAGAATGCGGCAGACGAGTATCATGCGGCGTACCGGAAATAGCGACACATACATGAGGAGGATGGAAAGTTTCGTGAAGCATGTCGTGGCATTCCAGAGCAACGCAAACACCATGATACACTATTAAACTGTCAACAAACCAATTGTGCTATCTGGAATTCAGGGAAGTCAAACTCACCTTGTAGAAAATAGTGAGAGCATCTGGTCCGAACCTTTGGGCCACGTCCTTTACATGGAAACCGAATCCGCCATTCAGGACCATGACGAACATGTCCGAGTGCAGAGCCGTATTGAATACCTGAAGCCAGCGCTTTGATCAGTATTCCATTCCAGAAACCGGAGTTGGGGTGTCTGTTGACGCACTATAGCTGCAATAATACACAAATCACTGCCATCAAATGGTTTGGAGATTTTGTACTTGGCGAACAGACGTAGACAAACGAAAAGAAGCGGAATAAAGATACAGAACCCAGATACAATCAAAGCAGACACCTGCTTCGAGTTCTCGATGGGAATTGGAGACTCAAACTCCGTGGTCGCCATCTTGACGGCTTGGCTTAGGTGCCGCAGAGGTTTGATTTCGAGACAACGAAACAAACAAACCACTGAAATGTGCGGAGAAAACAATTAACATATGGGATACACGCGTCAGGCACCCGCAGCACCCGAGGACCTGGGCTCATGCGGCCAAGATCCCGATGAGACGTCTCAGGGATTGGGCCACTGGTCCATATTTCCCTCGGTGGTATGGAGTACATCGAACCACATCGCAGCGACGAGGATTCCCTTGCCCTGAAAAGATTTTCATGGATCAATAAGGCTTAATCGATGTAAGATCAGTGGGTCAAGCCAACGAAGGCGGCTAAGAAGGCGTTGGTGCAGCCTGGGTGGTGATCCTCCGGATTGCGGATTGACACACGACATACGCATGATGCTCTCAAAAGGCAGTGCTCGAGTCAATCACTTCCAAACTCAATGGCTGCTGCGGGCCCAAATGATAAATTTTGGGGCCTTTTTTGTGGCACCTACAGGGGCACGTCGTCTTATTCCCTGGTCTTGTCTCCGGTGAGCGCACCATAAATCCCGATATTTCGGGTTCATGGTTCAGGTACACGCGTTGGCCCACAAGGCTAGAACAAACGTGACTCTGACGGTTGCAAGTTTCAACTGGCGCATGGAGGAGAAAAGGACACCAAATTAGTGGTGTCCACTGTTATCTTTAGAGCTCGTGTATTGAGCCCTGTTTGGAGTGTTGTCAATTCAGACTGGATTTACAATTGCACTACAAGAACCACCGAAAGGAGAGAGAGAAAAAAAGGAAAGAAAAGGAAAAAGAACCCGGGATATTCACATGGTAAAATTTTTTTCTCTTCAATCCAGGGCCTCAGGCGGAGGGTGCATTCCATTTTGCTACTGCAACGGCTGAAGGAGATAATGCGGACCTAACAACCCGACAATGCCAACCAACAAGAAGTGGGGATTCAAGGCTCCGCATGAACCCAACGGTAGCCAATAATCCAGGGAAATAGACAAAAACTGGGCCTCGTGTTCAAAGAGTGTCCTGGTCACCGGGACATGTTTCTCTCTCACAAAGAACGCTCGCTGCTTGGCATGGGTCGAGCTGGTAGCCGTTTTGGCATCGTTGCTCCGTCCCGAGCGGAACGGGCTGACGCAGGGGGGCAAGCAAGGGTCCACACAATCTGGGGTGTCCTGGCTTGATGGCCCGGGCTGTTTACCCTTGGTGGACTAGTTGGCTGTCACGACCTGTTCGTGGCAAACTACGGCTCCTGTCCAGCTGCAGCTGAAGCTCGAAATGGCCAACCCTAGCCATACGCAGAGCGACCCAAGCAATGCAAGGGACATTTTCCCCGACTTTGCGGCCAGGATTCCTGGCTTGTGAAGTCATATCTGTTCTTCGGCTTGGTCTCGATCTGTGTTAGCACGGCATTGCTCCTGTTAGTGCTTACCACAATCTCTGCTTGTCCAACTGCTCGGGAAAATGGCTGGCGGCGGAAAGGTAAGGCTTTCTCCAATCTATGAAACGGCTATTACATTGGAGTAATCATTACCTGGTATTGCTTCTCATCCCTGAAGTGCTTGTCAAGATTGTGTGGAGAGGGCAGTGTCCCTAGTCCTTCTGCCGGGTTTACAGACCAAATTTTATGAGGGATATTTCCGTTGGTCGGAGTTACAACTCGGGTATTGATAGAATAGACTTGGGCTTAGTAGGGGCTGAATTATTTGCGGTGCATTATAGTTGAAGGTTCTCCTTTTATAAAAAAGCAAAACTGCACCAACCGTCTTGAACACGCAAAGTTAAGGTCTTTGTCCCTGTGGCAATGATATGTGGCATTGGGTGGCCAGAGTATCGTTGGCGAATTCTGCATTGATGGGTCAGTGCATCTTTCCTTGCCCGACATCTGTTGTCAATAGCTCTTGGGTCGCCTTTATGCGCCCCGGATATCACTGAGATATTTTCCAAAATTGAGGCACGTTTGAGTAATTCCGAAGTGCTTCAACCGCAAGCGGACCACTGTTTGCATCAATCTCCCTCCTTCGGCATAAGATTCGGCTAATACCAGACCTTTCTGACTTGCGTTGCGGGACTGACGGCCATTCTAACTACGATACTTTGTCCGATAAATGATACCTTGGATAAACTCCGCGTAGCGCATTTGAACCTTCTCCAACAGATGTCGCCAACTATAGCACAATGGAGGAGGCAAGATAATAATTTGGCTCACACAATGATCAAATTGAGATATCTAATCCTTTTTTATTCTTCTAAATACAATGGCGAATCATGAACGCTTTGCCGGTTCTGTGGGTGTAGCATGGATGAGCTCATCATCAGTTGACTGGAAGCTCAAACCCTCCACTTCATATACTGATTCCCAATGTACTGTTCCATATCTATACAAATCCGCAAAAGTTCCCGGTGTCTGCATCGCCTCTCGAAGCTCTGGCACCTTGATCAAATCTCCAAGCGTAGGAACATCACCGCCCGCTGAGTTGTGGTACAGTTTGTACATGTGACTCTTTTCCAGCATCTCCACCACAAATGTCTCTGCCGCTTTTCTCTTCTCCAGATCCGGCTCATCGAGGCGTGTTGTGAAGAGCTCCATTTGCTTGTTGCCATCGTAGTTTGTTTTGATGGCGCCGAGAATACCGTTATTGATCCCTTCAATCAGGAGGACGTTGTTCGCAAAGAATTCGCGACCGTTCCAGCCCGTGTTAATATCAAGCAAGTTACGAGTTCGGTCGCCTATGATCATCTGCGCGACATAGTCACTCATCGGCTTCACCTTGTCGCCCATGTCCCAATCAGCAAAGCCATCCGCAAGACCGATTTCCTGTATCAGTGGATGCTCATGGAAACCGGTGGCATTGGTGCGACCAGTCCAAAGCTCCTTGTACCCATTGTGCCAATTTTTGATAAACGCGCAGCCCTTTCTAGCCGCCACCATGTAATTCCCAAAACTGCCCCATTGCTTCCTGATCTGACCGCTGATTATCCACGCAGCCATTTCGTACTTGGAGTCTGGAGCGGTAAGAGCATTCCAGAAGAGCTTGTCGAGATGGGTGTGTAGCATGTTTGAGACATCCATCCAGACACCGCCGTACTCGAAAAGCAGCGGCAAGCGCACGAGATCGGCGGTGTGCTGCGGTGCAAACCGGCCATCCATGGTATTATTGAGAAAGCAGGCGGGAAACCAGTCCTTGGAGACATAGTTCAAAATGTTATTTGGGGAGTCTTGGACGCGATCAACTATACGGACAGTCCATGATGGACCAAGCTTGCGAACCCAGTTGATAACAGTGCGTTGATGAGTTGGATACATTGTCTCAAAACCCGTATGCCAGAATGCCCAGACATTTTTCTCGGATGTTATGGGTCGAAAAGATTGGAGCTCGGCAATAATGTCTGACTCAGGTCGCAAGTCGAGCTGTGAAGAGGGTACTGCGCGAAGGCCGGTGGCCGACTCTGGAATTAGGAGTTCAGGCATGGTGTTTATGAGAATATGATTCAAATTGTGTCTTGGATTGAGGTGGTTGTAGCGTGTTGGTGAGTTATTCACATCTTAAATATAAAATGGAGGCACATTGGATTGGTTGTATCACGGATGATTCATTGTGATGGCTGCCGAAACCAGTTTAGCCGGCTCACAAGGGATCGCCACTAAACCAATCGGAGGTTTCACCGTCTCGCAATCGAGATCCACCTCTGATCCACCATCCCTTTTTTGATCCCTCAAGGACACACTCAGCCTCCCTGACACTCGAGGTTAAGTACGCAGACGCTCAGCTCTCATGAGGGAGGCATCAGTCATAAGGATGAGATATGAGTCGAATGGTTTGTTATAGAGGCTTAGATGTCAAAATTTGGCATGCATAGTACTTGTGAGACTATTATGTATTTATTTCCGATGATTAGCCTGTCAGCTGTTTGTGACATTTTATGAAGGAATTGTGCCTGCATACATAAATAATCGAGGGCGAAATGTTGCACACCAAGGATGATATCTTGGCGACCATCCCTTAAATATGTACGCAATTTTATGGGGCGAACGAGGATGCGAAAAAGGGATAAGCGGCCAAAGGCTAAAGGGTGCATTGGTTCACAAGTAGAAAAAGGAGTCATTTGGAGCTCCTTATCTAAGAATTCCTTGCTCTTGTGCCCTGAGCAGCTGCGTCAATATGCATTGACAAAAGACAGTCAGTCCCTTGATTACTTAAGAGGTCTAAAAATCTAATCTAAGAGGCGCGTCCTGGTGGGATACGTAAGAACTCAAGAAATTCATCCATGATGTGGAGCTGTGGCTTGGAGAAATTTTACCTGTACCAACCAAATTAAGGAAAGCTCTTAGCGCTATACAGAGAGCATGGCAGCGGATTGGTTTGTCTGGTTGTATTTAGTGTACCTGTCGCTATAAAAAGTAATGTGTGGCTTGGTTGCAGGACACTATTGAAATGTTCCTTCGTACTCCGTACAAGGAGGTCGGTACGTAGGTCGGATAAAGGGTGGCCCAGTCCCCGGATTCCCACGCGCATTTCATGTCTCGAATTCGCAAGGGAAGATGTCGTGTCCCTTGCCAGCCAAAAGCATGAGGAGCGCAGCGATCGTATTTATCTTGTAATTTCCACAAAAGTTGCTTTTCAGACCATGTCACTCTCTGTATAGCTAATTTTCCCTCTACCTCTCTTCCGATGGGTCTTCTTAACCGCCTCGATGAGGTGCGGCCAAGCCTCTTGTCCATCGTGCATAGAGCTTTGGTCACCGCCTCAGGGCTCATATTTCTTGCCGTCGTACTTTACTGGAAAATCTTCCCAGGCGATGACCCGTATCGCTGTCGCGCGCTCTTTGAGACGGGCCGCTGGATCGACCCACCAGATGAACACGGAGACCGCCTACCTTTCGCGCAATGGCAACCAGATGGCTGCTTGATGAACAATTATACATCTGAGGATGTCCGGCAATGCATGGATGGACGCCACCTTGTATTTAGCGGAGATTCCACCATCCGCCAAGTTGCCTATGGTGTGGGCCGAATTGTGAGTGCTAATATCCGCCCAAATCGCTGTTTTGGTTATATGAGGGGCTAACCAAGGACCTCGCACAGCTAGAGCGCAATGTATCTATTAAGAACGAACACGATATCCCAAGAAGAGTAGTATCAAGATTGCAATATCACGGTGTCAATATTACATATGTCCCGGACCCTTATCTTCAGCTGAGCGGATCATGGGAGCCCTACAAGCCACTTTCCGAAGGCCCCTCTTACTCTTCTAACTTGACTGTCCTGACTGAGGAGTTCGATATGTTTACGAATGAACAAGATCAGCCCGTTTCAATTGACAACCAAAGTGGTGCGGCGCTAATCATTCTTGGAGCTGGCCCCTGGTTTTCGCTAGGAGAAAATGACACCGACAGAAACATGTGGGTGGACAGATATGCTAGTTCTATCACGAACGTGTCAGACTATCTTGGACACAACAAGACTAATATTTTCACTGAGCCATTTGATCCGAAGGATGGAAGAGGGAACCAAATTGTCTTTGTCCCGCCTTCAGGCCCGTGTTTGCTCAGCAATTCATCTCTTAAAGACGGTTCGTCCTTCAAGAAAGTCGAAGATATTAGGAATTACCAAAACTGGTTAAAATCCAGCGCAGACGATTTGAACTTCAATCTCGCTTGGGCTCTCCCCGCCACTGTTGCCGGCCAAAACAAAACTTTCATCGATCCTTTATTTACGGGCTGGCATTATATCCAGCAAGTTTCTGAGCAGAGGGCTAATATTCTGCTCAACTTCAGATGTAATGCCAAACTTGACCGCATCCGACAAAATCCAAGCCGTGGGAACTGCTGTACTGACTACGGCAACAAACCTGTAGTTCAGCAGTTTCTGGTGGGTGCAGGCATGATATTTCTCATAATTTGCCTCGTTGTCGAAATATTTGACATAGCAGCCTACAGCACAACATCTCGTGTACCCTTTGTCAACATGAAATCTGGAGGTTCGCTTGTGCTTCCAGTTCTCATGGCATACTATGCCGACCGAACCCAGTTGATGGCAAAGGGTGGAAAGGTGTGGGAGTTTAATAGCTTGGCCATTTTCTGCGTGCCTTTGGTAGTCATTGGATTAACTACCATTCGCAAAATACCACCACCGCCAGCCAAATCTGACACTGATGATGCTGAAAAAGAACAGTGTATTCTATCTGACCACCAAATGGATGAGTGGAAAGGTTGGATGATCCTGACTATCATTGCTATTCACTGGGTCAATAGCGACAACTCAGCTCATCTACGAATTCTGACAGAGGTAATGATGTCTTCGTATCTCTTCCTCGGTGGATACGAACACACGACCTGTTTCTTGGCCAAAAAGGACCTTTCCTTGGCTTATGGGATGAGGGCTTTGCTCCGTTTCAATCTTCTCACTGCCCTTCTGTGTCACTTTGCCGACACCAACTATATCAATTACGTCTACATCTCGCTGCTCAACTTTTGGTTTTGTATCGTGTGGGCCACCATGGCGGTTGGCCCAAAGCATCTAAACGATACTCAATTGACTCTTACAAAGATATGCGCCTCAGCTGCCATTGTTACTTGCATAGTCAAGTTCACTCCAATACTTAATTGGGTGTTCTCTCTCTCAGCTATTGTTTTCAATGCCCATTGGGATTTTGATCTGTGGAAACATCACTTGGAACAAGACTTGTATATAGTCTATGTCGGGATGCTGTTGGCTGTCGCTAACCACACAACCAAAGAGAGTATTCATCCTCTCCTCAGATACACTCTAGCTATAGTCGGTGTATTGATCTTGGTAGCGTTCTGGTCTATTTGGGAACAGGTGGGGTTAAACTTGGATACCAATGTTGCCTGGTATAGCTTGACCTCATACCTTCCAATCCTCACCTACGTCGCTTTGCGAAACGTTTCAAGCACATTTCGCAACTTCCACTCGAGAGCGCTAGCCTGGGTGGGGAGATGCTACCTTGAAATATATGTTCTCCATATGCATTTGTTCCTAGCGGGAGATGGCCACGGTGTGCTTCTCACTGGCATTTTCACAGGCGACGGGTCGTTGCTTGGGGATAGATGGAGAGATGTCCTGATCATCGCACCGATTTTCATTTGGATCAGTTCATGTGCAGCAAATGGAACTAAAAATCTGGTAGAGATGATAGTTCCCATCCCCTCTCAGAAGATAGAAGATGACGTCTACATTTCACTGACAAATTACGAAGAAAACGATAAAAATAAGGAGGAAGATGAGGACGATGACGACGATTCCGATATTGAAATCGACTTTGATAATCTCCCCCCCGCACCAAGGCCTGGAGCACCGGGATACTTGGAAAGAGTGTCGATTTTCAAACACATCAGCCGAGCATCTTACACGAGGAAACTGAGATCTTCTATGAAAGGTGCATATATCTGGATTATCTTACTTGTTTTGGCAGTATGGGGATTGAACATTTTGACCCCAATGTTCCCAAATGCAAAAATTCCAGACGGAAAGACTACCGCATGGCACGATGAGGTCAATTAATTCATTTTACTTTTGAGCGACAATGGAAAGGCGAAGACCTTGTAAATTATTTAAGATAGAAAAATTGAGCGCACGTTAAAAAGAGTTCCTGCAAAGGTTTACCCCCACCCATTCGCGGTGGTGGCACTAGTTATAATTCTAACAATCGCCGAAAGGGCACCTAAATGACAAATATAATTGCGTGATAATATACGCAAATTAACATAGCCACAAATACCATCATTAATAAGTGGCGATAAAATCTTCAAGTGCATGGTAGTTCTAAGCCGACCGTGTTACGTCTTCAATCTCAGAGACACCGAAATACTTATCCAGCTCGTCCTTTAATTCGGGTCCTTCGATTTGACGCATCTCACGAGCACGTTTAACGGGGTTTACTCCGTCAGCATGCGCACTAGCAAAGATGACATCCAACTCCTCGAGACTTCTTCCTTTTGGCTCAGGAAAGTAAAAATACACGCAGGGTAGGATCGCCGCGTTGAAAACGGCAAACATGATGTAGGTTCGGTAGCCAAGATTTGCAAAGGCAGGCGGTGTAATCATGACGATCAAAAAGTTTGACAGCCAGTTTGAGCAAGTCGATAAGGCATTTGCTTGAATTCGGATTCTCAAGCTCGTCACCTCAGCGGGATAAAGCCAAGTCATTCCCAACCATCCTATAAAGAGTTAGAAGTAGATCCTCAAAAATAGGCATGCATCACTTACCGATGGCGAAGAAAGAATTGAAAACGAACAGGAAAACCGTTGCTGTTACTCCATAGCGAGTCTCAAGCACAGGAGCCCCATTATCACTGACGGTTCCAGTCGATACGGTTCCCGCCAGTATCGCCATGGATGCCATCATTCCGAACGCTCCAAAAAGCATCAACTTGCGTCGACCAGTGCGTTCAATCAACGGCAAGGCGACCAGCGAGGCCAGAAAGTACTCGGTACCATTGAGTGCTGCAAGGAGTCGTGACATTTCGGGTCCAAATCCGAGCGAATTCTCAAACAAGAATGTCGCATAATAAGTAATTAGATTAATTCCACAGATTTGCTGGAAGAACTGCGCCATAATGCCAAGAATAGTGCGGCGCAGGTTCTGGGATGGGCCATTGGTAAGAAGTTCCTTAAACTTGAAACCACCGCCTCGGCTCTGGACCTCGAGTGCTTCCTGGATGGCCGTGATTTCCGTGGTAACTTCTGGGTCATCAATGGGTTTACCAAGAAGTCGTGACGTAACATAGCGAGCCTCGTCGGTTCTACCCTTCATGGCAAGCCAACGTGGAGAGTCAGGAAGATAGAGCAATCCCCACATGACGATGATGGTAAAGAATGATTGAAAGGCGACGGGAAATCTCCAACGGACAGTACCTTCTAGGAAGTAGAAGCCATAGTCGACCCAGTAAGCAATCATGATGCCGCCTGAAATTAGAGCTCCAGATAATGTAATTAAAAAGCCGCGCTGATGAGGCCGAGCACACTCAGACTGCCAGGTTGGGATCGCTATTAAAGTTAGCACTGTACAATAGACTGATTTATCACGGATGAAAAACTCACTAGATGTAACCATGCCGTTCCCGATACCACCCACAATTCTCCCTGCAGAGAACAGACCATACTCCATGGCGGAAGCTTGCATGATAGTACCAATGATCATGATCAGACTTCCCCAAAATGTGGAGGACTTGCGACCCCATGTCTCTCCATAGAAGAGAATGAGAACTGCACCCAAGAAACATCCGATCTGATAGACTGCAACGGCAGCTGCTTGCGTGTTTGGATCACCAGTACACATGTCTGGATTAGGCTCATTATTTTCGGGGTAGTCAAGCCAGCAAAGGGGATTAGAGCTGTCCCGAGGCGTCATGAGGGGGATATCCTTTTGGAAGTCATCTAGCGTTAGAAGGGCGCTGAGCACTCCCTGGTCATAGCCGAACATGAGAAAGCCACATGAAGCAATGAAACCAATGCTCCAGTTCAAGGCTGCACCTTCAAGATGCTTTCCCTTTATCTTCCATTCTGGTAAGTCACCAAACTTGGATAGGAATCCAAGAATGCCATTTGAGGCACTAGGCTTCTCGTTGAGCGCTGTAGGCTCAGCAGAGGTTGGCGTTTCGGATCCCGAGCCCGGTGACTCTGATTTAGTGTTCATAGTAGGCGATGGCCAAGAGGTTAAACACTATGTCGATCAAGTGGAAATTGTGAGAGGTCGGCTTCTTATAGCGCCAGACCTCGCATTAGGGGGTGCTTTATCATCGCTGTGGGGTAGGATTTTGCTCAGGCAACTTGGCATAGGTCATATTGCGATATTTTGCTATGACATTCACTTCTTCTACAGGACCTAAATGGCAGAAGGAATGAAAGTTTCCACAATTTTCGCAGCCAAGAGAATGGGGATCATCACGTGTCCCCACATTGTGTTCGCTTGGAACAAGCCAAGAGGTAAGAACCAACATCAAAGCGCAGATCTTGCACTTGTTGCAGGAATGAGATGCGCTCTAGAGAGTGCTTTTTAATCGAAATAATTTTTGTAGTCTAGTTTATCATTATTTATTAGAATTATATTTTATCGTAACAATTTTAAAATGTATTCAACGAGTTGTCCATCTTGTAGTTGAAGGAATCGGGATTTTGTGCCAAGGCTGATGGTGCGGTGATAACCGCTGTGGTATCTTGGCAATTCATACTCTGGGATTCCTAACTGGGTAAGCCGAACGACGCGGATAACATGATCTAGCGAACAAAAATTCTCTATGGCTGATAGCATAACTTGGCTCCTTGGCAATGCGGAGAAAATGGCTGGTTGCTGGTGCGCGGTTTGATTCATGACGTCGGCCAAGGTTTAAGCTTAAATGTAAGCTCTGCATGACTGCCAGGCGCCTACATAACCGGGATTCTGAATTGGGGCATTGTATCGGATATTTTTCATATAACTGAGGTGGAAAACCAGTGGTTGGGCGCGTCTGACTACGGGTAAACAGATGAACCACGGCGACCATGCACCTGACCAAGAGAGACAATATCAATTTTAGAAGTCTTATGAACACTAAAAAAACGAGAGGTCTTATTTTAAATGTTTCAGATATTTTTCTATATCTATGCAGTATTCCAAATCCATCTGCCAATCCTTCCTCCTCATATTCCTGAATCTTCTTGTTCGATCTCGAATACATTTTGAGAAGCATCCCAATCATCGCAGACTTGATTCAAAGTTGCGTTGTTGATCAAACTTGGAATCTCAGCCTTGCGCTCAACAAATTGAACCGCGAATCCTTCCGACATGTGCCACCCAATATGACAATGCATGAGCCAAACACCAGGGTTATCGGTCTCCCAGGCCATGACCAAATACCCAGAAGCAGGCAAAAGAGCAGTATCGCGGCGCGTTGGGTTGGTTGTGTTCAATGTCACAGAGGAACTGTATTCTCCAGTGCCATGAGCAAGAACAAAAAAGTCATGTCCATGAAGATGGATCGGGTGCGGCACCGCCAATGTAGTCTGGATAATAAAATAGACCCACTGGTTGGCTTGGTCTAGCTCGAAGACAGCCTCTTCAGCCGCGAAGCCTGCGGTGCTGCCATTCATAACAGATTTAAGAGTAGGGTTCTCCCAATCAACCAGCATTGTTGTGCTGTTGAGATACCACCTAAAGACGCCAGCTGAGTTTTGAGCCGTGGTAGCATTCTGGTGTGTAGTCCAGTCTGCTGCCTCTACTGATTTGGAAAGGTGCGGAGTAAGACCAGTTTCGTCTTCGCAGCTATCGACATAGTCATACTTGCTAGTAGATGGGGTGGCAGGGCTGTCGCCGTAGTAGACGATGCCCTTGATGTCATTGGTATTGTTGCTGTTAGAACAAGCAGCCTGCGGAATGGCTCTCAGCCAGAAATTTTCCGCAACATCGGCTTGATCTGCTGCCACAATTACATCGTATCGTTGGCCTAAGTTTCATTAGTTTTGATTCTATGCAGTTGAGGGAATATTATACTTACCCATAGCAATATCCAAAACTGTCGTGTTGTAAGGTGTGACGGGCACCAGGTCTGCAGCAATCACTGTCAACGTGTGGTTATCGATGGAAAATTTCCAGTGTGTATCGATCGCTGCATTCACCAGCCTCATACGGTACGAAGTCCCTGATTTGAAAGATGTATTGAACCTAGTTCCTAGGTCATCGCCAAATGTGTTGGTTCCGTTGATGAGACCAGTATCCAATATAGGCGGGCCGGAGGTTTCAGCAGTATGCCACAGCTCATCGACCGTTTGGTGGTCCCAATCGTTTAAAAAAAGCATTCCGAGATCTTCATCATAATTTTCGGTCGCGGGGCCATTGATAACGATTCCTCCAAAAATGCCTTGCCATGCTTGGAGAGCAATATGGGAGTGGTACCACGATGAGCCGTATTGTGATGCTTTCCAGGTATAGGTTGTTGTTTTGTTCATTGCAAGTGGACATTGGGTAATTGACACAACGCCATCGTCCTGGTTGGTGTGGTTCTGGCGCATGCCATGCCAGTGGATGCTGGTACCGTTATCAGTGAGCGAATTAGTTACGTGGACAGTAACTGTATCACCCCAATCGGCAAATAATGTAGGTCCAGGAATAGAACCATTGATCGCCATAGCTGATCGCGAGACGCCGTCTGGAGCCACGACAACATTTGTCAACTCAAGCCAATACTCTCTGGTAACTCCAGTATCAACTACCTCATTCATGTAATCGGTATCAATGGAATAATTGCACCACTGAGATCGAGTTGAAGCCGTATTTCCTTGACATGATGACTGGGAAGTTGAAGTTTGTGTTTGGGTAGAGGGGTTTTGTTGTGATGGTGGGACTGATTGTCCAGAATGAGGCTGTGGGTTCTTGCCAGAGTTTGAGCCTTGACGAGAATTTGAACCTTGATTAGGTTTTGAAGCTTGGTGATTGTTTGAGCCTTGATGAGCGTTTGGCTGTTGATAGGGGTTAGACCCTTGGCGAGAATTTGAGCCTTGGTGTGAATTTGACCCTTGATAAGGGTTCGATGCTTGGTGAGAGTTTGAGTCTTGATGGGCGTTTGAGTTTTTATGAGGGTTTGGTTGTTGATAAGAGTTAGACGCTTGGCGAGAATTTGATCCTTGGTGTGAATTGGACCCTTGATGAGGGTTCGATGCTTGGTGAGGATGTGATACTTGGCCAGGCCGTGACCCTTGATAAGGTTGACCTCTTTCACCATGAACATCTGAGGCCAGGGCACTGAGAAGCGTGCCGGCTAAAAGAAGCAACTTCATTTTTCAAGAATAGAGGAGAATAAAATTTTGAGGTTCTTAGCCAGCAAGAATTCTCAAAGATATCGCAATCAAGTTATAATTTGAATCATTGACAGGTTCAGGAACACGATCCAACGAATATTTATGATAGAAAGAGTTCAAGCACGACTCTTGCAGCTCCATATTTTTTGGTCTAAATTAAACAAGCTGGTGGGCTAATAATAACCGCAATGTGCAAGTAAGCGGCCTCTCATGTCTCGAATGAAGTCAACCTCCATTACCACGTTCCGGATTAGCTCCCGAAAAAGCCTTAGTAATCGCTCGGCCTCGCGGGATTTAACCACCGAAAGGCTCGTGCTTTGTAGACTTCCTCGTAAACGCGTGTCTATGCGCTATACGATATTGAGAGGCAGCCGAGCCGCTGGACCTTCGGATATCGACCCGCCAATCGGCGGGCAGGTTCCCAAAAGCCGAAACGAACCCATTTAGTGAAAACTAGACACTGGTATATTGGAAAACTGGGTCGTGGAATCGGGGTCTCCTCGCATGACGCATTGACGCCAGATGTGTCATGCTTAAAGATTTCACGCCCTTTTTAGTGGTTAGAATCCTTTAATTGGGTACTAATTACGCGTTTTTAGCCCCGTTTTCTACCAATCTGCCACAAAATATCGAACCGTGCATAATTATAGAGGCTCGGAGATCGGGAAGAAGCATTGTCTTAGATCGGCACCGACCGAAAAGTCTCTTATATGCCCCTCCTCGACCACTTCCTCCAAGATCATAGTCTGATAAACCATTTCTCAAATCTATTTTTCTCAAAATTACCCTGAAAATGCAATTAAGCTTCCCACTTGGCCTGTTAGCTCTCTGGGTACCAGTGGCGATGACTGCTTCTACTGTAGAAGGCTCGTTCCAGATCTATGCCTACGGCGAAGGCATCGGAGGCTTACCGGTCTTCTATGCTAATGGTGAGATATGTCTCTCACCTCCATAGATGATTCTACTGACCCCTTCGCGTGACAAGGCAAAGCTTATGTTGGCAACTACACGCAGTCTAATGATACTGAAGCTGCTCCTGTCATTTGTAAGTCTCATTCAAAACTCTTAATTCAATAAGCCTGCACCGCAATATTCTAACGACCCCAAAGTTAGACAGGATGATGGTGCTTTTTTGGGGTCACCCAATACCACAGGGTTCTCAGACTCTAACGGGGCTCCGTCATGGTCCAACTACTCATTTTCTGTTCCCCCGCCGTCATCGTCATCACATGATGTTGACTTCATTCAACCAAACACTGACACGAGTGCCATCACACATAAGTTCTCATTTTATGGAACCCTGGTTTTCATTGATGGTGGTGGTGCAATGGAAACTCTGTGGTACGGGCGCAAATCGGATAAAGATGGGATTTATTCATTGAAATGGAACAACTCCGGGGATACTTCTGATGGCAATATTCTGCTTACTTTGAAGACCACACCCCCTTCAAATTAAATCACAAGGCTATTCTTCTTTCGTTCAGGCAGTAGAAAATGGCCGTATGACCCAGATATTAGTCAACCGTAAAATTGAACCATCTTTGAAAAAAAAAATACTTGTTTGTGTAACTTCTCCAAGATCGTCATGGTGTAATAAAACAATAATTAGCATTTCGGTTTCATTATTTACTAAAAATAAACAGAGGAGCACTTCATCGGGAATAAGGTTCGTTCGGATCTTGAAGATGCACAGATCCAAATTGCACTGATCCAAATTAAACCCCAGCGGGTCGTGCATCATCCATACGGTTGTCACAGTCCTCTCCCGAACGTCCCGCCACATTCCGTTTCATCCGCACTCTCATCTCTGTAAAACCCATTACTGCGACGGTAGCGGATTGAATAATTGCCCCACATCAATATGCCAACTCCGCAAAGTCAGCGGCCAAAAAAGCGCAATGGAAAGTCTAGAAAAGTGAGATTTAAATCATTATTTTATCGCGAACACGGCAAGGCCCGATTGTTTACAGCTATGTTTTTATCTTGCGACATCGCTAACGCGAAATGTGGGTAAAATCATGTCAGGTTCCCAATTAAGAATTCACCGACGGCGACTTTACCATGTTAAATCAACTTGACGTTATTGCCATTTTCCTCCCACGAACACTTCCGCAATGGAACTTTCTTGCCTCAGCACCGACACCGTAGCTATACATTTAGCTTTCTACCAATGTCTCATAGAAGTTGACATAGAATGAGATGTTGCATAGCGGATTGCCACATCATGTCAATCCACCGGCTTAATGGTCGATAGCTGGTAGTCTTTTCTACCACTTGCTACCAAGATTGCGGTCACACAGAAGCCGCGCACCAAAAAATACAACCCCAGACGTAATTAGAGTAACTCCTGCAAATATGATTAAGTGCTGATACTCTTCGTCGGTGCTGTGACGGAGAAACGCACCACCAATTGGTGTTCCTGTGAAAACCCCAATGGCGCCCAAACTGAAGAATGCACCTAGTCTGGCTCCAATGTTTTCATCGGGCGAGATGCGAGCAACTACAGATGGAATGATGCTAATCCAGACACCAGAAAAATATCCTAACACTGTCAATTTTACCGCTTGGGATGGCAAAGGTCAGTATACTCACCGTATAAACACGCAAATGCGATGATGACACCGGTATTTGATGACAATAGCCACATAGTCAAGCAAACCACGCCGCATATCAACGATGTCGGATATAAAAGATTCAGAGTGCCCATCCAGTTCGCGATAAATCCACCCCTGTTGACGCTTGTGAGTATCGTGCGATGCAAAGTTTCAGCCAAGTTCTAAGAACGTACGTTACGCGACCGAAAAAGCTTGATGCATTGATCAAAGAGAGGAGGTATTGGCTAATAGCGGCATCTGGGTGATGCATTTTGAAATAGGCCTCTGCCTTCTCGTTAGCTTCCCCAAATCGAGTACTCTCATTGGCGACGTACCAATAAAATTTAAAGGGACATAAATGCCAAGATTTCCAATTACAAGAGCAAACGCCATTGCAGAATATCTGGGATCCCGGAAACCTCTAAAGTCTAGAATCTCTTTGGGAGATTTTAGCGGCTGCTGTGGGCGATTGGGCTTTGAAATGCACATGGCGATGGCATAACAGCATATGAAGAGCAATGCCATAGTCCTAATCGTCCAAGGAAATCCAATACGAGGTACGAGATGAGAGAACATGATCGGGAGGGCTGTGCCGCCCGCACTACTTCCGCCTGCGACGATGCCCATGGCAATGGCACGCTTCTCTTTAAAGTACTGGCCTGTGACTGACAGAGCTACTTGGGTCCCACAGGAAACAGTAAGCCCAAAAAGTACGCCCTATTGTTGGTTTAATTCAATAAATTTCTTTGATAATTAATTGATTGGCAAAGTACCTGACTAAGAAATTGCTGCCAAATGTGTCCAGGCTGGACAAAAGAGAGCCCAAGGCAGGAGGCGACAGCCCCAATTGCACCTGCTAGGTACAGCCACTTTACAATGAGGTGAGCAGCGTGTTTTTTTCTCTACTTTATTGGCATGTACGACCTACCTTGAGTCCATATGCATCAAAGAGGACCCCAGTAATAGGGCCCCCAACGAACATGAGTCCCAGTTGAAGGGATCCAATCAGGGCAACGAGAGATGGAGAATAACCAACGAGATAATGCTCGCTGTAGTAGTCTAGAAAAAACCCATAGCTATTCATATAGCCGAAGCAAACAAAGTAGACCAGGATTGACCCGGCAACAGTCAGCCAAGCTTGCCGAGTGTTCTCGTCAGGCTTCTGCTTGAAGTCGGAGTCATTCTGGGCGATGGCACGCTCTTCAATGTCACAATTGGTCTTCATTCTGGGCAGACAGTCACCAAATGATGGCGTTTGGGGGTGCCCCATCCCCAAGCGCAAGGAAAGAAAACATTTGCGCGCCAGCGAACTAATATTTGTTTTGCCTCTGCCGGACATCGGCGTCGCCCGTCACTATCGAAAAAAAAATTCACTACGCGGCCCGCACAAGGGTGAGTCACGCCGATTCGCCATTGTAACTCTGGTTTAGTCCCAGAAAGTACGTAGACCGCTATTGGGAAGTGGGGAGGTTGCTCCTTCAGTGGGGTTGCAATCGGTCAATTTCCCCCGGACTGTAACTGTATCACCCACACAACGGTATTCTGCTTATACTTTGTCTATCAAAGAATGCAGTCTAGGAAAGAAGCCACTCTGAAGCTAGGACTATGTTGGCTTTTTTCCAAACAATATATAGATAATCGCGACCACGTTCCCAATTGATGTCATTACTAATACCGTGCCAGCCTGGAGGAGCCGCATCCGCAGGTTCATATGATCGCCATAAGCCTACATCTGTAATGCGCCTAATTGATACGAATTTAGCGAACGCAATTGTCTTGGTAGTACGAACTTACTCTGCATTCTCTCCACTAATAGGCCAGTGGAGATAGCGATGGTCGGTGTCATCGGTGTCGGGGTTAAGTTCGTCACGATTATCATCCCACCTGTCTCCAAACACAATCCAAATATTATCCATCAAGCCATCGTATCCTACCTTGTGATCGCGGATAATGCTAAGCCAAACATACCTTTAAAAAGTAAAGTCAATATAACATTAACATTAGAAGAAAAAAGCCCGGGTGCAACTGGATTTTACTCACGAGTCGCCCCCACATCCGAAGCTTATATTAGCGCTGCGACCATTGATCTCGTGAATAATGTCACTGGGCCTCTCCTCTTTGTTGTCGCCACAGACTACCTATAAAATGTCAGCACTTTTCTCACGTCAGCTATGAAGAATCAATTGCACTTTAATGGATGTGACAAAAGGGTATGGATCCATTTTGAATACTCGAAATCGGCCAATAGAGAGAAATATTGACTGCGGGCCAAGTAAAACAATAGCGATTGGATGAAATTGGACAATGAGGGTTAACATGGAAAGAAGTGAGCCTTATGTACTTCTGCTTAATACCCCGAGCTCATCGAACAGCCATCCAACTGCGAGCCGAAATAATGTGGCTGGGTGACAGGTCAACTCCATAGTATACCTGCTTAAGACTATTGGCAATCTAACAGTGGTTTGTACATATTTAAAATGTCTTGGCTGCCTCACATGATGCGAGTTAGCGACGGGAAATTTTGTGGCTCTCAGCTAGCATCATTGAAATCTGTACATGTATGGAGTGAACCAACTTGATTAGTGCAAATAGAATGTGATATGGGTGGTTCTACCCCAGCATGTGTGGCTTGCCGCAAAATGGCCCATACAATGCCCACCCGCTAGCCTGGTTGTGTCTAGTGGCTGGCATGGTGGCTGGCCTTTCACAGCTGAAGTGTGGCTTTAGGTAGCCAACTGCGGATGGTGATTTGTTGTTCATAGATGAGGCTGGCCTATTTAGCCAGCGACGATGCGCCTCGACTCTCAACCAAGAGTCTAGTTCTAGCCACAAAATATGCATGTTTTGGATCTATCGATATTGATCCCTTGGCGCACTAACGGCGTATCCGAGAGGATCTGAGAACGACAAATCCACGTCAAGTATTGAATACTATGCCACTGAAATTCAGCAGACGGGACTCGAGTTGTGACAGACTGCGCAATGCCAATATCTGGCGAAATAATAGTGATATTCTCTCTTTTTATAGCAGCAGTAACTAATTTCATCTTGAGGGTCGCGATTCATATAACGTCTACCTGTGCACACATATGCATTTTGCTAGCTACATAAAGCTATGTAGTCAAGCTTTTCTAGGAAAATTCCAGGAAAACTTTTAGAACAAGGATCTTACTCTAAAGGAGATATTCTTTTTATAAATATGTAGATTATTTGAATAAAATATTTATTTTACTTTTATTTATTTTCCGCCCGGATCACTTCAAAAAAAGGCCAGCTCTTATTAATGTACCCGGTAAATCGTCGAAAGTCTCAAATCAAGGCCTATTTCTAGATTGTAGAAATGTCCATCCAAATTGTACTCCATCAGAAGGTTGTTTCTATCCGATACTTCCAGTCTAGTAATACTCTTGGCCTGGCTTTACGCGCCTTCCTTGAAACGTTGCGTCTGTGGGATCCTCCTCTTATTCCACAGGATCAATATTATCATCGGAGGAAGATCGCAATATCTCCAAACGTCCGTCTTCATCCACTTCCCTGACTTTTAATATTATTGTCCAAGTTTTAGAACTGTTCACGCCTGTACCCCCGTTTTCCAGACCATGCAGTGCTTTCGATCGCAGCGCAAGAATGCTGAACGGTCCGAAGCTGCTCCATGCTGAGCTTGTCCATCGACTCGAAGAAAAGATTATCCCTTTGACTGCCGTAAGGCTCCAGACTACGTCAGTGGAATGATATAGCCAATTAGAGTGCATAGCAACCATACTTTACGTGCTTTATGGTCACGTGATTTGTAGTCTGGAGCCTTACGGCAGTCAAAGGGATAATCTCATTGTGGATAAGCGCAAGAGCAACGTGCAATAGTAAAACCACAAAATATGCTATGATACTAGCCCCCTTGAAACTATAAGCATACCCATACCAACGGATTGTCTGAACAATCATTCTTTGAAGAACCTCCTCGTCGTCTAGAGAGGAATTTAAATTTTCTTCTATTTGTTCCCTTGCCTCTGAAATGGAATACGTATTCAAATCGGATATCATTTCTATTTTAGTAAAAACTAATGCATCGACGAGATATAAGCTAAGAGGAATGGGAAGACAGTGATGGATCGAATAAGCAATTCCAGGGACAAAATCACAAAACTTGGCCATTTCGCGATACGCGATGTTGAGCGGTGTTTTGTTCCTAGACGCCATTCATTCTCTGGAATCCTGGGACATGTCCATTCCCGAAAGCCGATCTTTTTCATCTTGATAATAGGCTCAACTCGCCAAGTCTTTGTTAGATAGTCCAGAGGTTTTCCCATGCGAGAAGCGAGGTCGAACCTCACGCCTAGTGACGGCTCAGCTGTCATCCACGTATTGACATTCACCCATCGTGCCTCACAAAGGCATAGATTGAATAACAGTTGGGTTGTGGAAATATTTGCTGGCGTCAGCGCCACAGGAGAGATTCCCGATTCACCTTTCACTTGAATCCACGGGAACAAAATCGCCGCGCTTATCGGGTGCGGAATTCTGTCCTGGATATCCAAAAGGAGAGGGTGGAGATGACCAAAGTATTCGGTACCAGACATTTGATATTTTACCTGTAACTTGATTCCTGTGAAATTCAACATATTGTGAATATCACGGTAATCCAAATTTACTGTGAAGGGTTCTTGGAGGCGATGCTGAAAGCTGAATGTCGAGGTATTAGCCTCTTGTACTCGTTCACAATAAACCTCCGCCAGGGGCTGCTTCCAGAGCCCCATAAATTCATCCTTAAATCCAAGAGAGTAAGAATTTATGATGAAGTCTCTTCTTCCTGTGTGGTTGTTGACCAATGGTTGGGCTAGTTTCACATCATTGTTGAGCCCCTCAACAACAAATTCCATTGGACTCGTCGCCAAAGCAATATCGGCGGGGCTGTTATTTGATGGGATAGTTGACCTTAATCAAGATATTTTTGGGAACATGCATCATATTCTGGTCGTGTGAGTGATTTGGTTCATTGTCGCTGGCTTCTTCAGACAGGAGGTTTCGTTTCGCAAGTCAAAAAATAGAGAATTTGAAACGAATATGGGCCTGTTATCCTGGAGTTCCATGCTATTATTTATAACGAAATGGCTGTGAGCTCTAGATTGGTAAGCACATGGTTTGTTCAGAGTACTGGAATGAGATCACCACCCAGGTCAGCATGAATGAATCCTCTTGTGAAACAGTCGCCTCGCGCTTGAGACATGGACATTGCCACAGCGATTGCTCCCATTGCTCTCACTAAATACAATTGGAAGAGGTGCATCGACGCTTGAAAAGAAGAATGAAGGTATAACAATCTTCCCAAGCATGGTCCACTAGTGTTGGTGCAAGCCACAGCACCGCAACCTACCAACGCCACTAAACCAACCACTATATCCCACAAGTGGCCTCCCACAAAAGCGCCAATTGACCACGGCAACCTATAAACCGACGGCTAAAAGAACCTTGACCCTCGTAATCATTTCAATTAATGGTCCTTTTTTAACTTTTTCGCACAGCCCAGTTCATTCCCCTTTTGTGGGGCTGCACTGGCCAACCACAACCATCATATTGCTGGCGCGAATCCTTCGGACTCATCACGATCCGAATATGTTGTGCTTACTCTCGCCAACTTGCTACGCGTTGCAATGGCCTGCAAAAATGTAGGCCAAGCGAATCCTGATGTCGCCGGGCTTGGGGTGAGTCTTAGACGCGTCTATGCACCAACCAAACCCGACTAACCGGCTAACCTCGTCCTAGATCATCCTCGCCTTCGCCTTCCAGGCGGGCGTATCGCTCGTCCTCTCCATCTGGTCTCTGTTCCTCTGGGAATCTGCGATGACGTCACTGTTTGACCCTAGCGACGAAGTCATCATTCCATTCGGTCTCATTACCACCGCTGTTGATGCTGCCTATGAGTACTTTTACAAGGCGGCCTTGTGGGCAACTCAACCTTTCAAGTCGATGCGCGACAGGGTGCTGGTTTGGCGCCAACTTAATCCCAAGCCCCAAAACCACGGCAGAGTCGTCCACCGCTGGATGAATCGGATTCGCCTCATATATAATGGCTACAACAGCGACGAAACGCTCCGCGAACTTCAAAAGTCAATCATAGACCAAATTCTCGCTAAAATTGCCGACATGCAAGTCATCAATGGTAAGCGACCATTATCTTGCAACAGACCACATCTTAACCGGACGCAGCAATCGGCCTTATCATTGCCGCCCTCATTCAGTACAGGTCAATGACTCTCTATCATTTACACATTGTTTATGATACAGTCTCATTTACTGGGTAACTTATTCAATGCTACAGCCCTCTTCCCTCATGATGTACTAATACGGTGGGAACAGCATTTCAGTTTGTGCCAGTCTGGTCAACGTTTTTGCTCAAGACTCTGGCACAAAGTTTTCGCAGATGGTGTCCAGCGTATTGTTGATATGCGGATACACGTGCTTTGCCATTATCTTTGGCACACGGTTAGGGAAGTGGGATGACGAAGCGGACGGCCAATGTTATCACACGCAGGGCATTGCAGCACCAGGCGCTTCACACCCTTATGCCGACCGAATTTATCTGGGTTTGACTTCTCTTTGGTTCCTCGGTGCCTTTTCGTCGTGTTTCTCCAGTTACTTTGCCAAGTACAACAAACCACACCATCTTGCTCCAGGCATCATCATATTTAGCATGGCCCAGTACCCTCTCCACTTGTACATGGTCATCACCATTAGAGGAGCCAACGAGAGTAAACTTGAGGGTGATTCCGAAAATGACTGGGGTTTTGGCCAAATTGTCTCGCTGGTGCTAAGCGTCTCTACCCTATTGGAATGTGTTAGAGGGATGTCCAGTGAGTACATGCACGATTGCGCACAAGTGATTTTTGCTAAACATTTATCCTTCAGAATACCTAAAGCATAAGAAAAAGCGGTTGCATGAGATGCAAAACGAACAGGTGCTGGATCAAAGTATAGAACTTGAAAATGATCTCGTGCGACGACGGAGACAGAGTGTCTAATTTGCTTTTTGCAATATCCTCGACAATTCATGACGGCAGGAAAAGGATCAGCACGAACCGAAAATATCGCCGACAAAGCCCCGATACAAGAGCTAAAAAGGGCTTAAAATAGCCCATCAGGCTGTATGGCTGAACCAACAGTACATTAGAGGCAATCGTGGGTCAGTGGTATGGGTCGCGAACTGGGTCGCGAACGATTAATATGGCGTTGGAGGAGATGTTATTGATACCAGGTTATTAGTTTGTGTCGCATCAATCTGAGAAAGCATATAGAAGGCGTTTTGTACGACTAGTTTACATGGTTACTGGGGAGATAGAATAAGGCCACAATTAGTTTGTTCATAAAGTTGCTCTCCTGTCCACAAAGTCTCGCATGTGGCGCGCCGAACACGATGCGCCAACCTTATTTATAGCAATCAATATTCTGTCTTGTCAACTTGTCTTGCAATATTGGATTCAAGACCCTCTTTTTTTTCTCTTTGTCCCGTCAAGCGATAATGAGCAATTGTACCTGACTCAGTTCTCAGCTTCACAACCCCATCAGCTCTAACCCCATGCACAACCTCAAAAAGACCTGTCATTTCCACCACGCCAATCACCCCGAAAATCATCACAGTAGCAATCTCGGGTCTCTATATTAGGGCTTACCTTTGGAAAAGCGAATGCAGCGGTGAGAGGCTGTGCGGCGAAGCTCTCGGCGCAGTTTGACCAAAGTTTATGCACAAAAGTAATGTGCAATTTGCATATTTCGCGCAGCTGACTTATGCACGATAACGACATACTCAGCGAATCAGAGGTGATCATGCCCATGACTAACCATCCGCTAGTCCTGTTTAGGATGTCATGTGACTCAAATCCTCAGGGCGCATGGACGCTTCGGAATGCGCATTGTGATTCATAGCCTCAAGACGCTGCCTAATTTCATCCTTGACTTGATCAGCGTTTTCTCATTCAAGTAAGCCTGTGGTATTCAGCTTAAGACTCGATTTCTATATTTTGGCGCCGTTAGAGGTCTCATTTTGGTTATCTTGCATTGACTTCATCGCCGTGTTCGGTTGTAATTCAACATCCATCACCTGTCCAACCACGGAGAAAGAGGCGCCGTTTCAGCGTAAACAACAACAATGTCGCTCTCTCGAGAAACATCTTCTTCCCGCGACTCTATTGCCAAAAGCCCGGCAATAGAACCATCAGAGGAGTATACTGAGCATATGAAGACTTTGATACACACCCATCATGAGCTCAAGTCAGGCGCATTCATCATGCAACAACTCTCAGACGTTGAAGTTGAGAGGAAAAGACGGTGCAAGAGATGCACTCGCCGTAAGTATACCCAGAGAGAAAGCACTTGTGTAATGTTGCTCAGTCTCAGTTAAATAGGACTGCCTGGTCCTGGCAAAGAAAAAGTGGAATGCAAGTTTCATTCTGGTTCGGTGAGAGACAAGGTAAATGACCTCACAAAATCATCAGATGTTCGATTACATGTACTGAATTTGTTGGCCTAGAAATGGACGTGCTGCTCTGGGCACATCGCCTCATCCCCTTGTCGGACTGAAGGATCACACCGACCAGACCCAAGTCCAATCCATAAACTGCAACGGTTCTGGAGGTTCTACAGTACTCCATCAAATAGAGAGAACAAGGATATCCGCAAAGCAATTGTAGTTGACTGCGAAATGGGCACTACCAGAACCGGAGAATCCGAGCTAATCCGACTGTCCGTAGTCGACTACTTCACTTGCGAAGTGCTTGTGGACAGCCTTGTCTGGCCCGACGTTCCCATGATGCACTTCAACACGAGGTTCTCAGGCATCACAAAAAGAATGATGGAAGACGCACGCCAAAATAAAAATTGCTTGGAGGGCAAAAAAGAAGCTAGAAATGCTGTGTGGCAATTTGCCGATCCTAGCACAATAGTCATTGGCCATTCCGTCCATCATGATTTGACAGCCCTGCGCTGGATTCACTACAAAGTGGTAGATACCCTCTTGGTTGAGACAGCTCTTACCGGGGCGACGTCAGGATTATCTCTAAAGAAGCTCGCTGAGGAGAAACTAAAGAGGGCCATACAAAACAAGAAGCTGGGTCATGACAGCCTCGAGGACTCGATCGCTACCCGGGACTTGTTGCATTATAACATTTCCAAATTTTTAGAATCTGAATGATTCGGTGTGCTGTATACTGAAGATAATATGTTGAGTAACACAATCGACAAAAACAGGATGGCTGTGAGCCAAGATGCAGTGTAAACAACGCCAAGCCGAAGCCGTTAGTATGCAGGAATAGAATTTTTAACTATAAATCATTTGCATCATTCCCCGCAAGAAACCCGTGATCGAACCTATTGAAACGATACACTACTCGTATCGGAGTGTGACGCGTACGCCCTAAGCCCTGTATTCCTTGCAATCTGCGGAGGGAGCCGTGAACCGACGGGGGGGTTCCGGCCAATGGCGTCCGCGATCGCGAAGTGTACTCGCGATGGTAAATTCATGAAGCACTCGATGCCAGCCTCTACTCAGTTAATGCGTTGGCGACGAGTGGTTCATCGGGGGGAACTTGAAGGGGGCTTTTGTCAGTTTGAAACTTGCCACGAACACCTCAATTTGGTAGAGTGAGGGCACTCGACACTCCCCTGACACCTTTCAATTTTTCCTCAATTGAGGCTAATTTATCCATATTTAACGAAATGTAGATCCGCGTGGTTCTATTCTTTTGGCTGCCCTTCGCTTGCGTAAATTCCCATTCGGTATGGGAGCACTCGCAGATCACCAAAATAGACTAGGTGCATCGTTCCCGAAGCCCGTTTCTCCCATTTCAACACAGCGCTTTTCCAGGGGCTTCCTGACGTCTAATGCCCCAACCGATCTATCCCCCAGACGTCGCGTCTCCCTGTCGCCGCCAGGGCTGAGCGCTCGCAAATAACCGAGGCTAGCTAGGTGGCACTCCAGCCCCTTCCTGGCCCAGCCCCCCAGTGGTCCGCAACAGATCATCTATCCCTGTCAGGCCTTCATCTTGTGTCTAAACGGTGGATAAATTTAGTGCATTTGTACACGTGAGGCCCCACGCTGGACGATGCATCAGGTAATTTGGTGCGCTCGCAAAATTGAGCCAGCCAGTTATCTTAGCGGTATGAGTACCGTTTGACAGCGCCGTCTTGACCTTCAACTTCTCCTTCCCATTGGACAGCAGTTGATTTGCCTTTAATTTATTATACCCTGATAACCCGGTTTCCTGGATCGCCATTTGACCCGACGCCTACTTTACCATAGGAAAAGAAACACCATCATTTTTTGAGGAATTGTAATGTGCGACCGGAGCCGGAGCGGTTCCTCCATCGTGCGTTGGGCTGAAGAGGCGAAGCCAGTAACTGCTCCGCCCGGCGATTCTGGCCCACCATACCCACAGCCATGAAACGTTGGCACATCAAAGAAATCGTCTTTCCCGTAGGCAGGCGTTGTGATATGTTCCGATAAGATGCTTCTTCTTCTCCACAAATCTTTTCATATGTAGGCCATCGTCGCCCCCAATCGCCTGGACGTCCCCCGTCGTCTAGCGTCCGATTTTCACGGCCTAGTAAAAATGGGTATGGGCATCTGGGATCGTGCAAAGAAGCTGTCCAACCCGAAACAGTGGGATGCCATCCCCATGTCGGACATGGCTGCTGACCGCAATGACGATACGAACCGTAACAAGGAAGGCCAAAATGTCAACAAACAGCTGAGTGCTGGTTGGACGCCTTTGTCGCTCTCAACCCCCGTTCTCCTGGCCTTTATCGTCCTCTCTCTCCTCATCGCAGCTTTTATTGAGGTTCTAGCACAAAAAAGCCAAGCCCAGGATGGTCTGGCGCTCTCCGCAACTCGCGACGCTATCCCAAAACATGCCAGGATCAGCTATCGCTATGGACCTGTCATCGTGGCCGTGCTATACAGTTTAATCTGGAATTGGATCGACCTGGACATTAAGAGGATGCAACCATGGTTCGAGCTCTCCAAACCATCAGGAGCAGTAGCTAGGGACTCGCTCCTTCGAGATTACCCTTCTGATTTTGTAGCTATCGCTCCATTCCGAGCTGCGAAACTGAGGTAAGCTTTTTGGTATATCTCTTCAGGGATTGAGCTAAATAAAAAGACATTGGGCCGTTTTTTGCTCTGGGACTGTTATGGTCTTCATCCTGTGGGTTTTGACACCCCTTCAGTCCACGCTGCTTGGAATAGCTACCACAGAAAAGATACAACCTGCTATAATATCGGCAAGATCAAGCCTTATCCCAGCAAATGAGCAGATGCTAAACCTCAAGTTTACTCACACGGCGTACGGTATTAATTGGCTGAACCAATCATACCCTCCTTTTACAACCTCCGAATACGCACTGCTTCCATATTATATTGACGAGGGTTCTATCGTATCTGGCTCAAACACAAATTGGACAGCTGAGACAACTAAGTTTTGGTCTGACTTTACCTGTTCTCCGGCAACATACAAAAGAGTAAACGCCACAAAAACGGAGGCACAGTATGCCTTCAACGGAGAAAAAGGCTGTAATACCACTGCATCATTTTACAATATCACCGATGTTATGATGGGATATATTGATACTACAGGGTTGGGGCTCACTGGGGATGCGAATTTCCCATACGTTTGCCCGAACAAGTCCGACGACTACTACGCAGCATTGATTTTTTGGTCAAAGAAAGCAAATGACACGTCTAACAAACTCATAACGACGGATATCACAGCAATTCACTGCGAGCTGTCATTTCATAAACAGCAGGTGATGGCTTCTGTTTCATCTGAGTTTCAACATCCAATTGAGAGCGAAGTCAGCCCGCTCGGAGATGCAAGTGAATTAAGCCTAGAAGAGTTCAACTCGACCGACTACCTATCCATACTACCAGTTCAGCTGATAGATCGGCTTCATGGTCATGACGACATATGGGACTGGGTCGACACCAAATACTTTGATCTCACAACAAGATTCGGCAGTTGGAATTTGTCGTTACCAGTGGAGGCAATAATTACGTCTGCCCTTGCCCTCGGGAATAGAAGCGTATCAGATACCTACTATTCGGATCCTTCAAATCTCGAAACTGTTTTTACAGCTGTTCATAAACAGCTATTTGCCCTGGCTGTTTCTGACTTGTGGTCAAATGATACCACGTCGGCAAACAATACAGCTACAGCAACCTCTTTCATGGCGGGCATTCACGTCAGTCGACCTTTTACAATTGTCGCAGAAGTTATTTTATTTATTATTGCTGTGAATACAGCCTTTATCCTGTGGTACCTGCGAACCTCTCCGTGCGCTCTCACCACGAATCCGGCATCCATTCGCAGCATTCTCGATATTGGGCACAACAGCCATCCCGAAACAATAAAACCCTTCCTTTCAATGGATACTGCCAATGAGAAACATCTCACTAAATATCTTCAAGAGACAAGGTTTAAGCTCATTATCGATGATGTTTCACATGAGAGCCACCTGGTTATTCTCAAAGATGATGAAATCAAGGACGAGCCACTTGTTCCAACCTCTCAGAGTTATTTCCGTCCTCTTAAACCTTGGGTACTAAGAAGACCCACCGGAATGCTATTTTTTGCCATTATTGTTTCAGCAATCATCATTCTGTCTAATTTCAAAGCTCAGGAAATTAAGCATCATGGTAAGAAACTTTGGTATTAAAATGTGAAAGCAACGTTAATCATTTGATAGGCTTGCGACTACCTTCAAACAATTTCGAAGTTCGCCAATTGCTTGAACATTATCTTCCAACCATATTCGCAGCCTTAATATCGCCCGTGTTGGTTTTGTTGACACGAATGCTGAGCATATTCCAACCCTTTGACGATCTTTGGAGGGGACGTTCTGTAGCAGCAACATCAATCGAGTCTACATACGCCGCGCTCCCGCCTCAGTTAATTCTTTTTAAAGCAATTAAATCCAGGCACATCATGTTGACGCTGCTATGCATCGTTTGTTTGCTGGCAAATCTGCTTACCGTCGGACTTGGTGCACTTTTTAGTGAAATGCCCATACAGACCAAACATCAGCATAATTTCCATCCCTTAACACAAGACAAATTCAGTGAAGAGGGCCTGGATTCCTACTCAGCATACTGGTACAATAGATCAATGCTTCCTTACCCCTACGATGATCTAATCATCACGTTGACCAACTTGAGTTCTGACTCAACGTTATTACCTCCATGGACATCACCAGAGTGGTTCTTTTCTCCACATTCTATTGTCGATGGCACTAAAGATGGGGCTGATAGTGAATATGAACTACAAGTCAGGGGATATGGCACGAATTCCAACTGTACATCGATGCCAGTCTGCATTTTTTCAGTCAAGAATGAGACGGCCAAATTGACAAAAGATAGCCCTTCAATGTGTTCAGAAGAAGTAGAGCTTACAGATGTCATGACAAGGTTATTTAACTCAACTTCTCTCGAGTTTCCGGTCAACAGGTCTGCCCAAAGTACTGTGGCTACAACAGCAACCTACTCCCAGGACCTCTACATCGGCTGGCTTCGAAGCTCCCCGGAGCCACATCATAACGAATCGAGCACAGTCAATGCAACATTTGTTAAGTGCCACCCGTATTTCGAAACTGCAAAGTTTGATGTTACGGTTGACAAGGAGGGATATGTGCTGGGATACAATCAAATAGGAGATATTGAATCAACATTGGGATACCCGGCATCAAACAACCATACTACTTCTATCGCCGATCTAGTACAAACAACCTTGCTCTTCGGGGACAATGTTTGGAGCTTTACAAACACGAGGACGGAATGGATGTCGAAGTTCATCTACCTAATGACTGGGTCTCAAGATCTAACCGATCCAACGCTGCCTGTTCCAGACTCGAGCCAAATGCTGCCGGTTGTAGAGAAAGTCTACAAACGTTTGCTTCCTGCCTTTCTTAGTCTCAACTCACAACTATTTGTTGAGTCTGAGAAAGATTCCCTTGTCAGTGGAACAAGGATAACTAGCGAGGTCCGTGTGTTTATGGACAACGTCGCTTTCCGTTTATCGATATGCTTGCTCTGTATCAACTTAGTGGTGATAGCAGCCTTTTACATACGGCCCATGCATTACGTTTTACCGCGTATGCCAACCTCAATTGCGTCAATTTTGGCCTACGTTGCACCGAGCCGAGCTCTCAAAGATGGGCCGCCTCAGTCAGGGTGGAAGGATCAAACCTTCAGCTTTGGGCGCTATATTGGGCATGACGGATCCAGCCATATTGGTATTGAGATGGATCCCCACGTCATACAAAAGGACTTGAGTTTGGTGCGGCAGAAGACTTCGTGGACGTTTAAAAAGCGAGAAGGGGTGTA
The DNA here is from genome assembly GCA_013403825.1 of Calonectria pseudoturangicola. Lineage (NCBI taxonomy): Eukaryota > Fungi > Ascomycota > Sordariomycetes > Hypocreales > Nectriaceae > Calonectria > Calonectria pseudoturangicola. Next base: position 310,112 of record VTGA01000028.1, read on the forward strand.
AAATATATTTTTGCTGATAATTTATTGGACATAGATTTATAGAAAGGAGGCTCTCTTATGATTTAATTGCCTTCGTTAATGTGGTACAACTGTGTTGTGCCATACCTAAGCTAATGCGTTGGCCGTGCTGACAGTGTGACGTGGCGGCCCTAATCCCTGCATGGACACATGTGCTCGACATCTTTTTTTCTGCGAATACACGATGAGGCCGCCATCCCTAGATTTAACTGGATGCACTTCTATCACTGTATTATTAATGCACTTTTCCGCCAATGAGAGTCCCTTTGGTGCCCAACTCCCAATACAAACCCCGCCCAGAATACTCACATGCTAATTATCCATCACCAAACCACTTCTCAGTTCATCTTACATCATTGAAAAAGCGATGGTTACGGTAGGTGACGATATCAGCAGTGTGGTTAGTTTATTTGACGGGCTCGAAATCGATGGACGGGGGCATGTTATTCATGAAACCGCCCAAAGCAGCCAAAGTCAAGATGAACCAAGTCTGCTAGAAGCAATCAACGACCTGGCCCAGGTCGCCGCGACAGTTCTTCAAAAAGCACAACAAATCAAGAAACTTTTGGAAAACACAGAAATCCTTGCTAACAATGACATCAAAGAGATCTGCTTGCTTCGCACACATGTCAAGAAGCTTCCACGTGTAGCTCATACCCTGGTCAATGCAACAGAACGGTCAATTATTACGACTGTAGCGTCGCTAGGCAAGCATCGCAACACCTATGAAATCGGTCTTTTAAGCTATTTCCGCCGGGATATCCAGTCAATTGCTCAAATGATACTAGAAAATACGCCTAATGGGGTGGGTGTTTTATGGAAGACTGCAGAAGAATGTTTCAACCAAGCCATAAACAAATCAGGCAGTTTATATGTCAACAACCAGGTCACTATTGCAGATGAGACATGTCAATATCTCGATGACTCGGGTTCCATTACCGATGAATATGGCCAAATCTGCCCGGTATGCGCGAAGCAAGACGAATATCCCAGCAGCGAAAGAAAGCAACGCCATTGGGCTGACTTCTGGGCTCGGACGCTCAGGAACTGCCCCGGAGGTCCGACACTGTTCTACCCGCCAAGAAGCTCAGTTGCGAAATCACTAGATTGGCCATTTGTCGACACCCCGCGATATTTGTTTCGGGTCTTCGACAAAAACAGTTCTGGAATGAATAATGACAGTATTGTGGCTTCAACCATGTATGAGTTCGAGAAGTCGGAACGCAGCAAGATTGATATCTTGTCGCTGAGTCAACGCGAAGCAACAACTATGCTCTACAATCATCTAAATAAGGGACAATTCAACGGTGTGCGCTCAGACAATCTCATGTCCTGGAGCAGTTCGTTCATGTTTGTGATTCAATATGCGATTTGGAGATCATGCAAAAGCGGCCTTCCCCCTGCCGACATCAAGATTTGTGTGGTGGATACGAGAAAGTTTCCAGTTGGGCAATTTATTCATGATATGAAATTGTTACAGCGATATCGCCATTCAATGGGCTACAGCAGTTATTTGAAGCGCACTTTCTTTCATTTCCGACTTAACAGGTCGGAATATCACAATGGAGAATATCTGTCTCAAGGCGCACTCACTCATCGTGGTCGATCATGCATTTTCTCATTACAGGACCTGATGCAAGCTGGTCTTTACGATTTATACCGAGAGTTTGAAAACGCCCAGGCCAAGTCACAATGGACAAACCGCGTGAGAGACCTTCGCTGTAACTGGTCAACCGCACAACGGACGCTTCATTTCGAGATAGACTTTGCGCTTAATATTGCAAGGGAATGCTTTGGAAGTTTTGATGAGGCAGATGTAGCACTACTTATTTTATCTTTTAAAAACCGTCGGCTTGAAACCACAAGTAGGTTCTTCCCCCCACAATTATTCTATACATCAATCAATTGACACCTCACTCAGTCCATGAGAGTACCTTAGGTGCCGTGAGTAATTGTGAGCCAATCGAGGTTCAGCGATACGTGAAGGCAGTGGTGGCTCTTAGACAGCACAGGGAGAGCTCAGGCCCGTGCAAGACTCATGATTACCCTTCCTCAAACGTTGAGTGCGCGATCCAGGCTATCTTTGGGTGCTATCGAGTATATGCATAACCAGCTAGGGTTAGTTTTGGTGCTTAAGATTTAATTTTTTCAAAGGCTACAATCGTATATAAAAGTCGGTAAAAGAATTGGAGTACACGGGGGAATCATGGAACGCGGCATCGACTCAACTCAATTGTTGTACATCTCACAGGAGCATGGTCAACGGCATCCATCCTTTGTCACAAGGATATTACATCAAATCAGTTACGGCTTTCCCTAACCGAGTCACCATGTATTATTTCCTGAAGCGTCCTTTGCTCATGAGTTAAGATGTTAGACTGCTGTCATCATCCTCTTCTTCGACCCACAAACCGTAACATTACGGGGCATTCGTTACACCAACAATGGATCATTTCCTTTCTTCACGAACGACGTGTCCGTTTTTCTTTCTGACAGACACTGTGCATACCACTGTTGCCAAATTTACATTGAAGATGCTGCGGGCGTTGAATCAAATCCAGATTCTGGCCTACAGCCTGCCGGACAAAAGGGTGGCTTTCAGGTTTGCCAAGAAAAGTCTCGATTTGGTCCAAGAATGGACACCCGCATTGACTAGTCTGCTGTGGTCACCTTTGCATTTGCCAAGGCACGCAAAGACCAGACACCTCCTCCCCATAGACGCAATTTTATTGGAGATGTTTTACAGCTGATCAATAGCATGGAGCGACTACATCTTAGTTGCAGCGTTCCCCGGGGTCAGAGCTAACTGTCCCGTCCCGTCCGCAGCTAAAGGCTGGCATCCAGATCAATGAGCGGGCATAATTGGCAAGATCAAAAAGCGCTCAGGGTGTTGTCCTCCACGCGTATCCCTCGCAAGGAGCGTACTGACACTTCAAGAGTTGTAAAATCACTCATCTGAATCCTGGTTTGAGTTCATTGTTAGGTGAATAATATTGATTGATACTTTCTTACATAAATAGGCATTCTTGGCCTACAGAAATTTTCTCACGCGGCAACTAAAAACGCCCAATCTTTCAGAGGCAGCAAGGCGCTTGTAAAGTATTTAAATGCTCGGTGCTTGCTCACCAAGATGAGGTCCGCCACCCATCACGTACTACAATCCCCTAGGTACAACAAGCTTCAATCAAGACCCATTACCGTTTAATATGGCATCAGTTCTTCAAGTAGGACTTGCACTGATTACCCAGCGCAGGGATGCAAGATCGCAGCAACCTCTAGCTAAAGAAATCAGCGACATCGACTTCGCTTCGCCGGGGAGGCAAAGTGAAAACGAGTCCACCATCGAAGAAAGTAGAACTCAGCTTAATGGCAATCCCAGGGATGTGTATATTGCCTTCAAAGTCCTGAAAAGCGATGCTGTCAAAGACGCTGCATCTGTGTCCGGTGATGCGCCGGATCTGTTTCATCAGTGGGCTGTCATTGTTGGCAACTATGTACACCAACTGAAGCAGACTTCACTCTCTGCCGGTTCCATTTATTACAAGAGTAATGAAACCGGCACTGATGAAGAATGGACAAAGTTCAAGGTCGGCACCACCAAATTCAGTGACTTCTCTGTATATGAATCCGGTATGACTGCATCCTCGATATCTACATGCTCTTTCATATCTGACCCAATCTCTATAACATAGGATGTATTGCAAGGGCTGGAATGCCTGATGTATACAATTCCATCAATAATAACTGTCAGCACTTTGCGCTCCGTCTGGTAGAAAAGATTGTACGAGAAGGACGCACTTTCGTCAAGATCCCCCCACTCGGAACTCTTCCACCGCCGCCAATCACTTTGCTGGGACCTGATGCCGAAAAGCCCGCCGAAAAGCCTGCCGAAAAGCCCAAGGCGCCAGAAGTAAGGCTCCACCGCGATGGACCAATCGCCCTAGCTTTTAGTGCTTCAGGCCCTCAAGAGGAGATCTCGTCGGTGAAGAATGAAGCGGATCATCTGAAGTTGATAGGCGAAGTTGCATCCATCATGGTCAAAAATACACCATTAGTTAAAGAAGTTAAAGAGAAATCATAGTATTTTCGCATTGATTGTGGAAAGAAAATAGTACACACTACCAGAATTTCATACAAGCACTGGAGAGAGATAGGTAACAGATAAAACCAACAAAGTATCTCTATGTAGTCTCCATCGTGTTCACAACCAAAAAGGGGAGAGTGAAAGAAAAAAAACCGGACTTAGTCCTCTATATGGCACAAGCTTGATGTGCTTATGAAAGTTTCGAGAGACAAGCATGAGATAGTTTCCTCCCACCAGGACATCGTATCGCTCATCGTCCCAATGCACAATCTTTGGCTTAGGTGAAATGACGAATCCGATCGCAGATGTTTGAGTCATCAGGAATACCTTCATGTTAGAGCAACACCATTAGCTCAGACTTGCCTACCCTGGAGCTAGGTTAGAAGGTTGGATACACTTTTTATTATCGTTATTATAATTATTCCTTATATAATACAATAAAAGCTTGTTTATTATTGTCATTGTTATCATTATTACTAGCTATGAAGCTAATATTTAGCACAATTAGGTTTTATAATAGGTCAAAGTGATGGAATAGCAGAAGGGTAAATTTTCGCAGGGGTGCCTTATATAATGCAAGCAGTGACAAGCAAAAGCACAACCTCATTTTATTTTCTTAGTGTTTGGTACTAAATCAGTGTATCTACCCGATTACATCACTTGGCGTATCGCGAATATCTATGGTATGGACAAAGATCAGGTGTTTGCATGGTCGCTTGTGAGTAAGGCTGTTACAACCAAGTGTGAAAGAGAGGCACCTCAGCGGTTCCGCTCTGATCCTCGAGAAGACAAGGTCATCCTGGATAACCTCTGCGGGTCTTGAAGGCAAAAGAGAAACATGGCATTATCGAGGCAAGGTATCGGCTGATCAACGACGACTTCCGATCCGAATCCGGGCTTTCGGGTCGTGCAGCCTCGCTTACGTTAGTGGGGGACTTTTGGCAACACAATCCGTGCTGGGACCCTCTAGTGCAAAACTGCAATCAATAATTGAGACGCCGGAAGTGTGCCGTCTGGCCCGAGCACTGATACAGAAACATCAATAGGCCAAGGGTGCGGGGACGCGTTAAATTGCTGGGTGGGTGAAGACCACCAAGTGGTCTGCGACGCCGAAAAACAAGGCATCGTTCCACAGGGCTAGATGCCCAATTATATCCCCACGGTGATCCTCGTGTGTTTCGTATCGCTCTGGATTTAGTTCAGGTATAAGTTGTCTGTCCAGTTCGTCTCACAGGGCTGTCTCGTCTTGTTGTCCCAATTAGCTGGACGCGGTAACCATCTTGTCGGATGTGTCGGGAAGATAATAACAGCGACATTAATTGTGGCTCTCACGGATAAATTATCCATGTTTCGGAACCTCACCAGATTGGATTGCTCGGGGATCAAAGATCTAGGTAGGATTTTGGGGTCGGGGACCTCCCGCTCGGGAGATTTCCAAAAGGCCGACCGATTCCCCCAGCATAACGGCATTTGTCATCTGATCAAGAATTCTCCGATGCGAACTTTATAATGGCCAGTTGGACGGACGCGGGAAGTCTGTTCAACCCGCACCCTCTCCTGCTCATATCCGCGCCGGATATCGAGCCGGATATCGCGTTGAGTGCTATGGGGACAGGCTCAACCAATGACCAATATCTGGGCTGGGGAAGGCTGTTGCTGTTGCACAACAAAGGCGATTCGTTATGAATAGGGTTGTGAAGTCCCTGGCGCTAGCGCAAACCTTAGGCGTGTGACTTTATTACACATGTCAAACTGGAAAGGATACCCGCCGCATTGTTGTGATCACCGACTCCGTCTTGCTGCCATTTCAATCCTCCTGGATCCACTTGTTTTGTTCAGTGAGAGAATTAGCTCCTCGAGCCTTGCCATTACGCAAGCAATTCAGTGTTCCAAGCCTCTTTATCGCTCTCGACGCACTACTCGAGACGGTGGAGGGCCTTGGCGTCGAGGCGAGGGGCCTAGCCAAGCCCTAAGAATAACTTGGGATAGCAACATCGTCCGACGTTGTGCTTTGGAATCACTTCTAGTCCCGTCTCAGAAGACGCCGCCTGCCGTCATGACCTTTATGCGAACGCAACTTGGACCCTGGCGAACTCTATTTCCCCCTGCGTCGTATTGATAGTGGGCGGCGCCGCACAAGTGTCCGCGCTAAGATTAGTGCGTCGAGCTAGGCTAGGCCCCGTTATACCCTCATTGGCGGAAATGGGGCTAAAGGGGGGCCCTTTATTAGACGGCTTCTTAACTTATGGCGTGGCAAATTATTGGCATTGGAGTGGCTGTACAGGATCAACCAAGTTGTCCAAGTCGGCTGACAGACTGGCGCTAGTTGATCGTACCTATCTAGCAGCCGTGTCCGCCCGCGTTTCGTTCCTTTTTCCGCCATGCTATGTGTTTTTGACATCGGGGCTGCACCATTGTAGGGCGTCCATCCCGCTCCATGTCTCAATGTCTCTGGCACCCTCTGCGGGGGCCGTTTTGGTAAGATGGAGGATTCCAAGTGTGCAAGATTGAGAGCGAATAAGCCTCTCTCGCTGCACGCATTCGATCTGGGGAATACCCTCGGCTAACCGGACCGCAGGCCACCATCTATACGCTCATTATCATCGCAGCTGCTATGATCGTGGCCAGGCTGTACCTGCGCCTCGTCATACAAAAAGCAAAGTTGCTAATCAGCGACATCATCATGATAGTCGCCTGGTGTGCCGCAGTCTCTACCGCATCGTTTGACATTGTTTTCGAGAAGACGGGAATTCTTTCCCCTGACATTTTCTACCCGCTTGTGAATTTTGAAGCTCCGCCACATATGATGTCCTATATTTTTAAGGTACGATAATTATTTTTGCACAGTGGCCGCTACTGTATCACGAATTTTGTCTAATTTCGAATCAATTTTCACAGATGACATGGGCTTCCGTCTTACCCTTCTTTTCCACTCTCTATCTCAGTAAGGCCTCATTACTTGCTACTTACTTCAAACTGTTTCCAATCTTTATGCGAAAAAGACGCATCATCTTATGGATTACTTCCATTTACGTTGCGATGGCCTACGTGGTTTCAATGTGCCTGCAATTATTTTTGTGCATGCCTATGTCACGGAATTGGTAAATATTCACCTCGTCTCACATATCTTTTAATACCTCCATTTTGCTAATATCTGTTCAGGGAGGCTATCAATCCAGAAAATCTTTGTCCAACTTGGGCACCCAAAATCGTTTTTAATGTCGCCTGGAGTTTGCACTTTGTCGGCAGCGTTGCAAGTGAGTCATATTCCATAAGCAGATTTATTTCGTACCGTTGCTAATTTCACTTGCACTAGTTTTTGCGTTACCCTTTTCCATTCTTTCAAATATTACACTTAGCCGCAAAATGAGGATAGCTGTCTACAGCGTCTTTTTACTGGGCATTATTGACATTGCCTTCTCTTTGACGCGGTTCCTTACCATCAAATTATCGAGCCCCGGAAACCTCAGACCTATGACTATGATCGGTGAGTTGCGGCTGCTTTATCAAATTCTGGTTTCAATTCACGTGCTAATATGGAGGATTTGGATAGAATTATGGAGCGCTCTTGAAGCCTATGTTGGCCTCATTGTAGCTTGCATGCCCTCACTACGACCCTTTCTTCGCCACAACTGGGGGAGATCAACCAATTACAGTTATGAGAACCAGAGACCTATGAGATCTGATCCGTCGCGTCGGAGAGATCAGAATGGGTTTACAGAGATTGACGAAGCGTCATACATGGGCGCCAGCGGATTAGCTGCAAGTCAACACAACGCCATGAATCGGGTATCCCCAGGTCACGATTTTGACAGCGAGTCGGATGATAAAATGAGAACACAAAGCGATATTGAGCTTGTAAATGTACAAACAAAAGTACCGGAACACGAAGGGGCACGTACATAATTCTAATGATGCAAATGATACCCATATATTTATTGTTTAATCCGGTCTCCTGCAAGCTCGAAACTCAGTGACATTTAGATCAAGTATATTGAGCTATAAATAAGACAACTTTAATTATCATCAGGCTTAAAATCATGTGCCCGATGATACTCGTTGTCCTCCGGAATATTATGCGGCTGATACGCCTCGCCTGCTTCAAGAGCCGCAACAACCTTTTCGTATTCTTTATACGCGTATTCCTGGCAGTCGTGCCCAAAGATCCAATTAGGTCGTGGCATTGTAATCAAGCTAGTGTCTTTTGCAACTTCTTCCCAGTTTGTCTTGTGCCACATATCTCGGGTTTCAATACCCATTTTTTGCATCAGGCTCGCCCTCTTGTACCTGATTGCCTCAGCAGCTCGAATGGACATTTGAACTCCAGCCTTTCCACCAAGCTCGAGACAGATGGCTAATGTTGCAGCGTCTTCAATAGCTTGGGCCGCGCCTTGACCGGATGTCGGAAGAAATGGATGCGCAGCATCCCCGATAACCATCATTCGTCGACTTGGTGAGACCCATGTAGGCAAAGCATCTCTCCACAAAAGCTTAAAGTCAATCAAATGACCTGGGGGCGTTTTCCTTGCGATCTGCTCGATCTTGTCCTTGAATGGCCAATCTTCAATGACTTTGAGCATGTCATCTACATTTCCTGGAAATGACCACGATTCTTCAATCTCGTATGAGTCCTATATCCAAACTGTGAGTATAACCATCAAAACCCGCATTTCGGAACACTTACTTTGTGTGTACACATCCAAAACGCCTCCTTTCCATTTTTTCCAGTACCGAACATGACATGCACATCTTTGCCGAGATACACCAATGACCTGTCGTACAATTCAGTGCCTTCAAGCAGCCACTTAGTTTCGGGATCGGCGCGGATATCGTCGGCGTTGAACCAAGCGCGGTACATGGCGTAACCAGACGACACAGGAGAAAGATCTGATTTGGTCATAGCATTTCGGGCTTTGCTGTGAACTCCATCAGCTCCGATGACGCAGTCGGCAGAGAACTTGACGCCGTTAACAACGACGCCAGCTTCGCTATCATCCTCCCAGTAAGATGTGATGCGATCTCCAAAATGAAACTCAACACCCAACTCTTTTGCGTGCTTGTAGAATTCCATGGCTAGCTCTCCTCTGTGAGCAAGATACCCATGAGGATAAGTATATCCGTCCATGTTACTCGAAACGAGAAGTTCGCCCTTGTTGTTAAAGATATCCATGGTCTTGGGCTTGTTTACAAGAGGGTATAGCTCTCGATCGACTGAACCGTCTCCCCATTTTTTGATAATCCGTGTGGCATTCCAGGGAATACCTAAACTATCACCTTTCGATTCGAATATTAGTGGACAACGCAATTTATGGAGGGTCTTTTCACTTACCTATGGGCTTCAACTCTTTATGCTGCTCGAACGCAACCACCGTGAGTCCTTTGCGTGCACATTCGATGGCTAAGGCTAGGCCCCCGAGTCCCAAGCCCACAATAATCACCTTGGTACCGCTGGAGTTTGGAGGTGCAACACCATCAGGTCCTGAGCCCTTTGTCTGTGTCATATTTTGATAAAAAATCCTTATTGCGTAGATTAATTGCGTTTGAAGTACTTTGTATCACCTAAAACCACGAAGATATTGTTATATATATACTTATTTCTTCTTTTCTTGGCGTCATGTGAGTGTATGGTCATTTACCTAGTGTGTGGGGAGGTTGACACCCCACAAGTTCTCATGTTACCCCATCATGTGGGGGATTCTGCATCCCCACCCACCTCGGATTATTAGAATACTTATATGTGGAGGCTCCGTCATTATTTCATCATTATGTTTGTTTAACCGACGTAATTTATTGCCAAAATTTCTGTCAAAATGTCCTTTCATCATATTTTAAGTAGCATTCAAGAGAATGGAAAACTTCTGTCAAGGGAAATGGGCAGCAGCGCCACCGATTTAAACGACTTCAGCCTCGAGGGGCCATTCGATGGAAATAATGACCAATCCGAGGCAGCTTGGACCTTCGCCCAGAAGCTTGTTACGGACTGCAATCAATTGATCTCGATACTCACTCCTCGGCGTTTTCAGGCTCTGAAGTATGCTTGTTCGGGAGCTCTTCCGACGGCCATTGGCATCGCAGCCCACTTTCGCGTCGCGGATCTAATTGAAGATGCGGGTGGCAAAGCCTCTATAGTCGATATTGCAAGAGAGGCAAAGACTGATGAGCGAAAGCTGGGTGATAGAACTTTTGGTTATTTGTTACTTGGACTCTTTTGATTGCTGACAACCTACACAGAGAACCTACTGAGAACCTTGTCTTGCAACAACATGTTTGTTCAACAAGAGCCTGGAGTTTATGCAAATAACAGGCAAAGTAGAGTCTTACTAAAAAGCGAGGGTGCTTCGGAGATGATCGAATTTTAGTAAGTTTTGCTCTTGATTCCAAAACTGATGTAAAGTCTGACGTTTATGGCCTAGTTCTTTAGTTTTGGGACGCTCATTTGACGGTCTCTTACCCCTCATGACCGATCCTGTGAACATGCACACCATTGATCCTAGGAAAGGGGCGTTTAGTAAAGCGTATGGAGTTCCTTTGAGTATTTCAGATTGGATGATGCTGCCTTCAAACCAAGATGCGTTCTCGAAATTCATCACCGGAATCCCATGGCTGAGTAAAATTTCGTCCATGGAGACAGTGGACGGATATGAATGGGATCAATGGGGACCGGCTTCCCACATATGCGACATGGGATGTGCTGATGGAGGGATCATGTCGGACTTGAAAACTAGACATCCGTCGATGCGAATAACTTGCCAGGATCTAGAACCAGTATTACCTAGAACCCGACAGGTAAGCTAGCAAAACGCAACCGGGGTATTATGCCTAATCCTAACAAAGTCTATAGGTCATGCAGCAATCTCACCCACGTTCTTTAGAAAATGGAGAGATCACAATCCAAAACCACGATTATTTCACTCCCCAAACTGTGTCAGCCGACGCATATTGGCTGAGGGGAGTACTGTAGGTTCTCATGGCAATGATCTGAGGAATCAAAGACTGATATTTCTTTTACCTATCTTTTTTAGTCATGATTATTCCGACGAAGATTGCGTTACGATACTGAACCACCTCAAGCCCGTATTGCGCCAAAATAAGCGAGCACGTGTCGTCATCAACGAGATTGTACAACCAGAATTCGTAATAAAGCCGGACGAGATGCACTTGCCTATTTCTGGTGCGATCGAGGAGACACAATCTTCCTTTCCCGAATTGACAACTTTGATGCAACTACATACCACTGCTTTTATGGGCGGCGTTGAGCGCTCATACGAGGAATTCGAACGATTGTTTTCCCGCTCGGGTTATCATATTGTCAAGTTTAAAAAGCTGAAACATTTTACTAGCATTATGGAAATAGCCCTGAATGATTAATTGCGGAGATTGGTATCTTATACGCTTGTCAAAGCCTCAGCTTCAACATAGTAGCTTGCATGGAGGCTAGGCGGCCATGAGAAAATGATGAGGCTCTAGGATCGGAACGTAAAATAATTAATGCGCAAATACGTCATTGCGATTTCGGGCATTTTATCGATGCGCGGTGTAACACTGTCTGACGAGCCACTCCGAGAAGCGTAAGCAGGCCGATGTTCTTGTGCAGAATGAACATGCTTGAGGTAGTCTGAGCAAATGATACCTGTCAACCTATTGCTGGAAATTATTTTAGTTAGATGAAGTACCTTTGATGAAGAAAAAAAACCCATCATTGATTGTACTGTTGTAGAAAATGCGAAATCTGTGTCACTCGTGTTCCAGTTACAACCTATTGGATCCAGTCGCCTTATGAGTCCTTTTTGGAGGGTGACATTAGATGGAAGGCCTCAAAACCTACCTGCTGGAGGTGAGTGAAAAATACTACCTCGTGATGTTTGCAGCCCTCTCAGGTGAACTTTGTGAGTGGCTACTGATAAATAACATTGATATAAAGGCAGCAAGGCAACCTGGCGACTAACTCAGCTCGGGAAAAGGCGTACAGAGATGCTGCTCTCGATGATCCTTCAAGACCAATAAAACACCACTGCTGCCCAACTTGCACTTTGAATACACACATCACCGATGATGCACGAGCTTCGGTCACAAGGCCAAATATCCCATATACGCATGTCAAAAGAGCAGGAATGGATTCGTGTTCGTGGGGTGTTGTTCAGCACTGCCAACCGCCACGTCATGCATAAGCGTAGATTTGCTTGAAGAATGGATAGAATATTTGGGTGGGTGACATCTTTTAGTCTATTTCATCAAGTGTCGTGGGGAAAGTGTGGGCGTGTTAGATCGGAAACATGGAAGCTATGACATCAATAAACAAACGAGTAGCCTTAATATCTTTATTTAATGGCATATTTTTATTGGAATTCTATCATAAAGGCTCTATCAGTATCAAGGACTTTCTATTCATAGAGTGTTTCTTCCTTTTTCGTTCTTTTTCGCAACAGCTGTCATACTCTACTAGCCTTGACTTGGGCAGACTGCTGTTTAATTCCGGCATACTACCATGCACGGGGCCAAAAGTTTCGCATGAATCGGCTGAATTTTATCAGCTGATCACCATAGGAATCATTCGTTAAGCTTTGCCTAGCAAACATCACTAAATGGATACAGCGCTATCGCTTGCAAACTAAGAGGGGCAATAATACCGAAAATTATGACTCGTGCGCCAAAGCACATTATATGGCATTGGTAGAAGATCAAAATGAATAAGAGACATAGAACTGCACGGACCAGGAGAAGAAAACAAAAAGGGCAAGGACGAATTCCGAACCTTCAGCTTCGTGAGCCCCCAAATCGACAACACCCTTTAAGGGATGGTTCATTTGACTCTGATCCACATATAGTTCCTGCAGATCTAGGTAGACCTTACATTGAGACAGGTCGTGCATTAGGCGTAGAAGAATCAGACTTGATTCAATTTTGTTTAACTGGATCTGCGGCTACAGATTGTATTCAGCACTCGATTGAGTCTATCACGAAGTTCTGTCCAGGCAGTACACTCCAAGAACTACCAAAGCTTAATCCAGGAACAGTGGAACAGGATACACTTCTTGGTGTTTGGTGCCATGATTGCACAGGGTCAACGGCGACTGGTGATACTCTTCGTCCTCTCAATCCGCGAGAGCTCCAACTAGCATTGTTAGAAAATGTGCGCTCTTGAGGTCATAAGTCCTCTCCTAATGGCATTAATTCTGATCCGTGCTAGATATCCAGTGGTATTAGGATGAAAGACAGCAAGATCAAACCGCCCCAGGCGAGAGTTTTCGTTATGCAAGTAACCACTACACACATGGTCTAGATGACCCTCTGGACTAATTCTTTACAGATTCATACCAAATCTCAATCCTCCGGCGCTAGCTGCCTTAACGTCTACTGCCACGATGAATGAAGCTATGGCTCTGAGAGGAAGCTTCTATCGACACCTGAGCTTCACTAGTTTTATTGGGCAAATTCCAGCCGTAGGTCTTTTGCCCGAGACTTTGTGGAAATATGTCTGAAACAAGAAAACTTAGTGTCTAGGGATTCCGTTTTTTCAGTTTGGGTTTGATCTCCCTTTTTATGCGATCAGGAAAACACGCCCTTCTGGCCGACCCACTGATCCACGAACTAGGGATTATACGCAACAGCTAGAATATAAGACATCGTTGAGAAATGTTACAGACTTGAGATTCTTGTCACGAACGCCAAAGTGTACCCCTCCAACAAGTTCGACATTTTTATGCGAAGCTCAAATGACACTACTTATCACTGGAACTAGCAATTCAAGATGGTCTGCCTACTTCTTTTTGGATACGTATTTTGATGATGTACAAAGGAGAGAGACCGTTGATAAAGATGAAGAAAGAGAAGCAGCTCAGAATATATTGCAAGTAGATGCCCTAACAGGAGGCCAGAGCGACTTCCATATTCCAAGTTTGACACCTCTTTGCTACTTTTGGGTTGTGTTCAAGCCGCGTCTGGAGCAATGCAAGGATGAGTGGTGCAATATGGTTCCTCGGTTGCAAGGATTGATCGATCATTATGTGAGTACGGACTTGCCCCATTCATAACACAGACGGCTTAAACATATTAGATACACAGTTGCCCTCTGACTGGACCTGAGTTTTCAAAATCTCCAAGTTCCGAGGCCCCGTTTACTGTGCAGGAATCACACAACTCCATTATCCAGACAGAAAGGCTACTAAATAAGCTGGCCCAAACACTGAAATCGATATTGAGAGAATATCGTGGCGTGGAAGAACTAGTCGAAAAAGACTCAAAATCGGAATTGCGATTTCTCCCTGAAATCAAGTTTTATTTCAGAGAGTTGGAGAATTGTTTGCAAAAGCTCAAGAACATGAAGCTCTTATGTAAACAATACAAAAGTGATGTAGGTCAACTAACCAAACACCTTAGACATACTCATTTATTTAATCTAGCTGAAACTTTGCTCAAATTGTCAAGTCGGTGCAGATGCCGAAAATCAAAAGCAAACGTCAAACGATATGCGGATCATGAGTTATGTGATGCTATTTGTAAATAACTGTTACTCTATCGATGTATGTTGCTAATTGCTAATTTAGGTGGTTTCTCCGGTAGCGATTGCGGCCGCCGTGCTGTCAATGCAACCGAAAGCAATACCAGGTCCTCTTCGGGACAGCAGCGTTTCTTTCTTTTGTCTTGTGTTAATTTCTGCGAGTTTGATATGGGTCTTTGTTATGACAATGACGCATTGGAGCTGGATTAAACTCAACCTGAGGTCACATTTGGGCGCATGGTTCAACAAATCATTGTCGGGAAAGGATGTAGAGGATCAGAGCTACTGAAGTTTGTAGTTTCGTGGCACATCATGTATCAATTGTGTCTTTTATATTATTTTACTGCGGAGTATATGAAACGAATGATATTTTGAATTGGAGGTTAGCGGATAAGCCTAATAGAGGTGGCGAACTCGTTAGACGCAATCCACCGCAATGGGTCTCATTCAGCAGCACTAGAGCACACATGAATACAGACTTTAAATTGCAGGTTTAGTTAAATATTCATTTAAACAAAACAATTGTGTGTTTTCCATCTTCAGGGCAGGTTCAACAGAGACAAACTTTAAATGTTCCATAGCACAATAGCCGTTGGATTGACTAACTGCTCAGGTCATACTTAGGCCGTGTAACAACGAGCCTGGTATACTGCCACCAACATATAGGTCGGGATTCTCACGTCAACAGGAGGTTGGAACTGACTAACGTGTAGCGGCCCGAGCCGGTGCCACAACATTAGCTTATTCAACTATTCGAAAGACAGTTGTAACTCCAACCAGTTCCACAATATAAGGACTAGTGGCTATTCTGAAAAGTTTAATTTGAGACCTTTAGGTTACGGGAGTGATGCCAAGGTATGTAAATCATCACAGAGCAATGAATGGTGCAATGATATTGATGTTAATTTCCTGTTTGAGCATACGAGAATTATGTAGTGGGATTGCTATTCAGTGTCTGACTCTCACGGAGACCCGAAAATGGACATGAGGTCTAAACATCATTCAAACAATGTCAGATATGCATATTTGCGTATTATCAACCGAATTTTGGATTCCATTCCTCTCTAATACTAACGATGAAAACGGCCAACTACCACATCCAATCCTCAGACTAAGACAAAAAAGCTCGGAGCTACAGAGAATGATTATAAAAGATCAAGCTTTTAGAGATGCATAAAAAATGACTGACTTGCACGATAACATGCGAAGAAGGAGTGAGAGTGGTAAAAGCTTGCATCGACTTTTTCTTGCTCACGGAAGACCATCTGTGGCTCTATATTTCCACTGTTCAAACAAAGATCTTGGCGATTGGACAGTACGCACAACGTGCCACTCCGCACCCTGGACAACCACCAACTGAGATAAGCATCCCACTGGTGGCGCACTGGCAGCACGTCCATACGAAGGCTGGGCGTCGTCTTCTACCGGGCTGTGGCAAAGTCAGCTGATGAATTTGCATGTGATTGTATATTAGTAGTGCCCACCGGCCTATCATGAATGAAATCTTGTAAGCGACCCGCACCATCGGTTGGATTGTTGAGCGCTAGGGTTGCATTAGGTGTCTGGATCGTGTTATTAGAGGTTGATTTTCGTGGCTTACCTCCGGCTGTTTGCCCACGAGATAAGAGTGTGGGTTACATATGGCGGGGGCAAAGCTGACAGCAGAATATTTGATTAGCAAAAGATACGTACTGGAGTTACATCAGATGGGTGATTGCATATATCCGCGTGGTGTTGGTATTGATGCCAAAGTGAGGTTTTGATGCTTGATTGGGATGTGTTCGAGTTCATGATTGTGAAGATTTGATGCAATAATGGATGACAATATGTACAGTGTAGATGACGGAGCAAAAGGTTTAATATATTACGACTGATAAACTCCCTGCAGTCTTTGTTACAGCTAGTTAAATTTGTTTGTATTTTGTGTATCAAGCCACGGCATAGCCTATGATTAACGTTCGGGGTGTCCGCGGCATGTCTTTCCGGGTTTGACGAGTCTTCCCTACCTCCAGCTGAACACAAAATAACACATCCATATTTACTGTAGCTTTGTCCCAAAGCTATTAAAGGACATCGGCCCTATTTCTAGTTGGGCCAGAGAAGAGTACAAGACGGCTTCTCGCTTTTGTCCTACCTTCAAAGCCAGAGCCGGGGCTTAGTGTTCCACCAAACTCCATTTTAATCACAAGACATGCCTCAGCTGATCAAAATTTACAGGACACATACGGCTACATACTTAATGCCGTTTGTCATCCCATTTATGACACTGTCTCGTCTCATTATTCCTGGAAAAGAAAAAAAGCCAGACCACTGTCATCTCAGTGATTCAGGGGTGGACCCACACTGGCGAAGATCATCTCGCTAACCCCCGCCGGGTTATTTTGACAATTGCAGCCACGTTGAGCCCACTGTGAAATTGGACACTCTTCTGTTACAGGAACATCTGTCTCTTAGTCAGGTTGTTTTTGAGAAGCAGTGGCCGTGTTATGACAAAGCGGAAGTTTAGCCAAGGCCCTTGTCCCCTTTTTATAACAGGATCTGGTACTAATACACGCATGTGTGCATTGCAGACAAGGCTCTTGGCTAGTGTTCCTTCACCTATGACGTTACACCAGTACCCCTGACTTCTTTTTTTTTAAAGTTACCGTGACAATATTTGTTGCAAATTAACACACGGTGGGGAAGACCCCCTGGTTGATTGGACAAGGCCTGTAAGCCCTCACTGGGGTTGCATTTGCATCTGATAGAGAGGGGTATGCGGCATGGATCATTATTGGAGAGATCAACAAACCGCGAGTATTTATCACGAGTTCTAGATAATATCCAATGTGCCGATGATGCATGACCAACCTCTATGAAGACTCATTCGTGACATAGATCTGTCTGTCTGCCAGGTAGCTGGCTAGCAATCCTCCTGAATCAGAACTGAATCATTGGAACATTTTGGGGCTTTAATAGTTATGTCTGATTTCCAAATTTGGCGTCTGGCTCGGTATCAGTTTCGTACGGGACATTTCGATGACGTATCATCTGCTTGGCGGCTCGCTTACAAGCCTCGTCACCGGGGTGACATTGTCGGAGTAGTATTACGGACCAGCGTCTTCCGCTCTTGCCTCCCTAACTGACCGGTATGCGTCTTGCTGAAAACGTGATGCAGTTTTGGTGCCAACACACCTTACAGCTCTAGGTAGGTGTACCTTAGGCACCCAAAGTCAGGTCCTATATAGGACCTCTGGCAGGGTAGACAGAGAATGAGGTGTCAATCTTACTACTGCATATCATTTGACCCATAATATCTGACCCTACCGTATCAAAATGACAGGAATCAAAATGACTAGATGGTGTCAAATCCTGGCACAATGTTTTGCAGCCACAATGTAGGCCGCGCGGTCTCGCCTAGTATTTTATGAGTGTTCCTATCCGTACACGCCAGTTTTGCCATTTGGGCACATCATATATGATTTGTTGTTTAGATAAACAATAAAATAAGTAAATGAATATTTTCTATATTAGATAAGATGTGTGATAATAATTTAAACGAAATATGTATTTTTTGGGGTGGAAATCTTCGAGATATTCTAGTTCAGCAACCTTGTGTGTGCAAATAGCAAAACGTATATAGACAAATGGATATTCTCTATTTTATACTCACATTCGCCTATCGACGAGAGAAACTAGGAGACCAGGAGTTATGAATTATTGATACACGGATATTTGATTGTTGGCAGTTAAATTACGGAAATGGCCGTGGGGTAGCCTGCAGCTACCTGGGATCACAGACAGGATCTCCTTCCTAGCATTACTAGAAAGGTTGCCAAGGCCGCGAACTACGTACAGCAGTGCTATTCATCGAACACATCGGGTATCTTCGATTGTTCAACTTTTGTTACCTCCACACTGCCAACAACAAGGGACACAAAAGCCAGTTGTCCATGTACAAACGACAATACAAAAAAATACAGTTCATCCCAAGCCTAGTACTTTAATGGAAGCCTCCACCCTTTGTCCAGCTTTACACCTGTACCTGAACTTCGAAGACGGGATGGTGATACTATTCTCTTCTTTCTTTCTGCAAATGGAGTATACTTTACAACACCGATACATGATCCATGGTACAAGGCTGCAGGATCCGGCCCCTCCGGAGTATGGGCACTTACATCTGGATCTCGTCGAGTGTATACCATGGATGAAGCTGCATCGTCAGTTGCCTGCGTGAGGCAATTTCAAACTTTGTCGCGGTAAACCTTCAAAAGGAAAACAATCCAATTGTGGACCACTAGCTGGATACATCGACGCTGTTGCAGGAGCCAAGGCATTATTCGGTCTTCCAGTGAGCGATGATCTGGGTGAGCTGCCTGAGTCGTCATCCAAGTTAGAATGCAACGGGAACTGGTTTCTGATGACTTTTCAAAATGCAATCGTAAACCCGTCCACATATATAGACCACCAAACAACTTCTGCTTTACAGTCGCAGCTGAAATTTAAGAACGGACTACAGGGACCTCTTCCGGACAACCAGTGGCAAATTGACATGAGCCACATTTGGAATACTTCAATTGCGTCCTTACAGGAAGGCTTCGTCAATGTGGCTAAAGGAACTACCCAGTCGGATCTTCAACCTTATCTTATAAGGCCTGAAATATCCTACGATCGAGACATGTGCGCTAATCAGGTGAGCGATTTTCATTGATGAGCCATGAATTGCATGTTTATCTTGCGTTTCTGGGAAGAATACCCCCTCTCGCATTCCTTGAAATTTGCTCGCTAACTAGACACTATGTTTTCCAAAACGAGAAAATTATTTCGACCCGTGTTGGCTTATTTTCCCTCTTTGGCTTGTGTATTACATATGCTGTCACACACCGTAGATAGCATCAATAGCCTAGCCTGACCAACGCGGTGATGAGACCATCTAACCGCTACTGGGTTTGCCGCGGCCGGCCTCAAAGGCATCGGACTGAAATAAGGTTCATCGGACCGGAATAGAGTCAACGGACCGCAGCCGGGTCAACGGACCGCAGAACATCTAGACTAGCAACAGCGGCTATAAGAGACCTAGATAGACCCTTTAATTGAGAGGACAAGAGCTTCTACATGCATCTGGAATCGTAGCTATCTATTGATATATGCTCTTGGACTTTTGATCATTCGTTTCTCATTTGCCGCAGAGCCACTTTTAGGGTTTTATTTACGTTCCAAACAAGCCAAAATGCAGAAGAACGATTCTGAGACAGAAAGGCTAGTAGGGTCATCTTATAAGCATCTGGAATGGATCGCAAATGAGGTTTTCCAGCAGAACCGACTCGCTCAGGAAGGGTGGGAATGTGGTAGTACGACAACGACATGGACCAATTGTACGGGCTACGTTCCAGTCACTTCCCAAGGGGATGTTTTGGGATATTTAAACATACAAAATCCGAATCACCCGAGGCTCCATCGACCGACCAGCAAGAATCATTCTACAGGAAACATCTGTAGGATTGAAGAAGCCGATCATGGGGATTCGGAGTATAACCCAGATGAATCAACAATTTTTGATGTGACGAATCTGATGCAATCTCAAGATGCTGAACAGCACATATTGCCTCAGAGGAGATATACAGAATGGATCTAGGAAATAGATATTTCAATCAATCATGATAAAGTATTTTAACTACCCAATGATATTTTGGGGACAGCTGTTAAAGAAGAAACATATTTCCATATACAATTGGTAAACCTAGCAGTATAAGACCGAAACAAGAATTTGATTGGCACTTTGTACATCGGAATATTGGGGACATGGTGCTGAGAAAGCCGCATTAAATTCCGTTCGGCTGATTTATATTGCAGTAGTGGCAGACTTTAATAGTTTCAGTCAAATAGCTATCTTGAAGGACAACCGACTTCACTAAGATATATAAGTACGTGTGACTATTGAGGTTAATGAAATCTACCAAAAGTGATCCCGAGTCAGTCTCTCTGACGGTTGATTGAGAACAAAACCTCCACGAGCACAATCATTTATTCGGATCATTAACAAAACCTCCTTTGAATTGCAACATACGGATTTCGGGCGCAGCTTCTACATGAAATCCCTCTTGGCTCCTCTGAGCTGATGCGGCCATATGGATAGAATTCTGGTGAGTGTCCAGGGCTGTTTTGTTCGCATATCTTTGTCAAATATTAGCTGAATATGACCACGCGGACGTATCGAAAGGGTAGTAATATCACACACCTCTCAATAAAAATATATTTATCTTCGGAAGGGTCGTAAAAGATCAAATATAGAAGTGCACCGGGCTCATTCTCTTTCACATCGTTCATCAATTTAGTCACGCTGGCCTCAAGCTGATGGATGGTTAATATTTGATCGGCTGACGGAAGAAGGGAAGAAATAGGTTTACTTCTTGATTTTTGCCAGGGCGAGGCATAACATAGGCTAAGATGTCAATAGCTTCCGACATCGTGGTTGTGCAGTTGAGTAGATTTCTATCATGAACGAGTGATTTTGAGTGAAGTCTCAGTGGCTCTAACAATCATGGAATGGCCCCAGCCGGAATTAATGCTGTTAATATACCAACGAAGGCTCGGAGATAAGACTATTGTAACCCGAATAACGGGCCGTCATATTTTCTGGTATAGATAAGCACTGGCATTATTAAAGAGACAGGAGAAGAGAGATGGCGGTGACACCACAATGGATATTTCCAGAGAGTTTTCTCCAGGCTGAACTTTAATTAGTATTGTAAAATATGCGCATGATGCTTAATTCAAGTCACCGAATCTGTCCGCATTGTCGGCTAATGACTCGGGTAATTCGACCGTTGACTTTTACCCATTCAGACCGCTTATCATTGAAGTAGTCACATTGTTCTAGTGGCTGTTTTGCACTGTTGACTAGTCGTGGCGGAGGGATTGGTGAGGATACTACAATCATTATTCATCCATGATAAGTGTCCTATCAAGCCGCCAGAGCCAAGGTATATTCCATTGGCCGTCCTACGTGATAAGTTATTAGAGTTTGGAATCTCTCAGGCGGCGGAATATTTTCAGTGAGTTGGCTGATGAAAAGTCTCCGCAAGCCGACTTCCTTCTTACTGCATCCGGGAACACTAGGGTCCACTTGGTTTTGGGTAACGTGGACTTGGTTAATTTATTTATCTTTAGAAATATTTTCTGTTAAACAGGCCCTCTAGATTTTAAATATTTCTACTATACTATGCTAGTTAATTACTGACATATTTCAATCATCATAATGACACCCGAAGCTCCCAATGGCGATTGGCAGGCCAAAGCGGCTGACGCGCGCAAAGCTCGCGCTGCAGCTATTCCCAAAGAATGGAGGCTGCCAGATTCTGTACTTAGGAAACTTAAATTTCCCCTGCAGGACCATCCCAACAAGCTCATGGAATTAGACATTATCCGAGACTGCGGTATCCTCACGGGTGTGGAGCTGAATATCACTGAGGAGTATGACGTGGGCCGTCTGCTGAAAAGTCTTGCCAACGGCACTTTGACATCTGTCTAAGTTACGACAGCATTTTCAAAAAGAGCTGTAATTTCTCAACAATTGGTAAGCCACTTGTCCTTAACAAAAGTGGTAGGTACTACTCGTTCTAAGGGGCGCTAACGAAAGTAGACCAGATGCGTCACCGAGATATTAATCACCGAGGCTTTAGACAGGGCTGCAGAGCTAGATGATCTTAGGGCCCAAGGGAAGGTTATTGGACCGCTTCATGGTCTACCTATCAGCGTAAAAGATTCAATCCAGGTTACAGGAAGTGAAGCTTCGATGGGAATCGTCTCACTTCTTGGTAACCCATCCAAAAATAACTCCGCACTGGTGGATATGCTCTTCCGCTTAGGAGCCGTCATCTACGTCAAGACAAATGTGCCGCAGACTCTCGGCGTAAGTCCAGTTTACCAATTTCTCTGTGTTTGCTAACCTCTCACCAGACTGTCGATTGTGAAAACAATGTATTCGGCAGGACGTTGAATCCATGGAATACCATGCTTGGACCAGGCGGATCCAGCGGTGGTGAAGGAGCCCTCGTGGGCTTTCGGGGCTCTCCACTGGGTGTCGGCACTGATGTTGGAGGTGAAATGAGTCTTACAGTTTAGGGTCGGCCTTCTTACTGATTTTCTCCAGGATCCATTCGAATCCCAGCTCTTTGCTGTAGTGTTTACGGTTTTAAACCAAGCATTGGAAGGATTCCGTATGCAAATATCCTTGAATGCGGTCGGCCTGGGATGGACTCTATTCTTCCAGTTGCTGGGCCCTTATCAAATGACCTTGAGGGTCTGGAAATATTTACAAAGGCAATTCTGAAAGAAAACCCTGCATCATATGACTCAACAGCTCTGGAGATCCCATGGAAGGATATACCGATCATCGGAGAGAGGAAGTTGAGAATTGGGTTGGTCCCAGAGGACCCCAAGTACCCACTACATCCTCCTGTTAAACGAACGCTGGCTCGGGCCGTCAATATTCTTAAAGCTGCAGGCCACGAAGTCGTCCCATTGGATTCCAACACTTGTGACGTGGCAGATGAGACTGAGATCGCGTGGCGCGTTTTTCTTATTGACGACTGGGCTCTTGGACATGTAGAAGCAAGTGGCGAACCGGTTGTCAAATCACTTCAGTACATTCAAGGGTTGGCTAAAAGTCTAGGATCCAACTTTGTGCCCGATGCATCAGGTTTGGATCGGCTGGCACACATTGCCCTACTCAATAAAAAACGAGCAGAACTTGTTGATGATTGGCGTGGTGTTTGGTTCGATGACAAAATTGATGTTGTCTTGTCTCCATCTGCGCAGACTACAGCTGTAGAGCATGATGCGTTTGGGCTGCCACCTTACACTACTCTCACAAATGTCCTAGACGTAAGTATCATTATTATGTATAGCGTTCCTATGCTAACTTTAGAACCAGTACCCCTCTTGTATTATTCCATTTGGCCGAGTCTCAGAGTATGATTTGGATTGCCAATTTGCATCAACCCCAAATCAAATTGCCCCGCAATGCAAGTAATGTCCCTAATTCACAACTTTCAAAGCTGACTTTTTATGCAGATAATCCAAAGTTACTATTGGGGGCACCATGTTCTATTCAGGTCTTTACCCGAAGATACTGCGATGAGGAATGCCTGACTTTTGCAAAGATAATCGACAAAGATCTTTCCAATGCTTTGTAAGATTTGGGGGTAAAGGACAGTTTAGAGATGAGGCGGCAATCTATGCCTGCTTGGGAGCAAGATGATGGTAGTTAAAAGTGGTAGGCATATTGATAGTGAAAATATATCTGTGATGTAGAATCAAAACACAATGTATTTTCAATCTGATTTCGCATGCTCCTACTACCCGTCATCATCGAGTATAGGGTAACACTTTTGAGCAGCTCATGATGGAGGGTTATCCATGCATTTAAAGAATGCATCGGACTTGATCATTGATACCGCTCACGTGATATATTTGGTAAAAGTATCTGAATTCTGGTTGGTGGCTCCGATCATCATCTCGGCCCAGTTTGTTCTTAGATTCCGCCCATCTTTTACTCCTGTGCACATAACCAGCGTCGTCCTGTTTACTGCTGCGATGGAAAGTCCTACAAACCTGGTCACAATCCGAAACAAGCGCGCCGCCTGCGATCAATGCCGTAAGGCCACAGTCCCCAGTGTCAGCTGATAACTGACATCCATCAGATTTAACGAAGCGGAGGTGTCCTGGTGAGGTTCCTATCTGCTCCCGATGCTCCCATAAAAGACTGCCATGTGGCTATTCCGATCAAAGGCCTATGGGCCGGCCAAGGAAGCGTGGACACCTCGAACCCAGTGTAATTCATAATGAGACATCGTCTCCATCCAATGAGTCCGATGTCAGCAGTCACCAACCCGACGGCGTATCCCTCGAAGATCAAATTCTGGAACCTGCTACCACTTCATTATCTGAAGCTCAAGATAAGGATGTACAAGGTGATTTTACAAAGTAAGAAGCTTCTCATTTTGTTGAGGAGGTGGTCGGAATATTGAACAGAAACGAGTTGTTTGAGATAGACTGTAGTACTTTCAGAGGAGAATAGAACAGCTGCTTTATATGTATAACCCAATATCCCCAATCAAATACTAGGGATCTTCCTAACTAAATAGATTATGTGATAATACAATCAACTCACGTAAGGTGAAAAGTATATGCAGTGCGGACTTGAATAAAGTTCATTCAGCCAAAAGTAAGGTAGTGAGAAGGATCTACATTAAATTATCACATCCACGATAAGACCTTAAAGAAATCAGTGCTATGAATCAGAGCCTTAAAGCCCAAAAGCATTGGTAGACCGGTTTATTCTCTGGAATATGAATTTTTGTTCAGCCACAAACGCGCAAATCACGTCCAGCTCACAAATGTGTAATTATCAGCACTCGGTATCAAACTTTT
This sequence comes from Calonectria pseudoturangicola, assembly GCA_013403825.1. Classification (NCBI taxonomy): domain Eukaryota; kingdom Fungi; phylum Ascomycota; class Sordariomycetes; order Hypocreales; family Nectriaceae; genus Calonectria; species Calonectria pseudoturangicola. The sequence continues at coordinate 335,125 of VTGA01000028.1, forward strand.
ATCTTTCGGCTACTCTTGCTCGTGAGTGTTGAGTGGTCATGCCTGTAGACTTCAGAATTGAATAAAATAACCTTCCGCCGTTGTACCTGGAACGATTTGGTACCCCAACTATCATCTTTAGATTGAGAGGCGACGTATCGGCTCGCACGTTCCTTGAAACCATTTGTTCCCGGGCGGGGCTAAGGTGTACATAACTGATCCGAAGCTTGACTGCTAAGTGCTGACCAGAAAAAGATGTCTCCGCATGCCTCCGCATGCCTCCGACGCTAAAGCTAGCGACTTTCCTATTTGATCGGCAACTTTATTAGGGTTTAGATACCAGATTACGTATAAACCTTTCCAATTTTGCAACAGTTTTAGCGCCCAGAGCAGTAGCCAAATTCGACATAGATAAGTTGATATATTTGGAATCTTTTGGTACATTATCCCTGTTGGACCAATTATGCATGAAACCCTACCTCGCCTTCCACGAGCAAGCTTGAATCAGTATGCAGAGAAGCTCACAGTATAGTTTATGATCACGCTTTCACAATTCCGCTTTTGATACTTTTATGAATTAGAACATATATCTTTTTAAAAGTTGCTATTGTCCTTTTTTACTTATACACATTTCTTTTTGTCTAAATAGCTCTGTGTATTCAAATAGCAAAACATTTGTATATGTGACAGGGCAACACAGAAGGAGGGAGTCAAGCAGGGTAAGCGTAGGTTCCTATTGAATACGAGACAGAAGCTTGATCCTCCCTTTCTTTACATATTCTTTCCTTATTCCTTATTGAAGGATTTATGATTCGTTTTGTGTCTGAACCTGAAGAAAAAATGGTATCCCTACAACGTGAGGGAGCCCGCATTACAGAGTACGAATGCAAATATTCGATTTCGAAAGTTTTACTTGATCTACAGCGACTGCCTCAGTGAATCTTCAATGACCTTAGAGACAGAAATCAAATTCTCGTCATGGTATCTCCTAGCAACGACCTGAAAGCTTATAGGAGCCCCTTCGAAATCCCCTCCCTCCCATAGTTCTCTAACATGTTTGCATTGATCGCTCAAAGGAATATCCGAGGCATATCTCTCCAAATCCTTTCGAAGAGTCTTCAGAGGTGTAGGAATCGAGATGCCGGGATAATCCAGGTAATTCCAAATGGCGGTGTAATTCCAATACCAAGCAGTGTCGTGGGAGCAGGCAGGGCCAACAAATACTGGACAGATGACAAAATCGACTTCTTGAGACTCCCAATGCTGAGCAAAGGCACACCGATATTTATCCAGCTCGATTTTCTGACGTTGAAATTCGGCAAATGTCATTGGGCCTTTTTCAACTGCATCCTTTAATATCCGCTCAGTCAATGGTAAAACAGGCTCACCCCCTTTGCCTAACTGTGCCTTGGCTGCGACTCCACCGTCGGGCCAATACGCTATGCGGATACCCATGCAGTGGACTAACTGGCTGACTAGTAGTCAACAAATGATGGTCAAGAGCCTTGGCCTGGGTAAGAGCCTCATCCAGGAACCATTCAGTTAGACAGCTCGTAAGCTGGTGTGCGATTATCGCCCGCTTCGCGAAAGCCGTGGTAACCTGCACAGCCGTGAACTTCCTGTCCGCGATGGCGGCGGCGAGACCAAAAGCGTCGTAGTCTTCGGTGATGTCCAATTCAAGAGGGGACAAAATGCCGCAAGTTCGCGGTATGTCGGTGACATTTATTGGTGGGTTGTCGATAATAGATCTGGATATCATGAAGTCCTTTGGGATTGAAGCTGCGAACTCTTGGAGAATTGAGCGACGCGTCGCCTCATACTCGGCTGAGCCCGGTGGAACAGGTAAACTCTCAACCGTAGCCAATATTCCAGAGCACATTTTGATTGTCAAAGAAATTTCAGGAGTTCTGTACGGGTGGATTTCAAATTCTTGTACGAATATGTTTTTTCTAGTGTCGTTGTATATTCTGCAGTACCTTTTGTAAACATCCTTATACACGGAAGCAAGTGTAAGATTTTTTAACACTCGACGGAGAATTCCTATTGAGCCACCCGCTAGCGGTGATCTGTAAAGAGGTCATCGAAACCCCGCCAAATGTTGGTTTTGTTTGATAAACTCAAGCCAAAACGCTAGCATGTTCAACCTACTTTGGGTATCACATATTTCTCCAACCCACGATTGCTGGAGGGTAGAAACCGTTTCCATAGCTCAATTCACTTCTAAAATCAGTTGGTTCGCGAAATATAAATGTGGGTTCCGATTTTCGGCTTATTCCTATCGACCTAAACGCATCTCTCCGCTGGAAATTTGTTGGGTAGTGCGGAGATATTCACTTTAGTATCAGCTACAAACCTAGAAAGTTTCCGCACAACAGATGATACCGCGTTCAAAGTTTTCGGGGTGATTGATACACCGATTAAAAGGCTAGATGACGAATAATGATTGTCGACCGCACATATAAGACCCTGGTAGATGTGCCCGGCCTCGGATGATTTTCGATTTGCGACACATGTCTGATTAATTCGCTTCAACGCGGTGCTTCTGTTCGTCCGACGGCCTATTGGAAATTGCGACATTAAACATTTGTACACCATTTGTCATCAATTGTAGTGATCCCCAGAAGATCACAATCTTGAATGATAGACCATTCAGGCCAAAGTGAAAATCGCCAAGAGTCTGCCCAGCCACGTCCAAACATCGATTCAAAGGAAATATAGCGACCTAAACATTTCACACTAAACCACTAACGTACTGATGGCTATGATAGAACGTAAGCTTGCGAACCCTTACGCACGGCCTGATATTTGCACCGGCGGCTCAAAATGATCGATTGGCCCCGTGTTTTAACCAAGCAAAATCCAATTTAATTTATAATCATTCGTTTATTCAAAATATCTTCTGATTTAAATATACCATTACTGGTAGACCCCTTCGCTCCTCGGCACTTTTGATCTTCTTTTCAAGAATTAACGAATTTATCCATTTGAGAATACTACAAATTTCACGCCATGGCTCCCGCAAATCTTTATGATGCCACCTTTCCGACTTTCAAGAAGGGCATGACCACGCTGAAACATATCCTTACAAAGGCCCTTGATAATTGTGGCGCCGACGCAGTCAACCTGCCTTCTGCCTCACTCATTGACGACCTGAGACCCTTGGCTGACCATGTCCAAATATGCTCAAACATTGCCAAAAAGTCTGTCACTCGAATGGCTGGTCTTGAAATGGACATATGGGAAGACGATGAGACGACCCTGGCCCAACTTATCGAGAGATGCGACAAGACGATTCGCTTGATGGAAACCATTGATCCATCGATAATCACTGGATTGGATGACAATATGATGGAGCTTAAGCTGGGCGATGTCTTTCGAGCAGATATGCGTGTAAAGGATTATGCTCTTGAATATGGTGTACCGGCCTTTTACTTTCACTTGAGCATCGTTTATTCAATTCTGCGAATGAAGGGGGTTCCTTTGGGCATTGCAGATTATTTGGAGGGTTTTCTATCCGCATATGTTAAGTAGAGCATACTTTACTATCGCTCGTTTTAAACTTATTTATTCCAAAGTCAACTTAGGCTCTTGTAATCTGTCCAACGGGCTTGTCATATCATTGCCCTCGCTGATCAGTTCCCCAATTCCATGATACTCAAAGATCGTACTGTTGGAGAGCTACGTCATTTATTTCGCATTGAGTGTTGTCGCACATTTGTCGCATGTTGTCCAAAAATAATTTCGTTCATGTATCCATTTTGAGAAATCTCCGTACTAGCTGTTATCGTCTTCGGCATTATTGATTAGACTGATCACATCATCTCCCAGACCTCTTTATCAACGATTTGTTCCGCGTAGCACTTTGTATGCATCGTGTATATATTTCTATAATAGCGTTTGATCCCCATTGGCAACATCGCAATCGTGAAGGGCGTGGGCGTGTTCCAAGGTAAGGTGAGAGGCGTTATGCAGCCGGTGAAGATGCTCGTTATAGGGATAGGCTCAATTTCTTCTCTCTTCAAGCGCTGATGCTCCACCATAAAACTGTCTTGTCCCTTCCGTGATCTCTGTTTTGATCAAAAGGATTCCTCTGCTCGGTATTCCGTCCTTGGTCAGCAGCCTGACGAAGCGATAGCCAGATTTCAACCTATCAAAACGGATACAAGCCCACGCACTCATGATATCTGGCCCAACCATGTCGTTCATAACCTTAATTGACAAGAATGCCAACTCAGGAACAACGCCTTCGATATTGGTAAACTCAATTACCTCGCCACCAAAGTCCGGACTTGTACCCTTGCTATTCTCCGTTTGGCCTTTATAGCCGACCCGCCTAACCGGCTCATCATCCACGTTTTCATTACCCATGGCGGCCAAGGCATCCGGTTCTGTGTGTAATTCAACTTTGACATAAGGGATGAATTTCGCAGGTTCATCATCATGGTCTGTGAGAGGAAGATTCTGTGGTGCTAACACCGTAACAGCCACCCTATCCAATGTCTTGCTCGGGATCTTCGATCCCATGTCATGGCGCTCTGCGTTTCCGCTCATGTCGAGACTCTTGTCGCAGCGATATCCATACGGCTTGAGAACGTACCCTTTTGACTCCATGAACATGCCCTCGTTCAGAATCATACCTGTGTCCCAGGATTGCCAGTTTAGCGCCACCATTTGCACCCCCGCTCGCCAGAAGAGGACGGGGTTGAAGTTGGACGAATCCACTCGTATGCCATGTGGATAGGTGCGCATGAGAAAATCCATATTATGCGCAAACAGTGTCTTTGGCATTTTTTTCTGGATAGCGAAAGCCATATTTTCTGAGAGAGAGAAGATATGATTCGGCATCGAAGCCTCGGGCTGCTCGAAAGACTTGAATGTGATGCCGCGCGTGTGAATGCCCAGCCGGCTGAGGCGGGACGTAATCTTGGGTGCCTTTACCTTCGTGGTCTTTTTCACCGATCCTTCCGCGGCAACCTCGAGAATTTCATTATCTTCCTCCGAGACTCTAGGTTTAATGCCCTGGACATCGTCCTTTTTTCCAGGTACATATTTGACCTTGATGAGAATCTTGTTGCGAAGCTCATCTGGTGATGGCAGAGAAGCAGCCTCCACCTCGGGTGCAGGTAGAAGGTGTTCTCCCCAAATCGCCTCCATGATGTCAACCATGGAATTCTGCTGTACGGGCGTGCAGTGCACCTCAAGGCTAACGATCAGTGGTAGGTCTGACGTAACGAAAGCGTAGTCCTTGATGATCTGGCATACGTCGCGGAATAGAACCTCCTTGGTAAGCGTAAAGCCATGAAGGACTCGTGGTTCCGCCTCAATGATATCCGAGAGCTCGTCGTCCACAGTTCTACCATCTGAGTCGACCGGCTTAAACTTATTCATTATCCATCGGCAGACCTTGATACTTAATCTATCTCGACGTCCAATGTACCCTGGTAGATCATTTCCCAAAGGAGCTAGATTGTTGTCTTCTGTGGTACCATTTGGGTTGAAGCCAGGTCTGTATCGCTGCTGGCCATCCCAGACGTCAATTTCGATGCATCGGCATCCACGAAGCAAAACATCTTTATAGACCTCGGCGCTACAGTCACTCGAGAGCTGGTTTCCAGTGAGATATGTGTTGTGGCTCGAGTTTATGAAGTAGCTACTTAGTGGCCATGACAAATCTTGAGGGGTCGCAGTCTCAATGGCGTTGCCGCACGGTGAGGTCAAGTAATCGATAAGCTCGTGCAGATCTAGTTCGTCTTTGTCGGTAAGATAGCTAGCTGGGCCATCAGGGTTTTCAACCTGCACATGCTGCATGAAGATGCTGAGCTGTTCTCGTGTCCATTTGTTATTTAAGCCTACGTAGCTATTAAATAGCCGAGACAGATGATTCAATAGAGACTCGTGTAGCTTCTCCTGAACGCCGTTGAGCTTGCTAGCGGGATGGTCACCGCTACCGGCGTATTGGTGAATCTGGAGATTTTCTAGCATTGGTTGAAATTGTTGAATGGGTAATCGCAAATGATGAAAAGTAGATCGACATAAAGGTGTCCCTATGGGCGATATTTATGAACATCGATAACGACCCACTGCCGAGTCGCTGATTCTCACATGAGTACACGCAACAATATTCATGTTGCTGTTCCTCGTATATCCACATCTAGTTACGAGTACCCCAACAGGGTTTAGCATTTCCACTCCACAACAAAGGCCCGGTTTCTGGTACAGTTTTAATGAAATGTTCCCCATATCAATATGTTAGATATTGATGTCCTCTTACGTACAACAAAGAAAAAAATAAAAAAGCCGTCCGTAGGGCTTCCTGGGCCCCATCAGCCAAGATAGGCGAATTCAGCTTGGACCAGATGTAACCATTCCGATTGGATGCCCCGTACATAACAACCAACAGCTCCACTCTAGCGCTGAAATTAGCGTCTGACACCAGCGGCCTCCCCGGGTCTTCTTCAAAACTTGATTTCCGGTCATCTTTTGCCTGGTTTTCAATTCCGATTCCTCATACCGTACAAATGCGGATATAGCCAAAACATGGTAGTCATGACTGCGAATCACGCGAATCCGCCAAAGCCCAAATTGAAGCGTGTCAGCCATGCCAAGGTTCGCACAGGGTGTATTACCTGGTAAGTCCTTTTTACCGCCTGGCGTTTGTATCATGGTCAGCTGATCCAGCCGTTGTCACCCCACAGCAAGTAAGTCTAGCTACTTCATAGTTACCCCGTCCCTTGACATGATTGGGTAAGCCGTACATACTCACATGATGTTCCATCTCAAGGATTCGGCATTTACCCGGTGGGTTGAGTAACTAGCGCGCAGGCTGGGCAAAATAAGCCCCCACCTCTCCTCTGGAGAGGTGGTGATACAACCTGTATCTGCGTCGCATGTGTATCCAACTTTTCTAATCTTGCGATATTATAACTTTGTTAATAATGGATAAAAATTAAAAAGGAATATATTACTAGATAGCCTAAAGTCTATTTAATATGTAATATTTATTTTATTTATTTTTATCTATAAGTCTAGGTGTTGTGGTATTGGAATATTAGTAATTACTAATAGCACTATAATTGTGGGATATAAGTAGTTCTATTAACTGTAATCTAAATATAAGCTTGAGGTTCTTTATTACTAGAGTAATTATTTAAGGCCCTTTTAAAGCCAAAACTACTATAATTAATATTATATAATTAACTTCCTTTCTTATCTCTTATCCCTTTTTGCTCTAAAATGCCCTATAGGTGAAGGTGACCTTGATATGATTGTAGTACCTTAGCTATTAATTGGATATTAATATTAGAGCTATTATAATTGCCCTTAATAAATAAGAAATATAATTTAATAGATAAGGTTATTAATATATAATTATAAGGATTACTATTAACTTTATAAAGTAAAGTTAAATATTAAGCTTAAGCTACTTGCTACTGTATTACTTTAGGGATACATTAGAGGAGCAATTTAGGCTATATTAATAATAAATAAGACTATTTCTTATTATTAGCTTTAATCCACTCTATTCTAAGACTTTATATAGTTTTAATATCCTCCTCAATAGTTACCCTCTCATGGGTTTCCCTCTAACTAGTCTCCTTTATAGCTATTTATGCTATTTGCTCCTATATACTAACCCGGCCTTGCAAGTAGGATTAACTTGGGCTAGCTGCTAATATAGTAGCCTGCTTATTATACCATATTTGCTAGAAGAGCTTATTTTGGTCTCTCTTTTGCTTCTTAAACTCCCTACTCTAGTCATAATAACCTCTATTACTTACCTTCTGGCATAGCTCTACCACTATATATACCCCATTATTAACCTAAATACAACAGCATGTGCATATACAGTATACCTCTATTTCCATTTGCTCCTACTATACTTTAACTATTCTTTTATACGCTAATTATATAAGAATAGTAATATCAAGATATACTCTAGCATTATAAACAAGCCCTTAAATAGGCTTACTAAGAACCTTAAATCGACCTTCCTTAATAGCTTAATTAAGTAATTGTTTTATTTTCCTTAGTATTGCTAGCTTTTACAATAGTTAAGGGAACAATAGCTCCTCCATCTCTTGAGCTACCTGCCATAGAGGCTCTAAGATAATATTTAGATTAAAGGGCATTATTCCACTCTTCTCAAAGCCAATATATATATAATATACTTTAAAGGCTACCTTAAAAAGCTAGTTCTATTAATTAAGGAAGTTATATTAAGATATTTATATATTGCTGGCTTAAGTGAAGTCAATAAGGGCAAAATATTATTCTACCTTCAAATATTAATAAATACTAATATCAAGAGATTAAAGTAAATAACTAGTATAAGAAGGAAGGCAAAATAGGATAATATTAAAGGCATAACAATACCAGATAAAGTCAGGATCTTCATAAGTAGCAAAACCATCTATTAAAAGCATTCAATAGATTGGCTTTTCCTTTCTTAGCTTCTAAGCTACTGTATTTACTATCTTTATATTTTAGTTTTCTCTACTAATAGTAGGGTTATAGCCAAACCAATCCTTAATAATAAGGCCTTTAAAGTTATTACTTAATAAAAAGAAATAATTATTAAAGTATTATAACTATTAATATACTTATTAACTATTATTAAAGCCAGTTACTATTATAGTCAATATAATACATTTATCAATATTAGCCATAATATATTCCTCTAAGAGGACCTTTGCTATAAGGATTAGAAAAGAAGGAATTGCTTAACCAATAGTATTAACTACATCAATAGAAGTAAGTAACTCCTTATTGCCTAGTTAAAAAGTTACTAGTCTAGTGTTTTTCTTCTTCCTAATCAAAAATAGCTTTAGAGCATAGTCAACCTAGCCTATTTATAATAGAATCTTATCGAAATTCTATAGGTTAACTTTATAAATATTAAATTAAGTAATAATAACTTCAAATTCCTCATACCAATACTCCATTCCAAGCACATCAAGCTCTACGCTAACTCTCATAATCTCTTTAATCCTAAGCTTCCAAAATTAAAGCTCTAGATACCACTTAAGAAACCGCCTAACCCAAGCTTTAAATACCTCTATATTAAGCCCTTAGAGGCAGTATTTTCTTAGAAAACAAGTATAATTATATATATACAATTTAATAACTACAAAAGCACTCCTTTTAATACTAGCAATAAAAGTAATTAAAGCACGCTCTTCATTAGCTATAAGTGCCATTTATTAACCTCCCTTTTTAGCTATTAAAGGCAACAGCTTTCCTTCTCTCAATAAAGATATATATTTCTTAATTAAGAGCACAATAGTATAGTACACAGCAGCTATTTCCACTATCATAAGTGCCCAAGGCAGTAAGAGATTCCCGCAAATTATACATATAAAATTTTTACCCAACAGAAATACACAAGCTGCACTTGCCGCAGCTTAGCGCAATTTGGCTAAAATTTCTGGCATATTAAATTTATATGCAAAATTGATAGTATTTAGATTTTAGGATAATTTGATCATGAAATAAGATAATTATAAATAAGTTACGGTATCGAAGCTAGATACGCATGCGACGCGGATACGGGTTGTGTCACCACCTCTCCAAAGGAGAGGTGGGGGCCTGCCCCGACTGCCCGCCGTCGGCTTAGTCAGTCAACCCACCGGGTAAAGTGCGATGAGAAAAAGCCAACCTGTCTCCGTTGTCATGAGGACAAAATGAAATGCGACGGGTACGCAATGCCACAACCAAGAAAGCGGCGGAAGGCACAAGGAACGAAAGCAATGGCGATAAAGTCAGTCTCCCGACAGCCACAGCTCTTTTCGACAGTCGATTCGCTCGCTTTTTCGACTGATTTCGAGCGACTTTACTTCCAACATTTTCTACAATGGACAACAAAACAATTGTCAGTTTCTTCCGACTCAACTAACTTCTGGCTTCGCTACGCACTCCCCTTGGCATACAACTGCGAATCTGTCAAATACAGCATGGTTGCTGTGGGCGTGTCTCATAGGGTTTTCATGGCACGGTCGGGCATTGGTGCGCCGCCCCACGAATTACGATATCTTGCTGTTCATCAGTACAACAAGGCCATTTCGGCGATTGTGCCCAGAATGTCTGTCAGCTCAACATACGACATGCACTGTATTTTGGTGTGCTGTTTGCTGTTCATCTCCTTCGAAAGCCTCACTGGTCGGCACCCAGAATTTCTACGACACTTGCGCGCCGGTAACCAGCTTCTATGCTCATCTGTGTTGACATCCACCCCCGATGAACGCGAAACCACCGAGAAGCTTGTTGAAATATTTGCTCGACTTGGTACAGAAGCATCTAGCTTCATGAGAAGTAACGTTGCCTCGGGAGTGGCACGGTGGTACCAAAACAACTCTAACCCTACCACTGCGTCATGTCGTCCATTCCGAGACCTCGATGAAGCTTCCTTTGAGCTACGAAATCTAGACCTTCGACTGATGGACAATCCTTGGCTTAATCAAGATGATTCGGAATCGGAGGATGGTGATGACGATGAGTACCAGGCATCCCTTTCAGTAGTGCATAATGAGTTTCGCCAATGGAGTTTGCGTTTTGATGCATCAAACCACTTGAAGGATACAGACATGAGAATGACAACAGGATCCCAATTCCAAAATCTAATCCTGAGCCAACGGTATTGGCAGATGATGATAGACTTTTTGTCATCAGAAGAACCCTCCGGCCGAGAAACTTATGTACCTTTCCTAGAAGCGGCCGCGAGTGCGGCGATGCCGTTTATTGCCACTAGCCAGCCCACCTTTTCTCTTGACGGCAATCTTATTTCTGGGCTCTTTTTTGTGATTTCGGTAGCACAGGATAGCGATATTCAATCACATGCTCTGGATCTACTACGGAATCTGAATCGTCGAGAAGGGGTCTGGGATAGCCAACTTGTTGTTGAAATGCACGAGTTGATGCTGGCTGTCGACGAGCGCGAATGTTCAAACTCATGTGATGACGATGCGTTACCAAGAGACATACCAGGGTTCATAGAAGGATTGCGCAAGAAGTTAGGGGAAAGTTCTAAGGTGGTCACGGTATTCTAACTTGTGTGAATTCCTTTAATTGTCTAGCTTCAGACAGAATACGACTGAGACTTGGACTCAGTTGAATATAAATTCACCAACATAAAGTTCTACAACTCACAGTTCTATCCTCCAATTAACAACGTGTTTGTTTACGCATTCGCCGTATCGACCGCGTGTAAAAGCGTACATTTCCCAAGAAGCTATGCATCAAATAGATTCTTTTCTTCAAACACAAGCGATAAAAATGAGTCAGACAGAATACAACCCCTCTTATATTTAGTCTTAGTAGCGCTAATAGCCTGTCAAACGCTGCTAGTCTACTTGTCTAGTACCATGGGCTAGTAGTTTTAGTAGCCAGGGGTCATGCGTGTTAGCCAGTTGCGCTAGATCTTTTCTTTCTTTTCTCTAAATTGAATAGCATTCGATCCAGTAGTACGGTAAGCGATTTAAGATCTGATTGATGTTTAAAAGTTGAAACTAAACAAAATTTACCCCCCAGTCGTGAAGACATGTGCAGTACGAGGCCCTTCCCATGTCAATCAAGCCATTTACCTACAACATATACCTCAAAAATCGGTAACATCAATAGTTACATTATGACACTGAAAAAAAAGGGAAGCTTTAGTTTGCCACCACCGGCTAAGGGATAAGCTTAACCGAAACAGGCCTTCTGTCTGCCACTCTCTTTGGTCGTGGGAAAGTTATCCCTTCGACAAAAAAGGAATTCAAAACATTTCTCTGCAGGCATAGACTAGGCTCGGTGGATTCAATTGCAATTGATTTCTGTTAAAAAATAATAATCTTGGTGTATTCTGAAGCGATTCGGTCAACTGTTCAGGTGCAAATTAACGCTCAGCCGCAATGAGACGAAAAGTGGCTAAACCCAACCCATTTATTTGAGGGCCCAATAGTCTGGCGCCTCGTGTGAGACGGTGACATGAACAACAGGCCACTCGCTGCATTGATGAAGGTCTTGACCTCAAAGGAAAAAAGACTACGCGTGGATACAAGAATCCCTCAGGTCCGTTCCCTTATTTCCCCCCGTTCCTTTGGCATCTCAGCTCCCCTTTGGATACTGGTCGTAGCAATACACTGCCCGTTGCAGACTGCTCTGTTCGTTCAAGATGCAGAAGCCCATTGCTTTTGTGGCCCTCCTCGCCACTCTTCTAGGCGCTTCAGATGCTCTACCCAACTTATCATATGGGTATGGTGTCGACCAGTGTCTCGCTGCGGTAAGTTCCATATGCAAGGGTATTTTAAAAACAACAACGGCTTACACTTTGTTACAAAGGTTTCCAAAGGACCCACCAAATGTACCAATGGCCTGGCCACTGCAAAGCAGGATTGCCGATCCTATCTTGTGACCACAGTGACCCCCCCAATGAGGTACGTTGTTTCCAGTGGCACCACAAACCAACAGATGTATAATGCGCTGCCATCAGAAACTAATTGTAGAATAAAAGTACCATCACCCTCACTCGTACCAGCACAAAGACGGGGTCACTAGTTGTTACCGCTACGCATACCGAGACGACTACTGTCCGTCAAGCATCGATTAAAACTATTAATGTAGCTCAAACAGTAGTGGATATCCATACTTCATTTACAGACAGGATCTCTACCGTATCAGAAAGCACAACCACAACAGAGGAAAGCATCACAACAGTAGGGCTCCTCTCTTCTCTACCACGATGCTTTAGCTTGCTAACAACCAACGCCTCAGACAACAACTACGACCACGACAACCACTACCGTCGCAACCACCACGAGCACCGGAGTCGTCATCCCCGGAAAACGCGACTTGGGCCATCGTTCAAACAACAAGAAAATACCCTCCTATGCCTCACCGTGCAAAGATGTTTCCGCTTACACCTCGGCTTGTTCACGGATCGGCGTAGTGGTCAAAACGTCCAAACTGCCAGCAGCTACTATTACAAGGTTAGTTCGACACGTCTATCCTATATAGTCCACGTATTTATCCCTGCAGGACCTCTATCAAAACGAAAACCGTCACACCCACCGCAATCGCGAAACCCATCAAAACCGTTACCCTCGTCAAAACAATCACAATGGATGTTCCAGCCACAGTCACAAATTCGCAAACTATCACAAGCTCCAGCACAACCGTTATAACTAGGATAATTTCCTCAACTACAACCATGACTATCACTGAGCACTCCACAATCACGTCCACAGTGACTACTACTGATACACAATCGGTTACTTCTACAAAGATCGTCGCGCCTGCGCAATGTGTACGTTATCCCTCTGACATAACAAGCCGAAGAGGTGAAACGTTAGATTTAACTATTGACATCGAATCAGTCACCGAATCAGTCGAGCTACAAGCTTCAAATTGTCTCCACCAACAGTCTGAATGGGTGGTTTGTCTACGCACAGACCAGCGTCATGGACCAAACAGGCTATTTGATAGCGACTCCCAACCAATCCTCTGGTTCCATGTTCTCACCCAGGAGCTTTAATACTTTGAAGGCAAACGGTGCCTTTTATGTATTCGGGCCAGTGGCTGGATTGGCGAAACTGCGACTAGGAACAACTCCCAGCCTTTTCGGATCAGACACGGTATGTATCAGCCTATCAACGAGGACCAAATTCATATTTTGCATCGGAGGGAAAAGGCCACACATTTCTCCTAGCAAAAATAAGACTTTGTAGGATTCATTGCCAACCTTGCTACTTTTATAGAAATTCATCAATTGCGTCCCGGCGGGCGATTTCATCGCCTGTCAGAGCTCCACAACACCCAGCATCAACACCTTTTATGCCCAGGGATCGGATTTGTATTTTGGGCCGTCAGATATTGGTACTTCCCAAGGTTCATATACAACTGTCCAATTCCGACGTGTGTGCGAGTAAATTCATCCGGCACACTGTAATGGAAAGTATTTGGGAAAGCTTCGATTTGACTAAGAAGCAGTTGCTGACCGGGGGGGACGCGTGTGTATAATGTGCTCTTTTCTTTCGCCCACCTGAATAACGCCCGATTTTGATGCTGCCTGGTTCTCTTACACCCTAAACAGAAATTACAAGTGGAAGAATATTAGAATCAGGTATGAAAATCGACCGAGGTAGGATATCACAGGGCTTCACACGAGATTATTTGAGAATAAAGTAGTATAAGAGTATTTCCTTGTGGAGACTGGCGATGGTTGGCCTCAGCGGCCTCAAAGGCCTCAACGAGTGGGCGCAGCCCCACAACCGACTGGGGCTCGGGTTAGCTATAAAACACATAGTCAACTGCTAGTTATTCCTAAAATTCAAGGCTCTTTCATTCCCTCAAAATGACCATTTGACCATAGTGTGATATTCCTTTATATTAAGACATGGCTGTTCTCAATCTAACCTTCCCATCCCAAAAAAGGATGTTTGAAACAAGTATACCCTTATTCGCCATTAGCTAATATTGGCGCTTTGAATTCTCACTTATTGTAGACATAATTGACAGTCGCACCTTTAGTTCAATCCAAGCCAGCCTGTTGGTCGCCCACAGTGGCCAGCCTTTGCCAAAATGACAACCATGATTTTGTCACCCGCCACAGGCGCAAATGTTTTACCCAGGCCTTTCCTTTCGATAGGTTTGGGTGTTCTCGCTTGAGCTTTGAACGAGAATTGAGCCTTGCCATCTAGTGTTTGAGGGAGGGTTTCAACCACAATTCTCTCCCGAGGTACATCGGAGGCATCGATCGTGATTGTGATATGTGGAGGTTCTGTAGCCGTGCCTTCGATCGTGACTATCCCTTGGATATTAACATAGACAGTAGAAGCTTCAGAAGTCTCGGTATCTGGGATAACTTCAAATTGTTGCACAGTCAACTCGGGACGCGGTGCATGAGGTGAGTGCTCAAGGTTGGACAGCGATACAAGATCGGATTCAAGCGGTGGTGTATAGCTTGGAGGCATGCGATGCTGAGTCTTGGCCTCGAACGCATTTGCCCACTTTAAGAGATTGACATCATCATAGGCACGTCCTGCTAATGTGAGGTTGACAGGAACCTTCTTGTCAGCCATTATTCCCATGGGAACCGATACAGTGGGAATTCCCAAATGTCTAATAGCCCTGTTTCCGTTACTATAGTAAACGCCATTTCGCCACGCCGAGGCAGCTCCTTCAAAGCTCGAGTCTGCATTCGCCGGGCCCACGTCACCAGCAGCAGGAAAAGCGACGCAATCACAGCCCAACCCTTGTAGCCAGTCTTCGAGAAGAACCTTGCGCATCCCTTCCAGGGCCTTAATAGCTTCTTCAAGGCCTGGAATTTCGTGCGGTTTTGTGGTCCGGAGATGATCTGCTAGTGTATGGTACTGAATGGCGTTCGCCCTGTCAAAATGTCTCAATTCCGGCTCAGTCCTAAGCGAGTCGGGATAAATGTTGAAAGGATCCACGGCAAAAAGGTCGGGGATTTTAGGGTCCTTGCAACCTTTGAGAAAATCATTCCATGCATGTGCAATCAATGCCCCTCTCTCCATCGAAAGCCACTCCGCTGGGCGTCGTGGGCAGCCCTCTGGGAGTAGATCCTCGTTCTCGTATGCTGTTAGAGGGGGGAAATCAGGCACCAGGACAATTTCTGCGCCGAGTGACTCCAGATTCTTTCGCGCACTCTCCCACAGTTCAATGACTGCAGGACTTGTTTCCACCTGCCTCGCTCCTTCAGGCGCAGAGCCACCGATAAACATCTCAGGAACCGCAATGCGCAGCCCCGCCAAAGACTTGTGAGAGGACAATTCCTTGAAGGATGCGGGCTTGTCTTGCCACGGTTTGGGAAGCTTGATTATTGGCTGCTCAAGCCAGAATTCGCCCTCTTTGATTGGATCCTCGACAGCAATAACATCCAAAAGCTGGAGCATATCGGCCATGGTTCTAGTGTGCGGCACAGGCACATCGCAAGTAGGATACAAGGGCCAGGTGCCGCGAATGGACAGCCATCCCCTTGACGGGGTATAAGCAATCAAGGCGTTATTCGATGCGGGGGAGCGACCAGAAGAAACCGTCTCCCCACCAAGCCCAAATGAAGCAAACGAAGCCGCCGTAGATGCTGCGGATCCATTTGAGGACCCTGATGCAAATCCTGCAGCCAGATACTCAGGGTTGTAAGGGTTCTCGGCGCGGCCCCAAATGCCTCTCTGCATTCCCCCGCAGGCTACGGCCGGCATATTCGTGCGGCCAACCAAAACACCACCGGCCTCCCGGATAATTTGGACCAAAAACGCATCTTGATTCGCAATCAGGTCCTTGAACGCGGGGGATCCTGCAGCCGCAGTCATTCCCTTGACCTTGTAGCTGTCCTTTACAGTGTAGGGAATGCCTTCGAGAGGTCTCACATGGGCGCCAGTGGCCCGCCTGTCGTCGGATTGTGCTGCCTCATCAAAAATGGCAGTGTTGAGAATCGGTATCGCATTGAGTGCAACATTTCGACAATCATATGTGCTGATGCGCCGCAAATAACGGGCCACCAGCTCAACACTCGTCAAAGCCCCCGAGGCTAAACCTTGATGCAAGTCTTGAATTGAGGCCTCAACCAAGTTTAGTTCAGCCATGGTAGTCATAACGGAGCTTCCGGAAGATTTGTTTGATATTTACAAAAAGAAAAATATAGGAGAAAAAATGTTAGAATGGCAGAATCGTGATGGAGGAAGGGAGCAGAATGTTAGTGCATTCACCCAGAACGCCTTGGTATTAGTACGTGCTTCCTATCGTGGCGCACCCACACTGCAATCTGCATCCCTGTACGAGGCGGGGAAGCAGTGGGGTATCGTTGCGTCGCAATTACTTATGGTTGGTCAATCATACACGTATCAGCCCGTGGAAATAAGACTTCAGATAGATGTCGAGTGGAGACAGTCTTCTAAAAACTGCAACTGATGGCGAACATGGCAACTAAGTCCACGAGCCACCAACTAGCCAGATCCTGTGTACGACTAAGGCAATGAATACATAATAATTCCTAGAATAGCTGAGAGAAGCTGTTATTACATAACTATTGCAGTCTCGGGTGCCCTGCATATTTAATGTCATAGGAACTGGCTGAGGACTAGTTGGTCTGGCTGCAAGAATAGACCATTCCTCCAGCGTTGTTATATGATTTTCTTTGAATTTTTTTTCAGTCCAGTTTCGCTGATATTTTGAGCACCTTAGTATATATATCTCTTTGAATTGGTGATTGGTGTGATGAGTTGCATATTATCCTGTTGTAGTAACGTGAAAATACGCAAACCCAAACCACAATATGAGCATATTGCCGGCTAAAATCACGATGACTGTCATGTTGTATCAAATCTAGCATAGAACCAGACCACAATACATTCCTCTCCCTCTATTAGCTATTCTACTGGGAATTGAGAATGAGTGGGGATATTAGTGGGACTTGAAATTATGTGTAAAATGTTATGATCGTGCCCTCTTAGCAGCTGTTACCCGCACCGGTAATCACGAGCATTGTGGTTATTGACTTATCTTTTGGCCTGCCCGGCTAATCGACGTAAGGGGAAGTGCGGATCCTTACATAAAAGGCGGCTCTCGGTCCGTGGAGTTGTTGGCAAGTACATCGCCCAGCTTGAGGTCTATCATACTGCAATCTAGATCATAACAAGGGCTAAGGTGTAGCTTCAAAAATCTAAATATAACTATAATTTACTATTCCAATATAGAGCTAGATTATTGAGCTAGTAATAATATATCTAGACTCATCACCAAGGGCCTAATTCTAGCTACATTTGTTAATATTCATCTCTTAGCACACTTGCAATGTACCCAAAAACATCTCAGAGTAATAAATTCACATCAAGGATTGGAATGTACACCACATTGTAACGCTCGAGAAAACCATATCAATTATCTCCTCCTACCTATTAATAATCGTTGTAAAGCCTTTGGCCACTTATACTAATTCCAAATTGAATCCATGAGCTCTAATATCATCAAGCAGCCACTCCATGGGGGTGACATAAGTCGTATCATGATTACCTTGAACCCTAGCCGTAAGCCCTCCAGTCAGCATACCTCCAATGCGACCGCCCATATCCCAAATACATGATCCCGAGTCACCTTCCGCTGAAAAATCACCTCTAATTCTGCCTTTTCGCCTATGGCCGAGGATGCACCACTCTTCTGACTCCAATTTCGCGCCATTTGCGGGATGACGAGTGACCGACTTGGCTTCATTCGCAACGCCCACGGTAAGTTTGGTCGAGCGCCCATGCTTAGCAACAAGCATTGCCTGCTCGTCAAGGGAAATTGAATTGAACAGTGGCTTTCGAATTTCGCTTTCGGGTATGATGCCCTTGGGAATGAGCGTGTGAGTGAACAGGTCCAATTCAAGCTTGTACATCGCTTTCTCGAGGTCGCTTTTGCTCATCTCGGCTGACATTGCATTTTTAGTGATGGAGCTGGCCCTTGAGTCCACAAATATGCGGCTGTCCAACGTTTTCAATGCCTCCTCGTGCTTCCCATGGTGTAATTCAACAAGAGCCCAGTCCCTGAAGCGTTCTTTGCCTAACTGGGTTCTGCCACAGCCATATCTGGGGGAGAAAAGGACGTGCCCAATGATTCGTGTGTCCAGCCCAGCCAGAGAATCCAGTCTTTCCTTTATGGCCACAAAGTTCCGCTTGAGGGCTTCTCGCTTCCGGATCATTTCCGCTGTGTTTGGCCTTGCATCAGTGGGTGAAGAAATACGTTTGTCACATTCCATGATCTCGTCTTCGAGTTCCAATTTTGCCGCGTCGAACGTCATATTGCCGGGCTGTATGACAGTCCATGGATTGCTGGCATCATGCCGATAATCTTGGTCATCAGCCAGATCCCCCAATACCACATGTCGACAGGTCAAGAGGAATACTCTTTCAGGCTCATCGCGACTCCGTAGGTAAAGACACTTTGTGCCTTCGCGGGTTGGCTTGTCGTAAGTGGCAATTGAAAGCCCACAGAATCGCGCGAACAAAGCATTTATTTGAGCCGGCTCTTCGAAAGCGTTTGAGGACAGCTGCGGCGCGGTTGTAGGTGCCATAGGAGGAGACACGGATTGGCATAGCTGACCCTCTTTGATCTCGACATCAACATCAGGAATCCCGTGTCGCTGAAGGATTCGTCGACATCTGAGTACCACGGCATAGCCCAGGGGCCATGATGTTGAGCCGGGATCCACAGAGATGAGCATGGTGAGGACACGAGGAAACCCTTCAGTGGAAATCCCGCTAAGTGGTTCTGGTTCATACCCGATCCGAAGAATGTCTATGGCTGTCCATGAGATGCCTTTGAGAGACTGGAGGATCTCCTCTTGCAGCGGGCCAGCTGAGTTCCACATGTCTACAATTGGATGCATGCCGACATTGCCGAGGACTTTGCCGATGGGATAGTTGTCGCATTGCGGTTCCCAAGGAGTCATGCTGCTGCGAGCGACAAGCTTTGGGCAACTTGGTAGGCCATAGTAGTAACTCATGGCCTCTTCGTCGCATGGTGGCTGTGCCCCATTGAACGGCGCCATTCCAGCAACGATAACTGCTCCGTCCCACCAATCTGGTAGACTTTTGGCCCGAAAGTGCGTGGCAGGCTTGCTCAATCGCTTGTTCACGCGGTAGTCGTACGGCAACTTGCTCGACGACCGGGTGTGGTATGGGCGGAGGCGGGATCTTGAAGGAGTGCACGGAGGAGTAGACATGGTATCTATTTAAACACCCGTTAGTTACCCTTTCGGCAAAAGTAAAGTTTTCCAATGAACCAACCGGAGATGCGACCTTGATGGCGGTCAACCAGGGAGTGCGTCTCGTATAAAATGGCCACCCGACAGTAGGCCCCGAAAGCGACGACGAGGTTCGACCACCCGAAGGTAGGTCCCGAAAAGGGAGGACGAGGATGGCCACCCGGAGGTAGGCCCAAAGAAGAGGTAAAGGTCGGTTGGCCACTTGACGGTAGACCAAAGGGCACAGAATAAAAACGTCGTCGATGGGTGGGAGCGCGAGCGAAAAAGCTGGGACGACGACGACGAGAAGCAGAACTGGAAGCGCGTGAATTCAAACCGTAGCAAATATTCAAACATGCTAGCACCGGCAATCTGTTTGGCAGGCACTTCGGAACCGTAACTTGAGCAGGAGCCCTTCGTTGCGAGTAGGCCAACCACTCTGAGTGAGTAAATATTGGGGACGACACAAAAGGCTCGCCCAAAATGACACAGCTTCCAGTTATTCATGAATTGGGACTTTCAAACCATAATACATGCTCCTACGAAAATATCTGAGTGAGCGTTGCGCTTGAATATTTCCCTTGCCTCTGTTTACATGCTCCCAGGAAACTTTCTTTAACCCTGGTGACTAGATGTGGCATTGCCACATACGACCCATGGGAAATTCTGAAGACGCATGTCTAAGACGTCTACTTTTTGCATATAGCACTGGATCCCTTTTCACGCAATTTTGCCCTAAGGTGCTGACTCTGGGCACATCAAAATCCATACCAACTCACCAAACTGTAGCGATTATTCAACTCTCATACGATAAAAGCTTAGATTTATCAGATCTTGGATTTTATTACGGGAAAATTGGACCAAAGTTCTCAAGTTTACTATTTGAATCTCTTGCTTAAAGTTAATGGCAATACAGGCAAGCTAAGCTCTTGAAGAATCCATGGCTGATACCATGGAATAGCCCACCTGTAGCCAACGGTGAATGAAATCGTGTTTCTAATGAAGCACAAGGCTTAAAGTATACCACACCATTCATTTGCCTCGCAATTAGTTCCAAAAAAAGAAACATTATATTCCATTCCACCGCCCAATACCAGGCCTTGTAAGCCGCAATCAGCCCCTCTCTGGATTGCAGGCCTTTTTTCATTATTAGGATTAGCTTCAAGATAGTAGTCGTGATGGCATCGTTTCTGGGTTTTTGGTAGCCGTCAAAAAGATAATTTACGCTCACAGTTACCCTACAAGAGGCCGAAAATGCCCTTGGCTTGAACCCGGCTTTTACCGACATGCGATTTTACTCCAATCCAGGCAAAGATGAGAATAACAATAACGAAAGTGCAAGGCGTAATTGTATTTAGGAAGC
Organism: Calonectria pseudoturangicola; assembly: GCA_013403825.1. Lineage (NCBI taxonomy): Eukaryota > Fungi > Ascomycota > Sordariomycetes > Hypocreales > Nectriaceae > Calonectria > Calonectria pseudoturangicola. Next base: position 356,181 of record VTGA01000028.1, read on the forward strand.
CAAAATATCGATCTGCCAGATATACTAGTTTGGAAGTCCGTCAGGCCGAGGGGCCAAACATTTCCCACAGCGGGGGTTTACCTTGCCACCACCACGACTGCCACGTTGTATCGGTCCATCAATCCTGATATTTTGCCCGACCCGATTAAAATTGCAATCAGGTTCGACCAACCCAAACTTTCACAGCTACACCATTTGACTATACAATCATTCAATCGCTGTCCCGAAGGAAGCTTGTTACCTAATCGTAGGCGAACGAGCGCGGTGATTTGCTCCCCAGTGGCTGCTGAGTTCGTTTCTGACCTGGCTCTGGCGTCTTATTGGCCCAACCCGCTTGCCTGTGCGGATGTACTCACATGACTCACCACAAAAGCCACAAAAGCCACAAAAGCCAAAGCCACAGCCCCTGGGTATGGCTGCTGGATGGAAACACCCTGGACAAGGATGTTCTTCATTAAACCAGTATTACTTTACTTTTCCTTTTTTTGAGAATGATGATAAGAATAATAAGAGACACACCATGAATATTTCAGACGGTGTTGTTTGCAAAAAGATACAGAAGTTGTGGCTGTTGGAAGCCGTCATCGGAAGCTGGGTTCATAAAACATCAAAGCTAACAGCTCACGACGAAGGGTGGGACGATGTCACTTCTTCAGGCCTTGTGGGGGTTTGTTGTTTGTTTAGATACCGTTCACCCGCACCATTCTCATGATTCACTGACTCACTTCCGCTCCCCCCGTGATTCGCTCATTCGCTTCCACTTTCTCCATGTTCACGCACAAATTGTCTATCTAAACATGCCCCTCTCGCGCTCTCTCACGTTTGTACTTTACCAACTTCTGAGAATCACGTTTTCTCTGTCCCTTTCGCCCTCCTTACTTACTGCTTGATCTCGTCTTTCGTCCTCGCTCTCGGCGTTCTGCTGTCCTCAACGTACCTCCTTCGCCTTCAACGACTTTCCAGCATCGCCATTTTACGGCGCGCATTCCTCTATACCTTTGGTTGGGTGCCTCTTTTTTTTCTCTTTTTTTTTTGAATTCAAGTCAAGATCTCAACTTCTTTCCTTTGCCTTCGAGGGTTTGTCCACGCTCGCCCTCGCACAGTACAGTATCTCTCCTTTAACCTTCGTTGAGTTTTCGCGCTCACCCTTGATAATTCAGTAACTCTCTTCACTTTACTCTCGACCTTCGATCTGTAACGACTTTTCGTTGTTCACTTTCCTACCACTTTCTCGACTTTCAACCTTAGTCTTCGACAGCTTTTTCGCATTCCCTACTACCAGTCAGGTAAGTGCGTCGCGTCCTTTATCTTCTCCCCTTTCCCCCCGGTTCCTCCTTTCATCCTTTCCCCACCCTCTATGTCTTCCTCTCTAGCTTTCTGTCTAGCTGCCTCTTACTTTATGGCATTATGGCCTTATTTTTATGAATTTTCTTTTTCCTGTTCCTTATCCCCCTTTCTGATATTGAAGTTTCAGGTTACTTGCTTCCAAACATGGCTCCCAAGTTCGATCAAATGCTTTGTGTTTTGTTGCAGCCGGATGATTGGTCTGCGAAACCAGTCAAATTGCGTTCATTTGGCGGCCGCAGTGTTGGCTTTCCAAGCCAGATCCCCTTGAGCCTCACTGTTCTTGACTACGACGACAGCTCGCCTGACTGGAACTCAAGATCATGGTTCCTAAGGCTACATCGACAGCTGCAACTTACTTCGGGCCCAAAATGGAACCTCCCTCCAAAGCCCTGAACCATGTCATTACCATCCGGCTTGAGGCCCAGTCCTTACGCAGCCTCAAGTGGACAAGATTTTCTGCAAATGAGCTGCAGCTACCTGTAGATGCTACCAACAAGGGAACACATTGGACTGTCTTCGAGTTTGCTGTTCGAAAGCCAGCCGTTCAAGGCTGGCCGATGCCATTCCAATGCCAGGATCTCGAGGCTCATAAATGTTTCCAGGCCGGCGAGAAACTTGGAACCCTCACGACGACAATGGTACAACTTTGCGGTGATAATGGAGTCATTTTTCTGGGCACCCCAGCAAAGCCGAAACACCCCCAGATCTCCCATATCCAATCCCTCTTGAACAAAAAGTCGTTTTCTTACTTCGACTACGGATCGTGAGTCAATTGCCATCGTTATGTTTAATGTTGGGTGCTGACTTAATAATTTAACCAGTGTTGATTGTGCAAATCTGGAACAGTTCCGAAACAACAAGATCCAACTTCACCGCGATCAAGCCAAGAAGGCATCATCATATTCTCCTATTGTGGCGTACCCAACCCCCTCCCAAGCAGCAATTGCGATGGAGCGATCGGTCATGCAGGATTTTATAGATGTCTACATGGATGTCAAAACTATCCGAAGCAAAACTCTCGACATTCGATTTGTACGAAAAGATGCTAAAAAGAACGATACGTATTGGGCCTTTGTTAAATTCCCAGACACGTTCAAATCTCGTTTTGAGGCATCACTCAAGCGTCTGCACAAAGAAGACGAGAGTGTTGGTCTAGCCTTCACAGGGCCACCCGCGGTGGGCAAAGCTGACAACGATGTTTGGCCCTGCCGCATTGTTACAAAAGACATTGGCATTAAGCACACAGCTGATCTTGTTCTTGATTGTCGGCGACCCGATGCATTCGGCAATGTAAAGGCCGCGACTCGCAACATGGAGGTCCCAGCAGTCGGCACTTGGGAAGAAGGGGAGAAGAAGAACGCTTAGAAAGCGCTTTATCTTGCCTTCTCGGATCAAGACATTACCGCTACTCCACGGATTCAGGCCGTGGACAGGGTCTTCAACTTTGCCGCTGTTGAGAATGCCACCGTCACAGTAGACCCGACCATCTTTGGCGCAAGATTGCCCGTTCCCGAAGTTAAACTCGCCCCTCCTTCTGCAGTTACCGCAAAACCGGCCGCCACTCCAAAGCCTTCACACCAGCTCACTGGAGACGCAAAAAAGAAGTTCGATGACTTGAAGCGCGCGGTGGCTCTTCAACGAGACATAGCACAAGGCCAATCCCTTGCTTGTCTTGCGATGGAACCGTTGAAGCCGATCAACCGACTGAACTTCCTTGGCCGACATCCTCCAGCTTTGGAACAAGCGATTCTCGACCGTATTCATGACAAAGAAAGGGAAGCCTTCAAGACTGTTCTGGGCAAGGTGCCTCTGGGAATCTTGCCTATTGTCGGCTTCGCTGGATCCGGGAAAACAGCCTTGATGGCAACAACAATCCTCCTTACGATTGGTGTAGGCCCTGTTATTGTCTGTACGCCAACAAACGCAGCAGCTATCAATATTGCGTCACGAGTGAGGAAGCTTGTCAACTTAGCGTACAAGAAAGTCAACAAGCCGGAGCCAGTAGTTGTTCGTGGCTTCCCTTGGAAAGTTGATGAACGACAAGCCAGCGCTCGGGCTAGAAGATTGAACACCGCTCAAACGACGGATGACGATTGGGAACATGCAATGTCAATCATCGACTGGATGCAAAAGATTTTCCGGCCAATTTGAACGCCATGAAACCAGATCTGCGCAAGCTTGTCGACAAGGTCAACACAGACCCGAAAATGAGGGCTCTGAAAGATACGCTACAAAATCAGAACGGGTGGAGTCGCGACAATAGCTTGGCTTTCAAAGATCTCGCCACAGATATCTTGCAGGTGGCCGATATTGTTTGTTGCACGACACACGCCTCTACCAAGAACATTCTCGGTCAATTTTCACGCCAAATAGCAAAAACAACCTTTATCGATGAGGCCGGAGCCGTACCGATGCCAGAGGCCTTAGTTCCGTGGTTAAATGGTAGACCGCTGATTTTGGCCGGTCACGTACGCCAACTTTCGCCGTGTGTAATGACACTTAATCAGAAAAACCAATTTGGGGGTCCTGTCAACTTTTTCGATAAGCACTTGGAAATGTCAGCCTTGGAACGGCTGATGCGCATGGGATAGCCTTGTTGGTCCTCGCAACGACAGAACAGAATTGTTGACGGCGGGTTGACCTTGCTCGAGACATTTTCTATCCTGAATTGGGGCCAAACTTCGAGTACGGCGAACAATGTGCTGTTGAAAAACGTCCTAATGCCACTCGGATCGAGAGTTGGCTTCGTGGCCGGTTCCCAACCATGAAGCCGTCTCCCAAGGGCAAAGTCTGGCCCAGTTTCATCAACTGCACACACACATCTGTGGAGACCGTTGATACATCCCGCCTTAATAAAGGCCAAGCCGAAATTGCCTTGGCGCTAATGGAGGCTTTGATCAAAGGCCGCGAAACTCGACTTGTGGTGGTTTCGCCATACAAGGTTACAAAAGCATACCTCGAAGAATGCATCCAGAAGCGCCTTAAGGAGTATAACAAAAAGTCCAGCCTCTACAAGGGCCTATCCAATATCCAAGTCAGTACGGCCGACTCTTTCCAAGGTAAAGAGGCTGATGTGGCCATCTTCCTGACCACAGTCACTCAAGCTAGCGGTCCGGGATTTCTCAAGGACCCACGCCGCTTCAATGTTGGAGTTACCCGTCACGTTGATTTCCTGTTTGTGGTTGGAGACATTACTGCTATGGATAGCGGCAAGGATACCAAGGAAGAGGTAATGGTGACTGAGCAGGGTGGACGGGTGATGGCGAGCGGAAAGAAAATGCGTGATGCCTATGATTGGCTCCACACAAAGGGCCGAGTGGTTGATGTAAACTATCAGGCTGGTGAAAAGGCATGGTTTTAATTGTCTTGCTTGTTGCGTTGGTGTCGCTCCTTGCGTTGGGTTTGTTGGAACCTGCTGAAATCACTGGATCCAGCGGTGAGAGATGAGAACTTGCTTAATCTCCTTAGGCCTAGAAATGCTTGTGGGGTAAACTCATTACCAGAAAAGAACCAGGCAATTAATACAAATGCAAATGGCGTCATGCCACCATTGCTCCGTCTTCCATCAACTGATCCCATAACCCTGACACTCTGCGCGCCAATCCAGCCACCCACATGGCCAGCTCGAGAAAGTCAACAGTACCAAGACCCACCAAACCCTGCACAGGCGCTCATCAACAAGAATCCAACTAGTGTTAAATGCGCACAAAGAAGTCGATCGATTTGACTATTCAACCAAATGACTTACTCGCTGATGCCTAAGCGGATCGTGCCGATGAGCCGCGCACTAACGTAGCTCCTGTGTGCACGAATCAAATTATGCATCGTATTCAAGTGGTCCACCGACTCTACTCGCCGTCCTTCCTGATTTCACACTCCAAGATGGATCTGTCAAGTTGCAACGCAATAACTCTGGTTTCCACGACACTCATCATGGCCGACACAAAGACACAACCGATCGAAACGACTTTTCCCCAGTTTACCAGGTTGCCGAACGAATTACGAGCACGCATCTGGCAGACGGCTCTCGAAGATGCCACGGTCGGTCGCCTTCTTCCCGTTACAGTTTACCATCAGCTATTCGTCACATTGCATATGTGCTGGACCACCGATGGCCGCTTCTGTGGCACTCATGGCACATATTTGAGACACCGGTCCGGAGCGTCAAGTCTGACTTCTCATTTCATAACGGATGGCTATTTTGCGGTCGCCGACAGATTTCTCAAAAAGCGAACAAAACAGTCTTTTTCTGTCATGCTGAACGTCAGCCTAGTCTGCCGCGAATCGCATTCAGTCCTCGTCAGACGCTACCCCAAGCTCATTCGCGTCTATCCAGCACGATGGAGCAAGGGCTCGCCGAGTCGGCTCGTGCGGTGCTGCCCCGTCACAGATGTGCTCCTCATCACGGCCGTGCCCGACATGAGCCTTGGCAATCCTGATGATAGCATTCCGAGCGCAGAAATGTTTTTCCAGCAGCGAAAAGAAGCATTTGATCGAATATTTCCGCGAGACCCCAGTCAATTCTCCAGCTTTCGCAACATCGTATCCTCTTTTCAGCGTGTTGCGGTTTACCATAGACCAGACGAGGAGCACAGGGAAACAGCAGACCCCCATGGGCTTGCGCCGGTGAAGAATCTCATGAATAGTACGGATCTACAGGCTCTGCTGGAATTTTTTGGGTCTATAAAACAGCTTCTCGTCTGGCCCGATCCAGATTATTTCTCTCAGCTTCGAAAGAACCCCATCATCATCGACGACGTTGAGGACATTGATTTGCCCTACGGCCCGGGACCGAGACTTGTCGAGTCCATGGTCGACGAGGCTGAATGGCTGATGTCTACATACAATGATGACGTCGTTGAAACTGCAAGAAATCACTGTGCACCTAGCGATGGAAACTGGGCTGTTTACCCAAATCCTCTTGAGCGCATTGGCTGTTACGGTTCGTCGACTTGGTCGTTGAAGGATAGAAATTCACTAACTGAGTTTGATGGAGACGCGTTGGCTTGAGGAACAAGCGCGCCGGAACAGGTCCCCACTCTTTTGTTCTCATTAGTCACTCTAGCACATATTTGCACTATTCTCTTTTTGGATGATTGCTAGCAAATGCACTGTAGGGTAGTTGCACTGGATGCCAATTAGCATACACACTGTGAAATTTTGCCAGATTTAAATGCAATTTTTTTTTAAATCTGTTGAAATTTCGGCCATCTCGAATTATCTATGGGGTTTGAATCATTTACGTCACAAACTCTTTGAAGATCATATCCGTCCAGTATTGACTATATGATCCTTATTCGACATGGCCATTTTAATGCGGTAGATGCGCCTCAAAGAATTACAAAGAAATATCTATCCATGGTGGCGATAAGGTATGTGAGTCATGAAAGAGAGAAAAAAAAGATGGCATGAATGTGTTTGAACAAGTGAATCTAATGGAAAATACCGGTTGGCTATGACGTGTTTTTGCAAAAAGATACCTGACCTAAAACTCGGGGTGATCAGTAGGTGGCATAGAGCCAACACGTCGAAAAAAAAAAAAAAAAAAAATTGCTCATTGCTGCTCATGGTGATTGCTACGAGCGCCAAGCGTCAAAAAGAGAGGTCCCGGGGGGAGTCGAACCCCCGCTGGTGGAATCAAAATCCACAGTCATAACCGTTAGACCACGGGACCATCTTGTACCCGAGTTGGTTGATCACGTGGACCATAACTGACATTAATTGGGACGTTGCGGCCCATTCGCGATCAAAAGTGGGGCGACAACAGCAAATGATTGCCATCCCTTCGTTTGTTGGCAAAACCAGGAGTGGCAACATAATTTGCTTCTTTGCGTGAAGAAAACATGGTAACAATCATGTTGTTTACTGACAAACCTTTGGATATTTTGACGGCGTCTCAATTTGCTATGATGTAGAAACAAAGGGCCCCGAACACGCCACACGTCTGGTTTTGGAACACACTTCGGCCCCCGCCAAGATCATATTCTCTTTGATCCATGGGTGTTTGAGGAAATATTTTTGGTAACACTCGTACGTGCCTTCGGCATGCTCGAAACTGTCCACGTTGAGGATGGAAGCCTCGCTGAATGGACACCCAGGGAGAACTTTACGAGTAACGAGTAAAAGACCAACATGAAATGCCAATTTATTGCTACCACAGTTCTATTGAGGAGCCCTGCGATGCAGAACATGCTTTCAACGCCCATATTGAGTCCACCCAATGATAAAAATACTATGAAAGGCACGCCGCGTCCTTGAACACTGAGAATAATGGAACGGGAAGGCCATGCTTTCCCTGGTTTGCCGCACCGGTTTCGACAGCCATGATTGGATCGTCCCACAGAATCGTCATTTCTAACTGCTTGGATCTGGAACTGGGCTGTTTAGAGTGTTGAACGTCTTCAAGAGTAAATCCGGGATCAATCCTGGCGACAGTAAAGTCCAAACCACTCTGAAACTCCCGCAATAATTTGCTGGCTTTTTCAGACATCGGAGTCAATGTGCTGTATACGTCTTCGAACTCGTCGTAATCATCGGGTTTGGAGGGGAAGATCAAGTGAAGACTTCCAACTTGACCTCTCTTGTGTCCTTCTGTCGATATTTCTGAAACCAGAACCAATCCGGTGTCAACATCCTCGTCAGAGGAGGCGATGAAGATTTTTCCTGGTCCAAGCATGTTAATCAAGATCAATTGGAGGTGACACGAATAATTATGATAACTTACCCAAGGGAAGAAACAACAACACATTTTTCAAGGCTTTCCCGTATTGTATAGCAACGCAAGAATCAGGGTTTGGGACCATTCCTAAACTCTCCCATTTTTCCTGATCGACTCGCGCTACCACAAGTGGTCGTCCATGCACTTGAAATAGCAGTTGGTTTTTATTATATATTCTATCCATGGCCATCGGATCATTTGATCGTACTCGCGCAGAGTAATATAGCCTCGAGTGGAGATCCAGAAGCGCATCGTTTTTGTCCAACCAGTTCGCTTTCTGCAGATCAATGGCCAGCTCCTTTGGTGAGAAACCAGGGCCCTCAAGCGTTTGCCCTTGATCAACGCTCCATTTTAAATATTTCAAAGTTTCTTGAAGGTCACCACCGAATCGCGCCGTTAGCTCATCGATAAAAATGGACCCTGCTTTCGAGCTTTCGATAGGACGATCCTTATATTCATCGCCGAGTCGTTCGTAATGAGCTTCGTACGGAGGCATCAGGCGTTCGACCGAGGTTGTCCCTGACGTAGGATGTGAGGTTCTGACCTCTTGAGATTCTTTGATACGCTTGTCCATTCTTAGAAATTTTGAACCGTATCCTGAGTCACTTGGAAATAAACGGAATAATACGTGGGGGTGTGTGAGGTTGAGTCGGCTAAATTTGCTCTTGTTGTTAGGAACCTGGTTTGACGGAAAGCGCAGGGGCTAATGGCGACACAAAGCCCGACCACGTGAATTAGGCAAGAATCGGGACATTGACTAGCTACAAATCTTCTATTTATAGATCCATAACAATGAAGCATCAACTTGGGGATTGTTGTAAAAAGGCCTTGCCGGGGTTCAGCCGGAGGTTTCGGTTTGTGCACTTGACGCGTAAACTCCAATGGCATCTTGACTTTTGCGAGCAGCGTAAGGACAATCTCAACATTGTCTCTGAACCGAATGAACTAAAAACTCGGAAATTAAGACATCTTATATATCTGCTGTGACATGGGCCAAATGGGCAATGTTCTGTTCTTCATCGAATGATGTACCATAAAAACAGGATTCATCTGTAATGTATTGGACTGAAACCGTTGCGGCTGCTCAAGTTTTTGCAATTAACAAGTAATGTTACTGGGGTTGAGGAGTGATTTTTGGTAGCCAACAAAAATTGCTGAGCAAGTTTGAAAGGTAGATGTACTGAAAGGTCATGTTACACGCATCCTTGGCTGCATCGGCTTGACAGCAATAAATATAGAAGAGTTGGCCACCAGCAAGCAACAAACTCCATGTTATCAAACGATACCTTAGAGTAATAAATTCAACCAAGGGTGCTTTACCAAGACCTGATTGATGAAAAAACACCACAGCTCGACTCGAGACGGTTTAGAGCCACCTACTTGCCATCCATCCAACAACATCCGATGTGGTGTAACGGTTATCATTCCGCGTTTTCATCTTGAAAGCGTACCGCGGCGACCGGGGTTCGACTCCCCGCATCGGAGAATAACAGTGACATTCAGCTTCATTTTTTGACGTTGTTGTCTTTTTTTGCCGTCTCAGTTTGATTTGATTATGTTGGTGACGGTTGTGGGGGTGGTTCCGTCTTTGAAGGAGCGGAGGTTGTCTTATGGCTCGCGAGATAGGGCCCTTTTCTGAGCCTCTTTTTGCAGTATATTTGCCTTTAACCTGGATTGAGTGCCCCATAAAAAGAGCCTGGACGCTTATGGTTCGATTTGTATGATCGATCCCAAATGATTTGACCATCCTGTCGCTGTGGGGCAAATATAGCGACGGCGTGTGAGCTTGCAAAATTGCCCAAAGTGACAAAAAAAAAACTCAAACTTTAGATAAGGAAGTCTTGGATGGGGTAAATGTAGGAGATTCTAGCCTCCCTTTCATGGTTAAGCGCGCCCCAGACTAAGCTGAAGTGTGATTGCGTTTACAAGCAGCGGTATCTAACTGGGGTTTTCGTCATCCAAGCCTACGTTACATGATCGCCGTGCAGCACTTGCAACACAGCTCAAGCGCTCTCAAGAGTGCATGAAATGAATTGTTTCCTTATAAAACCTACAAAATAAAAAAACAATTTAGCTTTCAAAATGTAGAAGATGTTCAGAATTACGCACTCCACAAGGCTGTTGAATCATGGCCAGATGAGTCATGAAAAAAAAAGAGATTAATTCTTACCAAAACATTTGATTAATATAAATTAGAACTCTATTAATAGACATGCGTGTTATCGTGATGGGTAAGGAACTTTTGACCGTTGTATGAAGCTCATTGATAGCCAAGCTCGGCATATTAGTAGTCCATTTCCCCCTTCGATTATATAAACATATTTTTACAACACGTTTCCTCTTTTTACCACAGTCTATGAATGTTCTTCACAATTACCTTCTTTTTGGGGGATTTGTTGGAGCCTACTTAAAATCCCTCCCATTTCACGGCTGCCGAATCCTTGATCTTGAAACCAGTCGATCGCAGATCTTGAAAAACTTCGTGAGGATCGTACTTCTGTGCTGTAGCTTTGAGGAACTCAACAGACTTGTACCCGTAGCTCTTGATTGGTGTCTGATCACCTAGAGCATAGTTTATATACTCCCAGTTTTTGTTCAAACCAGTATGCCTAGCATATTCGTTCATGGCATCTCTAAACTCGCTCAATAAGGGGCCGACTTTCTTGTGTGTCTCTGGCGTATCAGCATTTAGCGTCATCAGCACTAGATAAGCCGGCCCAGAAGATGTAATGTCATCTAGACCAAGAACATTGCCCCCAGAACTGTGCGAGTGGGCTACCATGGATGCAGTGATTGGGTTGAACTGCGAAAATAAGCTGAACTTAGCACCTGGAGCTGCCAACTTCATTTTGTCATAATACTCCGCATGTTTTTCCTTGGCAAATCGTAGAATTCGGATATCGCATGCGAACATTGAAGTTGTCCAGGTGGTACTAGATTTGATTTAGCATGAATCGGTACTGCGGCGTTGGAATATTTACTGTAAATACGTTTCCTTTTTAGGGCCAGTGATTTTATTAGCCAGCTTGGACATGGTGCCACTGACTATCTGATGAGTCTCAGTTTTTGACGCGAAGAAACTGGAAAAAGCCGGCGGAACTTTAGTACTGATGGAATTTAGGAGCTCTGCATGCACTCTATGTACTTCTTGATACGAGTATATTCCAATGCTGGCCTGCAATGCAGGATCTTCATCCATGTGGTTGATATAGTTTATGTGTGCTTTAAATATGGCGTCGTCCTTGGAGCTATCGTAGGTTAGATAATGGCTGTGCATCTTATTTGAGGGGATGATCTCTACAAACTGTCAGTATTAAGGCATTAAATCGGGGTTTTTTGATGCATAATCGGAATAGACCGCTATGTACTCACTCATGTCAATTCTGGTGACGAATCCAAAATTCCCAGAACCACCTTTGAGCGCCTTCCATAGGTCGGGATTACTATCCTTGTTGGCATTGACAGCATCACCATTCGCAAGGACAACTCGGAAATTAATGACAGAGTCACAGGCCAATCCATAGGCGTTGGCATAGAATGAATACTAAAAGATGGCCCAAAAATTAGCCTGCTTTTTGATGTGAACCTTTTCAAAATACAATAACTTACGCCCCCGCCAGTAACAAAGCCACCAAGAGCAACGACCGATGATCGTGGACCGGCAATGGTGGCATTAAATGGGTCCAGAAATTTGTAAACGTCTCCCGAAGCTGTACCCGGCTCTATGGATACGATCTCGTTGGCACGATCATAGCTCATCGCATTCATGCCCCCTGTCACTGTTAGCCTGAGCTTGCCTTCCATTAACATCTGAGATCAATCATACCAAAGTCTATAGTTACTCCATTTTTTACACCGTTTGAACCTTTCCAAGTGGCGTGTCCGCCGCTACGAATGCCAAATGGGCACTGTCGTTGAGAAATAACCCCAGCAATTTTGGACACGTCATCATCATTCTGGGGCATTACCATGCACCATGGCTCTTGTGCTGCATTTGCAGTGTGATAAGTTCGTAACCGTGCCACGTACTCCACATCTCCGGGAAGGTATACTCTCCCGTTTAGCTGAGGGATAGAAGCCAACGTATGACACTTTTCGTATTAGTCAAGAGCCAGACACAAGAGAGGATTGGCTTACGCATGAGTGAGCAGATGATGGAGCTTGAACACTGAAAAATAGCCCCATTTTGGTTATCAAGTAGACACTAGGACATGGATAGAGGAGTGCAATTTGCGATAAGAATGACTTTGTTGGAAGATAAAATAAAATCCTTGTGGCTAAACATGGACTGGGAACCCTAAAGCATGAGATGGGAATAGAGCAAGTATAGCAAGGAACCGAAAAGTCGCAATTCTTAAGTGTTCCAAAACACAATAAATATTGAGAATGGAATTAAGTCGAGTACTGCTACACAAATTCCAAAGGGCTGGAATGAAGTATGAGACATGCCAGGGAGTACCCTGATTTTAAAGATGTCGCGCTCCCTTTCAACGTGCTCAGTATGGGGCTTCAAAATCACAGCAGGATGAGGTAAGACATACTCACTTAAAATCAGAAACTTGTTTAAAAGTGTGTATTTTGATATGACTAATCCAAGAGACTCATATTGATTTGGAATGAAGTGGAAATGGACAATTCCACCCATTCCCTTGGGCTCAAAATTCCACATGTCATTGAGATCATTGTGTGAGAGCCCCCCATGCGCACTCATATATGACATGGGGGTGCATGGATTTCAGAAACTCCCCAGATACATCCCCTGATTCCCACTCACCAATTCACTTTCCCAAACTTTTCATCAACCAAGATGATGCTACACACGGTGATGACTGCGATTCTACTTATGAAGCCCCATCGCGTGAAAGCGCTTAATGCTGGCGATCTCATCTGTTATACCACCTATCCTGATACGACTCCGATCTGCTCCGGGCCCTCAAATAGTGCACCAATTGGCTTAGTATGTGGGGAGAATCTGGTGCAGAATCCGGATTTCGATAAAACCGTTAGTAGCAACAAACAATTTTCGACTGATGGTTGGGTGCTCTGCTCCAGTTCACCTTATTCGTCCATCGAATCCGCAGCTGGTCCAACTTCAAATGACCTCGGTGGCTTTTCTATTCAGCTCGCCACCAATCGACAGCTGAATACTCGCGTAATGATTTCTCAAACAATAAACACCGATACGAACGTCGAGCATGATTTTACGATATCGTACAAGGTTTCTCAAACATCAGGGACCACGGTAGCTTGCGGTTTCGACGATGTTGCAGGGACGACCTTCTCATACTCTGGAGGCCAGCTAAGCCTAGATTGGGATTATATATCGGGGCACGTAACGCCCAGCTCGTCTCAAACGAAGTTAACTTGCTGGCTACAGGCATCTACTACAACTCAAGTTGATTTTGATCAGGTGCAGTTCTGGTACCCATGTCAAACCACTTCTTATTGATGGCGAGGATACAATTGGCGAACTTGGTTGGCCGGAATCTCCATGTATATAAATGTTTAGAGAAATGTCACACCCACCCCGGTACTTCATTGGATAATTGCATAGTGCGCCACTTGGGAGATTGCCCTTCAGCGACTTGTTCATCATGAACACCACAGAATTCAATGGCTCTAGATAGTAGTGTGCCGGTAAGAATATAAATGAACAAATAAATAATTTTCAAAGAATAAGCATGACTTATTTTACTTGTTTAATTGGGTTATACAAGGGTTATTCATTTGTTCGGTAGCTATAAAATGGGGAAAAAAGTTGAGGGGGTACAGCCTTTCAAATATTGCATTACATGTACACGCTCATTCGTACAAATTGTCCCCTTCATTTTATGCATCCATCTCCTTGAGTGAATAAGTGAACAAAAGTTGAGTCACAAGAAAAAGAGTCTTGAGCGGAGCCAGCTTAGTCAACCTAGCGAGCTCTACATCAACCAGTGAATAAGCGCCAATTTGTGCAATGCACAATTGTACGTAGGTTAGAACAGAAGTGGGTTCGGTCAATCTTTAGCGTCCACAACCAACAGATTAAAGCCCATTTACCCCTCCCAGCCGTGAAATCTGTCTCTCATCAATGTTATATTCTTTCACTCCGGTGTCTAATCGGTACTTGGGATCATCATGAACGACTCTTTGAACTCACATTCCGTTGATCATCTGTCAGCCTTTGACGAGGATGAAATTGCGTCACTCATCAACCAGATCTATGCCTTTTTCAAACTAATGTCCTACTTTAATGAGGGCGATGTCACTTACCCACCAGAAGGTACTGGCCGTCACATCTTCTGTAGCCATTTGATACAGGAGCTTAACCTTTCCCCCAAGGTTGTATCCTTGCTTGAACGAATTCCACATCATACGGGGGGAGATTTCGTCTATTTGTTTCCCGATTCCTACGCCATTAACTATCTGGGCGATTTTTATTTTCGGGCATCAAGAGACCCTCACGCACCATCGAGGTCAGATCAACAACAGCGAGATCTTCATAGCCTCCGGCCTAGCGATGTAGCTCTGTCTGTATCAAACAATCGCAACGACATTACCTTGATTTTGGACACGGAAGCGAGTGCGTTCTTAAAAATCAGGTCTCTTAAGCTTATATTAACATATGTTAGATACCATCCGAACCCTGTCAGGTTTAAGTACAATGGAAGAGAGCATCCGTTGGCGATATGGGTGTTTACAGGATACTATCGAGTACCCGGATGATATTTACCACCACCGGAACTATCCTGGACACCACGCGCCTACTGTTATACGGGATTATCTGCACAGACTTCAGGCACTTGTTGTTATCCCAAATTGTATTGAAATGAGGATTGACGGTGGCGATGTGGTAAGTTAAGGCCTCAGAAGAGTTAAAGCCACTACAGGGTACCAAAAACGGGTAATCTTGTAGCTTTTGTTTGGAGGAACGGAAGTACGTGCTATTCTGCAGACTAAATATGAATGGCCACAGAACTTCCGTGCTAGTGATTGGGCCCAGGAGTGTAAGCTAGTCTGGCGGGACGCAATACGGCGTGCTGGCGATTATATAGATCCAATGTCGACGGATGAGATTGGTCTCTTCGGAGAGGAGCTCATGATTGAAGTTTTCGATCCACTGCTGTATCCTTCACTTTTTAATATTGAGCTTCGAGGGCAGCTGTAATCAATAAATGGTTATATCTTGGCGAGAGAAGCGAGTTTAACAAGTACCCATATTGATCGAGCTTTCTACCCAAGTTTTTGACGCCATCTCAGATGACGAGATATTTAATGCTCGTGGATATTTGTCCGGTCATCTACAATTTACCCCCACTTGCTTCTCTCACAACACCCGCCCACTCAAGATCGTCTAGGTCATCAGCGTGAATAGAAGCGCCAAGATTTAGTGCTTTGTTAAGCTGTTCCCTTGTGCTCGCGTATATCATCCGGGACTACAGTATTGTTTAGACCACAACCATATCTTGTATTAATCAAGGGGTTTTTGAAGAACATACCTTGATGGGTGTATTGTCAGGAACCCAAGAGATGAAGATACTTTTGATCCTATTTGAGATTTGGTTAGATCGCGTCGTTTACGTTTTTGAATGACAGCCTCGTGCCTCTTTCCTTCTTCGCCTAGATTATATTCGACATCGTATACAGCGTAACGAGGTGCTGGGTGGCCATTTTGATCGACTGAAGAGGAAATCCTTTCAAGAAATAATTCATAGTCTCTTTCTGACGATACCTCCTCTACCACTACTGTCTTCTGATCGTCTGAGATCTTGAAAATGACAAACTGAGGCTTGCTTGGTCCTCGATTTGTGCGGAGCTTGTTAACGGCAGAGATGCAGTCGTCTGCAATGCGAACACTAGTGAGAGCAATCAGTACCGATGCAGCAGGAGGCGTGCTTTTTTCTCATGGAAGTGGCGGCGAGGTCCGACCTACCCTGATGGAAGCTATAAACAGATTAGCAGGAATAAATGGAAAACACTACCTTGAGCGAGCCCTTACCGACATATTTGTATATCGGAATTGATGCGGACCCCTCGCGGGGTCGCGGGACCGCGGGCCCGATAGCCCGAAGCTCCGCGAATACGCCAGTGAGCACGTCCCCCAACCTCTTAGGCAACTAGATTGATTCAATCTTCGTATCCTCCTTGCTAGGATAGAGTTGATAAATTACCTGCCAAGAAATCATGTGGGGCTAATGCGAAAATTGTAGTCAGCACCGGCTCAGTGAATGTTACCGAGGTCGAGTATGCTGACCTCTGAGTTACGAATTCATGATTTCATCCATATATGGATCGCTCCGCCGTCCTAGGGAATAAAAAGAAAAGCTCTTAGGTTCCCTTCTTTTTATCTGAAGTCGTCGTTTATCCAACCTCCTCGCTTACAATTTAACTGGGCTCAGTACACGACCACAACATCGAATTCCTCAGCCATCATGGAAGGTAAGTGGCATATCCATCACCAAGTTATTTTGTGCTTGGAATCCATAGCTTATTCTCTAGCATGAGCGATGTTAATATCTTCATTACATAGATTCTACTGCGTTGGTCATTGACAATGGGTACGCTATTTTAAATGGAATTCTATCAGCAACGTAGATTATAATCTAACTCGCCCCTATAGCTCGGGCATGTGTAAAGCCGGCTTTGCTGGTGACGATGCTCCCCGCGCTGTTTTTCGTAAGTTATGCTCAATCTATCTTTAGGAACATGGAAGTCGGTGCATCTCTGTCCCCGCTACGAGCATCAACTTCCACACCTGAAAACAAAATTACTTACTATCTGTCCTAGCTTCTATTATTGGCCGACCACGCCATCAGGGGTAAGCACTTTCTGACTTTTTCCAACCGCATGATATGTCGATATGGTATTAAGCCGGTGGAAGATGCCGACATTTTATATTTCCAAGCTGTCCTCTTTATAAGAATTCTGTGCACAACTGATCATCTTAGTATCATGATTGGGATGGGTCAAAAAGACTCATATGTTGGCGATGAGGCTGAATCTAAACGAGGTGTTCTCACATTGAGGTATCCTATCGAACATGGTGTCGTCACAAATTGGGACGACATGGAAAAGATCTGGCACCATACCTTCTACAACGAACTTCGCGTGGCACCCGAGGAACATCCTGTCCTTCTGACAGAGGCTCCTATCAACCCGAAATCCAACAGAGAGAAGATGACTCAAATCATGTTTGAAACATTTAACACGCCAGCATTTTACGTCTCCATCCAAGCTGTGCTATCTCTCTACGCTTCAGGCCGAACTACTGGCATTGTACTAGACTCTGGAGACGGCGTTACTCATGTTGTTCCCATCTATGAAGGTTTTGCCATCCCACATGCCATCTCTAGGATAGACATGGCAGGCAGAGATTTGACAGACCACATGATGAAGCTATTAACCGAACGTGGGTATACGTTTTCTACCTCCGCTGAGCGAGAGATTGTCCGTGATATAAAGGAAAAGCTTGCCTATGTTGCTATTGACTTTGAGCAAGAGATGCAAACGGCAGCACAAAGCTCATCGTTGGAAAAAACATATGAGCTTCCGGACGGTCAGGTTCTCACCATTGGCAATGAGCGATTCCGCACTCCAGAAGCTCTGTTTAAACCTGCAGTTCTTGGGTTGGAATCGGGTGGTATTCATGAAACAACCTTCAATTCCATCATGAAATGCGATTTCGACATTCGGAAAGATCTTTATGGAAATATTATAATGGTAAGCTTGGTCTTTTATTTAATTGTGAACATCATGTCGTGCTAACACATGTATTTAGTCTGGAGGTACCACCATGTACCCTGGAATCTCTGATCGAATGCAGAAAGAGATCACCACTTTTGCTCCTTCGTCTATGAAAGTCAAGGTTATTGCGCCGCCAGAGCGAAAATACTCGGTGTGGATCGGGGGTTCAATTCTTGCATCTCTCTCTACATTCCAACAGATGTGGATTACAAAGCAAGAGTATGATGAAGGCGGACCATCAATCGTGCACCGGAAGTGTTTTTAGTGTCAGACTTTTCTCATTAGAATGGCTTAAATACAGGAGTATGAAGAGTCTTTTTTTTTTTGCTAGGTTTAAATATACATTTCCCATGTCCTGCTTTCCTTTGACTGGCCAAAGAGGCCGCAAGGGTGGCGAACGATGCTTAGTCCTATAATACCGAAGAAACCGAGCCAAATTCATGTCGTGTTGTAGAGATCCCGATTTGAGGTCCAGTAATTGTACGTTTCGGATGTTGGCACAATCAGTGACAAAAGAAGTGACGGCATCAGCAGCAGAACGCTGCTTGATTATTTGTGCAGTATTGCAATTGCCATCTTCGGTAAGATATTTAACCGGAAGCAGCAGAATTTCATGGACACTGTCTATGAATGGTACTGTCGTGGCCGATGCTATGATAGATCGCGATTTTCGTATTGTTCATGTGATTGTTGGTGGTGGTATTGTTGGTGTTGTTGAGCTTGCAACACATAAGCCAAACTGACAGTATTCGCCTGGGGCACAGTAGGCGTTGTCCCGACAATCTGTGCCCTCAATACAATAAGATCCATCACAAACACCTTCATTGCAATCAAGTGAGGCTTGGCATGTGCATTTCCCGTTGTCGCAAGTTTGTCCAGTCTGGCAATCGTTGTTGGTATTACATGATGGTGTAGGTGCCACAGTTGGAGAGGCGGTAGCTGAAAGGCTTGTCGATGTGATGGTGATAGAAGGAGTTACCAACAGGCAGTCACGGCCGGAGACTGGTAGAATTAAAATAGAGAATGCGAGAGGCCTAAGAAATCGCATGATGATACGATTTTGGAGGAGAAATTCTTGACTGTATAAGTTTCTCCCAGTGGCCATACCCTCGCCTTTATGACGATTTGTCGGTAAATTAGGTTGCCTGCATTCCTTAGTAGATAGGCGAGGCGAGATGTAATTGGAATGTGGAATGTGACGTGATCAATTTGACTAACTTCTAGTAACCAACCAATGGAAAAGCATTCCTTAATGACTGAGACAAGGTTGCAAGCCCCTGAATTAAGAAGTGGGTTACAAAAAGGTGGATGGTGGAAGTGAAATATGCGATTTGACCGGTAGATTGATTTGTTATGATTTGCCTTCCATACTGGGTTAGAGATGTGACAGACATCTGCAAATTCTAATCGGTTTAAAAGAAAAAATAAGAAAATATAATACGTATTGTAAAAAGACGAGTCTGCGAAAACCTGAAACCCATGAATAAAAGCAGTCAAACTGCTTTTAACTCTGGTATGGCTATTTGCTCGTATTTCTTTAGCGCTCTGTACGACACAAAAGCCCGATACACAAGCACCTTCATCGTATTCGGATGAAACTGCACATGTACATTGTTAATTAACGCAATTGTCCACTTTGACAGTTGTGGCTGTTTCCGCATTCTAGCATAATTGTTGCTGTTTGAGGGGCTGTGGTTGAGGAGGTCATTGGAGTGGAGACGGTCTCAGAATTCGTTTGAGGAAGAGTCGGGGTAGAACTGGGGTGGTCACCACCAAGCATTGGCAACCAAACGCTGGCGCATTTGAGATAGTAAAGATAAAAGCCCTAAACTAAACCATGTCGATTTTCTTTGGAGGTAAAATAGCCCAAGGTATTGTTCTCCTTTGACACACAGTATTAACGCTCGTATGGCGGTAATTAGAAGATAAATTTATTTTTATTCCTAAGGTGGTAGAGGAGGCATCCTTTGGAATGTGGAAATCGACTGTTTTGGCTTGCATATTATAAATACCATGCCTCAAAAACCCCTGCACCTGAGGCAAAGGGAATGCCTGTGTGTATAGGGTAGGTTCTAAAATAAAGAAAACCATGCCCAATCGACATGCTTAGCTCATTTTCGGTCAATTAATTAACAGAAGATGGCTGGAATAATAATACTAGACTGAAGTTCTTCCTGCGGACATAATGTTTCTGCTACTTGTGGTCGGCTAAGCATCTCCATTGAGAATGGCGCTTTGGTGGCACGCCCCTGAAAATCCTGGCAAATCAACATTAACCGATGCTGTCACCACTCATGTACTTGTGTAGACTCAGCAAAGGGTTTAATCACCGGCAAGTACCGCTCGATTTGTGATGCGTGTATGGTGCGGCAGCCCAGGTGCCGAAATCGTCCTAGAGTAGCGCCGAAGGCTCAGGGGAATTTTTACCTAGGGGTTTAGCCGGTTATTGAAGCGTCCGTTGCTGCCGGCTTTAGCGCCTAAAAATTTCCTTCCCTTCCACCAGCTGTAGATCTTCAACGTGGTCTAAAATGCCCGGTTTATTACCAGGGGACCACTAAGATCCGCTCGCCCGAGCCGCTCGACGTTCGCTAGTCTTACTGCTGGTGATCGACACTCATGCTTGTTCATCACCCATACATAGAAGGCTTCTTTATTCCTGCAGGAGGCTGTGGAAGTGATTGATACTAGATTATGGCGACCCTCAGGGGAGTGTGGCTTCAAATCAGTCAATACCGGTGGCTTCAGTGAACCGCATCGGCCAGAGGAAAAAGCAAATACAAATCGCCCTGATGGCAATTCTTATCTACTGGGCGAAACCCATTCTCTAGCGGCAATGGCATACCCGAATTGACTTTTCAGTTCTATCAGGGTCGGCGAATCGTGTCACCTAATCTTACGCCAACGGCCCGAGCACCTACTTGATGTTCCGCAGGCTTCCCATTCGAAGCCACGACACCACTAGAGATGCAATCATGGTCCACATCATATCGGAAAGGCTTGCTCGAAACAAGCCCAGCACGCTCAGATCGCTTGCAGTGGATTGGTGGAGCCCCCAAGCCTGGCCAATATTCTAGTGCCCGGCCTCTGCCGCAGACTGATCTACAACCCTTTTCGGTACCGTTTACGTACGCAAGCACTTGTTGATGGTAGATGTACTAAATAAGTCTTGTTTAGTTCATGCCGGGGAGTTGAGGCAAACCGGCTCCATCCAAAGCGGATCCGCCCCTGCATCAACGTAACATGCGTGGGCTTTAACAGATGGAGCTTCCCCAGGGAATCGAAATAGACCGTGTGCAGTGTTTCTACCGATTAATGAATTGTTTGGATTACAATAGTGGATTTTATATCTACATGAGAAGCAACCATGAGTGCGGTCGAATCCTTCAATATCGAGGCGTTCACGTATCTCGCCATTAGCGTGCTCGTCATTGGCTTCCGCGCATTTTGTCGTCTAAAGCAAGGTGGTCTGCATAATCTCCAATGGGACGACTACTTCATGATTGCAGTATGCTTCCCCCTTACGACAGAGACAGTCCTGGCCTACATGGTCGGGAAACTGTACTTAGGACTTACCAATAGCGGCATGACGGATGAGCAGCGCGAGAAGCTCATTCCAGGCAGCGAAGAATGGAACATGAGGTATGATGAAAGCGCATATGTGGCTAATAGGGTGCCGTTGCTGACATTGCGAGATGACAGGGTTGGAGGTTCCAAGACTCAAGTTGTTGGGTGGACAATTTACACGACTGTCATGTGGCTGATCAAGGCATCTATGTGTGCTTTTTATGCCCGTCTAACGGTAAGGACCTCGCATTTGCGTTGGCAATGGTGTAATTTAACAATATTCTTAGACCGGTCTTACCAACTACAAAGTTCGAATCAACATCGGATATATATTCATTGCCACGACGTACATTGCTACTGTAGCTTGTATTCTTTTTAGCTGCCGTCCGATGAAAAAGCATTGGCAAATCTACCCAGACCCCGGAAGTATGCGACTCCCTTTACAACCCACTTCGAACCCCACATACCAATGCTCAATCTGCGACCAGATATTTGCCAACCGGCCATCAGTAAACCAAACGTCTACTGCACTTTATTCCTGAACTTATTTACCGATCTTTATCTGCTTTTTATCCCGCTTCCTATGCTGTGGGGCACTCAGCTGGCCCCGGTGAAAAAGTTTGGTCTACTAGTGCTTTTCTCAGGAGGAATATTCATCATCATTGCCGGAATTATTCGCTGCACAATGATTCTTAACGTAAGCCACTGTGTTCTGATAATTCTTTCCACTAAAAACTAACGATGCTGCAGAACCCAATCACCGGACCTCTTGAAGCGGCGACCTGGGCAATTCGGGAATCCTTCATTGCCGTCATCACGTCCAACCTACCCATAACCTGGGGTTTGATCCGACAGAAGTTGAAGCCGATTCTTGGATCCCTCATTTCTTCCAACAAAGCATCCTACAAATCCGGCCCAGATCCTGGCAGTTATCGATTAGGCGACCGAAGCGGCCCGCGAACCTGGGGAAGCAACCAAACCAAGAATGTGGTTGAGACGGAAACGAGGGTAGACAACGAAATCTTCATTCATACATCGGAGGAAAGCTCTGAGCATATTATCCCTGGCAATAAGCGCAGCAATAGCAAGATTGTGAGGGAGCTCAAAGTGGTGGTCACGTCTGCAGACGCCAGTCATTCTGATGGGGAGTTGTCAGCACATAGGCATGTTGACCAGTTTTGAACGACTAGTTATTAGGCGGCATGTTTCACATTTTTTGTGGATAAGACGGCAGTGGATGGGATGGGAGAGGGAAAGTGGAAAGATGACGCATAAAAGAGGCAACGATTCATGACGTGGTTAATAACTGATACCCAACCGCTTTAGCTAGATTTAAAAATATCTGACTGCTAAACCTTTTTTTTCTTGGCCTCATGAACGCACACGTTTCACATCCGCACAAAAGCATCAAGCGCATCAAATGAGGGGGCTGGGATTTTGAGAGGGTTTTCGGATGGTTTGCAATCCGAGACGCTAACCTAAACCATCGCGTCGCGACACGACAGGGCTGGTCACGACCCCTGCTCAAACTGTCAAAAGCCAAGACCTGCTGCTCAAACTGTGTGATTGTCCGCCTCAGATTCGTGAGCTCGGCTTCGAATGCGCTTCAACAATTTTCGCTTACTCGGCAGCAGCCGCCATCGCATGTTCATCTCGCCCAATCAACGCTGCATCTCGGAGCAGCGAGCCGCTTTCAACCGTTCGGCCGGGATACTGGGTAGCATTGGGGCCTTTCTTGGGAATGTCCTCAATGGCATAGGCTGAACTTGCGACTTGCGGCCTTGTCTCACGCTGCCTCAAAGGTCAACATGTCTCGTAGTGCAGAAACTCCTGGAAGGAGTAGAGATATATAATGTACTCGTGCAGGCTTCATCCTGATCGCTCAAATATTACTGCCAGTTTCTTATTGCTTTCCTTTCCTCCAATCGAGCCTTTCGTTTCTGTTTACGAATAACTTTACTAATCTTCGTGCTGCTTGGTCGGCCATATTCAATTCTTCAAAAACGACATTGACCTGGAGTCACTTTCATTCTTATTTTTTCGCCCATCATGATTTTCTCTTCGGTACTGGTACTTAACGCTCTTTTGGGATTGGCCGTTGCGTCACCTGTCCGACACTATCGGTATAATCATTTTCTGCAAAAGAAGCACATTGCTCATATTCACAAGCGAGAAGTGCCGCAGGAGCATTCTCATGACTTTGTTCTTACAATTACTCGCGAGTTTCTCAACCTTGACAATCCCAAAAGCATTCAAGACCCTGTCTTTGGTCTTTTGGGCAATGCTGCGGCAGCTGCTGGGGCGGGAGATGTCACGGATCTTGACTGCTTGAAGCAGGAAACTGCTGACCAAGCTTTTACCAATGCCAAGAGCGCTGGCGACCTTCGCGGTATGGCGGGAGCTCTGATTTTCCAGGCCATTGAGAGGAATACGGGAGGTGTTGGCGTTGCCAGCGCTCTTTGTAGTGCTACGGCCGTCAACGCCGAGATTGGTGCCTTGACACAGCATCAAGATCCTGCGTCAGACAATGCTGGCGCTTTGAATAAAGCAATTACACTTGAGTTGGCCAAGCAGCTTGCTGGAATTGGGGCTGACCCTAACCTGGCTCTTCTGAGTGGCACATTTGCTGCTGGCGATGTATGTTTCCACGCTCTTTGTATATTTTGCCGAAACTGACAAACAAACTTTTAGACCGCTGACACTACTGGCGCTGGAAACTCTTGTGATGACGAAGAGCCAGATCTTGGTTGCATATTTTCGCAAAAGCTGCTTGTGCTCGACGCTTCACAGGATGAAATCTCCTCTGCTGTTGCCGATGTAGCCCAAACCTTCACAGGCACAGGCGGAATTTTCGCGACGGATCTTGTCGATCTAGCTTCATTCAATGTTGCGTCCGTGACGGGCACTGTCGACCTTTTAACCATTGTCAATGGTGGCGGTGCTGGTGGTGGTGCCGCGACTGGAGTTGCAGGCAATGGCACCAATGCTATTGCGACACCCGTTGCTGGTGATGCGGCTTCTTCTGCAGATGGCTGCCTCGTTACACCCAACCCAGTGGCTTCTGCAGTGGATTCAGCTACAGCAACGGTGGGAACTGGTGTCGCGGGATCGACACCTGCAGCCTCTGCAACACTAGCAACTGCAATTAGCCAACAGACTGATTCAGCTGCAAGTGGCCAGAACATTCAAGCCTTCACTGGAGACCTGGGTGGTACACCGCCCCCTGTCATTTCATCCACTGGCACTCGACCCTTCTCCGTTAATGGTAACACTTTTACCGGCTCAGGCGCTGCCCTGTCAAGATCTTGCGATATTCAACACAACGCGTGCGCAAACGCCGCGAACTCTGGTCAGTTGTCTGGCGGGGTAGCTCAATGCGAGCAGCAGAATTCTGAATGCAAGGCTGCAAACGGTGTCTAGTAATGTTCAGGCAGAAAAGCAGCAAGGCAAGAAAGCATATATATTTTTATTAGATTATTTGATGTATAATCTGTTCATTGTACTTTCTAAGATGTAATCTTTCTCTCAATACGCGTGAATGATGATGCATCAACTTTTGCCCAAGTTCTTTCATATGTGCACCATGATTCGTACTACATCATCCCTAAGTCACAGCTCTTCTAAAGGCTGCGTTCCACGGCACCAATCCGAATCAATTTCCTATTTGGCACTTGACCCACTACCAACCAACAGGTGTGAGATGGAGGTCATGTGCACCTAGTTCGTCTCCGCCAACGTGGTTTGTTGGTCATTTTTATTTCATGATTAAAATCTGGCACCCCAATGAATGAATGTAGTCTACATACAGACCTTAATTCCCACCAAAAGCTCGACTATGGAACCAGAAGTACATGAGGCTCACTGTAGGAGGTTGCGATGTGTCGCCCTCGCGGACTTTGATCATCGCGTGCCATTGGGAACGATCTCCCCACAGACACATCGCACACTTCTTGAACGCGCGATCCGGAATGTGCTTTCAACCGAACTTTCTGTTTTCACTTTTGCTCAAATAATTGATGGATTGCCCATCGCCGATGTGGCTTATGACCGACGGTTCGACATGATGGATGGCGACCATATTATCGATGAGATTCATGAAAACCTCTGTGATGGTGCTATGGAAAAGGCCCAGGAATTTTACTCTGAATGGGACCCATCGATTCTAAAGCTTCAACCAAAGGTCAGCCCACCAAAGCCCTCACATATGCCTGTTGCCAAAGGATTGACGAGATTTTCTAGGTCATTCAGAAGTACCAAGAGTCCAAGCCTGGTTCACAGGCATTCAACCTGCGACTCATAGAGCTTGTTTCGGACTCTATTCACCAGATCGGCGCTATTCTACACAATATGAACATTCGACTTCACAAAGGCGATATTGATTATGTCCTTCGATGGATCAGGCCATCTGAACATCGCGAACATTGGGTTGATGTGCCCCCACGCCCAACCTTTTTCGTGCATCCTTCTTATCAAGATCATGATATCTACCCTAATGGTGTTGCTGATGTGGTGGGATATTGGGTTGAAGACCGAATACTCGGTGGAGTTGCTGTGTTTGACCGCCGAGACCAGACTGATCCTATCAGCTTACCAAATGTCTACTGGCACTCCAGTCGGCCCAAAATAACGTATCGTGTCTACCAGCTCCTTGACGAGCAACAGAAAGCTATGGTGGACTTCTTTCTTACCAAGTCGTCTCCTCCACCGCCATGGCCTTGTCCACTGCCAATCTTAGGGAGTGACAGGAACACTGTCCGGTTTGATCAGGAGACTTCAATCATCAATCACCAAATATTTAGGGATATTTGGGAACGCAAGCCCTTGACTAGACAGGAGATGGCCGAATGGGGGAGGAGGCCCCAATCTCAGACAGACTACCCCGAAACACTTTCGCTTATCCAGAAGATTAACGCGATGCCTCTAAGTGCGGAAGTTGTGTATGTGCCTCCATACCGCCCACCATCGCCAACAGACCACCTCAGTGAGCAAGAGGAACAGGACTCGCGTTAAATGATCTAATCATAAAGGGCTTGGTAACAACTAACGAAATGAATCAAGAGTATCTTACGTCCATCGTATGGCGAATGAAACCAATACACAGAGAAAGAAAATTGGATCCCGTGCCGAATTTCCGAGCCTGTAAGACTGACCCTTGTAATCACTGAGAAATGACGGGGTGCTGTTAAAATTCGCTCTCATGCCTGTTTACAAGTCTTGCGATTTTGTGAGCTCGCCCATTTTTTTCTTCGAGCGAATAAAAGGATTTATGTACCTCTCAATATTTTTCTGAAGTATTTTCGTTCAAGTTCCCTGGTGCCGTATGTACTATCGTGGCGCCCGCACTGAATGGAAGAGATTCGTCATTTACAAGGGCGGTGATGAATTTGGCGACGCCCTTAAGCGGGACTTACTATCTGATAAGGCGCCTGATAACTGCTTATGGATAAGACATGCGCTCGCGGAGCTTGCCACAATTGGGACCGATTTTCGTTTAACAGTCATTTCATAAGACGCGTATCGATATTGAAACCTTTCCCAGTGTAGTTGAACGAAGAATGGATCGCTCTTCTACACGGGAAAAATTGCCGCGTTGAAATTACGGCTTTTCCATAGAAGGATTGATGATGGGATATTTAATGTCACTACTAATGAGTTCCAAATTTACAGGCGATGCTGATCTCACTGATACAACATGGGCACGCATTAATGTACCGTGGAAAAAAAATAAGCCGAAGATTCGGTGCTGACATGGCGTGCGCCACCAGTAGCCTAGTGCTGTAAGACGGCAGTAGAGAATACAAACATCAAGATGGCCCGCCACGTTGGGTAAAAAATCAGAGTAGGTGGTCTCAGTCCACTATGACCATGATATTTATTGCCAGTCGTAGTTTAGTCGCGACTAGAAGTGACCAAGAAATTTAGGAAATCGGGGAAATAAATAAAAAAAATGAATTTCGGTCCGCTTCACTCTTGTGAAGACCTTATCGTCCAGTAGCCACAGTCCCTAGATCGGCCTCAGCCACATGAGTCACGCGTCGCATCACATTAGTGGCTGTAGCGCTTGCACCTCGCCTCTCTTATACATTTGATGCTCGCTTGACTCACTCGGCTTTCATTTTTAATCCTCCCTTTCCCTGCTTTTTCGGCGTCTCTGTACTCTCCGTTTCCATCGCCGCATCATGGATTCTAACAAGAGTGCGCCGCCGCACGCCGGCACCAGCCTGGCCAAGCCCAAGGACCTGGAAAAAGAACGAAAGAGGGCCGAAAAACAAGCCAAATACGACCAAAAGAAAGCCGCGCAGGCTCAAGCAGCATCAAGTAAAGCTGTCCAAAAGAAGGATAAGCCCAAAAAGATTGAAGTAGCGCTGCCCCCGTTTGTTGAAGAGACTCCAGCAGGAGAGAAAAAGCGCCTCAGATCTTTCGATGACCCTTACTATTCCTCTTACCATCCCATCGCTGTTGAGTCAGCATGGTATGCCTGGTGGGAGAAGGAAGGACTTTTTGAGCCGCAATTTACGCCTGAAGGCGAGGTCAAGCCCGAGGGCTCCTTTGTCATCGTTGTCCCTCCTCCAAACGTGACCGGAGCGCTACAGTAAGTCCCCCTTCTCACACCTCTAAAGCCAGTCACAAGAAACGCTAACGGTCCAAACAGCATGGGCCACGCCTTGGGAAATTCGCTACAAGACTTGTTGATTCGTTACTACCGTCAAAAAGGAAAAACCACCTTGTGGCTCCCCGGCTGTGATCATGCGGGTAAACCAATTTCCCAAATATCCTTTCTAAATGATGTAATCTAATTCTTCTTCAGGTATCGCTACCCAGAGTGTTGTCGAGAAGATGCTTTGGAAAGTCAATAAACAGACCAGGCATGATCTTGGCAGGCCAAAGTTTGTCGAGCTTGTCCAGGACTGGAAGGAGGAGTACCACCAGAAGATCAACAATGCCTTCAGAAAAATGGGATGCAGTCTTGATTGGAGCCGAGAGGCGTTCACAATGGTGCGTGTTCTAACCTTTTGTCATTTTCATGGCATTGATACTGACCTGACAACAGGACGAGCACTTTTCGGCAGCCGTCACCGATGTCTTTGTTCGATTCTACGAAGAAGGCATCATCTATCGAGCTAACCGTCTGGTCAACTGGGATTCTACCTTGATGACAGCCCTCAGCAATCTGGAGGTCAACAATGAAGAATTAACAGGGCGAACCCTTCTCAGCGTTCCAGGTTATGAAAGGAAGGTCGAGTTTGGAATCATCGTTCATTTTAAATATCCAATCGAAAACTCTGACGAGACGATTGAAGTTGCGACAACGCGTCCCGAGACTATGCTCGGCGATAGCGGTATCGCGGTTCACCCTGACGACCCTAGATACACCCATCTTGTTGGCAAGCTTGCTGTTCACCCATTTATCACGGGCCGAAGGCTTCCAATCGTCGCCGACAAATATGTCGATCGCGAGTTTGGTACAGGCGCCGTCAAACTGACCCCAGCGCACGACCCCAACGATTTCGATCTAGGCACGACACACAACCTTGAGTTCATCAACATCTTGACCGATGATGGATTGATCAACGAGAATGGTGGCCCTTACCAAGGCCAGAAACGATTTGATGTCCGACATTCCATCCAGGAAGATCTCAAGAAACTCGGTCTCTACGTCGACAAGAAGGACAACCCTATGACTGTCCCGCTGTCGGAGAGAACCAAGGATGTTGTCGAGCCCATCATGAAGCCCCAGTGGTGGGTCAAGATGTCTTGTCTTGCAGAGGATGCAGTAAGTCTAAAAAGCCCCCCTTCGTTCACCTTTTACCTTGCTTGCTAACACTCGCTTCTAGATCAAAGCAGTTCATGATGGACACATTAAGATTAAACCTGAGTCAGCTGAGAAGAACTACCTGAACTGGATGTCAAACATAAACGACTGGTGCATCTCAAGACAACTGTGGTGGGGACACCAGTGTCCCGTCTATTACGTTCGCTTCGAAGGTGAGGAGGGTGAGCAAACCTCTGAAAACAGGTGGTTTGCGGGACGAACCGAAGAAGAAGCCCTCTCAAAGGCCCAGAAGGCTTGGCCTGACAAGAAATTTGAATTGATTCGAGATGAAGATGTTCTTGACACATGGTTCAGCTCAGGTCTCTGGCCATTTGTCACTCTCGGTTGGCCCAACGACACTCCCGACCTGGCTCGTCTGTTTCCTACCAGCCTTCTCGAGACTGGATGGGATATCATTCCATTTTGGGTTGCGCGCATGATCTTCTTCAGTCTCAAGCTCACCGGCAAGGTCCCATTTTCCGAAGTTTTCTGCCATTCGTTGATCCGTGACTCCGATGGCCGAAAGATGAGCAAATCACTTGGCAATGTCATTGATCCATTAGATGTCATTCGTGGAATTGACCTGCAAGACCTTCATGACAAATTGCTCACAGGTAACCTGGCTGCTAGCGAAGTTAAAAAGGCGACCACATACCAGAAGACCGCATTCCCGCAAGGCATTCCCGAATGTGGAGCAGACGCCCTTCACTTTTCTCTCATCACCTACACGACGGGCGGTGGCGACATCAATTTTGATGTCAATGTAATCCACGCTTACAGGCGTTTCTGCAACAAGATTTGGAACGCCAGCAAGTACGTTGTCGGCAAGCTCGAGACGGTCAAAGACTTTGTTCCAACGAAGCAGCGAGCTCTTGGAGGTAATGAGTCGTTGGCGGAGCTCTGGATTCTCCACAAGATGAACTTGGCTGTTAAAGGAATTTCTGAGGCCCTCGACCAGAGGAATTTTATGAAGAGTGCCAACCTGGTTTATGCCTACTGGTACTTTCAGCTGTAAGTCCTTTTCCTCACCAGCAATATTTCGTATTTGACTAACTGTTTGTTATCCAGGTGTGACGTCTTTATCGAAAACTCCAAGGCTTTGATCCAAGAGGGATCTGAAGATCAAATCAACTCTACTCTCCAGACACTCTACTCGGTTCTGGAAGCGGCTCTTGTCCTCTCTCATCCATTCCTCCCCTTCATTACAGAAGAACTGTGGCAGAGACTTCCCAGGCGACCGGATGATGAAACAAAGAGCATCATGCTGGCCAAGTATCCCGAATGGGACCAGCAGTTTGAGAACCCAGAGGCGGAGATTGCGTATGACATTGTCCTGGGCTGCTCCAAGGGTGTCCGATCGCTGATGGCCGGGTACGCACCTAAGGACAAGGACGAGGCCAAGATCTTCATCCAGTCGCATGACGCGGCGTCGCACAAAACTGTTACCGAGGAGACGTCTTCGATTCGTTCTCTTTGTGGAAAAGGCGCCATGCATATCGACATCATATCGCCAAATCACACCCGCCCCGTTGGCTGCGTCGCCTTCCCCGTTTCCAGTGCCATTTCCGTCTTCATCCACGTCAAAGGCCGCGTCGATTTGGACGATGAGATTGACAAAGCTACTAAGAAGCTAGAGAAGGCCCGCAACGCTGTTCAGAAGCAGCGCAAGCTCGTCAGCGATCCGGCTTACTTGGAGAAGGTTGCCATTGCGACGCAAGATGCGGACAAGAAGAAGCTGGGTGATCTGGAGAGCGAGGCAAACGGATTTGAGGCCACGATTGAGCAGTTCAAGCAACTAAAGTTGGAATAGAATTACATATCTCCAAACGTTAGTTTACGACCCTTTAATATAATTAGGTCCTAGTGACCATTGTGATGAAATACAAGATGTCATAATCTACTGCATGTCAACCTTGCAAGATTCTTAGATCTTCTTCCTGGTCCCTGTCGTGAATTCATAGCTCTCCACATTGAGCTCGTGACTGGTCGTAGCGCAACACCGCCCCCATCAGGACTTGCGCGGAAGTGATGCAGTCCTCTGGTTTGCAATACTCGTCCGGTGTGTGGCTCATCCCATTTCTCGTTGGGGCAAAGATCATGGCTGTCGGACATCTCTTACTTGTGTGGCAACTGTCATGGCCAGCGCCGCTAAGCATATGACGCCATATCCTGCCGTGATCCGATGATTGCGGGAGCTTCGTACCTACTTCATCCGCCGACTGTTCTATGGCAGTAATACAGTCCTTGTTGAATTTTACCGCTGTGTTTTCAGTTAAACATCTCCATTTAACCTCAACGCCTCGTTCACTGTCATTTGAAGCGATGTCGTGGAATGCTTCCTTGCAAGCCTTCAACATTTCTGTCATCTTCTCGTCTTTTGGGTGCCGTATATCTAGGGTGAAGCGGACAGTGTGGGCCATCGTGTTCACGCTTCCGGGCTCCGCGTGCAGGATTCCAGTGGTGATGAGACCTTTGAAATCTTTAGCAACTCGATTAGATGCCACAATCATCTTTGATGCAGCAAGGAGGGCATCCCGTCGAGCTGACAGTGGGGTTGTTCCCGCATGACTGTCTCTGCCTTTGACCTCGATCTCATACCAACTGTAAGCTTGCGCCCCTGTAACAACACCTACTCGGAGCTTCTCGTCCTCAAGGATTGGTCCCTGCTCTATATGGATCTCAAAATGAGCCGCCAGGGGCATCGCCTCATACGAAGCAGGTGTCTGGCCAAGATAGCCAATCCGTTCAAGTTCTTGTTTGAGAGTTCGAGGCTCAGAGCCGTTTAATGAAGTGACCTCGCTGCAGTTCCAGGCTGATTCTAGCGAGATTGATCCAGCCCAGACGCCAGAAGAAACGGTCACCATGGGAAACCTGGCTCCCTCTTCACTGTGATAAACAGTTAACTCAGCACTGCGTCAAAATACCAATGAAAAGAACATGCTGACTTTGTCCAGTTTACCAGTCCTATAGGTCCCTCAGTTACGTACTGATTTTCATGCAGAGTTCGTAATACTTCCACAGCCGCGATAACCCCGAGAATACCATCGTATCTGCCACCAGTTGGCTGAGTATCAAGATGGGAACCCATCACAACCGGCGGGGCAGTCTTATTTTTGCCAGGTCGAACGGCAAAAGTGTTACCCATTTGGTCAATTGTCACGGTGCAGCCAAGCTGTTGAACCTCCTCAACCAGCCAGTCTCTGACTTTTTTGTCGTCATCGTTCAGAGCTAAGCGCGCCATGCCGGTCTCAGTAGAATGGCTATAATACTTTATTAGTAAGTTATAACAGTCACGCCAGCGATATGTCGATACACATACTCTCCATAGGGATGCGCTTTACCAAATTCGCAGGTGGAGTGAAGTAACTCCATCAACCGTGCTCCATTAACTCTGAGGAATGGCGGGGTGGTACCACCAAATTTCATGTCGGGCACAGACATTGCGATAATTCGTCCCTGTTCTAATGCAAATGACAGTGTAGTTTGTATTGTTCAGTTATTAGATATTTGCATTGATAAGTTGGCCAATGGCATAAAACCGATGCATGTTGGTTTCGGGTACGCTGCTTAAAGACTCGCTGGAGCGTAGGCACGACGGGCGACTGTGAATATTGACTCGAGTACATCGGCCTATCTGAGGAGTTTTGCTTATTTCTTATCTAACATATTCTTCCTGTACTAATGTATCATTCACTCAAGCACTGGATTGGTATTGGCGGCGGCCGATGACGCATCCACCTTTTTGCATGCCCTCCTACACGCCCGATACGGCCATGTAGTTGGCCGATCCACGGCCGACACGTAGACATGGGGCGGGGGCTATCTCAGGTAGAAGCGGGGTTGATGTGGCTCTGACACCACGGCTACAACGTGTACCACCAGGGTTCCTGTGAACACGGGCTTACAAGTTGTAGCAAAATTGATGCTTTAGGCGTGATTAAAATATAATAAATTGAAAATAGCATACCATGGTGATACATAACTTGGTGAGCGATTACAGCATTTTCTGCCAATTACTTACATCATCACACAACAGCCAGGCACTCTCCAGAATATTAGTTAGAAATGTCAGATCAATAGCCAAGATATATTGTTTCATATTCAAAATATTGTGCGAAAATTGAAGCTTCACTATTGACTACCTTTCGGTTTGCTTGCCTCACGGTATACAGCCTCTTCAAACGCCTGAATTATAGGCAGAACTGCAGGGTCTGATGCTGGCAAGACTTGTGTGCCAAACACTCCACATATACCAGCCGCGCGGTCTATGAACTACATATTAATCAGCATCAATATGTATAAATGTAAAGGAGATGCACTCGTTAAGTTTACTTACCCAGTAGAGACTTGGCGCACCACTCCATAAGAGAGCATTACGGCGACGATATGGATGTTTGTCACCGTCAATAAGTAACCCGCCATAACCCCAGTCATATTCTGCTGTTGGAGGTAAGCTACCAACTGCCCACTCCGGATTCTCTAGTTCGTGAAGCAACGCAGCTTTAGTTCGAGCCGATAGACACGGCTTGAACATTAAGGCGGTAGTCTGCCTCTTCAATAATATCTCATCGTCCACTAGCAATGAGTAGAGAATCTTCATATAATCCACAAGAGATATTAGTAAACCTTGCCCCCCAAAGCAATCTTTCAAACCGGTGGTGAAACTCGGCATATTAGGATCTGGAATAACAGGTGCACCAGGGTGAGCTCGATATGCCATAGGCGGGTGAGTGGAAGATTTAAAGGACGCCGTAGAGATACCAAGAGGCTGGAAGATATTGACCCTGCAATAATCTTCGAGTTCAAGGCTAGAAATCTTCTCGACGATCTGACCAGCACGATCTATGGCGTTACTGTATAGCCATCCTTCTCCTGGTTCGTAAGAGAGTGGGTAATTGAAGTTGCCATTGATAGTACCATTCGCTTGATATGATGGTGAAGATGTGACGTACTTGGCTATACGCGGGTCTGTAAATGAATAGGCTGACCCGGCAGTATGAGTAAGTAAATGATGCAGCGTAATGCGGTTTTTCCTTTTGTGTGAGGCAAAGGTTCCGTCCGGCCCGATATCGCCATCTAGAACAGGCTGACCGGCAAATTCGGGTATGTATTGCGTGACATCCTGATCAAGGCTTACAAGTCCCCTCTCCACAAGTTGCAGAACAGCGATAGTGGTTACAAGCTTTGTCAGAGACGCAACCTCTAAAACAGTATCTTCCGTGTATACAGACTCCGTGCCGGAATTCACGGCTCTTGAATAGTTGAATGTTCCTAAAACAACACTTTATTAGGGTTTATCGTCATATTAAATGCAAAGCCCATGAACCTTTATCGTTTTGTGCGAGACAAACGGCTCCTGGAACGATCCCGTCGCACACGGCCTTGGCCAGGAATTCTTCATATTTCTCCATATTTTCAGTAGTAAATCGCTTCACTCGCTTCGACTTAGATATATTCAAAATTATGCTCTTTGTAAATCCTATTAAACTTGAATGGACTTTTTGATCTTTATGCGACGTTTACACCAGGCTCTCTAGGAGCCGACGAAGAGAAACGGCGAAGGATGTTGCCCGATACCGTAACTAGATATAGTTAGTCTGACATGAAGTAACTGCCGCAGTATGCATCAGTTTCGGCAAACTAGCTAGACCATTCGGCGAACACGAAATACCCCGACTAATTACAGGCTACCCTCAGCCGATCGGCCAAAGTTCGGGCAGCTCACATGAGTTTATCAATGTTGAAGATTCATACGGCAGAGGAATCTTTCATGGTTTTAAAGCTATGTATTATCCAAATTTTGTTTAAAAGGTATATGTCTATTACAGTAGCTTATCGCAGTGTCATCAACCCATAGACTTGGAGTAAAACTCATATGAACGCGATCAAATCCTCATGGGTACAGTGCATTCATCTTTTGAGGCACCAACTCAATAATATAACCGTCCTGTTGTAGCACGTTAGACAGAGAATCGAACAGATTTCAACTTGGTTGAGACTGAGTGATGTAACTCACTGGATCCTGAACAAACGCGATTTGCTTGAAAACCGTTTGATACTGATGATGCAATTCGCCGAGACCTATGCCACGGTCCGCCTCCCATTGACTCAGAGGGATTGACTTCTGATCAGCGACGTTTAGGTCCTTCACAATCGTAACACCATTCTCACTCAAGTATTTGAGTGCAGCAGGAACATCAGGCACAGTAAATCCAAGATGTCCTAAACCCAAGTTTGGGGGTTGATTACCCGTGCTGTAGTAGCCCTCGGGTTCTTTCTCCGATCCGTGGATATGGTATAGCTCTAGAAGGCCCAATGTGTAACCTAGATCGACTACCGTATCCTCACCAAACTTTTTCAAGTCCTTGCGATGCTCTTCGGTTTGGGGATAGCCTAAGTAGTAAATGGTAAATGGTCCGACGTTGACGACGAAGACAGTCCGCATTCCCATGAGGTTGATATAGAAGTAAAGAGATGCCTTAGGATCTCGTATTCTCATCATCATATGATTGAATTTGAATCCGCTGGTTGGACCATTCTCGGGGAGAGGAGGGTCACTATTATTGCCATTAGCCAGGTAGTGGCCTAATGGATAAGGCGAAGGCAAGTCTGTCGACGTGCTACCAGGCATATAGAATGATTTCAATGATGTAAATCGTGTTTAGTATCAGTAACAATTATTGTGAGGAGTCCAAGTGATATCGATAGTCGTGAATGACACAAATGCCAAGATGATTTCCTGGCTCAGTGGCCACTAAGTAGAAGGTTTGCGGCATCCGACAAACCAACCTATTGGCTATGATGCCAAACACTTGGCCGAAGGGTGCATCGATCAAAGGCTAGAACTTTGTCGGCCGAGTGAATCTGCACCAACCGCTATCGATATCGGTCACTGGGATCTGAAGTTGGCCGAAAGCAGACACTTCAGTCTTGGCACCGAACGCCTTGCAAGTGCGCAGTCTGGGGATATACAGGTTTTGGATGCTCTGGACATTTTAACTATACAACAACTATCGTTGGCCGGCTCGCTAATTAAGAAATACGTTACATAAATCAAAAGTCCGGATGAGTTGCAGCGACAAAGGTTAAGAATTTCGAAGGCGGTTGAAAATGGAGCACATAGGTTGGATCCTTTTTTTTCTTTTTGGCCTTTCACGTACAATTCATAGTTGGACCAGGGAGAGTGCCTTCTTGTATATCCTAATTGAGTAGGTCCCCGTAGAAGAAAAGCTGCTGAAAAGGACATTTAATCTTAAGAGCCCAATCATTTTCACTTATAAGAATGAATATCATGATACAAGCCGAGAAGAAATTGTTCCATTAAAAATTCCAATCAAGAGTTTTCCATGAGGTTGTGGTCGCCTGACTGCATCTTGATAAGAAAGGAAGGCTAGAAACAATACAAGCTGACACGTCCAAGAAAACTGAACAACTCCGCCTTCGAGTTAATGAGAACCTGTAAGACTTCCTTCTCAACCATTAATTGGCTAGTTTTCAGCTACTGAGAATTGAAAAACAAGAAAAGAAAGAAGCATTGCGCAAAGAAATGAAATTGAAGCTGCCTTGGCGGCCTACACCTCACAGACCCCACCTCTTCCTCTCCCAGGACCTCAAGGGCAAGAAAAGGATTATTGTCGCCAACATCGCCAGCTCCCAGCTGACGTCCGTGCCAGAAGCCTTCGCAATTGGGGCCACCCACCAAGTCTGGCTCATACTGAGAACGGCAACAAGGGTCGAGAGAATGAAGCTAACAGTCGCCGCAATCCCGAGTGGTAGCTTAGTTCTATCATTCCAGGCCGACGTGTCGTATGAGCTGTAGGTTCGCCTAAAGACGACATGCTCCAGCAACATGACCATGCAGAAAGGCGTGAGCCAGTAGGCGCACATGCTTAGGAAATTTGTCATTACATCAACGAGCGCGTTGCGCCCGAGAATGGCAAAGACGGTCAGTGCGGCACCTCCTACGAAGGTCCAGACGAACCGAGGTACATGCATGGCCTTCCTGGTGATCATTTGCACACTGAGGCCTATGGAGTAGCAGCTGAAGATGATGACAGCCACGACGGATAAACCGAGGATGACCTCGATGAACTTTCCAAAGCCCCGAACAGCGGCTCCATGGCCCTCAAAGACCTCCCCAATGAGACCGCCAAGGCCAGCACTGTCGTAAGCGTTTTGGAAGCGGGCATCGGGATTATTGAGCAGAGTGCCAACGGCGACTCCGAGAAGCTCGACAAGGAACTGGCTGGTAAGGAAGCCCGAGTATGACCAGCCGAAAGCGCTCCACGCGCTGACTCCCTCTTTCATGTATACTCCATAATCGGCAGCGACAGGAGCCCAGGCAACCTCGAAACCAATGATCGTGGTGGCGAACCCAAGAACGCTCACCATTTCTACCGAGCCAGTTCCCATAGCTGGCATGGAGAAATGGGGAGCACCGAATCCAGCGACGAAGGCGAAGGCGACCATGGTCACCATCCAGGAATATTGATCCCAGATGTGCACGGCCCTGTAGCCCATCAAACTGATGCTCATCGCGATCAAGGTGATGATGAGAATTGTGACAGCCAGAGGGATCTTGCCATCGGCGGCATCGTAGAAGACAGCGGCACCCGAGATGGAGTTTACCACACCCCAGCCAAGCTGATTGATGATGTTCAGGACGGCCAATACCTTACTGAACCACCATCCAAAGCAGTATCTTGGTATGAGCATGGTGCGAAGGCCGAGCTTGTTACCATATGTCGCGAAGAAAGCGGGCCAAACGGCACCCAGTAAATTGAAGAACAAGAGGCACAGAAACGAATCCCAGAAGCCCAAGCCGTAGACAGCAGGACCTAGAAAGCCAGTAAACATGGTAGCCGTGCAGGCATTACCAGCGAAGAAGACATTGAAGAGAGTCCATGGCTTCTGGTTTGTCCTCTCCTCTTCTGTTATTCGTTCGATACCGGACTCTTCAGCACCGAAACTTCGAATCCAGCGTCGAATGTTGACAAGGGCTTTATTCCCGTTCTCCTCAGTGACGATGGAGCCGACCTCGATGTCATGCAGTGAACCTGATCGGATGTCGTGTGAGTCCTTTTTGTCGGTTTTCGAGTCCATGTTGCCAACCCACGTATCGTGAACGGTACCAAGATGGGTAAGCGAACAATATTAGGGTCAGATAAATGAGATGAAACGCTTGTCGGGGTTTCTAATTCATGCGCAAATAAATACTTGCGCCCTTCAAGCGTAGGAATGGACTGTTTATCTGTGTTTGCGGTCGCCCCATTAAACAAATACCCAGGTTTTCTAGGAAGGGCGGGAAGCTAAATAGCTTTGTAGGCTAGGAGTGGTGGCGAATAATCAATTGAGTGTCTGTATGTCTACCAGGGATAGTGGCTGCGGGCAAGGATTACACAAAACATGGTTTATGAGGAATAAGCAATCTGTACATCTTTAAAGCAATCTCAAAAAGTAATGTGATAAATATTTTATATAAATATAAAGCTTTATAATAGATCCATGTCGTTCTTTTCTCAATAATAATTTAGTTCTTAATTTTTTCTTTTTTTTTGGTGAAAATATGTCAGTACGATTTTACGGTTTAGTTAGATAACGCCATGGGGGTGAGTGAATTCGGGCGTCCGCTATCTGGCGCCCACCCGTCCCACTCACGGTGGGTCATTAGTTCGCCTATCTAACCCGCGACGCACGCAGAAGTGAGCAGGGACAGTCGTCATTCCCCAAGCCAACGCAGATCGAATCACTTTTTGTAAATATGGTATAACCCATAATTATATGGGAGCGCATTTTGTAGCTATTTGAGTGTCTCATACTCAAGGATTGATACTCATGTTCTCAAGAAGATCTTCAGTTTGTCCTCCTTCACAATCTCCTCCTTCTTCGACATCAACTCAGGCAGGTCCCAGGTAACATTGATGTATCGCCCATTAAGCCAGTCTCGCTTTTCAGAAGTAAGAAATACAAGCGAGTCTGCACTCAGTTGCGGCGTCTCTACAAACACTATCATCCATTGTCAATAGTCTGTGCTGGCTGAGCCATGTTTCAATTGAGGCTTACCAGGTCTCATTTCAGGCTCGAGGCCCTCCACGCCTCCGACCATATCTGTAGGAACGTTGCCAGGGTGAATGCAATAAGAAACGAAACCATCGTCTCCATGTTCGGCCGCAATGAATTGGCAGAGTCTCAATACCCCAAGCTTTGACATCTCATACCCACTAAATGAGGGAACCACCACATGTGCTCCTACACTACTGACCATAATTATCGTCTTATCTCCGCCTTTCTGCATCAAAGGAATGAATGATCGAGCTAAAAAATAAGGGCCCATGACATTGACCGTCCAATTCTTAGCCCATTCGTCAGGGTCACTATCAACGATCCTGCTCTTAGTGAGAACGCCTGAGTTGATGATCAGTATGTCCAAGTGGGTGAATTCGCCTTCGATCTTGGCAGTAGCGGCTGATACACTATGGCGGTCGGTAACATCCAATTCTATAGGACAGATGACAGGACTTCGTATTTTGCGGTCATTCATGGCCTGAACCATTTCTTTCGTAGTTTGGGAAAGATCTGATCGGGCAGCGATGGCAATCTTGGATGCGCCCGCTTTGGCAAAGGACACACTGATTGCTCGGCCCATTCCCTTACTAGCGCCAACAACCAGGACTGCTTTGCCGCTCAAATCAACCTTGGTCGGATCAATGGCATCGTACGTGTCGTTGTGAATAACAGAGGTAGTATCATAGTCGCCTGGTGAATATGGTCAAATTTTTAGATTAGGAGTCCATTCCAGCAAGAGAATGCCTATCGAGGCTGTTCAGATTCTAGTGTTTGAGCATGGAACTCACCTGGTCCTTCAAGAGGATTCCAGGTCCCCTTTGGCGGCGGCATCGTTGAGAAGAGACGCTAGTGGATGTTGGTTGAAACGGGATGGGGAGCTGGAAAGTTCTACCATTCAGGTACCATTAATCAATAAACCAGGTTATGTAAGCCCTTTTAGGCGACCTTACCATTGGACAGATCTTGGTCTCAGGGCGCGTATCAAACTTGCAGTGGTGTCTTTACCCCGGTACTTTACATCCTCTTGCTATTTCGAGCGGCCAACAAGGCAATGTCATCGGCCAACTCGAAAATGAAGAACTCCACGCCATTCTTGGGAGCTTCTTCTAGAAGTCCACGCTAGACCATTCGGTCCAACATCTTTGGATAGCCCGACAGCAACACCACATTCATCGGCCGATATCCAGACTCATGAGCCGATGAGCTGATAGGAACGGCCTGCCGCTCACCCCAATATTAGCAAGGGTAACACTCAGCGTAGGGTTGATAAAACCAACATGAACTCCATCGTTTCAGGCAGAGTTAGTTAGAGGTAAAGATATCAGGAATTTCAGTCATTTTTGCTAATTTATGCAATCGTAACTCGCACAATATGGCCCTAGAAAACCTTTACTACGCAGCCGCTGCGCTACCAGTCCACTACTGGGCTGTTGGACTTTGTGGCACCCTTTTCCTTTACGTTCTCGTTGGAGTTTTACATAATTTGAGTCCTTTTCATCCACTTGCACATCTTCCTGGCCCTTTTATCGGTCGGGTTACTGGTCTGTACCTCGTCTGGCACTCGTACATTGGTGACGAAGCCCAATACGTGCATCGCCTACATCAACGCTATGGACCCAGTGTGCGCATTGCTCCCGACTCAGCCGACTTCACCGAGGTGGCAGCTCTAGAAGGAATCTACTTGAAGAAGGGCGGATTCCTAAAGCCTCGCTACTACAACAACTTTGATGTTGACGGCCATGCGTCCATTTTTAGCAATACAAACCTCGAGAAACGGGCTGCTCGTGCTAAGGTCGTCCTCCCTCTATTCAGTATCACCAGCGTCCGGGCTGGTAACAAACCTTTCAGAGAGAGCATCAATCGCTTCCTTTCTCGCTTTGAAGCTGGGAAAGCGCACGGCCGAGTTAACGTTTTGAATCTTGCCCGAGGGATGTCCATCGACGCCGTTACGGAATATCTCTTTGGAATACGGTACGGAGCACTGGCAGACAATATCGACACCAAGCAGAACCCCTCGGATTACAAAATGAGCGCCAGTGCTGTTGTTGATAGCTTTGTCTCAAGCTCCCGCTTTTGGTACTTGTCTACCAGACTCTACGATTGGGCCGATTGGATTGACTCGATGATTTACCCAGACCCCACGATCCAGCAGAGTAGGGATATTCTGGATGGATATGCCGACCGGGTCGTCGCCCAGGCAGTCAAGGACGCAGCCAGACAACCATTCCCAAAGTCTGAGTTTGCAAACTATCCTGTGCGATTACTCCAAGCTGGTTTCTCATCATCCGAGGTTCGCGCACAGTGCAAAGACGTCATCTATGCTGCTACTGATACCATCGGCATGAATCTGACAACGATTTGCTTCTTGCTTTCCAAATATCCCAAGGTATACGCCAGGCTGCACGATGATGTTATGGCAGCCAATGTTACTAGTGAGCAGGAAATCCAGAACATCCCCTACATTACTTGGGTTGTCAAGGAGGCTACTCGTCTGGCAATGACCAACCCTTGCCGCATGCCCCGCGAGATTCCAGCCGGAGGTTGGACGTACAAGGGCCACTACTACCCACCCGGTCTGATCGTGTCCTGCTCTGCCTTCGAGATGCACCTTAACCCGGAAATCTTTCCGGAACCTCTCGAATTCAAACCTGAGAGGTGGGAAACACCTACTACCGACATGAACAAGAGCATGATGCCGTTTGGGCTGGGTCTCAGATCGTGCGTGGCAAAGGGAATGTCTCTGCTGGAACTTCATCAGATCACCTATGATATTTGCCAACTTGATATTCTGAGGGGATCAACACCTGAAAGAGACCGGATTGAAATTCTTGAGGGCTTTACCGCCAAGGTAACTGACGGCCGCGTTGACCTGGTGTGGAAATGATGGGTATAACAAACTAGAGGTCTACAGCAGATGCTAGAAGTTAGAATGTAGCATTCATCTGCACAGACAGTTAGATATTACTACCTATACACTCATACTGAATACCATACGATCCGATTCACGGGCGGTTGTGACTACGCATTCCCCTTATCTACAATTGTTGTGATTGCTCTCATGCATAAAACTGACCATAAATGTTCGCAACTAAACTAATTACCCTTAGTTGTAAGGTGCCTGTCTACCTTGGGACAAGGTGTGAAGGCGGACGCGTCCCACCTTACGCCGACGCGTAGTGGATCCGCCAATCACAGCTCTTC
Organism: Calonectria pseudoturangicola; assembly: GCA_013403825.1. Lineage (NCBI taxonomy): Eukaryota > Fungi > Ascomycota > Sordariomycetes > Hypocreales > Nectriaceae > Calonectria > Calonectria pseudoturangicola. The sequence goes on from VTGA01000028.1 coordinate 398,615, forward strand.
GGCCATCATCAGCGAATGGCCACCCCTGCGGTGCGGGCGCAGCCAAACCGCCGCGAATCTACATCCGTCACGTGAGGAGATAAGCATTTTATGCAATATCAATTATGCTCGAGAGGCGGCGGATCGGCCAACTTTTTATTTGCCTGGCTGTACTGTGAGTGGGTCTATGCAGTCGCCAAACAGAAAGGAGGAGTTTTGATGACAGGCGACTCATCAATTGAACCAGGTGTGTTCATGCGACCCAAGAAAAAGATATTCTTAGAGGAATAAGAGGAGGACAAATATAAGTTCTTGAATAAAGGAAGAATATCCTATCCCTTCATTCGCCATTATATTGACTGCTTCCTACATGGGTCACGATGGCGGACCGCTCTCAGTTGACTGAAAGTGCAAGCTACCCTAAAGTGGATGACAAGATAAATTCGTGTTTGGAATTTATCCACGACCAATTAACACGACACCGAGTTGAACAGCCAGGGAAACCGTTCGTTCTGGGCATCAACGGTATCCAAGGCGCAGGAAAAACGACTTTGGTAACCTCTCTAGCTGCCAAACTCGAGGGTGAAGGCCATTGTACCATCGCCTGCAGCATTGATGACTTTTATTTGACACGTGCAGATCAAGAAGCACTGACCAACAAGTATCTGGATAATCCACTGTGGAAAGCACGTGGAGAACCTGGCACCCATGACATACCATTAGCCGTACAGGTACTCGGTGATCTTTATGAGGGACGCTCCACTTGGATCCCGAAGTACGACAAATCTCTCTTCTCTGGGAAAGGCGACAGAGCTCCATTCAGCGCTTGGAACTCGGTAAACGGAGAAAATAAACGAAAAGTGGATATTATAATCATCGAAGGCTGGTGTGTTGGTTTCCGATCACTGTCAGCAAGCCAAGTACGGTCCAGGTGGCAGCACGAATTCAGTGAAAGGCTCAAGATGCATAAGCTGCAGCATATCCTGGACATCAACGAGCGTCTCGGAGAGTACAACCAGCTCACAGCTATGACCCATGCGTTCATTCATCTTGACGCAAAAGACTTGAAATGGGTCTACGATTGGCGACTGGAGCAAGAGGTCGCTCAGCGAGATGCCCGGGGGACGGGCATGACGAATGAACAAATTAAGGCATTCATTGACATGTATTATCCGTCGTATGAACTTTACCTAGAAGATCTACGGCATGGGATTTATGCAGAAAAGGGTCGTCAGTTGAGGATCATAATGGGTCGGGACCAGCGAACTCGAAGCATTGAAATAGTTTAGTGACAATATAGTTCATCAAAAGAAGAATCACATCATAAGTTAGCATCCTAACATTTGGGTACATCTTTCTCGATACTACCGTTTCACAGTCGAGGTTTATTGCGGTGGGCACTCGCCCATTTGTCATCCCAATCACGAGGTAAACTAATAATTTCGGAATATCATAAGCACAGGCTTCATCACAATTTAATCGCCCATAACTAATCTGCAACATATTTCCTGTGCAGACTTTCACAGCTTTGCCGCCCGCTTTTGAGCATCCAACCATGCCGTGGCAATATCCTCGTGCTTGCTGAACTCGATGGTGTCGCCCCAGCCCTTCAGCCAGTTAATCATCCTTTCCGACATGCCGATGATATGAGCCATGCCGCTGACATCGGGATGCATGAGAATGGGGAAGACAAAGTCGGCCGACTCGTTTGCCCTCTCGCTGTCGTCCTCATCTAGCTCATGGCGGGGCGCATTCTCCCACAGCCAAAGGAACTTATCTTTCCACATCTGCTCTACAACACGGGTCGATACGTATCCCATGCTGTTGTTGAGGTGCGGAAGGTACTGCATCGGCATCATATCCTCGTTGTACCAGCCGCAGGGGATCTCGACGAGTGGGTGCTGACCGCTGGCTAGCGGGTTAAGATCGCTGGGATCCGTAATCGGTGTGGGCTTGAGCCAAGACGCGGCCGGTTGCTTAAAGTCAATTTTCTCAATAGGTGGGTCTGCGGGTGTCCAGTAAGGCTGAGAGTCATGGTGGCTCAGAGAAGAGTTGTACAAGAATTTGTGCTCTCTCAGAAGCTCGACTGTTGTCTCGCGGATCGTATACATTGGGGCTCGATACCCTCTGGGTGCCTTGCCACATAGCTTGGTGGCAACATCGATGCATTTCTCCAACACATCTTTTTCCTGCTCCGGAGTCATCTGGTAAATGCCCTCGTGGGAGTAGCCGTGGAGGCCAATCTCAGCCCCAGACTCCACTACCTTGCTAACTGAAGAAGGGAATGTCTCCATAGTGTGGCCAGGAATGAACCAGGTTACCTTGTCGGCGACCTGGGTCTTTTTGAGGAGGTTAAGAAGGCGTAGGCAGCCTACCTGCCCAGCAAAAATACCTGAGCTGTAATCGGCCATGTTGTTGTCTGGGTGGCAACCGGTCCCAAGCCAGTGTGACACTGCGTCGAAATCAAATGAGAGGGCAACCTTGACTCGCTTTTTCCCACGTGCCAAGCTCAAACTATGGGGAACAACGCTGTGCCCAGTATCTTGAGAGACGGCCTTGTCACAAGCTTGGTCGGTAAAGATGTCGTACTCGACATCGGCAGGCTCTCCAGCGTTGACAGGAGCCATATCTTGGGCGCACGACGTCATGGCCACAATTAGATCCTGCTCAGCGCGCAAAACTACGTATTGGCCCTTCTCGCTTGTCGGAGGCCGGACATCTAGACCACCATGGTGATCAATGGCCACGTTCATGAAGATGTTGAAAGGGTCCGGTATCCAATCTTGAGGCACATCAAACTTTGGAAAATGTTCTGCCAAAGCATTGTGCATGTTGTCATCGCAGTTGTCATGGTATTCCGTGGCACCCAGCATGCGGTACCTGACGGGGTCGCATGCTGACCAGAGAATGTCGTGAACACCAGGGGTCGTGTCATCTACCAGGGTAAACATGGGCTCTCTCTTGGTGCTGTAGAGGTGGTCGCCCTTCTTGACATTGATGCTTAGCAGCACGGTGCGGGTGTGGACCATAGATAGATGATCATTTCTGTTGTCGGGATTAAAGGCGAAGAAGTCAACGACTTGCTTGCCATGTGTATTGATGATTTTAAGATGCTGACCCTTGCGCATGGAAAAGGCCGTAGCCCTTCGAGCTGGTAGCACAGCCATGGTATGTGTCTATGGTAGAAAGGTGTGCCAGAGTGAGTGAAGTAGAACAGCTGCGTGATTGATTGATTGGCTGATGGACCCGGAAAGCAGTACACAAATCCATCATCTTTCTTATAGCATGTTGGCTGGGTAGTTCCATCATCGGCCCTCGCGCACCCCATCGGCCAACAACCTGTGACACGCCGACAGTAACCAATGCCGATGCGACAGATAGGGAATGGCCAAGTTGGGATGATGGTCTTATCGCCCGCCCCACTTGGATCCTACATGGAACTAGAACTGGGGTTGGACGTATCTCCGCAGTGACGAGGATCTGTAGATCTAGGCCTATGGAGCTTTGGATATGCTCAACCGTTGTTGGTCTCATTCCCCGACATGTTTAATGTTGCCCTACCTCCCCCGACCACGCCCGCTTTCCTCTCTCTCCTCTCTCTTCCTCCCCGTTCCCCGCTTACCCGCTCAATAACCAATCCCGTGACCTTTGCCCGTCATGGATGCCGAAGACTCATCTGCCGAAACGCTTCAGACACGCCCGTACCGATCCAAAAGACATCGGCCGTGCGATGTGTGTCGGCGGCGCAAACATGCGTGCTACCTTCAACATCAGCCACCCTGTCGCGTTTGTCGCACTTTGGGAACTGAGTGCACCTTTAATGATCCACCGTCTAAGCGACAGCGATCCAGCGCCGTGGGATCTACCATTCACGCCAGGCCGCCTACGTCGTCGCCGCCGATGCAAGGCACCGACCGGCTGCCTTGCCCTGCCATTGTGACTACTACCAGCGATATAGCAAGATCAGCCTCCAATAATCGCCAAACTGCATCCCCTGGGTCGCCTTCGCGTGCAGCAGTGACTATTTCTGCCAATTCAAATGATGATATAAATAGCAACGCTATCGTTGTAAACACGTCGAATTGGTCTATTCCAGGTGGAGACACGGCTTCACCAATAGGTGCCCAGCCCCAGGGCGAGCATCAGCAGCAGGAGCAGCAAGAACCACAACTGGAACCACAGGTAGAACAAGAGCAAGAGGAAGACCAGGAGAATTTCCCTGATACCAACCCGGGCTCCATGCCGAATGACTTCCAGGCCATCGAAGGCGTCGTCGACCCTGCTGTCATGTCCTCATCTCGTAACGACATTTGGTTCGCCGCTACAACATTGCTCGATCCTGAATTCTCATCCGTCTCTGCACCCTTCTTCGCTGATGCGAGTATGGGGATGGGTATAGGCATGGGTGAAAACACAAACTACCTCCAGGACCCCTTTTTCCGTGTTCCCAGTCGCATGGTATCACCGCCCGCCTCTGCAGAGCAGCGTGCCTTCATCGATGGCCGACTTACAAGGCCCTTCACCGAGTCTCACTATGCATCGGTGCAAAACCAGCCTATTAGGTCCCTTGATACCCTCGAAGGCCCCTTGACAGCCTACTATTTTGGTTTGTCCGGAGAGATGGACCCGTATCTCATACGACACATGCGATTTTCTGATGAGGGCTGCCTCAATTTCGTCCAATTCCAATACCGCCGTCTTACATCGGGTCTTTCCAACAATCATGCCCCTGACACGCCTCATCATACTATTCCGGTTCAATTCATGATCAGCGCACCTAAGCCACTGGTGGATACTGGAAACAGTCAAGAGGCTGAGGATCAAGAGCAGAACGCGGAGCTCAACCGGCTCGTGAGTTCAAGCATTGGCACCCGACTTGTAGGCCTGTGAGTGAAACCCTGATCCTCACCAGTATGCAAGTGCTGACTTTGGTGATCTTGTTTTTCAGATTCTTTCGCTATGTGTTTCCAAGTCTTCCCGTAGTGTCTCGCAGCCAATTCCAAATCGCTTCCGAGATGTTAACTCCCAAGGCTAAAAATCTATCCAACCATCCATCATATTTACTCGCTGCCATCTATGCTACAGCGTACTCGTATCGTCGCTACGATCCTGTCTTGACCGTTGAACAGGCTGATAAGCCTTTTCCTCGGGCCGCTTTGTGGGCACTCGCTTACAAGGGCATCTTGAGAAGCATGCATATCCCAAGGCTCGCCACGATACAGGCTCTTCTGATTTACCTGCAAAGACCCACGGATGAGGCAGTGACAGCTTCCACAGACACCCCGGGAAACTGGCCGCTTCTTGGCTCCACCATCCATGCAGCTCACCAATTGGGCCTACACCTCGATTGTGCAGGGTGGCCGATTCCACCATGGGAAAAGCGGCTTCGGCGCCGGCTATGGTGGGTTGTCTACTCGGAGGCTACGTGGCGTAGTCTTGCCCTTGGCCTTCCACATCCCATTCAATCCGATCAGTGGGATGTGGAAGAGCTGCATGATGACGACTTTCACATTGAGCATCTCCAGTGCCCCACAGAGCAGACAGCAACTCGCGACCCGGCTTCACAAACCCCTTGCCTTTTTTGTCACTCAGGTCACGATTTTCGCTTCCTCGCTGAGTTGTCTGTTATTGCGCATGATATCTATGGCACGTTCTACACCCTAAGAGCGGCCAAGAAGCTGGCCCCTGACTATGACGCCTCCATCAAGGCGGGGAAACCGCTTATGGCTCGCTTGGATGACTGGCACGCTCAGGTCCCGGTACGGATGCGAGTCGATAGCGTGTGCGATGGTGAAGATCGAGATTATTTCCATCCTGGTTCTGCGGCGCATGTCAAGCTGGCATACCTTACTCTTAAGACTCTACTCCACCGCGCCTTCATACGTCCGTTAGCAGATGATTCTGAAAGTCGAAGACACGATATTAGTTCTAGTGGCACGCACATGTCCGCTCATAATTCTGGGCACCTATCATCAGGAGAGGGTGCTTGGAACGCAGTGAACGCCGATAATCCTAGCAGAATAGACAGTTTGAGGGCTGGTCTTGATTTGGCAAGATCTGCCATCAACTTCACGCGTCGGTTAGGGTCGTATGATCGGAATAGTTTCTGTTATTCTTGTATGAACCCCACGCCCCTCACAAGATCCACTCTCCGTTTCTTAATATATAAAAGGAACCTGTGCTAACGAATTGCGGTATACCGATAGGGTCCCGGGCCTGCTTTGCCACCATCTCTAATTTTATAATGCTTCTGCTAGTCTTGGCGCCCAATTCTGAATTTGCGAAAGAGACCTTGTCAGTGTTAGCCAGATGGGTCATCATTCTAAGAGAACAGTCTGTTATATTTGATGATATGCAACTTGGACTGCTGAGAATGGATGCCGTCTTTCGTACTGGATTGGAGCATGCATTTAAGTTTCCGGTACATGTCAAAGATAGCATCCAGCATGAACTCCCTACTCCCAATTACCAAAGATAAGAAGAGCAGGTTTGGGGTAAAAGGCGTGGCATCGTAGGGCTTTTGCTGTTTGCGAAATCAAAGAATGAGACGTAAGATGATCGAATTTCAGATCCTCGCTTGTAGTTAAATGGAGAAGGTGGAAGCAAGTGTATGCCTGCAGATGAGGTGATTGCATTATGTGTACTCGCCCACCATACTTATAGACCTGATGTCTCGGCCGTCAATGGCGTTCACTGAATTGCGTGCTGAATGTCGGCCGCTTAGAAATATTGACGGCCGCTTTGACTTTTTTAGATCGATAGATGATTGGTAGCAAAATTGGATTCGGAAGACAATAATTGGATAAGTTTGAAAGGTTTGGTTGTGTTGTGACTGCAATATCTGATGGTTCGACTTAGAATTGCAAACACTTGAATATCATACGAGCTGCACCAATGACAAATAGCAAGTACCAGAATGCCGATAACTTTCTTCGGCGATCACCGCGCATCGTGTGGACAAGCATCCGCCGACAGGCGGCCATCTCTACGGTCGCCGGTCACCTGATACCTACCTACATTTTGAAAGCGACGACCTGCGCATATCGATACCAGGAAAATGAAAGATAAGAGCATAGTAAAAAGTCATATAAGCTACAAGTTGACTACACCTTCCAGAGACCTGATATGAATGCTGAGGAGCAAGTTTCAGATTCTCTCGCACTCACCATTTCCTGAATACCTTTCCACATCGGCACAGAATCATAAACCCAGATCCACAGCACACATCATGAACGGCCATCACATTGAAAATTCCTTCAAAATGAAGGACCGGGCTGTGGACGATGGACGGCCTATTCGCGTCTTCATCATCGGAGCTGGTCTATCCGGCATTGCTCTCTACATAAGACTCCTTCAACACGTTCCCAATGCGACGATTACCATTGTGGAAAAGAACCCTGCCCTCGGCGGGACCTGGTACGAGAACCGGTACCCTGGTGTAGCCTGCGATATCCCCAGCCATGTATACCAATACTCGTTCGCGCCTAATCCTCGCTGGTCCAAGTTCTTTTCTTCGGGGGGTGAGATCCTCGAATATGTGAAAAACACTGCGGCCAAGTTTGGTGTTGATAAAAAGATCAAGTACAACACCAAAGTGACCAGCGCGACATGGAATGAGGGAGAGGGTGTCTGGTCGATTGACGCCGAGTGCACTACCGACAGCGGCCCAATTCACAAGAATTATGAGGCTGAGGTTGTTCTAAGTGCCGTGGGAATTCTGAACAACTGGAAATGGCCCGAGATTGAGGGCCTGCACAACTTCAAAGGCCGCCTGCTCCACTCCGCAAACTGGGATACGACTTGGTATGTGCCATTGTATCTTTCGTATCCGTTAAACCGAAAAGAATGTGGACAATTGCTAATAAAATGCCTGAACAGGGACTATACTGGAAAGCATGTCGCTCTAATTGGGTGTGGATCCTCAGCTATCCAGATCCTGCCCAATCTTCGCAGCAAGTGTGTCAACGTGTACAATTTTATCCGTGGAGGCACTTGGATCAGCCAACCTTTTGGCAGCACCTTGACAGAGAGTGTGCTTGCAAACAGCAATGAGCCGGGGAACTATTCCTATACACCCGAGGAGATTGAGCGATTCGAGAATGACAAAGAGTACTATAATACCTTCCGAAAAGAGATGGAGAGTTACATCAACAAGGACTTCCCGTGCCTGTTCCCCGGGTCTGATGAGGAAAAGGCCGGGACGCAAAAGATCCGCGATGTCATGCGCCAGAAACTCATGGCCAAGCCCGGATTGTATGAGGCACTTGAACCCAACTTCACACCCGGTTGTCGTCGCTTAACACCGGGACCAGGCTACTTAGAGGCACTAATCCAGGATAATGTGGAACTTATTAAACATCCCATCGCCCGCGTCACTGAGAATAGCATCCTCACTAAGGATGGCAAGGAGTACAAGGTTGATGCCATTGCTTGTGCGACTGGCTTTGATTGTAGCCACATGCCACGATTCAAGATCACCGGCAAAGGTGGAAAGACGTTGGGAGATCGCTGGTCGACTCGCGCTTCGGCCTATCTGTCACACTCTGTTCCCGACTTTCCCAATTACTTCTCTGTTGGTGGACCTAACTCCGCAACGGGCGGAGGTTCGCTCTTGCTCATCCTTGAGTCTGTTATGGGCTACATCATTAAGGCAGTCCAAAAGATTAGCCGTGAACATATCAAGTCAATGGAAGTCAAGGAAGAGGCCCTATCTGCCTGGGTCAACCACCTTGACCAGTACTTCCCTGGGACAGTTCACGTTGAGTCCTGCACAAGTTGGTACAAGATTGACGATCAAATCATTGGGCTTTGGCCAGGCAGCAGCACTCACGCTATGAAGACGCTCGAATCCCCACGGTGGGAAGACTATGTTTATGAGAAGGTTCATGGGTCGAATGAGCTCAGCTGGATTGGGAATGGATGGACTGTACAGGATATTAGGAGGGGAGACCTAGGGTACTATATAGATCAGGTTGATGTTCCTCCTGTATTTTCGACGGAAGTACTAGATCGTCAACCATAGACCTCTTCTATTTCAACTGATATGGAAGATGTGTGGTGGTGAATAGCTCTAATAAGATGGTTATTGTGTAAATCTAATCTTCTAATGCAAGTAATAATGCCTTTCTCCCTTACATATTTCTTGTCCGTTACCGCGTCGTTCATAATGACAAGACGCAATGTAGACTGCAGTCATTTCGAATATTGACCGCAGGGATTACGACTAGCTGGGATCTCCTTATTGGCATGGACAAATAAGGAGTATGTTCTCGCACACTGCTAAGAGGTCGAATACATGCCAGGCTGCTGAGCAATAGTCGGATTGACGACCATGTCAATTAGGTTTAGCTGATAGAATCTTACCTGAGTTACTAACAAATAACATGCATTCTTTAGCCTAGATCTTAAGAAGAAATAACATCTATTAATCTCGCAACGAAACAACGGCAAAAGGCTGCGTCATTGGTTTCTATAAAAAGGGTTTCTAGCTCTTTTGTGGATTGACCCATGAAGTACCATTGCCCAAGGCGAGATCAATCTTGGAAGCATTCTTGCTCATCTCCTCGCCGATCCAGCTTGCATCACATTCGTCGAGGTCCTTCTCAATCTCCCAGCCCTTGCCACCCTCGACAAACACAGCCAATCCGGAGAGCAGTCCGCCATACGGGCATTGCGCCACGCTCGCCAGTGTCATGCAGTAGTCTGAGATATCTTCTGGTTCATTTGGGACAACTCCCATCGCCTCCCAGAGGTGTATCACGTGCTCTGACATTCTGGTGTTGGTGAGAGATGGGCAGACCGTGTTAAGTCGAATGCCCAGACAGTCTCGGAAATACTTTCTGCTAGATCGAATCAAACCTAGCACACCGTGTTTGGTGGGTTGGTAGATGAATAGCCCAGCCTGCTCCTTAAATGATGCCACAGATCCAAGAATGCAAACGGACTTGTCCTGCTTGCGATCTTCGTTTCCTTGTCGTAGGAATACAGAGGCGATCCGCGTGAAGTATAGGGCGCCAGTCAGGTTAATATCTATAATGTGAGTACATGGTTGCTGGGCTACTTGAGCAATATCCATTTCTGAGTCAAACCAATTCACACCCTTAGCCTCTGTCACACCAGCAACGGAGAAGGCGTGATCAACCCTGCCGTGTGCTTTAAAAGCCATTTGGAACAGATCCAAGTTATCTTGGTAGATGCGAACATCAATCTTGCGAAACGCAAGGTCGGACGATGAATGGATCGTCTTTCTGAGATCATCCACAACGCTTTGGCATGCAGCTTCATCGATATCGCCGAAGTACACATGTGCTCCTACTGAGAAGAGGGCTTTAACGAGGCACAGGCCGATGCCATTGGCTCCGCCTAAATGGAAGTTAGTCTACGATAGGTTGCAGAATGATATGATGTTACTGGAGAAAGGATCGAGGCTTACCAGTTAGAACACAGACTTTACCAGTAAGGTTCGCGTAAGCGTTGGGGGTCTTCTCAAAGGGAGGCATGCTGGAAGTGTGTGTCGGGATATTTTTCCGTTTCCTTTTTTTTTTGTAATTAAGATCAGACGTTTCCTTGAGAGTTGCTATAGCGTCTCTGAAAGAATTTCCATCAATACTCTGAACGTCACCATGACTGTAAATATACCAGGTGGCGATCTTGATTTTGTTCACCACGGACATGCATCGGCCTCTAGCGATTTGAGGTAGTGGGGTATCGGCCGACATTGGCCGATGGGGAAAAGCACCATGCTTTTCTGGTGCTAGATATGGAGAGAACTGCCGACCCTTTCATGAATTCAGACTCGATATGGAATAAATCACCTCTTGTTCATGTTTCCAAAATTGGTAGCTCAGCTTCGGCCGATGGTAGTTGCCAATGGCCGAGCAGTATGCCTCAAGCTGACATAACTTGCCACTGAGTGGAAGAAACTACTCGGGATCTCTAAGACCCACTTATGAGACACAACTTTTGCGGGCGTGAGAATAGTTCGGGCGTCAGTGTCCACGTAAGCAATTCGTGGAGCTGCCTGGAAATGATAGACTGTTTAATGGAATGATCAACTGAAGAAATGATACTTTGAGAATGTGAGGGTGGCAGCTTGCACATCACTACAATATAACAATGTCCATTTCTATATAGAAAGCACTTCTCATTCAATACTCAATTTTTTGAGTCTATCTAAATTTCATTGCTGCCAAAATCATCCGCGCTGAAGTCCACCGCAAGAACCTGCTGTACGACGGTGTCACTCCACTCTACGAATTCTAGATGCACTGGATCCTTCATAGCGTAGTAATCTCTATCGGCTTTGTTGAGAAAGGTCACGACGAAAACATGGGTAAGTCCGTTCTGTAGACGTTTGGTGTTACCAGACAAGCTTCATTCAAGCAGTCCACAGTGATGTTACCTGCAGCCCCTGCACGGAGTTATCGCTGCCTCCAGTGCAGGAATTTATATATGGCTTCCCCGTCTCAGGATGTAGGCATTTATCTTTTAGCGAGAGCATTCTTGAGATAAGCTCCTGCATTTTAATACGTCAGTTACAGAAATTATATAAACATTCGATGAAGCCTTACTGCGACAGAGCTGGGCCCGGTGCCTGGCTTAAATTGGAATGATACAATATGAGTGACGATCATTTTGATTTCTTTTGCTCGGCGCTTGACTTATGCAACACAGGACCTATGTTTAAATAGATGATAGTTGGTGATAGTCCGCGATGGCCGATGATGGCCGATGATGGCCGGTAACCGGTAGCCAATGTGAATGGGTGAGAGAAGTGTGTTTGGTGTGTCCAAGTCATGAACCTGGACGGTTCAGGTTTGCGAGATAACACATATCAGTCAATCGATTCCAAAATAAGTAAGAATAGGTTATACTCCCTTACGTAGGAGGGGAATTCCACTCCCAGCAAACTAAGAATACGTTGTAAGGCGGGCGCATATTTTTTCAGCTCCAGGTGACCTACCACATGACGATGACGACCGGGAAGGACGGTTCGAGTATCAAAATACTCAGTCAATTGGTTGCCAGTGTATAGCTGCCGCTTTTGAAGGGTAGCGACTTTAAAAGACTCGACGGGAGACCAAACACTTGAATTCGGGCCTATTTTCTAAGTTTGCAATCAAAATTGGACCTAGCTCCAGTTTATATTATGTCGCTTCATGTGATAAAAACGTGTTTCAACATCAGAGGCTGTTAAATGATGAGGGAGCTCGGCCCAGGCACTGCTTCCTATCTAAGGGATAAACGTGGACTTCTAAACCGCCGCAAACTGGAGGCCTAAATATTTGGGCACTCGAATATATGCGATGGGCAGTTGGATAAGGCATAAGTATAGATCTGTTCAAGCTAAAAGTCTAGTTAGATTGATTGTTTTATACAGCCTTTTATAATGTGGCTGGTAATGATCACCAGTTTACGCCTGGTACCATTAGGGTACATGTCTGAGACACCGGTATAACGATATCGTGATGTTCCCGAAGGGGCGTAAAAATACCTCGTTAAACCACCCAACCAAAAGAGGGGCTGAGACAATTTTCATTCAATAGAACCCTCAAGATGCTGCGCCATTCCCAAATCGGTGGTCGTCTTCAACTTTAAATTGGCTGCCTCGCTTTAGTGCGGCACATGCATAGAGAAGACCAGGATTCGTAGACATGAGCTGCAATTCCGCTTGGTTCAACAGTGCGAGTTTACCAGAGACCTCCGTACGCTACTTGCGAGGTCAGTTGGATGTCAATATCCCTCATCTTACAGGCGCCACGGTTGCCTTGCCTTATCATGCTCACACATCCAACAAGTTGGGAAATCTTGGAGGTCTGAGCCTCAATTTTATTGGATATCATGTATTTTCCATCTGTAATAGCGGCTTCTTTCCTATCTTCCTTCCTATTAAGACCAAGCCAAAGGGGTGAGATGAAGCCCACCATCAATGGAATCAAGCAGTACTAACTACTTGGCTTTATTGCCAAGATGCATCAGCTGAAATAACGACGGTGCAGGTGATGAGATATCATGCAACCTAGGATCGTGCTCTGCGAATAATAAGCCGGTTGGTGTTGGTAAGACAGCGCTGGTGGGTGCACATGTCCATGCTAGGTTAGTCCTTTCAATGTCTCAACCAATTCCATGCTAAGAGGCTTTTTGAGGCGTTTATGTAGGGTCACAATGCCCACCCTACTCTCATTACCCAATATCGGGTCTCATACCGTATCAAGAAGCATGCATAGGGTGGCCAGAAAAGCATGATCCAAGGGCCTCGCGGTTCACTGTGATCGTCCAATCCACCCAAAGACCTTCTCGGAGCTCAGCAGCTTTACCAAGCCATCCTTGATGTTGGGACAGTCGTCTCGTTCTTGTTTGGCCTCTTTCAACCTGTGGATCAACTGTTTTTGCTTTCATTTGTCGCGCACCACAATTTCCATTCTATCATAATGCAAAGCAATCAGTCATTTGGCGTCTGTGGTGCTTGCGACTTCTGTTTAAGGAGATACCAGACCCGTTCAGTATCGAAGTCTTGCACAAACCAGGGAGCTCCGGCTACCAATTCTGCTATCTCAGTCCTTGCGGTGGAAGAGCCACTAACTCCTCCACCAACCGGGCCCCAGTCAACACATTTCTTCGAGAATCCCGTCAAGCAAGAACAGGATCTAGTATCGAGTCTTTTCGAATCTCTTATTCAGTTTTGGTACTCCATACTATCAAATGGGGGGTTATTAGAATATGAAGCGAGTCAGAGAAGGCCGAGCAAGCCGATTAGCCCCCCTTCTACGGTCACCTACTGTACTACCAATAGCATGACATACAAAAATGACCAGCAATGCTGTCCATCAAGGTCTCATCCATGTGATCACACTGAAGAGTCTAATGAAGACGCTGTGACTCGTTCGATCGAGTTCGAAGAAGAGGAGGGGGAGGACGAGCAAGGATGCGCTCATACCCCGACAGCAAACGAGATCACCACACTGACAAGGCTAAATTTGGATAATCTTACACTGAGAGAGGAATTGAAAAGATTGAAAGTGTGGAAATCTACGTTTACGAATGATGACCTAAATCGGCTACCTACCATTGATCACGAAGTAGCTGTCAGCGTTTTGAAATGTCTGGTCAGTGTGGCAAGGACACTGACAGCCGAATACCGTAAGCCCTAAAACAATATTGATAATCTAGAGGACTAATATTTGTTTGAAGGCGAGTGGCAAGCATCATCTGAATCGCCAAACTTGGAAACTGAGAGGCAGGCTGTTCAGAAGCAACTTGAACCAATCCAGAGGATAATAGACGAAAGCCAAATTGATGATGATGCAATGACAGACTACGGATACTCTTCAGATACCCAGGGATCTTCTTACACGACTACAGAGGAGACATTCTTAAGTTCAATAGTCTGTGAGATCGATAGACTCCAAATGCTCTCCCACTCTCTACGCCTTGTAATCAGTGGAATCACAGGTATGATTTCTTCAAAACACCCCATTTCATATGGAACTAATGATTATCCAAATTAAAGATTGAGGTATTATTGTTTAGGAAGGATAGGCGTATTTGATCACTGAAATGGAGAATGACATGAATCAGGCTTAGCGTGAATAGGTAAATATCGTACAAATTGTCATTCATGTAGAACAAATGAATGCTGGGCTGTTTTGAGGTCATAATTGATTAGTCTTTTCTGTTCGCACATGTACCTTTTGCAATATGCATACGTGACGATTATACACGCGGGATGCGAACAAGGCGGCAGAATTTGTGTAATAAGTGTTCAGAGCGGTATAAATATTGAAGGTTAACAAAAGAAAAAACATGTAACAGCTAAAGGACTCATGAAACTATACTATTGCTGAAGATTAGATGTCACATTTTGGTTATTGTACAAATACCCTGCTGTTTAGGACAAGATTCCCGATGCCCTCAAACCTTGCCTTGCATATCCTCTGTTCTCTTAACCGTTACTCTCAGTGGACTAATGACCTTCTGGTAGAATGTTTGTTGAAAGATGTCGTTGTCTTCAACATCATCATCACCTGATTGAGAAAATTTGATGCAGTAGCGCACCGCCTCCTGGAATGGTAGAGTTGTCGTATTTCCAAGATCATTCAATTTTCTTTCGAGGTAAGGCTCGTTTGTCCTACCCGACTCATCAACCCACACTTGCTCCCAGAGGCCCAGTTGTAATAGGACGATGCCAAGATTGAACATGAACCTTTCTAGTTTGCCACTATTCTTATGGGCAATCTCAACTCGCAAAAATGGCATCATCTCGCATTCAACATGATAGAACTCAATATCTCGGATGCCCCATGTGTCTCCGAGACATTCCTTCCATCCGTACCGGAGGGTTGCCTCGGCGACCTTCAAAGCTATTTTGAAACGATGGTCTTTGCGCTCTCGACTACGCTTATACAACTCTGCTCGGGCGTTTTGGATAACGCCGCACTCGTATGTTCCCTGCTGGATGATATGGCCTAAGTTGAGGGGTTTGAAGCCGATATCGGGTCTTCTCTCCTCATTTAAGTAGAAAAATTGGTGTCCACTTTCCTGATCGTCGCCAATACGCATGGCCAAGCAGTCATTGCCCTGAGCAAGACTCCCTGGGCATACCTGGATTCCGCAAAAGCTGTCACTGCTCCTCTCTCTTGGTGGTGCTTGAACATTCTCTGAGGATGACAAACTTGATGTGGATGAGTACCCAGAATCACGTCGTTGACGCTTTCGCAATTCGTCAATCACCACTAACTTTGGAGATGAAGGTTCCGAATATACGGCCTCATCCTCGCTGCCAGGAAGAAGTAGCTTAGACCTAGCCTCAAACCAGACATAGGATCCTTCCTGGAATGTTGATTCTATGGCGACATGGTGAGCTGTGACTGCGACCTCATTTGGGATGATACGCAATGACTCCTTGTCTGGCACTGGCACCAGGCCAACCAAAGCCCGATGTCTGTGTCCCTGGTTTTGGCTCTTCACGGGGCAGGCTCGACATAAGTGGCGGTACAGCGTTCGAGTAACCGAACTGGAGACGTAAAGCTGAGCGAATCCTTTTGTTGGCGCAAAGGGTCGGTGATAATCTGAGCCCTGGTAGACATGACTTTCAATGGCAGGAATGTCGAGCTCAATCTTGTCAAAGACGTCGCTAATATCTTTGAATAAGGGGTTATTCCCAAGGTCACGTTCTCTCAGATGGCCCTAAACTCATGAATCAGCTTTACACATACTAGTTTCACTCTTGCTGAACAATTCGTACCTGCTCGAGGATTCCGTGTACCAAATCAGCAGCTCGCGTAATGTGTACCTGGATACCACGAAACTTTTCTTTGAATTCTTTGATTCTATGGTTGCCAGAACATTCAAGCGTTGTCTTCTTTGACATGGGTAACATCTCATTGTCATGTCGAAGGTCTGTGGGCCACGTCTTGATGAAGTCGATGTGAACCTTAATGCGAGAGCGCTGGAGCAACGCTTTCTTTCTCAGCTTTCTAATGCGAGGCCTCCTCAATCTTTTCGTTCGGTCCAGCACATTCTGATAATTTTCCAGTATACTACTACTGGTGACACTAATTAAGTCCATGTCCTCCTTCAGAATGGCAGGGGGTGACCGTGGGAAATGGTCATCTTCATTATCACTGTCTTGTTCTTCGATGTCTGGGATCGGCCCAAAGTAAAATTTGTTCGTGGATGAAGACGTGTCGGTGTTCAAACTCTCCATTGGAGTTCCTCTTGAGGGCGTATAAAAGGCGATACTGCCAACTCTGCCAATGCTGGCATTAAACTGCGTCGCGTTGTCTGCCCGATTTCCGGATGCAGTATGGGAATATGAACTAGAACTCATTCTATTGATTTTACAGGCATGACCTGACAGGGAATGAACTCCAGGAGACTTGGTAGAAGCCTTGAACGCAATTTAGGTCTTGGTCATGTTTATGATGCAATTGGTGGGAGGGCTGCTGGCCAAGATATTGGGCGGATTATACTAGAGTTCGACGATTTTAGCTCTCATGAGAAATCTTCAGCGCGTCTTTACGGAAGGCTCGGAGGCTCAAGTCCAACCGGGATGCTTCCATCCTCGTCACATGGCCCTAGAGACAACGCTTTTTCGCCCCGCCCAAGATGCATTCTGACCTGCACTTATGACTGGTCGCGTAGTTCTGAAATGCATTGCATACGCAAACAATCGCTCAAGGATGTCTCACACAGTGTACATAACCATAGCCTACGCCACCCCCACCCAAGCTCTGGCTGATTTGTGCGGGTTGCATCTATTGCCCAAAACACTACAACGTGCAGCCAAGTGGGTGTCCTACCCGCATGAGGTCTGCTTGCATCAGGTAATTAATTTGTCAGCTGACAGAAAGATGCAAGCCAGATGCGGCTGAAGAATAGGCAAACGCTAAGGCAGCTTTTGTGCAAACCATCCATGTGGTTTGTACGCACATGTTAAATTGTCATTCAGCCGCATTGAGTCAGCCTTGCCGAAGTTGGAGAGAGATCTGTAATTTGGAGCTTTTCTGTTGTGTGCCCATTCTTGGATCCGCTCTTACCACAATCTGCCTTGCTATCTTTCTCGCCACCGCCTTATCAGAAAACTTACCAGAGTGCAGTACGATTCGCACAAGCTATCCATGGTACAATTACATTCATTATACAATTCAGTTGAAAGGCTCACTGACATAGCCCAATTTACAGATTGATCCTGTAAAGGCTGCCGTGGCAGCCACCACTACCATCGACCAGTCTCTCGCACTAATCAGAAGAGTTACTACGGCCATCGACCTCCATAAAAATGGAAACTCGAGACTAGAAATCTTGTGTAAAGATCTCAGTGGCACATCTCAAATCATTGAGCTTGTCCAGGACATCCCAGAGTTGAGAACCAAAGGAGTCCTCATGGCTGTTGCGAACATGCGAAAACAGGCTGAAGGTTTGCACCTTCATATCCAAAGTATGAAGGAAAAGTCCAGCACCGGAACTCCTATCCGCCGTCTATCTCGCCAGTTTATGAGTGGCCCCCAAGAGTTAGAGAGTACAAATAAATTGGTCGCGGAGCTAACGGCACTCAAAGCCACCCTCATCCTTCAAATCCAAGTGGCACATGTCGGCTTGTCCGTAGCAAAAGACCAGGAAATGCGGGCCAACTCTAACTGCTCTCACATGTTGGATAGCTTTATCCTTGATGAAGTCAACCAAGCCGTTGAACAAAGATTGGGCAAAGGGAAAGGTCTCAAAATAGCTGAGGTTTTACAAGGGAAGAAACCGGATGGTATGAAGCAAGCCCACTTTCCTTATTACATGAGACAGGAACTTACATGTAATCTAGATAATGGTATGATTTATATTACCAAAGAGGAATACGAGTGTCTCCGATTTTACCCGTCCACAGAAGACGAAGTGGACAAAAGCCTCGGTAAGATCATAGTAAGAATACAACGGATTGAATATTGACCATGAACGAAGGTACAACACGGGTTGCAAATAACTACACTTTCGACCAAGCGCTTCAGATTAACGGATTGGTTGATGATGACTGGCAAAAGTTTACACAGAATCTATACATCGAGCACAATGAGGCACGAAACCAAAGCATTCAGGTCAACGTTCCGATCGATGAGAGTACATTTGACAAGCTTATTGATGCAAGGCACAAAACTCTTCAAGTCATGGCTGGTCAGCTTCAATGGTCACAGCCGCCTTCAGTGCCCCGAACACAACTTGCCGGGCTCCCTCGTCAAGGGCTCATTGAACCATCGCTATATTACCCTGTTGCTACCAAGGATCCAAGCGCTCCACCTGGATATGAAGCTCCAAACGTGGTGGGGGATGTGGGTTTTATTGACAGATGCTAGTGAGGAGTTGGAGTCAAGAGGTCTATAAATGAGGGTTTTACATATGCTGTGGCGAGTTGCGCAATATATTATCAGCTCGTTTGCTACCTAGAAAAGCCTGAATTAAATATCGGCCATTCTCAATTAGAAGCATTTGGCCCCATTCAATGCCTAACATGTGATGTTATAAACCACTACATAGCATAGTCTGCTGTCTATCTCACCGTTTAAATATAAAGACCCTACCATCATGTTTTACATATCTAGATTTGGTAGGTGCGGCTTAATGCCCTATCAGCCCAATTTTACTGGTGCGGAGGCAAGGCTTCGGCCCTTATCTGCCTCAGAAAAGAAAGCCAAAAAAGCATCATCATATTATAACATGCATTATAAAGATTGCCACGAAAATCTTGGCTATTTTCTAGCTCCTATTAATGGTCCTTGATCCCCATCAGGTGTTGGCGTCGCGATCAAAATTATTTATGCAGGTCTAAACCGGACCGAGCTGAACATCGACGCCACATCAATAGTTCGCCTGAGAAAGTTGGCTGATTGGCCTATCATGGGCGCTTAAAGTGACTATTGGATCTAGACCATCATCACAGATCCACTTGAGAGGGATAATGCCTTAGCCCACTGAATGGCAATCCAATGATGAGCGAATTTAGCCATAAATGGGAACTCGCCCCGCGATGTGATTATGAAATTTATTTCCCATTTTTGCGACCTTCTATCATCGACTCACATCTCCGCGCCACACCAACGCCAACCAAGCAGAAACATGGTGGGTGAAAATCGAGAATACACTCAGTGGGTAGTCACCAAATCCTGATTATTTTCCAAATAGGACGAGAAACAAAGAAAGGCAGTAGACCGTCTTGTCCACCGGCTCGGTGGGGATTTCGACAGGGACGGTTTGGAGCAACTCCTGGAGATGGATGAACCTGGAAACTATGAGTTCAGCACGGCCATTGTTTATGAGTTTGTCAACCGCTGTGAGAATCAGTTCCGGGAGGTAGAGTCCTTAATGTGAGTTTTTTACGCTTTCCTTTGCCCTGTTTTCATTGGTTCTGATTTCAGCACATGCCATTTCTTATCATACATTAAACATAATGGACTAATCGCTTCGGCCTTCCTACGATAACAGAGACGAGAAGAAAGTCGATCACCTATTAAAATTTGGAAGACAGCTGGAACTAGAGAGCTCTACGATAGGCTTAGTTGCGCTCAACAACGCGGCTAAGAAAATGACGGAAATGTGGCACCCTTGGAACCCCGAGGATCCTTTCGAAGGTGACGTTGAATCAGCCTTGCGTACGATCTCAGAGTGGGTTGGAAAGGCCGAGAAGACTTTTTTAACCGCTCGAGATCCTTTGGTCGAATTTTATAAAAGCCTTGGGTTGGAATAGGAACTATCCACACTTTGACGTAGGCTAAGTAGTAATAATAAGTAGTTGAGCATCGCAATTTGCAGTGGGTATCGTCATAGAGACATACTGCTACTTAGATCTGATTTAATGAAACTTTTCCGAAACCAACAAATTCACACTGTTGTTGCGCAATAAGAATGTGGTGTAGTCTATCGCGTGGATGACAAGAATTGGGAGACTTTTTTATTGAATATTATTAATCAAAAACTTTCAGTTGTCATAATTGGACCATAGGTCTCGCTATCTAAAGTTGTAAAACTTTCATTGTTTTGGAGATATACCCAGTGGGAAACAAAGGAAAGAGACGAGTTCCTGTTTGCAGGTGGTGCTACTGGCTCCAACAAAAGGGGCCGAGAGGGTGGAAGTGGAAACTTCGAGAGCGATACATCGAAGGAAAGCGGGGTGTGAGGGGCTGGCGACATAGTCGCTGACCGATTGCAGCGGAGTCGGGAGTCTTTGGTGCCATCTACGCTCAGACCCTTATCGGCATTTAGGAGGAGGGCGATTTGTTTCTGGAGCGGCAATGAATGAGGTCGAGAGCGGCCTTTGCGATCCGCTGGAGAAGTTGGGGTGTCGGAATCAAGAGTGACGATGGCCTTCTCGATGGCTTGAAGGGGCATAGAATGATGCCGAGGTGTTGGGCTGTTGGAATCTTGACAGGTAGTCACAGACGTGTTATCCGCAGTCGTCGGAGAGGCCGGGCATCTAGGATGGTGAAAAGCATCGAGTGGGAGGCTTCGGCGACAGTCGGTTGACTTGTTGGCATTCGTGCAGTTGGCGCAAGGCCAGCTCTGAGGTCGTGTTTCTGACAGTTCTTGATCGATTGGCAAAGCAGATCGCGGTGGTTCGGCGGAGGTTGAGTCTCCAAGCACCTTGAAAGCTGGGCAGCTTCGGCTAGCCTCAGTTGACCTGCCTAAATCCTTCAGGGCGGGCTCACAAGGCCAGCTTTGAGCTCGCGTCTTCGATTTCCTCTGCTTGTTTGATGAAAGCATTGATAGCAGGTCGGCCTTCAACCCGGCAAGAGCTCCTGGCATTGGGCAGCTTCGACGACATGAGACTGGCTCTTCTGCCTCTTTCAGAATCACGGCGCATGGCCAGCTTTGGCGTTGCACTGTTGACACCCGCGTTTCTGTCGTGGAGGGGAATGGCTCTGGCTCGTTCAAGAGATTCTTACTGAGCCTGGCCAGAGCTTTTGGGGGCGGGGTAGGAGCAGTGATTTGGCTTCTTAGAGATTTCCCATCATCCAGGAACATTTCGAGGGTTGTGTGATAGGAAGATCTCTGAGACATCAGTTCAGGGATTGTTGATAGATGAGAAGTGGCTGGCGGTTCCTTAAAGACAACGGACACTCGCGTTTCTTTAGTCTTCACATCTTTGCCCACTGTCGATTTCTCATCATTCAATGTTTCCTTAGAGGTGGTAGCTGGGGAATCTTGGTCGGATTTGTTGCCAAAACAATTCAAAGGCATACAGAATAGTCGTAATGTGGTCCCCCAAGAGGATTGTTCGTTACGGGCGTTGGCAACCATGATGGCGTCGAGGGTATAATATGGGCCTAATCGCAGTGGACCAGCCAAAATAAGATCCACCAGGGACGGTTAAGTGAAGAAAAGAAGGCAGGGAAGGAACCCAAATTTGGGTTAAAATGTACAGAGAATGAAAATATCGTGAAGAGTAGGGGATTTCAAGCTGATGAGGGAGGGCGCACCCGGTCCCCTTATGGCAGCCAGAGTAAGTTTCGATTGATTAAACTTGAAGCCGTGTCCTCGGGATGCAAAATGAGCAAACAGACAGGGCTGTGACGCACTTTCGGGTCGATGGCAGCCGTGCTTCGCTCAAGGCCAAATCAGAAACAGGCTAGCTCATGAGCGGCTGCGCAGCCACCACTCTCAGCCCTGTTTCCCCTCGACGTTTTGATTCCCGTCTTCCTGGCGTCGCTTTCTTGTCCGACCATGTCGGCACAGTCTCGGGCAAATGAGATGAAGAAGAGCCGACCGCAAAACCACGACGACGAACAGACTCTTAGCCCAGGCCCTTGCCTGAGGGAACAGCCATCAACCCAGCACGACGAGGGGGGACGCTCAGGCAGGGCGCACTCGGGGAAAAAAGAAGCTGAAAAAACATCTTGGCTCGCACCCGCGACAGACTAGGTTACAGAACCCTCCGGAGGCACTTAAAACAAACCCTAATGTTTCTCAGCTATCCTGTTTTCATCGCCATTCCGTCGCTGTGGGAGCCCTACGAGGAAACGTATCGGAGGGCATTCGGGGCGCCCGAGCGCGCTTCAACCACGCGTTTATTAATTTTTTGGATCAGCCCTGTGTTTCCAGGGGCGCCCAGGCCGTAAAACACGCCCTTTCACCACGGATGCACTCGTATGATGAGTAGCTTGGCTCGAGGGCAAGCTGACCTCATTGCTCGTAATTTTGACGCATGAATGGGTGAATAGAGTTCTGATCGCCGTACTGATCCATCATTTGTTAAAACTACAAATCACAAAGTAAGATGCGTTGGTGGCTGGAGCTGCACAGCCATCGTATTTTTAATTTTTTTATTTAATCGAATAATCTTGTTCTAATTTATATACAAATTACTTCGAGTGAACACGAATCCACCAGATGCAGATTTGCAAATGTTTCAATGTGCAAGCTCTCTAGGGTAGGTGGGTCGATCCCTGATGTTTCACGATGGCCATTTGAAAGTGGGTGGTCTGTGAGATGAGCGATCAGTGCGCCCGGCATTCTTCCATATTAATTATTATTAATTATCCCCTATTTGTTTCGCACGGGGCTCTCGTGTACTTTTTTCCACCCTGAAATATCCCGCATTGTGTTAATACCTGAGGATTCGCTCTCGTATCCATTGATAATACGCGGGTCCCGTGAGCTCTAGTAACATGAGCATTGCTCTGGGCTAGAGTCAAAAAGAAAAGTCACGGGAACACGCAGTCGCAGGACTTTTAGGTACTTTGAGCAGTTGTTGTTAGGAATATAATACCCAAGCGTTGTCGGGCCAGAAATCTTAATATTTGTCCTCAACCGATCACGCTAGAATGGTGCCCAGCTAGAATTCGGATACACAATCTAACTTCATCACATTTTATCTGGCTTTACGCTAGAGGAACTGCTACGTCAAAAATCTGACTTGAATTCTGATTATTACTGAAAGGAGCTATGAACAACCCCATGTGTTTGCTTATGTATGCCACCCAATCAAAGCCGAGCATCCGCTGTAATTCCACTGCCTGGACATGATGTTGTCTGAAAGCACACAACCACTCTTATTGTTACGGTAGCAAAAAGAGTCCCTATACTTGGAGTCCAAGACAAGTTGAGCGATGATACTTAGCACAGGCGGCGTTCTCATTGACGCTCATTTGCATTCAACCTGGTTGAGATTCGGTGTGACAAGTTGTATCAATCATTGCCACGGTAAGAACAGGGAATGTTTTCTTTCATCGAAATATCTTGCGTCATCAAAATTCTGAATTATCCCACAGATTTTAGGTCTTTTTGTTTTCCCTCGTCATCCGCCATCATTTATCCACGACCCAGTGATACAGGCACAGGGTCAGTAAGCACGTTTCAGCAACAATTAAATCGAATCAAAAGCTTCCACATACACAGGCTAATCAACCCTGACCGGACTTGACATTCGAACACCCGAGTGCTGCTTAATATTAGCCACGTGAAGCCGTGTTAGACTCGTAATTGGCGAGACGATGCCAGACCATCGAGTTACTACCATGGCATTCTTGACCGACAATTGAATGAAACGCGATGAAGCTACATCGCGGTCAAAATCCGATGGTGTCTTGTTGTTGAAGGCGACCATTTGGACAAGCTGAGCCCTGTCTCAATGCGGGGTTGTGCCAAGATTTCATCCCAACTTTTGAGCTGACCTTCCCCATCGGCGCTAGCTGGTACAGCGTATGTATGCATCCCGCGCAGTCTCGAATCGCCCATGCTTATCAATGGCTTACCTGATTTCCCGATTGACTCGTTTAGGAAATGTCCACCTAGCGCTCGCTGTTTGGGTCAGATCCGGTAGTGAGGGCCGTTATCCGGGACTTGACGACATTTGCCCTTTTGTGCCGCAAAGTTGCCGGAATCAGCCTTGGCGTATGCAATCTAATCATCCCTCCGCGAACAAAAATTCCCAATACGGTGCCGCGATCCTGCATATGCTTTTGCATACGCGCGATTCATCGATGCCGCAGTGGGGAACAGTTCATCTACAAGCTGTTGCAATTACCTACAAGAGAGTTTCTTTTGCATCGGAAGCGTTTCGTTCCGGGTCTACTGTCACATAGTGATACTTGGCTTGTTTGCAAGCCAAGAGCAGTTGCGTGGGGGTTGGAAAAGTCAACAGTTTTACTGAAACAGAGTTGACTCATCGGCGTTGGGACAAGATTTGCTTTTTGGTGCCAGTTACATGACGGACGCATTTCAGTAGTGAGCAGAGGATTAATGAGTGTTTTCTTTTCATTGCAAACTAAAATCCCGATGCCAGCGCCTAGACCGTAGCCCCCAAAAAGAATGTGGTATATACCAAAATGCCAGCGCCTGAGAACTAAGGACAAAAAAAGAGCGATATGTACTAACAAATATAATTTTAATACGTGAAAAAGGCCTCCTCCAGTTCCGTATATCGTGTTCATATGTAGTTTTGAGCCCTGTCCTGCTGCATCCTATAGCTTGTTGTAATCATGACGTCGGTCGAGCCCATTCTTCTTATTCTGCTGCTCTCCCAATCCGATAGACCATCCTCACTATAATTTCCTTTCCTTGTCTGATAGTACCATGCGGAGAGCGAGTCGTCGGGGCTTGGTGGAAGAGGCTTGTGTAAATCGTCGGATCCCGCACTCGGGCTGTATGGCTGGCTGATGACAATGCATCGTTCTGGACGCTTGGGCGGTGCAAGGGTAAAGCTTCTTTCGTGTCTGATTTCTTGTCGGCTCGAATAACTTGGCAAATTGCGTAATTGCCACCGTGACTGAGAGCCTCGGCCGATGTCGGAATTTTGAGCATCCGATCCCCACCATGACTGTCCAAGCTTCTTGCCTACCGCTCGAGCAAGAGGTCGGAGAGTAGCAAGGCTACTAGCAGTGATGGCGAGCCCCTGCTCCATAGAAGACCAGATTCCAATGTCTACAGTGGCCCCTGTTCACGTATTAGCAAATATGTAGCATCTCTGGGTCTCGAGCAAAGACGTACAGAGAAAATCAGGATCCCTAAACTTTTCTACATAAGGAAAACGAGCCACCACAGCTATGCTCGCCCTGTAGAGATGTCAGAATAATTACAAGCAGATGCACATGATACTAACAAGAATCCCATAGATAGGATGGGCGAGAGAATGGCCTTCTTTTGCCATGACATGTTGAGATTCCATACCAGAAGTATAGCAACAAGTGCACATGTAAAGTCAGATATAAAGCTCAGTGTGCTGTTGAAATATGTGAGAGCGGTGATCACATTGATGTCGACGCAAACTCCACCAGGCTGTAGTCGATCCCAGAAAAAGGAAACAGGTTTGCATTGGAAAATGCCAACAAAAGCAAAACTTATCATGCTTACAACGTTAATTCCAGCGGTTCCATATATGAGCCAGGTATCCAATTTGGTGACAACGACTCGGAGGAGAAATAGAGCAATAGAAATCTTTGCTGTGATCATGGTGACTGCAAAAAGCAGAGTGGATATCCACCAGTACTATCCTATGGTAAGAAACCCGTCTTGTTTTCATATTCAAGAGGCATACATACCCTCAATGCTATGACAATGTCATCGTACTCCAAATCTATCAAGTGTCTCCCTGTGCCATGTATGACTCCAAGGTGCCCGCATATTGTGTACATTGTAAAGGACAACTCAAGCAAATGTTAGCTTCCGCCGATTGCTCATATGGCAATGCCAAGCAGGAACGCACAATGGCAACCATCATGAACCAGTCCTCCAACCCAAAACACTTAACCATGCGCAGTCGAACATAGCATCTCAGCGAAGTCGATATTAACGAGGCCGCAAAGAGTGTATAGCCAATGGCCAGTGACTGCGGACCTCGATTTTCGATTAGTATTGTTGTTGGAACCGTTGACATGGTCACCTTGAACGGACAATTTCGCACGTGGAGAAATATGTAAATCAATTATCAAACCTCGAAAAACAATTATGCACGGGGATTGTGCCGAGAGGGCTCTTTAATCTAGTTTTCATTGTCAAGGAATTCATCTCTTTTCCAATTTATGTTTCATTGGGTTCCTATGAAAGCAATCGTTTCGGGCTAAGACGACGAATAAGGAAACACACCCATCACTTCGTGTGCTCAAGTGCATTCCAAGCCAACTCCAAGCCCTGTTTCTGATACAATTGTTGGGGGAGGTGGGGTGCCATTCAATACGACCTGGGTAGCTTGCAGTCAGACTGCCGGTATGGACAAATTGGTCAAACTGTCAAGAACAGCGAATAGTCCTTTTGTGCTGGATACATTTGGGGTTTCATTTTCGGAGGCTCTCCTTGCTTGAGCACATCCTTGACTTGGACAGGATTGGTTCGCATCGGGCTGGGGCCCTGCATGCTCGTCGCTGATTTGCTAGACCTTCCGAATACGGCCAGGGCCCCGGAAAACTGGTGCTGCAATCACTTTAGCTACACGGTTTAGAGCAATTCTAAGGTTTAAGCTACACAAGATCTTCATCGGTTGCTCATGCGTCGGTACTATTTCCAAGAGTAACCAATTCGTATAGGCCTCAACACTATGCGAAAATGAAAACTGATAAGCAAAGCGCACATTCCAATTGCCAAAACCAACAGGATGCGAATACGACGCAATTATAACCTTAGATAACACCCAAACAGTGTATGCAGGGGTAGTGCATATATTGAAGCAGACTGCTGAGGATGAAACCGCCACAATAGAGCTGGCCTGAAAGCTATTCGTCAACTAGCACGAGCTGGATGTGGCCTTTCGGAACATATTTCTGAAAGGGGCATGACGTCCATCACGGGGCCCTATCGGGTTGCTTGGCAGGCTCCAACCATCTGACGGACAGGGATGTAGATTGACACGATCACATGGCCCATTTGAGACAATTTCGGTCAACAAATGCAACATCTACATGCGCATAAAGCCAGGGCCAGGACCATGATTCTCTCTGCAGTGAAACCCAGCGCGTCGATGAGCCGGCCCTTGCCATGACCTCAAAAAGCTCGGACTCCGGAGGCTGGGACGAAAGCGGTAGCATTCGATGGATCGACAGCGGCACATACAATGCCAAGGTGAACTAGCGGAGGCTCTTTCGGAGTTTTTGACACTATCGATTTTTCTTCTTCATCTACCCCGCCCCAACTTCATCAGCGACGAGGGGTTTTCCCCCCGTTGACATTCACATTCGCATTCACATGCTCGGAAGAAGCAGGGTGTTGGGCCTCGAGAGGAAGGTATGTCTCCGCAGCGCCACCCTCACGCAGGAAAAAAAGATCCGGATAGACAACAATGTTGGGAGGTAACAGTGCGGCCTCCTGCGATAGCTCACCCAGAAAAGTCGTCTCTCCATCGTTCAGCCACTGGAATTTTGCCAACGCTGGAATCGAATGGTCCGCTGACCGGCACTTGGCTTGGTGATGGAGGGTTGGGCGGCGTGAGACGGAACGACGGGAAAATGTCAGCACTCTTTTTACGCCTCCCGTTTCTAGTCTGTGTCATCTTGCTTGTGGTGGTGGGCTACCGAGGAAAACGGTGCCGAACTGCCTAATGGGAGAGGTAGAGCGTACCTATTGAAGTGAAGGTGTCATTAAAACCACCATTTCAAGGCGTCGTCATGACAGACATAATCGTACGATGATGATGTACATTCCAGCTTCATCGCGGCAGCTGGTATGTAGAGAAATGGACCTTGATTTAGGTAGATGAAGTCTTGTTGTAGCGAAAGGATCAATATTTATGATTGGCAAAGATCGTTTATCTTGATAAGCAGGTCATTTTCTAAGTGGGTTGACATGCACGCTGCACCCACCTTCCGAGTGCACCATGGATCGGAGAAACGATTACACTTCTAGATCAGGTGATTTCAAACAGTACTTACAAATAGAATCAGTGACTAATACTTTAGGTTGAAGTACCGGCTTTGCCGCCTGGACATGGTTTGTGCACCACTTCCGTAATCGGTGATATATGGAACAGCACTGGCATTATTAATGAGAACAGGCCCTATATCAAACAAAAAAATATTTCTATCTCTGCACTCTAGAGACTGACACATTGCGTTATAACCTAGCATATCACCAATTTCTCACCTTATTCCAGCTTTCAGTGCCAACCCTGCAGACAAGACGCCGTCGCAACAGAATGCGGAATATACGTTCAGCAAGCTTCAATAGAAGCTCCAAGGCTTTCTAAACACGTCTCATCGAGTGTTTTTGGTTTTTGAGTCGGTGTTATATATACAGGTTCGCCTCTAATGGATGACAAATAAAAAAGCATGGCCCCAGAGGCCCCATGATGATATGGAAGATAAGGCAAATATAACTTACGGTGGTATGATTGGAGGTGCGTGGCAGACAATATGCAACCTTGCCACCACGTCACCTCATTGTCTCTCTAGCAAAATGCTGTAGCCCTCCGCTACTTCAATGACTTGCCCTGAATTGCATCTTCAATTAACATTCGGAGTTCGGGATCTTCATTCGTCATAAAAGTTATTGCAGTCCTATCTTGTGTATTCTTCCTGTGAACACTTGCTCCATTGAGTAGGAGCTGACGTACTGAAGAGACTTTGCCTAACTGCACAGCTAGCATCAGCGGAGTGCGGTAAGAGTTCTCCTCAATGTCCAAGTTTGCATGTCCAGAACACAATAGTTTAATTATTTCGTCGTCAGCATCTCTACTCGTCAGAGCATGATGAAGAGCAGTGTAACCTTGGTCATCTTGGATATCCACCTTGTCAGTCCTTTGCATAAGCAGCCGAAGGCCATCATGGTATCCCATCCCGGCGGCAATTTGAAGCGCAGCTAGGCCTTGGTGGACCTTGACGTCGCAAGATGCACCTTGCCTGAGCAAAGTATTTATCATCAATTCGTCTTTTCCCTTTATGGCTAAAATCAGTGCAGTGTTGCCGTACTGATCTATCCCGTCTAGCTGCTCGGGTCGAGACCTGGATGCCAGAAACTCAACGATGTTCCGTTGGCCACGGTGGACCGCAAAGTGCAAAGGAGTAGCATTCCGATTGTTCCTTGGGTCTATTCTGGCGTTTAAATTGACAAGAAACTCAACTGATTCCATGTCACCATTTAACGATGCGTGGTGGAGCAGCGTTTCTTCTTGCTCATTGACAGCATCAGGATCTGCTCCATGTTTGCATAGTAACCACGCCAGGGAAAGGTCCTTGTGTTCCATGGCTAAAGTAAGCGCCTTAAGGTTATTAATTCGGCCGGTGGATACACTGGCTTTATTTGCAAGTAATAGCCAGACTGAATCTTGGTCTAGATTCTTGATTGCATAGAACAGGGCCGGCCATGCTCTGCCGTCCAGTTCATCTGGACTGGCACCCAGCTTTAACAGCATCCAAATGATATCATGATACCTATTTTTGGTTGCCATAATAAGTGCAGTCGTGCCATCCAATCGCTTTTTGTTTAATTTTACCTGATATCTGCCGAGAAGTTCCACCATTTCTTGGTTATTGCTCTGTACAGCCTCAAATAAAGGAGTCCATCCGTCATCACTCTCCTCGTTGGCATTTGCGCCATGCTCAAGCAATATTGAAACAACAGAAAACCTCTTATAGTAGAAAGCCCAGTAGAGAGGCGATTTCCCGTCTCTAGGATCTGGTAGATTGACGAGTGCTGGGTTGGGCTCTCTGCTTAGTAGTCGTTGTATTATCTCAATGTCACCATTTTTAACCGCGTGGACCAGTGGTAACCAATCACCCACTGGACAATTGAGGTCTACACCCCTTTTAAGAATGATATCTACTAGGCAAAGATAATGATCGTCCACTGCCTGTCCCAAAGAGACCCAATCCTCCGGGCAGGTGTTGTTGCTTGAGCACAGTATATTCGCAATGTCATTTCCGTGGAAGAAGACTTCTTTCAAAGAGGTCCAACCTTGGATGATTTCTTCGTTTAGATCTTTTTGGCCCTCGATTAATGCTTTGGCTGTACATGTGGGGCCGTATCGGATGACCATTGACAGTGGCGTCAACCCCACAAACCCTATAATGCCTAGTTTAGCGCCGCCATTTACTAACAATTTTATTGTTTTTGAATAGGCTTGTGTTTGATTCATAAGTGCTTTGTGGAGCGGGGTATCCCCAGAAGAATCACATATGTTTAGGTCAGCGCCGCTTTGTATTAATATTTCAACCATTCGCCATCGTTCAGTTTTAGCAGCCCAATGCAAAGCGGTCTGCCCATCAGAGCATATACCATTGATATTCAACCTCGTTTTTGTGAGAGCATTTACCCAGAAAGGTAGATCAAAGTAAACAGCGGCGTGAAAACCATTGACTCCATTAACCGAGAAGCTGATTTCCTGGTCGCCCATGTGTTGAAATGCTCGGCTTAACATGGAACTGTTAGAGAGAAATTTAGCGACCAGTTTTTGAATATCGCTATTCATTTCTTGATCTTCATTCTCTAAGTGCTTAAACCAATACTGAGCGGCATACTTCAATAGGTGGGCATGCTCATCATGTAATGGCTCATCACGTAACATGAAGTCAAGGCATACTCTCGCGATTTCCAAATCGGCATTTTCGGGAAAGATGTTGTACCGCCGCAGATATTTTACTACATGCTCGTGGATAAGATGAAGCGTGCCAGTCCTGGAGTCAATAATGACCAAACCGGCGCAGGCGAGAATGATCTGTTCTTCTAGAGGTCGATGTTTTTGATAAGGCCCGCCCTTGCTTTTTTGAATCGCGAAGCTGTCCATAATTTGGGTGGCTGTCAGCGCACACTTTGCATACACAACCCATGTAAATACATGTTTTGCAAGCTGGCTTTGAAATTTGGTAGATTCGTCTTTCTCCTTGTTGGCAATATCCTTGATTGGTTTCTCAAATGCCGCGAATGAATCGATGGGAAGATTTCGAAGCGCATTTTCAACGTCAGCTGGGGTGCCCTTGTTGCTGAGATTATCCATGTGCAATCTCGCGAGTAAAAACCTGTACGGTGTTATAATATACTCACATGGTGTGAGAGGGAACATTGGACCAACATTTTGCTTTGTAGTGTCATGTGAGAGACTTTGTTTATCACATTATCCTCACCCTGGACTGCCTGTAGTACATTCTTCAAATCATAGTCTTGTTCGATTCTGTATTTTATGTATGTTCTGATATCCAAGTCGGTTGGCTCCATCTGCAATTTCTGATCGACCCCTAGGGTATCGGCGGGCGGTTTGATCCTTGAGGTAACAAGAATCTTGACTTTGTTTGGCATCTTCTTAATAGCATTATAGATATGCTTCTGATTACGCTCATCATTGAAATCAGGACAACTTTCCACGGAATCAAGAATCAAGTACACAGTCTTGAAACTAGCTACTTGGGCAATGAAGAGATCAAGATATTGGAGCGGATGCAGGCGAGATACTCCACGAAACACGTCATGGAACACATTTTTCAACTCTTGTGCCAGATGCCTGGATCCCTCATGTTCCAAAAGTTGTTTTAGCAGAGTGGCCCAGAGTTGGGCAAGTGATAGCTGGATGTCTTCTGCCTCTCGAAAATAGAAGTAAGTGCAGGCGATGTCACTTCTACTCTTCGCCTCTGTTACAAGTGAGTCCACTACAGATGATCTATAATTTCAATTGGTTAATTCCAGGAAAAAATTTCTTCCCACCATGTAGCGCTACGATCGAAGACTTACATTTGGGCGGTTTTGCCAGATCCGACTGTCGCAACATCTTGAGTTAGTAACAGGCTTATATCATGCGGGCTCTGCTCACTGACGGATCCCATACACCCAGAGAAACCTAGATACATTGTCTGGATTTCTCCAGGATTCAAATTCCTTTTGTAGCAGTATCCAATTACCCGTTTTGGGCGCAATCTGGTGAAATAAGTCTAACTGAAAAGCTTGACAGTCAATTATGGATAGATGTGGCTGATCCATTAACCAAATTATTATAGATTCACCTTCAGACTATGGTTAGTAGCATGATCAATAAGATTTGATTGCCCGAGATCAATACACATTGACGTTGACCCATTTATTAGGTCAACTAGATAAGGTAAACGGGAGATGCCTGGTAAAATAACTACTGTGGAATCAGCTATGCGGATAATAATAATTGAAAATCCACAATCGCAAACCCACTATTGGTTTCGGTATGGTTATTCTGTGTTCCACTTCCGGTTGAGTTATTTTGAAAGCCATTGTCATTGACATAATTGCTACCCGAAGATCTACTGTCCACAGTAAAACGAGGCCTTGAGGAGCATGGATTCGATGACAGCATCTTTGAGCCTTCTTGAATAGTCAGTTTTGAAGTATCGGAGTCCATTCCGACCCAAGGTTAAATTATAAGCTCAATATAATAAAGAGGCTCAAGTAAATACGACCATGGTTGTCCAGTCGAAAATAAATATCTGTCAAATTCTACACTACATAAGGGTGAGGGGTAATTCAGCCTGATTCTGGGTTGCCTATTTGAGGCGTTAAAGTTGCCTTGCGACCCAACGACGCACCAGTAGAAGTGCAAAATTGAGCCATTTTTATTGACCGCCAGTGCCACGTAAGTGTATGCAAACTAAAATCTTACAGAAATTTCACTGGTTAGGTTTTTGAAGCTGAACAGTGGGTATGGGCGCTTAATTTGAGCAAATGGCGATCGCAGTCTTTTCATATCGCTGCAAACGGGTCAGGGTTCACACTGTGTAGCCTGGTTCCCATTTCTTGTCAACGTCCTGATCTATTTGAAGCTTTCGATCTTATCTACCATCCAGCCACAAACTCTTGTCACTTTTTTTTGGAATCGTTAGCTGGCATTGCCTTCTGATATCTAGCCATGCCCAATTCTGATCCATCTCCATATTCAGAGACTGAAGATGCTTTATATGACGATGGGGATTCTGATTACTCGCCTCAATCTAATATGGCCCAGGCAGGTGGTCCTTCACAGCAACAGACGCCTAATGAGGGTCCATCAAGACGCACGATTCCTCCTCCGCATCAGCGACAAAGAGGAGGCGTTTCGTTACAACCTCGGATTCATGCAAGAGACTGGGGCTGGGGTAACAACCTTGCACAACCATCGACGCATCCGCCCGGGTTAAACGGGCCACACCAGTATCCCGCGAATTATGCTGGGCCTTCCGGGAACAATGCTACATATTTCAATGCACAGCACCAGAATTACAATCCACAGGACGCAGGTTACATGCCACAATATGCACCGCCCCCAAACAACTTCCCTTATGGACAAAATCAGCAAGGAGCAGAAAACCTTAGACCCTCATACGGCGTGCCTCCTCAATTACAACAGTACCAACTAAACCCACCCCGCCCACCCTCCACCACGCCGAGAGAAGACCCCGAAAAGATCCGCCTCGAGGCCGAAATCAAAGCCTTCAAGGCTGCGGAGGAGAAGGTCAAGGCTGCTGAGAGGCAGAGAGAACTCGAGGCCCAGATCCGAAAAGATGCCGAAGAAGCTTTTCAACAGAGGATGGAAGCCATGCGCATTGCACAAGAAGAAGCCAAAATAGAGATTGAAAAAGCTCGAATCGAAGCTGAGCGTGCCGCTCAGGGGCGAATTGAAGCTGAGCGTAAGGCGGAAGAGGAGCGTGCCGTGAAGCATGCTGAAGCTATGAAAGAGGCTGAGGAAAAGGCGCGACTTCAATTTACAACAGAACTCAAGGCTGCAGAGGAGGCTAAAAGGCGAGAAGCTGAAGCCCGCGCTAGAGCTGAAGCTGAAGCCAGAGCAAGATTTGAAGCTGAGATGAAAGCCGCCGAAGAAGCCAGGAAACGGGACGCTGAAGCTCGCGCCAAGGCTGACTTCGATGCCAAAGCAAATTTTGAATCCCAAATGAAAGCCGCCGAAGAGCAACGTAAGATAAGAGCCGAGGAGGATAAGAAACGAGAAGCGAAGGCCTTGGCCAACGCGAAAGCAAATTTGAATGCTAAAAGGTTGGCCAAGAAAGCTAAGATGGCAGAAAAGGCAGCCCAGAAACAGAAGAGCAAAGAAATTACGCAGCTTAGTCAAATAAAAATGGTTGAGACCATGGAAGAGATGCTTTCTCTCGCCAGGGAAAAGATCCGGCATGAAATAGAAAGAGAAAACCAAGAGAGTCGGCAAAAGCAACTTGAGCGAGATAAAATGAGAACCGAGATATGGGATGAAATAAAGGCCTATCTGACATACAGGGGAGATTCAAATCATCTTGACCATAGAGCCTACACAGAGCGTTCGAAAGGCGCGCACCAACTCAATCCCCGCATAAGTGACCCTAGAAATACTCCATCACTTGGATCTGTTGATGAGCCGAGTAGTTCACCATCTCCTGGAGATGATGTATCGTGGAGAGGCAGACTACCTCATGTTCCTGATCCTCCAAATCATGATGACGATAAGAAAGATTTTGATGAGAAGGCTAGTGACAAAAGTCTAACAGGATCCGCTACCTACAATAGAAATAGCTCTCAATATGATTGTTTCACGTTCCGTCACTATCGGAATGCCATGGAAACAGATGATGATGAGCAACGGAAAGCGCTCAGGCTTTTAAAAGAAAAGTTGGCAGATCCAAAGATACAAGACCTCCTTGGTTAGCTCATAGGATCAGATGACGTGAAGGCATCAAATCCAGTACCAAGAGCATTCTTCGAAGCCCTAATTATTGGGGGGTGTAAATACTATGAGAAGCTTGTATTTATTTCTATATGCGATGTCAGAGTAAACGTGCCTAATAGGCAGCAGGTATCAATACAAAGAGTATTTAACCATTGGTGGTACGATTAGTAATAGTGCTTGTACCACACAAATAACTCCTTTCAAGCTGTCACAACAACCGCATTGTACAACTTTAAAAGCATATCAATTTGGACATTTATTAAGGTTGCGACCCGAGGATAGAGGTTTAACATAGATGACAACCTGAGCTTTTGCATCAATAATGATAACATCTTCTACGTCAAACAAAATTATGTTGCTATCTCTGTGCTCTACAGACTGGCAAGTTGTGTTATAGCTTCGCCTGTCACTCACTTCTTATCCTTGTTCCAATTTTCAATACCAATGATACCAACCCTCAGGAATTCCTCGTCATTGTCGAGGCGCTCTCGAAGTGACCCCTCACGCAACTCAATGACGTCCCATTTCGCCCATACAAATCTTCCGTGTAAGAATTTCGCCTCGTTTGATGCAGCCCAAACAGCAAACTGCCCGGGCAAGTTCTCTGTGTCTTTTTGTTAAAATGATTTCTTGAATCTCCGTGGTGGGCGTTGAATAACTTACTATCGTCCCATTGAGGCCCATCCTTACTGAGTCCAGCCCGTTCCGCCAGCTCCGTAAAGACGCCACCGGGGTGGTAGCTGAGGATTTGCAACTCGTCCGGAGAAACATCCTTGGCAATTCGCTGCAACAGCATGTTCCCCGCGTTTTTGCTTGCTCCATAGCTGGGTTGGTTCCCTGTTAGCTTAGTGTCGTGACTGGCCAACGAACTTAAGCTGACCAAGGCCTGCTGACGAATTAGACTTTATCATGGCAATGCACTCGTAGAGTATTTCCTACCTTCTGGCGACCTTTGGAATTTGGCTGCTTATAGAGCCGCTCTGCGAAATCAAGGGGTGTCCGTACGTGTAACAGATACTCGCCCCATACTGCGTCCGTCCCATTTTCGAGAATCGGCATCGTTGACACTATTGCTGCATTCAGCACGACAACATCAACAAAAATGTCTTCCTTGGCCAAGTTCTTCCATAGAATCTCGACTTGTTCTCCGTCAGAGACGTCACAGGCGCGCCCTATCACTTGTGTTTGCGGGAATTCCGTCCCGAGGCGCGACGCGGCCGAACCGACTACGTCGAAGCGTCGAGCGACTATGATGATCTTCTCTGCATTCGCCTGGGCAAAAGCCTTGGAAATTGCAAATCCAATGCCCGTGTGACCGCCTGTGATGAGCACTGTTTTCCCCGCTTGCGAGAGCTCGGGTCTGAAGGGCGAGATCTCAGGATAGGGGGCTCTGTGGACGGTCCCCGTAAAGGAAAATCCAACAGAGAGTGACTCGAGGTAAGATGCCATACTGAGATGCCTTTTTGTTTTGTGAAAAAAGATTTTGTTGAATGTTGAGATGGAAGACGGTTAATTGAGTTGGGAGGAAGAGAAGTAGAGGATCCAAACATCTTATATCCACAGCAGGTCCCATAGTAGCTGTGCAATCTAACTTCAAACTTTCCTTTAGGTCTAAGTTTAACAGTACTAATGTTGTCAATGTGCTGTACAGGTAAATCAAGTTTAGGTTTTCGTATTATGGCAGCTCCGATACAACCCCACCATACTTCCGCAGCCCGCCCCATGTCCACCTCAACTCCACGTCATGTCCACCTCAAATCCGTCCCATGTCCGCCACAAATCCGCTATTGGACCAACTTCCAATCGATCTGGGGCTTATAGACGTGAGTTTTTGGGGTAAAGAGGTAGAATGCTCTCTGCAGAGGTTGGCAGATGCGGATGTAGGTTAAAGTGGGCTAGATAGCTTCAAGAATCTCCTAGTAAATGGGCATAAAAAGCACTTCATGTCTTCAAATTTGCTAGTTTAAACTCCATACATCAGAAATATTTTCTATATCATCGAACAACTATCACGAAGATGTCGGCCGAACAAAAGCCTCTCACCCAGTGGGTTAGACAGCTCAACGATACTCTATTCATCCAACCGAACGACGAGATCGCTTTGAAGGCTCTGAATGAGCAGGTTGATTCCAGTTTGGTAACCAAGTAGCCTTGCCCCAATCCAATGAGCTTTGACCACTATCTGACCCAGCGGCACATCAGGATTAACCACAACGTGTACACTTACGACCAAGTCAAAGCGGGGCTCCAGTACGCTCGTAGTTCGTACATATCAATCCAAGACACCTTCTCTGAGATGCTTGTATGGGAGAACCCAGAGAAGGGTGATGGCTTGGTAGCAGTTTTAAGCAAATGGAGAACTAAAAACAAGGCCAGCGGCGAGGAGACCAAGAAGACAAACGTGATTCTCTGGGAGGTGAAATGGATTGATGGGAAGCGAAAGCTCACTGGGCAGACTGAGGTGGAAGTTGAATGACGATGAGTCGGATGCTGCCTTGTACTCGCTTTTGTATCAACTTGGTGCCAGCGCTTAATCCTCAACCACCCACAAACCGAAAGTTTTGCACATATGAGAATGAAAGATAGACAACATAGTATTCAATAACATTTCGCTACTATTTAAACAAAGATATTATGCGCCTTTTTTTGTGCTCCATTAAACAACCACTTCATGGAAACCGTCTTTAAGGCATGAATATTTGGGCAACATGCCGCTCCTCATTTTAGTCCTCAGCCAAGAATGCCCTAGTTACTGCACGACACATGCGCAACCCTGTCTATTCCTCTTTGAAGGTCGTGCCGGTGGCCTCTGGGAGACAAGTTCTGCTGTAGAACCTGAACTTTGGGAACCAGGTACGTTATCATACCGCGATACTTCTGGTCGAACGGGGCGCTGAGAGGTTTGTTGGGTTCGACGAGGGGGCACTTGAAGAGGCTTTCTTGCAGGACCCATGCTATTAGGTCCTTTTCCTACCCCGCCAGGATACGATGTTGTTTTTATAGGGCCTTGGTTGACCATGGCCATTTCTGGACGAGAGGAGCCATTTATCCTGGCCACCGGTGGAGGCGCAGCCAGTGGTGGCTTGGTTTTCTCCCATGTCCCTGATTTTGGCATTCCCTCTCTCTTCGGAACTGGGTGACGTGTGGGCCGGGCTTGAGCCGGAGGGCTCGAGAGCTTGGAAATCCAGAGCTCCCATTCTGCACACGATCCCTTGCTACCAAATCCTCGCTCTTCTGGGTCCGCAAGTTGCAATGCAACTAATTCTGCCATTTGCGGCCTCTCCATTGCGAAACGCCAGTGATCGAGTAAGCAGGCTAACTTGTAATGTCCATTCGGCTCAAATGAACCGCCAAATCCACCGACATTTGCCCTGTTCGCTTGGGTTGCAAAGGGGTTTTCCCAACGACTCCAGTTGGCATCTCTTTGATCATGTCGTACTTTAAAATGCCCCAATAGTTCATCGGAGTGTTTTTCCATATCGGCAATGCGTTGTAACGCGAGAGGCGAGCACGCTTTCTTTAGCTCGTTAAGGTGGTTGTATCGAACATCTCGACCAAATGTATCTAACCCAAAAAGGGTCTGAAATCGCGGCGCAGTTGATGCAACCGTGAATATTGACTGGTCTTCGTGAAAGATGATGCACTGTGCGATACCGGGGCAGTACAGTCTACCGTCGGCATTCGTCGGGGAGACCTGAAGAAACCTAAGGCGACTTTCTAGTCGCACAAGCACGTCTCGAAGCGGATTTATACTACCCCAGTCATTATTGAGAACTCTTATGCCTAATTGACTAAACTTCTGTGCAATGATTTGCAGAAGAATCGTCATTGGACACAGATTGGTATAACGTTCCAGATTAATGGTTGTTGGGAGCGCCTGTCCGCTAGCCGCAACGGCCCATCCATCGAATCTAACAAGAGGGTTTTCCGCGTACTTAACCATCATTTCACGACGTAGAAAGCTTAAGATCAGTTTCAAGTCGTGGATCATGGCTTCTAATGGACCAATCTGAACGCCCCCTGCAAAGCGGGAGAGTAAGGTCCTGGTCGCCAGATCTCGGGCTGCCGTGAGAATCGCATTATAATTATACTCAGAAAATTCCAACTCCTCCAGGGCTCTGTTGAGAGAGTTTCCGCCAATCTTGAGTTTGAGAATATTTTTAGGAGGGCTCATCTTGACGACTTGACAAGTACCAAGAATCAGAGCGGCAAGGTGCTTTGATCTGAGCTAATTGCGAGATCACAACGGTTATATATCTACCTCCTGGGCATTTATAAAGCAAGAATTCTTTTAACTGCTAAATTGTCAGTGAGGCTCTCTGCATTAACGTCGTCTGAACATACAGTGTCTTGAGTTGTAAAGGAAGTAAAGGAAACAAGAGCCTGCACAAAATATTGTGACCAGCAGAATCGTGATACCGGAAAGAAATTATCTTTCAATGAAATATTTTCACAACTCTATTGTGATATTGTATCGGGTTATCAAGTCGATGAGATTTTACATCTTGTCTTGACGAGGGGAGGAGTTCTATTATGTTGTACGATTGACAGGAAAATGCGTTGGTTCATGGGTTGCGAATGGCGCCATCCCTATCTTAACCTGGATACAAGATGCGAGCCAATTAATTCTCCGTGGAAATTTTGTGGCTCACATGAAACATGTTGTTGGTTGTGTTCAAGGTCTAGTTACATGATCAACTGAGCTTGCCGCCGTTCGGCTGAAGGGGTTCAGTCTGGCCGAGCGCTTAGGTGCATGAAATATCATAATTAGAAATTGATCCACTTATTTTGCCAGGTTTAACGGTCTGGAATAGCATCTTTAAAAACTTGCAACCAACACATTTTCAGCCTTCCAATGACATTGCAGCAACTTAGCGCCCACCGCAAGTCGGGCGACTAGGCAAACAGATCCTTTACGATTTCTAGTAATACCTTTTTTAATGCTCCCCTGCAAAACATCACTTGAGAAGTTTTTCTATTTCACCGTCGGGGACGTGGCTGTGTTACGCGGCATAGACTGTTGGTTGTGACCAACAGTGTCGGACGTCCAATCAAACAGCACCATTCCGGCCCCGCCTCATTCGGGCGCGTAAATCGATGGCGGCCTCGTGAGCTGAGTCCACTCATCGTCATTCTCTTAAACATCAACCACACAATCACCCTACAGAGGCTTCGATTCCTCCCGTGGTCTTCTTTCATCCCATCTCCGAATCACTCACAATCATGACTTCCGCCTCAGAATTGCCCAAATCCTCTGAAATGCCTTCAGAAAAAGGTTAATTAACCACCCCCCAAATGATGGAAATGGCAATGAGCTACTGCTAACTTAGCATGCATAGCTGCCACTGAATCTCCACCCCAAAATGATGGCCCTCGCAGATGTAGTTTCACGTCAGACTCTGACTCGGAGTTGGGTAGAGAGGATGAGCCTCCTGAAAGAAAGCCGCACGACGACCATTGGGATAGGTTTATTGACAAGAACGTCTGGGATACTTACCCCGCTAACTTTCCATGGTCGCGTATTTGGATTGATCGGGGTGATGACAGCAAGACCAACCCTCAGCTTTATCAAGAGCAGCGAACTCAAGACTGGCTCAAACAGCTGCCGCTCTTGAGACGAGACAACATTCTTGAGAGCCAGCCAAGCTGGAGTTATCCTGTGCCCCGCATTCCTCTATTTACAGCAAATAATGGGGATGAATATCAGCTGGAATTATTTGTCGGTGCAGGCTCGATTCTGCCTGAAATTTGGTGCCCAGCGCGCCTGGGATCAATTCGAAATTGTGCCAGGGCTTATTTCCAACTCAAAGCCCGCATTTCCACCACCACACCCACCAATATTCCGAGTTTTACGATATGTATCGGGCACTTGCTAGTCAGAACTACAGCGCGGTCGGATATGTCAATATTCAAGGACGGGCCAATCACAGAAAGGACCGACTACTACATCATCGTGGATCTCCGAAGCACGGATATGCCATTGTGGATAGTTGCTCCTCTTCAGCAATTACGTGATCGCTCTAAAGAAACGTGTTTTGGACCTCCCGGGCTGCCAATTTTCGATGGCCTAATGATGACCGGTGATGGTGACCATTATGACGTTGCATGTATCTTGTCATCAATTCGCCAACTCGGGGATCCAGCAGCCGACACAGAATCGTCACTGTTCCAAAAGGCGTGCGAATTAGTACGTGAAACCCGCGCTCAAGCCGACCCAATTTCCTTTATACCACACGAAGCGGACCTCAAAAAATTCCTCCATGGTGAGGAAGTGAGCACTGTGGTGCCAAACCCACCAGATGATAAGAAAAGGATATCTAAATTATGGACATGGTTTAAGGGCTTTGTTTAATTGAATTTGGGGCGTCATATCTCCACGTGAGAAAATAGAGCAAATTCAGCGTATTGGGAGGGGATGTCGTGGCAGGTTATCACTGGAAATCTGCTCCAACACTGCTATTTCTGAGCCCTAAATGATCGTTTGCGAGTCACCAGTTTTATCACAGCTATTATTATGTATTTATCATTAATCAAATTTGTCCATTGCCTCGACCGACATGAATTCGCATCCTAGTGTGGACTTTAGTAAAATATCGCTAGCGTTGGAGGCGTCAGGGAAGGCCAGAAATAAGCCCAGCCTCAATTCCCCCTAGAGTCGTGAATTTCTTCATAAACAGATATCGCAGGACACTTTTCTACGTTTCTACGCCTTTGGGTTGCATTGGGTATAGCGTCAAGGGACGGTGATAAAATTAAGGGACACCGGAAGACAATCGTCCGATTGACCCTAGCTGGTGCAGCAAAATAAGCTTACTTCAAACCTTGAAATAATAATGCCCTATTGTCCACTGTGGACTACCTGCGACACAATTGGGACGCGAATTCTTAGTTTCAAGGTCGAATGCAATCCGGTGAAACCTGGGGACGGGATTCTGGTTCTCCGGATGCTAGCCGATCTTGCGTTAGAGAAGCGACATGGGTCTTTCCGGACCAACGAAATTTCTCTCATCAGCATTGGCTCATTCTCAGTGTCTGAAACGCAGTGTTCCTGATCGACAACAATGCGCCCACAGCAAACGCCCTGATCCGAGCTCCGGTAGGACCATGGGATTGTTCCCAATACACAGGCCCTTCGTCCCCGGACGATTAGACTGCCAAGTTCCATAATACAGGACGACAGTTAATTATAGACCCTCGTCATTCCACCATGTTAGATGTGCCAATCGTCCCGCGACGACATCATACGCGGCTGCGAGAGATTCCGTGAAACAGTCCTCTTGGCATCGTTATGGAACATGATCGTGAGGGGAAAGGAACCTTATTGAATCACCATAGGCGCCTTGCGATTACAGAATCGAGTATAATATGTGGCCTTTCGCTTCTCTGTGATATCCATTCTCTTTACCATCCAAAACACTCCTCTCCTTCTGTCTGTCCTCGTTTCCAAGAGCTGGGCTCTGTTTCCATTCATTCCTACTTTTTCCATTCTTTCTGAATTGATTTCAGCTACTTTAACAAGTTTAAAAGCCCTTTTCCATAACCAAAATGAAGTGCGTTTCTATGTTCCTCCTCACTGCCGGCCTGGCGTCGGCTATTGTGGTTCCTATTCATCCTGCCTACCGCCGTGCAGCGCTTGCTCCCAAGGGCCCGGCAGCTGGCCCTGGGGCAGAGCAAGCCTCAGCTACCGCTGTCATCAACACATTGGTTGAGACTGAAGCGGCGGCCGAGACTGAGGTTGCGACCGAGACAGGCGCAGCTGTTGAGACTGAAGCACCGGCCGTGACTGAGACGCTCGCCGCGACCGAGACGCCACCTGCTGTCACCGAGACTCCCGCTGCGACCGAGACACTGGCCGAGACTGAGACATCAGTCGCGACTGAAGCGGCAACCGAGACTCCCGGACTGGTTGAGGGCGATGCTAATGGAGATGGTATTCCCGACGCTGAACAGAATCAGGACGAGAACCAGGAGGGGAACAATGAGGAGAATCAGGAGGGAAACAATGAAGAGAACCAGGGAGATAATCATGAAGGAAACCAGGAAGAAAACCAAGGAGAGGAACAAGACAAGGGCCAGGATAAGGGCGGCCTGGCCGACGTTAACCTCGCCCCTCAAATTGAAAATCTCGTCGGTCAGATGGGCATGGCCGGCGTCGTTAACCTCGACAATGTTAACAACTTGGGATTGGGCAACCAGATCGTTGTTCTCTCACAGCTTCAGCAGGTTCGCACTCTGCAGGCGTTGAACATTGTTGGAACCAACGACGTCATCATTATTCTCAACAACAGTGGCGTCCTTCAAGCCGTCGGAGGTAACGCTGGAGCCAAAATTGGAGCTATTGGAGGAGCCAACGGCAAAGGAAACGGTCGAGGCAACGGCGCTGCCAGAGGTAAGAATCTTGTGTTCCTTGGGTAACTTTTGCTAACAATAAGGTCATCAGTTGTGATTGCTCACTAGATTTGAGTAG
The DNA here is from genome assembly GCA_013403825.1 of Calonectria pseudoturangicola. NCBI lineage: Eukaryota > Fungi > Ascomycota > Sordariomycetes > Hypocreales > Nectriaceae > Calonectria > Calonectria pseudoturangicola. The sequence goes on from VTGA01000028.1 coordinate 442,105, forward strand.
ACCCGTCTCGTCCAAGAATGATGTTCGTTCTTGATTGGAATGGGCGGATGCCAGTCCGTAGTCGAGTCTAGTGGCTAATGGGGGTTTGGGATTGTTTGTTGTATTTTGTGTTATGAGTCTACAAGGCAGTGCCTACCGGACAATTCAATGAGATATTAGTATATCAAATATACCATTCGTGCCCCCATATAGTGCCCGTCTTTCACATATTTCTAAGATAGTAACATCCAAAGTGCAACTCGTACTAACAGATCTCACAATCCCGATTTGCGGTCAATCTCAAACGACTACATAACATCTATCCCTCGACCAAAGCAGACGGGACGTAGTCAGAGCTAGCTATTTCGCCAATCCATCTCTCTTGGAATGATATATTGAGTTTTCAATTTAATCCTGCCTATTTTATCACAGGTTATCTTGTGACACAAAGGTGACGCCGCCTGATCAAATAGAATCCGAATAGTGATGAGTGAATAGACCAGAAGACATTCATTCCTGGGCAGTAATTAAATAGAATACAGTACCTATAACATATAATAAATAGAAACCCATGTTGATAATTAGGTCGTTCGAGAATTGTAGAGAGTAGGATGGCCATGGTACATAAAAGAAAGCGGCATAATGCGTGACATGAATAATAGACGCAAGACCAAACATGATCAAACTTTTAAAAGTTTTCTCAGAGCGGATTCGAAACCATCTATCCAAGCATAGTCCAAGAACGATACTACGAAACAAGCAAGCGGAAAGCCAAGTATTATATGGAATAGAACACCAATGTCGGACACCCAATAGCCAAGAAAATTCGAATTTATAATGGGCTCTGTATTAACAAGTGAAACAAAGTGGAAAACTTCTGAAGTAATCAAAATGATGTGAATAATGGCTACCATGGCGCAAGGCATGAACCATAAAGCACTGCTGTAATAATCACTGCCTAAAAAGCGTTGGATATTGCACCTGATCTCATCCAGGGCAACCACCAACGTTGTCTCAGAGTCAAATCTAAGCTCTGGTTCGATCCCACCAGCCCTAGGTGGATGAGGAAGGCTTGGTGGCCATCCCAATTTTGATGGGCGAGAGGTTGTGGTAGGTTCCTGCAGCGGGAACTGCCAAAAACGTCTCTGGTAATGCCAGTTATTTCTCTTCGAGTCATTGAGGCTGTCTTGCTCTAGTTTTCTTCCAAAATTAGAGCCGATGATGCTAAGCAGACCGAACATTGGAGTTGCCAGGAGTAGCACTGGGACAATCTGCCCAAAGGTCCACTGGTTCTCATCATTGCTGGCATCCTGGGGTTCGGTCTTTCGTGTATAATGGAGCGTCAAGGTTCCCCAGATCATAATTACTATCAGCCAATAAATCTGTATTCTGTTAGATTAAAAATACATAAATTCTTGCATCTTCAGCATACCTCGGCAAGCATGGAACCAATCAAATCCACCAGCATACGCAGTGTGAGAAACGTGGCTAATATTGGTCGAAAAACCAGGATGAACCACCAGTCGTAGTTTGGAACTGGAGAGCATTTGGCGCCTCTTGAATTAATCGATACTAGGAGCGCGTAATTTATTTGGATCACTCTGATTAGAGTATTGCGCATCAATGTGCTGAAATAATATCGAGTTTTCGTCATAGCACGCCTCCCGGAAGGAAAGAGCTTGAGAGCGCGTGTGATATGACCGAATGACAGAAGTATAATAGAAAGAATTGTGCTCTGAAATGCAGCACTTGACCCTAGGGTTAGTTGGCTGCAAAACTCTTCGTGATCTCCGCAGAGCTCTGATCGAACTGTCTCCCATATATCCTTTCCTGTCGTCCAATCAAGGTAACAGATAGCAGGAGAGGCCTGTTCAGCAGCTGTGGGGTTTAATTGATCAAACCAGTTGAAGAATGCAGTAGGTATCGTTGCAACGAGAAGCATGGTGAAAGCTGCTGAAACTAGGATGAATCGGGCATTCCTCCTCCAAGTCGGTTGGTTCAATTGACATCTTAAAACCGTAAGCCGCAAAGATGAGTCACGCTTGAGAACCAGGCCATGGAAACAATAATCTGCCAATGGTATGCAGATATACCTGATGAAAGCGATGCAAAGCCGCTTACTAAAATAGCAAACCCAGTAAAGAGTTGTAAATCACACAAGTGTAAAATATACTATCATGGTTCATGTTTCAGTCCCGGTTCCACAATCACACAACTTGCCTATCATTTTTCGTCACTTACCTCGCTAAAAAGCCTTTGTGCAGGTCGCCGATGCTCCCCGTTCTGAACGCCTTAACGGTAGTAAATGAATCAGCATCTGAGCCACTCTACGTATAGAAATCAGAACAACCCGATCAATCGGATTAGCGCGCCCAGATGATTCATAGCCTGAGATGAAAGACCGCCGTTTCATCAATGTGTTTTTGTTGAGCTCCTGGAAAGTTTCATGAAATGTGTCTGTGTCTAGGTCATACGTGCAAAAGTAATTGCATGCAAGCAATATGACAACAAGGTACCCAGTACCGACAAAGGATACAACAATCTACAAGTTAATACTCGTTATCAGTGTGTCAAACAATCATAAAACGATAGGGTTACTGACTCCTATTCCGGAAATATCGTTATTGGGTTCGAGCGTCTTGTTAAAAATGTCGCTACAATTGACAGCAACACGGGATTCCCTTTTAACCACATATGGACATTGTTGGAGTTATGCTCTTAGTATCGATCTTTTTAGACTAATTTTTGTCGCTTGCAAAATCCGTGAGCACACGGGCAATAAAAAGGTCGACCACATTCGCTCATGTGACTTTGTCTTTTCTCACGTCTAAGATCAGCTGACTTTGCAATTGACTCATATTTCAAGCGATTTTTTATCTTGTGAATCATTAGGAATGGGCCATGAAACCTACCGCAAAAAAAGCCTTTTTGATATACCTAACACGACTGATCTGTGGGGCTTATCGGGCCTTTGTGAGACTTCTTCGGCCTCCGATCCGAAGCAGAAGCGGAAGCTTAAATCCTACTGAAGAAATTAGGTATTCCCTCGTGAAACATCTCCCAGCGTTATCGGCGGATTTGCCTGAATGAGGCAGTCAATCACAAGCAATCACTGAGTGGATACTTGGTAAGTTTTTGGGTCTAATTTCTCACAACCGCATTCCAAACATCCGGGCTGCGTTCTTTTGGATCATTTGAACCTAGGCCTTGTAAATCAAAAGTGGGTGATGATAATGAATTCGCAAATCAATCCTCTGGTCCCGCGCTACATTCTAAATCACACTAAGTGGTTAGCCATGTTGCCTAAACTGTAATATCCAAATATTCAAGCTTGAATAGGGCCTCTAGGCATATCAAATACCCTCCGCAAACTAGCACAGTTCTAGTTATTTCCCCGAAAGGTCATTTGTTGCCTTACCCTAAGCACTAATTCATGTCTAATCCATCTCAATATCTAGACTTTTCAACATAAAAGGACATCTATCCGTATTCTTTATTGATTTGTAGCTTTTCTCAATATCATAAATATATCAACCCACATTTACTTGTACAAAAATGATTTTTATCAAGTCTATCGTTATCCTTGTTCACTTCTTTGGATGGTGCGCCTCGGGATCTCCGACAAACCCTTTGCCGGTCACTCCTGTCAACAAGATCAAATTACATCATGACTCTAAAATCATCTACATTTGTATATTAAACGATGGAAGAATAGTTGATTGCCGCACTGGCCTCCCAATGGATTATGATGAAGTTCACCCAGCGACGATGAATTGCCGTGTCAGCCTTGATAAATGCGTCTATGATGTAAGTTGCTTGTCCAAGTATATTTCAAAGTCATCCAGGAAATCTGGCACTGACCAGGTCAAGTGCGAGATGAGAGGCCGTAAATTTGAAGGGTGCGACAGGAAAGGGTATGTAAATCATCAATAATCCTGAAGTACACAGGGAATACTAATCTATTTCCTAGATTTTGTGCGTGCAGTAAATCATGAATATTAAAAAGCTCGTTATATCCCGGGTTATTGACAAAATCCTGTACAAGTCGCATGTGAGACACAAATGCCAAAGTAGTTGGAAGGTTACAAAATAGTTTAAATATCTCTTGTACACTCGTTCAAATGAATGATACTCTGTCAAGTCTTGAAAGATCTGATCAAAGCAAAGTTCTGAATTGCAATTTTCTTGTTCTATATCCAAGACCGACAACTCAATTCTGATACAGTTTTGAATCTGAGACACAAAAAACAACTCAACTTTCAATATTCATATATTTATCTCAGATAATCTATGCCTTATTATTTTTTGCTTAATAGCTTTAAGCTTTTATTGCTAGGAACCCTTTGATCAGTCGAGATCAAACCATATGGACACCAGATAGTTGAAGCTGACTATTCTGGCTTGCGACCATATACATAGCGAACCATCATATAGCCATGAACCTTCCGGTTACGAAGCACATTACGACGCATATCCATCAGGAACATCTGGTAGTCATCCTTTGGCCAGTTCAGTACATTGTGCCATAATAGGAGAGTGTATCCTATAATCTGTCAGTCACAACATGAAGCAATTCCCGAGAAGCGAGACGAACCTTCAATGTCATTCTCCAAAGTCAGGTTGACATATCGACCAACCTCGGCAAGGTTTGCATCTTTGGGCCAACCACCGACTGGGAGCTAAAATGCCGAGTCAGTCATGAAGGAGCGGTGACTGCATGGGAAATACTTGCCTTGTAGTCCACGCTCTTGATATCTGTAAACCCCGCGTCCTGAAGGCCCTTTTCCTGCAGTCCTTTCCTTTGCACATAAAACGGCGTTCCCAATGCTTCTCCGCCATCTGCGTAAATCTTCGCCCACGTCTTCAAAACTGGTACTGTGTCTGTGGTACCATCATCACTGCGAATCTCCACGTCAGCTTCGCACGACTGGACCCAGCCGCCTGGAGCACAGCAACGATAAGCTTCTTTAAACAATGCGCCCCAGTCCTTTATGGCACCAAAAAGGTAGCGGATATGAATGAAGTCGAAGGCGTCCTCTTTCCAGGCCCAAGGGTGTTGCGCATCGTCCACTTCGAAACTGAGATTCGGGGGGATCCATCTTGGCTGAATTGGAGAGAGATCGGAGCCGATAACTTCAGCCTGCGGGTACTGATCTGCAAAGTCACTAAGACGGGATTAGAAGAGAGAAACAGTGAGAAGCAGGTGTGCATATTCACATTGCCCAAATGCCTATCCACGCCACCCAGGAAAAGTTAGAAATCGGTTCATGTTCGAAGCAGGCAGGGGTAACGTACCGGTTCCGGTGCCAAGGTCTAAGACTTTCTGTTTCGCACGCGTGTCAGTCAGCACTAACGACAAAGATTCCTCGAGTTCAACGCACCCGCACATCCTTGCCAATAGGAGCAAGGAACAGTTTCCCACCAAGGAGCAAAGTGAGGGAGTGGTGGCTAATGTCGACAGACTCGCGCTGTTGCTCGTCGTTGGGGGTGAAATATTCGGTCGGGTGGCGGTCGCTGTGGTATGTTCGTCCCTGAATAGTGCGATAATCCAGGATGCTGGATGTAAGGGAAGCAGTGGAGCTCGCTCTGCGAAATAAAACACGTTAGTCGGGCGCCGCAGTGCCGGGGTGTACTGGTGTTCAACTCACACGTCATCCCCCACAGCTGAGTCGGCATCGGTTTCATCGGCCTCATCCTAGCACCAGGTCAGACTTGGAATGTGACGAGATGGATATTTGCAATTCACTTCTGGGTCTAGTGCGGGAACTAGCTCGGGTTGAGGGCCCGGCGCAGCGATCGGTGGAGCAACGGGGGTTGTCCCCGAAGCGACGTTGTCGGACATGGCGGCGGGCAGGGCTTTGCGCAAACTTCAAAGGCTGATGTTTGAAATGGCCAAAGGCCAAGAAAGAACACAGTAAACAAGAGATCTCGCTTCTTTTATCTCTCATCTCTCGGCGGGGTTAATGACCTGATACTCATAGTTGTTGGTTCTTGGCTTGTCTGCCCCACACCACTAATGTAACGAACTGTTCACAACTGCCGCAAGCCAATAAGGGCCTGCACAATCTGTGTTCCTAGAGAAATGCAATGCATTAGGCGCAAATTCCTCGACACGCGGCAAGGGACGGGACGTTGTATGGTGACGTTGCAAAACCTCACTGGCGACCACCTGCATGAACCCACTGAAAAGGACGTGTTGAAAAGGCTTGGCCTAGTCCTGATACGAACTACCCAGGGCTATGGGATCAAGGGTGGCCCGCCCGTTGGGGCATCCGGCAGGCCTCAGCCAATCCCTTCCAAATAAGGTCCTGTGCCCTGAGGTGGATCGTCATCGTGATGCTCCCGTGGTTGCCAACCGACGGCTTTGCATTAGCCCGCTCTTAATACCCGGATGGTGGAAATACATGAGCGTGGCGCACAAACTGTTGCTTTCCAAGAAAGCCAGCAGGCTCTTCATCAGTCCACATGTTATATAGCCAAGCTATAGAAAATTATGGCTAGACATTTCCTTCCTAGTGCCATTGAACATATCTGCTGCGTTGTCTAGTTAATAATTGACTGAGTCGGCAACATGAAGCGGGGTATGAACCAGATTGAGGTAATGCCATTGTTACTATCACAATGTTCATTCAGGGCCTAGTTCTACTTATTTGAACCTGACAGGTATTTCATAATGCTTTTTCTTTTTTTTTTTTTTTGGTGCACAACACGGCGTTGAGGGCAAAATCTATCAGCCCACATCCTGGTGCCAAACGAAGTAGTTGCAGTCAAATCCAGCCAGTATTAACCCAGAATACGTTGTGCAATTATTTTTGAAGATGCACCCAGCCAGCACTTGTAGAGTCTCAGCTCAATATGCACTTTGTTGAGAAATCCAACGCCACGGCGCTTCCGAGGCGGCAGGCAATGTTGGTAGCATGCGCTAGCCCTTCAGCTCCACTGCATTTCCACGCTTGTTCCCTCACAAGCATCATTCAACGATAGCAGACCGCTTTGCACCAGTATAATAGTTCCAGATCAGGTTCCAATGGATCATACTATTTAAAAAAGAGGAACCCTTCACGAGGTTCCAAAAAGATATACAGCTCAAAGATCTAGTCTAGGTTACAAATTTCCTTGCCCTTCATCCAGGACCCACATCCTGCTAGTAGCCCAACACCAAGACAGCAATATGCTCAGAAAACCAGCACACCGCATCAATATCAACATCTTAGACGTTGACTGATGTCAGACCCAAGTTATGGAAATAGGTGATAAAATCTTGAGACATGTAAACCTCCTTGACCAATCCGGTGCATTCATCGAGGATAACAAAGTCAGTTCCGTTGTAGGTGACTGAGGAGCCGGGGCTAAGAGTTCTGTAGGACACACACGTTAGAACTAGCAAACTAGAGTGATGCGGCATCATTGGGCAACTTACGTGGGTGTCGTCATGTTCGCACTGGTGATGCCGTTCATCCTCCATCGAACAGCAAATTGGTCCTTGTTGCTGACCAAGTGCAGAATATCAAAGTTGTACTCGGCCCAGCCGGATCTCGACTTGTCAATAAAAGCAATGTACTGCTCCCGGTTGCTGATATGAATGGTGGTGCTACCATTGGCAGCTGGCAGGCGATCACCGGCCAACGAAACCTCGGGGTGAATGACGGAATCGATCAGAGTCATGTTGCCTCCCCAGAGAGCCATGTAGTTCTTGGCCAGCGTTTGGAAGTTGACATTAGGAGCCTCTCCCTCGCAGCATGAAGAATCATTAGCCGAAACAGCCAGTAGGCTAGACACGGCAAATGCCAGTTGAGTGAGATTGGCCTTGAAGAGCATTTTGGGCGTTTAGGTGATGATTGTTTAGGAAATGGTGAAGAAATGATGACTTGTAGCTCAGATGGCTTTGAATTGATGTGTTGATGGTGAATACACTTAATTTCGACTGGAATATGCTCTTTATTTATGTTTTTCGTCCAAAGCCCTTCCCATCATGACGTTTGTCGTTGGTTCATGATGAACTTGGATCCTCGCAAGGAGCTGCGCCCCATCGCCACTCCAGCTGAATGCCAATTCATTTCCCATCTTACTCCCAGATGCCCTAATCCTTGCACTCGATGCTCGCAACTGCAAAAGCAGGCCTTCAATCAGGGCCAGGACGCGCAGCCGTGTGGCGGATAATGCCGTTTGTTGGTCGAATGCGCACGCTCAAGAGGATCGTGGCAGTGAGACGGCATTCCGAACTTGTTCGCTTGGGGCGAGAGTGGGGAAAAGTCCGAGATCTCGCTCGTCCCTTCGCGTTTGAAATCGCGCCGAATGGGGAATGGCGAGTGTGATGCCGGGTCCTGGCCCATTTCTCTCGCGAAAAAACGCAACCAACACGCATTTTAATCTGGGGAACCAACCGCCACGAAGGACGCGGCCCACCCACGACAGCACTGATATTGTCCCGATTAGCCGGCCTCCAGACCGCTGGTTGGTCGAATACCTGGTAAAACGCCGTTTCACGACTGTCCAGGCAGAACTTTTTTACTTGACATGATAGAATGAATGGATACAATTGACCAGGATGAAGAATCCGCCTGGATGGGAACAGGGTGGCTTAATTTGCCTCGCTCTACCGAGTTTCCACAGGAGCGGAAGCCAACCGCGGAATCTGCGCAGGGCTGAATTGCGCGAGGTGCTGGTAGGCTAATTTTTGTCCTTTTTCCATCCTAGCCGCCACGTCGATATCGTGTAGAAGGGTCTCGTAATGCCATGCGATGACAAACAGCTTGTCCAAAGCTTTAGATGACGCGTCCCAAGTATAATTAGGGGTTGCGGTCAGCTCTCAAATTTAGCATGCGGCAAGTTGCCACCAAAATTTCAAGTCGTTGACACTAGCACCAACATATTCAACGGAGGTTTAAGAGAAATCGTCTCTTGGTGGTTGATGAAGTCAAGTCGTAGTCATTGTTGTGCGAAGCTGGTTATTTGACATCCTTACCTAGATACCAAAGATATATCCATGAGCACCTTGGATATCTAATAAGGGTCTTAAATGTGTATTCTTCAATGGTTGGGGTGCAGGAAGAAAATGCAAGGCTATGGCGGCTGCATCGCGTTTTTGAAAGTGATGTATAATCACAAAGTATTGCCAATAAAACACGAAACAATTATAAATGACGAAGGAATAAGGGTGCGGTTCCTAGTGGATGTATTACCTTCACTTGACACATATCATAAAATCCATCACTGTATAATAGATCATGGATTCGAGAAAGGGTCGCGCATGTTATGTTTTGTCATCTTCAACAGTATGGGATGGGTTGACGCAAACTGGGGCTTTGGGTCAAAAAAGTAAAAACGGCGAACGTTCCAAGTTAATGTCGCAAGCAAGCATTCACGTGGGAATCCAACAGCTGCAACGGTGTTGGTTCAAAAAAAAAAACGGTTGGGTTTCAGCCAACTTGGGCGTTGGACGAGGTTGAGACAAAGAGGCTTGAGACTTGTCGAGCGAGTCGACGAAGAGCATGAGTGGCTGTGCAATGATGAAGGACCAGTTAAGCCATGTGCGCCACATATGATCCGTGCGCCGGGTCAGGCAGATTGGGGATGGCTACTCCTCAATCCCCTCACTTTCCCCCACGCTCCAGGGTAGCCTTGTTGACAAGGGCAACCCCACGAACTCAACAAGATTGGGAATATGGAATGGAGCATTTGGCTTTAGTTTGATGAAACGTATTGACGGTTTTTCAATTTTATCTTATTTTTCCTTCAAATTGCGGTAAAGAATAAATCGGTGACTTGGTGGTAAGTTCTGGTTTTCTGCTGTGGTCATAACACTTCTCTAATGGAAAAAGTTCTACATCGTGCTCTTTACTTCGACTCTGTAAACTCACATGTGCCATCAATTGGCTAGGAAAAATTTACACGTGTGGTGAGCGACGGCGGGTGAGCTTAAAAAACCCAAGGCGCAAATGCATTGAGCCATGTGAGATGTGTTCCTTGTTCTAGCTCGAGTTGACTAAGAAACTAGCTTCAAGTTTCCCTTCCACCGGTCCAGAATATGAGGCTTGGCGGCGAAATGGCAAGACATGATGACGCAGTTTCACATGCTTATCAGGAATTGCATATGTTTAGCGCAGTGGAAAGAAAAGAAAAGAAAAGAAAAAAAAAAAAAAACCGTTGGCTAGCAATTTGTCACATGCGTTGACTTAGTGTGTGATGTGATTGATGTTCATGGTGAGTGGGTTTGGGGGGGCTTATTGTGGAGAGAGCCTCATGACCGGCTTGGGGTATGCGTGGGGATGAGAGAGCTGGGGAACATTTGGCCTTTGACAATTGGTCTCTCTATTTTTAACGTGTTTAAATACTGGGTCTCTTTCTGCTGTTTCTGGGGGACAACCAGAGAGAAAGAGAGCGAGAGAGCGAGTGAGAGTAAGAAGAGAGACATGGCTATGGCTGTCTCTGTAGCTGGTGCAAAAGTCAATCTTTAGCGAATTGCCATGTCGAGTACCGGCCCCACCGAGCTCGGAAATGAAAGTGGGTACCATCCGAGGCAAGTCACGATGGCTGACGCGCTGTGTGCTGCGTGTGTGTGAAGCGAAGAAGCGAGGAAGCGAGAAGCGGCCGGTCGGTTTAAAGGAGGAGCGATAAAAGAGATCGAATCGGAGCTGAGGCTCAAGCAGCTGCAACAGTAATTGGTGGCGGGATGGACCGCTAAACTGGGAAAGTGGTGGCCTCAATAAAATAACTGCAACAGTAATATCCCGCGGTCTTCGCTTCTTCTTCTCCAACTCCAAAAAAGATGCCGAGGCTCAGTGGCCCCCATGTCGTCATCTCCACTGGTGGGGAGCTCTCCGATGTCGCGCTAGATCTCAACCTCGGGGTACCTTAGCGTGTCGAGATCCACAATGCCATCTTATCGGTCTCGTGGCCGATAATCTAAAATAAATAATAAATGGAATGGCTTTGCGCACGTTGCAGCTGTTGCGCCAGTGTCATCAACACCACCACCATCATCTCCATCTCCATCCCCATCTACCACCATCGCCGCCATGCCCCCGCCGAATCCTGACTGGGTCAAGGCCCTGAAGCCCTCGGGCCCTCAGGGCTCAGAGCTCCTCGCAAAGGAGAGAGCCCAGTCCGACGTCAACGTCGACCAGCTCGCCAACTACCTCTTCACCCCCGAGGTGCTCGAGCGACGAGCCAAGCTCCTCGAGCTGCTCCAGGCCGACCCCGTCTTCGACAAGTCGCACGACTACTTCCGCGGCCGCACCGACAGGATCAAGGCCGCCCTCGCGCGCGGCAAGGCCCTCCAGCGCCTCCAGGTCAAGCACAACTGGAGCCCCGAGGAGTACCAGGACGCAAACGACCTTATCAGCGAGCCCACGCCCTACGGCCTCCACGCCTCCATGTTCCTTAAGACCCTGCAGGAGCAGGCCACCCCCGAGCAGCACAAGCTCTTCCTCGAGCCCGCCCTGCGCTACGAATACATCGGCTGCTACGCCCAGACCGAGCTCGGCCACGGCTCCAACGTGCGAGGCCTCGAGACCACCGCTACCTGGAACCCCGAAGACAAGACCTTTACGCTGCACTCGCCGCACCTGACGGCCTCCAAGTGGTGGATTGGCTCGCTGGGCAAGGCCGCCAACCACGCCGTTGTCGTTGCCCAGCTCATCGTCAAGGGCAAGTCGCTCGGCCCTCACCCCTTCGTCGTCCAGGTCCGCGATCTCAAGACGCACCAGCCCATGCCCAACGTCCACGTCGGCGACATTGGCCCCAAGTTCGGCTACAACACCATGGACAATGGCTTCCTGCTCTTCAACCACGTCAAGATCCCCCACGTCAACATGCTGAGCCGTTTCTCCGGCATCGACCCCGAGACGAGCAAGTACATCCGACCCTCGAACCCAGCCCTCGTCTACGGCACCCTGACTTTTATCCGATCGAGCATCGTCCTTACATCCGGATCCGTCCTGGCCCGTGGCGCAACCATTGCCACTCGATACTGCGCTGTGCGACGCCAGTTCCAGGACCGCGAGACTGCCGAGGGCGAGGTTGGCGAGAACCAGGTGCTCGACTACACCATGGTGCAGCACCGCATCCTGCCCCTGCTGGCTGCTTCTTACGCCCTGCACTTCACTGGCCGCGCCATGCTGAACCTCTACCAGGCAAACCAGAAGCGCATGGCCCAGGCCCGCAGCGGAAGCGACGGCAAGCGAGCTCCCGGCCCTGAGGAGCTGAAGCCCAGCAGCGATCTCCTCGCCGACCTCCACGCCACCTCTTGCGCTCTCAAGGCCTTTGCCTCCACCACCGCCGCCGAGGGTCTCGAGGTGTGCCGCCGTGCCTGCGGTGGTCACGGATACTCTGCCTTCTCCGGTATTGGCACCTGGTACGCCGATTACCTGCCCAACGTGACATGGGAGGGCGACAACTACATGCTCACCCAGCAGGTCGCTCGCTACCTGCTCAAGTCTGCCCGCGCCGTCCTTGATGGCAAGGCCGCCGACAACACCGTCACCCGCATCTTCTCGCAGTTCATCCGACGACAGGACATTGGCGCTGCCTTTGACGTTTTGGACAGTGACCAGGATCTAGTCGACGCCTTTGCCTGGCGAGTGGCCTTCCTGACCTTTGAGGCCCTCAAGCACCGAGACGAAGAGAAGCAGTCTTGGAACAGCCTGCTTGTCGACTTCTGGCGCCTGTCCACCGCCTTTGCCCAGTACCTCGTCGTCAAGAACTTCTACGAGGCCCTCCAGGACAAGGCCACCACCGACTCGCTTGACAAGCCCACACAGGACCTGCTCCACAAGCTGTTCCAGCTCTTTGCCCTGCACCACCTCACATCCCACGCCTCCGAGTTCTTCACCAGCGCCGCCACCACCGTGCGCCAGATCCAGCTTGCCCGCACCAAGCGCTCGCTCAAGCTGCTCGAGGAGATCCGACCTCACGCCGTGCGCCTCGTCGACGCATGGAAGTTCCCCGACTGGCAGCTCGACAGCTCCCTGGGCCGCTACGACGGCAAGGTCTACGAGGACATGTTCCACCGCGCGTCAGAGATCAACCCCCTCAACGACGTCGTCTTTGACCCTTACCCAGACTCTCCCGTCCTGTTCCGCGGAGAGGGCGAACCCAAGCCAAAGCTATAGACTAGAATTTTTCCTTGTTACTTTATTTTTGCGTGTAAATTGTTGGTTTTTAGATGGGCTTAGAGCTCTTGTATAGACAAAGACAGAAGAAGACATGACTAGACTCGATCGAAATATACTTTTTGACTGCCCTTGAGGGCATAGAGACGGCAATTTCTAGAACAAGGACATTGGTGATCTTATACTATTTCTACCTGGAAGGTACTGCCCAAGGTTTTATAATCCTCCAACCATCGGTTCGGCTCTGGGTATAATCCGGTTGCAGTAAAGAAATCTTCATACGCAGGACCATCGCAAAGCCGTTTCCTTATTTCTTTATCAGTGATCCCAAGCAATCCCGAATCAACGAGGCTTCCAAATGATGATTCTTTGATACTGCGGTAAAGATGATGTATCAGATGCTCCCAATCAACGCGAATGATGTGGAAGGTATTCCTGGAACCTCGGCCTTGAGCGTTATAAGGGTGTTTGTCCCACTCTTCGGGATCCATCTGAGCTTGTTTAAACTCGAAAGGGCTCCCGTCTTGATCCGAGGGAGTATCAAGGCGATGCTTTGTGAGAAATTGGAATTCACCATCGTGTAGCCTAGGTTCGCAAGTGGCAGGCATTATGTAGTTGTAAACCCGCATGATGAAATCTTCTGCTTCCTTTTTGGCATTAGAATCTCTGCTTCGCATCCACTGGATTACTCGCATCATCAATTCCAAGTAAGAATGAAACAATAAATCGCTGTCTCTCGGCCCGGAATGAAAGTCTTCTTCAAGGTTGGAGAATTTTACCCAAGGCTCTAAATAAGGGTCTTCAAGTTTTATGTCAGACAAGGGGATTCTTTTTGACGGGAATCTATCATCGCCTGTCTCCCTGCTGTAGCTAAACTTTTGATAAAATATGTGGGGAACAAAGCCAGGCTCAAAGCTACCTTTATTGATGGAGCGTCTGCTATTGACTGAATAGCACGGTATCATCTCTCGTGCGAAGCTGGTTTGGAAATCGTCTATTTTGATATCCTCATTCGCAAACCTTTGGTTCGTTTCCCCTCTCGGCTGTTCGAAAAAGAGATGTGGGCAGGATGCTACAAGTGAATATTGCCGCATTTTGCCCGTCGGTCGCAGGATAAAAAAAGTGCAGTTTTGAAGAACCTGGGTCAAATAGGAAGAGCTCATCCCCCTGTTTGACGATGGAACGAAGCGAGGTGTTGCTGGTAAGGTAGAAGGAGACAACCTTGTCAGGATGGACAATATTTGACCTGTAGATCCCAAAGCCCACTTTGAAGAATCCAACCTCTTCAGCAGGCGACTCAACAACAAGTATCTTTGTCAGGTTTAACGACAACGACCCAGTTGTCATGTCTAAACTAGCATCTTTGTTCCACGGTCGTCCCGAATCTACCGCAGCATCCAGATTGAGTGAATGCTTGTCGCCCAACTTCCTAGTAAGCTCTCTGTACGCCCGCCAGTCTTCCTCCCACCATAGGCGCCCCAAGAGTTCAGCTTCATTCTCTTCTACAAAAAGTCCATTCTCATTTGAAAAATTTCCCTCACAGTCTTGTGAGTATTGGGTATTGTGCTTACGTCCATGCTGGACAATCTTCAAAAAATCTCGCTCATCTGGGTTCTCCGATAAATCAAACAATGTTTGTTTTATGTTATCCTCCGAAGGGCATTCTGTTTGAGAATTTTGAATTGAATTCTGTAGAGAATCTTGTGACTGCCAATTCGGAACCCATGTAAGGTGTGAAGTGTGGTTCGAGGCACTGGGGGCCTGGTACAACAACCGAAACTTTTTCTCATTGATGATGCAATGTGCAAACATGCCGACGAAAATTTGCTGAGAGGATAATGTATAATCAACTGGGAAAAATATCTTGGAATCTTCTGGTTGTAGACCAAGAACCCCGAATAGCTTATCGCGAGGGTCGGCAGCGCGAGAACTCGAACTTAATACCATGGTTTTATATAGGCTCTTGGTGTCCAATTCCGCCTGGCAAAGTTGTGAAAGCCATGGGACGTTAGTTTCCTCCCAGTATGTATGCCTGCAGTGATCCGAAAATTTACTGTCAGCCAAAAACAGCTCGTTTCCGATTGGAACCACTACCCGTGGGGCCAATATGAGTTCTTGGATAACCCAAACCCGGCTAAAATAGCGTCTGCAGAGGGTTTTCTCAAAATTCGCCTGAGAAGTCCACGGGTACACTGCTTTCTGGGGCTCATAGTCCGTACCAATAGACGCCTTTACTAAACTCGACAGTTTGTGACGGCTCGGGTACGCTCCAGGTGTATAGCTGACAATATCTGACCCTAACTAGAGAACTACCTGGGAGCAGTTGGAATAGATCGAGTCCATCTTGGAAACTTGATGTCCCCTTTCCTCAATATTGTGCTGGTCAATGCAAATTGCGTCAACCCAAACAAGCCGTATTCCTCGAGATGGCCGCAGCCAGGAGAGCATGTCTCGGCAATTTTTCGTCTGCATGATGATGTCCCAATGATCCCCAATATATACTGGTTGGCATCTGGGATTTCATATCAGAAGGTGACAGCCAAGAACGAGATGGCACGGGTTAGACAGCTTACAAACTACTATCCTCGTTTCCCCCCCCCCCCAGGTGTAAGAAACTGCCTCGTAGTCAGGATAATTACCATCTTTGTAGATCTCTAGAGTGAGATGAATCGGCCTGGAAACATCTTTTGCTGGAGAAATACACGCAAGGTAAAACTCATCTCTAGCCAGAGCGTCTCTTCCGATTGAAGGTGGTGCGTTCGAGTGTGCTGGTGTCGTGCTGGGGTTTTCCGAGGTCTCAGATTCATGTAATGAGGGATTGATGCTAATGGGCTCAGAATCATTGGTGTCACCTGTGATGCTTTGCGTAGGAAAGCCAGTTCGAAAATTTCTGAGCGACAAGGGCCATTTAAGGTTGAGTTTCCCAGGAGGCTCATCAGGTGGGATGGGAATGAGGGAGCTTGGTGCTGCTTGCTTGTGCTCGTTGATGGTTATTTTAGGTGTCCCATTGCAATTTCTGCATTTAGGCAACGGTTCAGGATCTTCGAAATAGATTTCTGGGCTGAGACAGCCGTTTTGGTGCCATCGCATCATTATTCGACGATTTCAACAATATCTTGTACTAACGAATGCGCTGACGCTGTTTAGATATTTGACATGGACGGCGGTATTTTGGATGAAGATGTGATCGGCTAGAAATCGTTGAGAGTTTTGAAAACTTGGAGTTGCAGTGGATTTATTTTCTCACAGAACCAACAGTCTTTCCCTCTCTTTGAGGCCTGGGCCAATCAACCGGGGTGTAATCCTGGGAGCAGAGAGCGAATCAATGAAGGAAAAACGCTGTGCTGGTGTTTCCGAGGATCCATAGCGGGATAAATGACTGCTGCCTACAGGCTGGAGCCCCGATGAAGTAACCGACATGCCCAATAGTTAACATGCAACCCCGCTCGCCTGCTGCGCAAGTTGCTCATGTCGCAATAAAATACGATTCTACGAAAGAGGGCATGAAAATCACTTTTGGAGTTATTGGGTCTAGAACGCGCTCATTGCCATTAGATGCACGTTCTTATGCTAGACGCTCCGTTGTTGCGGCTATGGGCGCCCAGTATAGATTGACAAGCAAACGCTGCAATACTGCAGAAGACCTCTTTCTTGAGAAGTTAAAAAGAGGGAAAAACTCTTTAGCGAGATTTGAATATGGATATCAAGTATAAGAACGTGGCATTTTTAGGATATCGCGCAGGAAGTTATATGTATATTCTGGATACAACTGATAATTGCACAAAGAGATGGTGTTGCGAACTGCGGAAGCATTTGTGAACCTAGCCAAAACCATCAATCTCCCATATCAAAGGCATGTGTTGCGTCTTTGAGTATTAGCGCAAAGATAGACCAATTAAAATTGGGAGAGGGGAAGCACGTGCAAGTATGACATTAGCGTGCCAACTTCTCGCCTACTTCATGCCCTCAATTCAATCCACTATTCAAAGGCAGTGCAGGACTGCCACATATATGGGCAGCAATGCCTCTATTTGACAGCTTTCGACGTGCAATCTCGCCTAGAGAGAATCAAGCGAATGTAGATCCCCACAAATGGCGCCTCCCATCCTCATACCCGCCACTAAAGGCCGGCGCAAAAGAGACCATCATCCCGAATCCTCGGATATTCGCGGGTTCGCCGATACCACGCCAACGGCAGAGAGACAGTTTCGAATACGCTTTGGCTTACCCCGACATTGGCCACGCTGCAGTCCATCTGGCACTGCTTGAATGTTTCTGGAATCTGCGCCTCAGCGCGAGTGCGCTCAATGTGCAGTTTGACCAACCTCCCGCGTATGAGGAAAAGCCACACACCAGCGGAGATACAGCACCACCCGAGCGTGCCGAGTCGCAGCGTTGGGATCTTCTTGTGAACTTGGCCGTTACGAGATTTGCAGCATGGTGGACCAACATCGACTCTGTCCTGAGACACGCGAATGCATACGCCCACCACGGCGGCGACCAAGTTGCCGTGCAATTGTCTAAAAACTATCTCCCACCATTGGACGTGTTGCTTGTCTGGTATGCATTCATGATGAACACGGACGAGTATTGTCAATCGACAAAAAACAGGCCCCAGCTTCAGCAGCTGTGCTTTCCCTGGCCCGCGATCCGGGAAGCCATCGACATGGAAAAGATGCAGTTCTTGCTACCGAAAAGCGCCGAAGCACTATTTTTCACCATGTCCTCGCAGTCTGCCGATATTATAAAGTGCCTCGAAAACCCTCCCGCCTACACTGATTGGAGTAGCCTACCGGCTGGCTTGGATTTTGCAGCCGAAGTCCACAAGTGCGAAAGGTTCATTGACGAAGGGCATCAACTATTGTGGATTCGTGCACCCTCCTTGAAAGGCTCTTTATCCAGGGCATCCCGAGACTACTTGGATTTTCAGCTGAGTAGGGGTATTACTAAACAGAATCCGGAGACCTTGCCATTTGGGGTTGAACTATTATGGAAAACCCATCAATTATTTCCCAGCCATTATCAACTGTTTCTGAACCATATTGGGCTTGATCAAGGGGACGGCGACAAAAAGCCATCCGACTCTAGCGTTGGTATAAAAGGATCAAATTTTGTTGATGACAATGCTGCACTCAACAAATGCCTCTGTTGGACTTGCGAGCGAATTAGGGATTATGTTTCAACATATGCACACACTGCATTGCCAAACATCCCAACTACTTCACCCGCAGCCACATCATCGGGGTCTACATCTACTGACCTATCTTCACTACTTCCAGACAAAATATTCCAAGTTCAAGATGATCTAGGCTTTTACAACGCTGTCGAGGAAGCGCGCAGGCATGGCAAACCACTTCCAACAAGGCCGCCTACTGTCGAAGAGAAGGAAGCAGAAAAGTTTGCAAAAGAGCGGCAAAAGGAAGCTGGATATCTGCCAGGACTGAACGAGTACATTGAAATTTTGCCTGATGGCACTAAAAAAGTCCGACGTCAGAAGATGGCGACAGCATTTGGCACCGTCATATGAGGACCTTTTCATCATAAGGAAACCTCCAAGGGCGCCAGATTACAAATTGAGGTCGCAATTATTTTCAATGCACTGGAATCTAAACAACCGCTGTCTCTACCACTTGATGTCCAATTTTACTCTATATCGTCACTTTTACAAGATGCCACGCATGACACTGTGGAAAAATAGCCATGGTGCGTCAATATGGTAGGATCGTGACGGGGATCATTCTGTGGGAATTTTACAACGGGAATCTACGTCATTCTGTCCGTGCGTTCCATATTGTTCCTTATGGGTTGGCCGGTTAAGCTTATCTTCCACACATGATCCAATTTACCCTGATCTTGACGGCAACCTGTCAACCAGTCGAGGTGGGCGTATTGGTACTTATTTTGGAAGAAACTCAGCTGCGTAAACGATGTAGCAATACTTAGCGATACGTGCAGATCTGTGCTATCGGTATCCTTTCACAGTTCCCTGCTTTGAAACTCTTGGCATAATGGCTATGCGAAGTCTCAGCAGTCGCCTGCAAGGATGTGGTTTTGGCAAAGCACGAGCCTCCTCACTGGTCTTTTGATGCGACTCTGCCATTTATCGTATCATGACCATGGAATATGTCAATGAATTAAAAGGTCACGACTCCGATAGGCGCGTGTCCGAATCAATCCACCTAATATCTGCCTATGTGCCTCCGGGACAAGAGAGTTCCCATCTTTGTCGGACCATCTTGCCATTGCCGCAATTGCCCCTTCACATAACCTCGGCATACTAGCAATGACGCGACAGGAACCCCTGACTTCACAACAGGTCGGAAGCAAACTGACTCCACCCGTGCCAAGAACCAAAAGAAGAATAGTGACGAACTTTGATACGGCGCAGCTTGATAAGCAACGTGCTTATTGCCCAGAAGCAAATAATATGCAGAAAATGTGAAGGTGTTCATGATATACCTCATAGTTATCTGATCAACAACAAAGAGATGAACATTCAGCATCAATTCGCATGTGAAACTCTGTGTTTGTTGTATATGAGTAATACTGAACCGTCGCCCTTAGGTTCGGGTTCACATCAAGCTACCTCCTAGAAGTGATGATTCCGGGGGCGGAGCCATATCCCTCCCTCTCATCCAACGCCAAGACGCGACTTATCAGCCAAGAACCGGGGTGCTAGGGCGCGATAACGAGAAATGAAGATAATGAAGCGATGCGATAGAGAGAATACAGCATCTGCAAGGAACCACGACTAGTTCAATATAGTTCAATATTGAGCGCTAGAAGCTCCACGCGGAACTTTTCTCATCATGATACTCTCAGCCTCAAGAATTCAACAGCTACTTTTGTCCGAATTCTTCTGCTCTGTTACGTTTTAAGTTTCCCCACGTACCACATAGACTTCTTGGCGGCTTCTATTCGGTCATCATCAGCTTCCCCAGATTTAACATAACCCCCGCTCTCCAAAGACTTGGCTTGCGTCGCAGGGACAGAAGCTCATATCACCTCAAGTGTTGGCCGCATACCAAGTCTTGGTATTGCATCGGCTAGCCCGGGATGGCACGAGTAATGGTCATCTCTACCCTAGCAGACATTGTAAAGGTTACATTAGTGCAAAGGTAAGATAACCAAAGCTCGCTCAGGCCATGCCCCGAGCTCTTGTTTGCTATAAAACGTCGTGCATACCGGTTCCCTCCGCACCTTCGGCCCTTTGGCGTACCTTTTTGAAGTCTCTCCGCCATCTTTCAACTCCCAATTTCTCTCCTGGCTTCACCACAACTTCTTTTTCATCGGTTCTTGGGAGGGAACCGATTCCTCAAAGTCCATGATGAATTCCGACGAGGAAAAAAATGGCAAGGTCGAAGCAACCAGCAATGGCAGCATCCACCAGGGCGAGCAGAGCCATGTGGACATGGGCCATCTGCATCGCAAGCTGAACAATCGGCAGATCCAGCTCATTGCTGCTGGCGGTTCGATTGGAACTGCCCTTTTCATCACAATCGGCGGTGGTCTCGCGAGGGGCGGACCTGGCGGCCTTCTGCTGGCTTATACACTCTACACAATGATTGTCGCGCTCGTCAATAATTCCATGGCAGAAATGAATACATATATGCCTATTGCAGGTGGCTTTGTGCGTCTCGCTGGATACTGGGTTGATGATGCGCTGGGCTTTTTGGCCGGCTGGAACTTTTTTCTATACGAGGCTTTCCTCATTCCATTTGAAATCACTGCTCTCTCTATTGTCATATCATTCTGGGACGAGAGCATCACGGACCCCGGCCCCACAGCTGGCATTTGCGCTGCTGTTATCGTTGCTTATGGGTAAGGACTGACCATGTGTAATACCGACCTGTTTTGCATTTTTTTACTGACTAGTCTACAGACTTATCAATATTGTTGCAGTCAAAGGCTATGGTGAAGTCGAATTCTGGCTCTCCGGTGGAAAGCTGGTATTGATTTTTATGCTTTTCTCATTCACCTTTGTGACTATGGTTGGTGGCAACCCCAAAGGCGATGCCTATGGCTTTCGGTACTTTTCAAATCCTGGAGCCTTTGCCACATATCTCTCCTCCGGAAACCTTGGTCGATTCGAGGGCTTTCTTGCTGCGCTCTGGAACGCAGCCTTTACTGTCGTTGGGCCCGAGTACATCTCCATGGTCGCAGCCGAAGCTCAACGCCCAACCATTTATATCAAGGCGGCCTTCATCACCGTTTATTACCGATTTTGCGTCTTTTTCATTGTTGGCGCGTTGGCAGTCGGAATTGTTGTACCTTACAACCACGAAACCTTGCGTGAGCTTTACTTTGGAAGCGCAAGCGGCGGTACTGCTGCTGCATCTCCATATGTGATTGCTATGAATATGTTGGGTATTGGCGTTTTGCCTCATATTGTAAACGCCTTGATCCTCACCTCCATCTTTTCAGCTGGAAATACCTTTGTTTACTGCGCTACTCGCACATTATATTCCTTGGCCCTTGAAGGTCGAGCACCTCGGTTTCTGTGCTATTGTACTAAGAAGGGTGTCCCCATATATTGTTTCTTTGTGGTTATGCTATTTCCTCTGCTTTCATTCCTTCAGGTTAGCAGTGGTTCAGCTACTGTCATTACTTGGTTGGTTAGCATCATCACAGGCGGCGGCCTTATTACGTTTATCATCATGTCCATCACTTTCATCAACTACCACCGGGCCTGCAAGGCTCAGGGTATTGACCGAAAGACAAGACCATATTATGGATATTTCCAGCCTTATGGTGCTTGGATTGCCATTGTTGCTCAAACTCTGGTCCTCATATTTTATGGATATCATGCCTTTAGACCATGGGACGTTGAAGCCTTCTTTCAGAATTATACCATGCAAATCTTGGCGTTTTTCTTATTCTTTGGGTGGAAGTTCTACAAGAAGACGAAGTATATTAAGCCAGAAGAGGTCGATCTTGTTTGGGAGCGACCTCAAATTGAGGCCTATGAAGATTCCCTCACAGACGCACCAACAACGTTTTGGCAAGAAATGTTTCAGCTAGTCACCCTACGACAGAAGTCGAAAAAAGAGGGTGATGTATAAATGGGTTCTGTAAATAATGAAACAGCATTTGTGTTAATTTTTGAGTTAGTTTAGATCCTTGATAGGACAATACTGCGGTAGATGAAACATGGATGGTTGCCTTGAGCACCAATATTTTGTGTTGCATCTGGCTCGAGCATTGCAAAAATAAAATTTAAGACGATTTATGCCTCGATGCAAACACTATTGACTAATTCAACTATTAAATCTTTTCTGATCTGGTAGACAATATGAAGTTGTCTCCTTCGAGAAAGGAAAGGGATTCATCGAACTACGAGCGAATGCAATTCGTAGGGAAGTGGCTCCCCCAGTAGTATCCAGCGCGACGGCCACCACTGAGTGCTGGCTAACCGTAATGGCTGGAAGCGGCGGGTTGAAAGTGGCTGACTCAAAGTAGTTAGTTACTTCGGCGGAGAGGGTCTTGCCAATAGTCATCGCTCAAGGTTTTCAGCCGCTCCATAGACGACGTGACTATTTGAATTTTAGCTGCATGGCTAATGCGATCCACACCGCCAGTTTTACAAGCAAACGCGCTCATAGTGGCTGGAAGATTGGCTGCATAGGAACAGCCCTGAATTTGGGTGGCGTGCTTCTGGCTGAACTATTGAGGTTTACGGGCGGGCTTGTGGCCACTTGGTACAACCGATCATTTTAAGCTAGCTGAAATAGTGTTTTGTCTAAAAACACGAGCTTCCCTTACGGGATTGAAATTGAAACTACCCTCTATTGTAAAATATTGCCTCAGCCAAAACTTGCCACTTTTCAAGCATCTTCACGTTTCAATTTCCCATCAGCCAACATGGTCAATAAATATACCATACGAATAAAAAACCAGTCTGGTAGCTCTCACAGCTATATGCTCTTTACAGAGCCTCCTAATCTGACTGCGTCTGACCCCGAAAATATTCAGAAAACGATTTTTACCACCGCTGAAGTCGGCAACGAGGGAGAGGGTAGCATTGAAATATCCCAGCAGTATTTCGCGACCCTTGGATATACCCATGAAGACCCTCTTGGTGGAGTCAGCATAAAGGTATCTTCAAAGATGCCAGTTGACCTGGGAACTCTGGACAAGGATGGCAAGCACATTCCGGGAACAACATGCAAGATGGTAGCGGTCAACAAGATTCCAGAGTTCTCGACTGAGGCTGTCGCAGCTGGTGGGGATTTTGGCTCGTTTGAATTTATAACCGATAACAGTTTTGACGCTGGCCTAGCAAGCGAGAGTGAGCTCATCATTAGTGCGATTGATAGATGATCTAAAAGTGCTGATAAATCAACAGAGAAATTTTTTATCGGTCTCGCAAGACCTGATGGCAGCCATACTGCTCCCGCTGGAGTTATTGCCCCCCTTCCAGACAAGGAATATCAAATCAAGCCCGTCAACATTTTTTACTTGGCATATGGAGAATTTTCCGAAAGTGCGACCATGAAAAGTTTAAACCTCAATACACAACCTCTCAAGCTGGATTTTAACAGCGTTCCTAACAGTCCTATCAAAAATGTTCATCATGGTGCCACCGGGAAACTCATAATCCAGCAGTAAATATTGTCGTGGGCAAAAGGTTCTTTGGAGGCTTGGTCAACTACATGATGTCGTTGAAACAAGAGAAGTAGCTGCGGGCTTCGACTAAATTCTGATGTAGCTGCCAACTATCATCTTTGGCTTTAGAAACTTAATCTTAGACAAATTATATCACGAACTGACCTTTTTGCCACTTTTACCATTTAACCTTTTCAAATGAGAATCCCTTTTTTAGAACTAACACTGGGGAAGAAAATGAGTGAACAATCAAGCTTCTGTCTAACAGCCATAACAGCGATGTGACTAAGGGGATTGTAGAATTCATCTGCTTTCGGCCGCGCCGATGAGTCACTGAAAGATGAAGCAACATTGCTGTGTTCCGGTCTGGATTCAATGCTGTGTTTTTGTAATTACCAGGGCGGCATATGCATATTGGAACGGAAGAACAGCCCAACATTATTGAGATTAACTATCCCGACATCGTTCTGTTGTTCATGATTAGCGTGTGCCTAGACGACAAAGGAAACCTGGCCATTTTGTTAAGATCTTTTTTTGCTCACGTTTTGTTCTGTTTTCTCGCCATACCGATAGTGGTAGGCACGATGAATGATGATGGGACATGAGTTGTAATGTGTTTTGAATAGCAAAGTTTAGATATCGAGAACATCGCAATGGTTCATGTCAATATAATTTACTCATACCAAGACAAAGGGGGTGTAGAATTCGTGAAATTCAGTGTGCTAAAGAGCACAAAGAAAATGGAGTTGTTAGTCACTGAGAATGTATGCCTTTGTATTGCTACTATCTACTATCAGCACAGACCCGGAAATCAGCTATATAAAGTTGTCTTTCGCCCATCTGGAGTCCAATATCATCACCACTCACATTCTCACTCAAGTCTCAACCTGAACTAGCTTTTGCATCGCACTACTTTCTACGATCCTACAAAAACGCGAACTTATTCAAAATGTTACTAAGCCTATCAATGTTCTTGCCAGATTTGGCGAGGATGATACACTGATTGCACCCGATGCACTGAAGAGAATTTTTGAGGGTGTAATCCGGGCTCAGAAAGTTAGCTCGGATGTTGCAGATACCATCACCGAATGGATTTCTGGACAGCCTTCCCTTGATCTCAAGGATTGGTACAAATTGGCTACTTCCAAAGTCTCCGAACCCAATCTCAACTCTCTCATCGACCTCGCATTTAGAGTGATGTACCTGCAACAGCGGGGAAGAGATGTCTCGGGCCAGGGACGCGCGGTTGATATCGATCTCGTTTGGGAACTTGTGTGGGACGCTCCAACTAACCCGCTCTGCCGTCCTCGATGCTACCGCGCTCCCCAAGGTTACATGACGGTCTATCTTTGCAGCCTTCTGCTCGAGGGAGGCAAAACTGATCAGCTGTATCGAATTAATTGGTGGCAACGCGATGGTGAACGTGTACCTGCAGACTTTACCCTCCACGCACACCAGGCGTTTGCACAGAGTTGGATCGTGGCTGGAGAGGCAGAGGATGAATCTTGGGAAGTTCGTGATACCGAGGATCAGACCGAGGCTACCCACGCCAAATACAAAGTTACGCAGAATTTCGGAGTAGCGGGTCCCACGTCGTCGACTTTTTCCAACACTGGCAAGCTTGTCAAGGCAACAATGACAGGCTCGCAGACCTACAAGCGCAACATGATGTACAAGGTACCTGCTGGGTCCATTCACACCACGAAGGTTCAAATTGACAAGGCGCATGCATCGATTCTCCTGTTCGACTCTCATCGTGGATGGGATCAGGATGCACCTGTTCTTGGCCCCAAGGATGGGGAATCCTACACGAACAAGAGACACCAGGAGGATATCAAGCCTAAGGCCCTGATTGACGCAGTTGAGGAATTGCGAGCCGACTAGGCTTACATTTCGTCGGTGAAATTTCACTTCTGATGGCTACAGAGTATGGGCAAGGACATTTTGGCTACTCGGTAACTAGCTTTTAAGAGACAAGATTGATAGTGGTAGTATTTAGGCTTTATTGATCATTATATATTACCCCAACTTTTCCCTGGTGATTCAACCTCAAATATGTGATTTTCCTCTGACGACGCCGTAAATTTCAATGCATGAATATTAAGCAATACAATTTTTGTTCATCATATCGAACAGCTTTTGAAGCTTCGTTCCATGTTTGTGCAATCATGCCGAGACCCGGGCTCGTGATTTAAAGTTGACTAGTTTCGCGACATGACGTTTCCATCACTGTAGTTGACGGACAAATAACCATAAACACAGGTTTCTTTTTGTTCCACAGCACCATTCCCCTTTCAGCTGCACGACTCAGCCCTACACTACGGAGCATAATCAGCTGTTAGAGACACAGCCCCCTTTTTGACTCAAAGAGGTATGGAGTGAGTTATGCTTGGAATGCATTCAGAAGCTTAGGAATTATCGATGTAAGACTAGTTAGCCACATTCTGCCTATAAAGTGGGCATGTGGGATATTTGCCACCCAGCTGGAGAGGTAATGGGGATCATTGAGTTATGTAGTATACACAAGAGCTTGTCCCATCTTGTCCCCGGCGAAGGCTTACGGGCTTGGCAATAATAATCTATCATTAAACTTGGGTCTCGATTCTCTGTGGCTGTTCTCTTCTGTGTGCAAGGCGAATATTGCTGCGATAATTGAAATCTATTTGAACGGAGGATATCCCTGGTTATTGTCAGCTCACCAATCGTCTACTCGAGTAGACCATCACATCCAAGTCTTCGTGTTTGAAAACAACGAACTCAAAATGAAGCAAGATTTATTGTTTCTAATTTCGTCTTGGGTGGTATTTCAAACTACATGCGCCATCGATATCGAAATAGATGTATGCGACAATCTCCCTGATCTGGACGGGTGTAAGGGCGCATTAAGTGTGCCATACAGTTCGACACCACAATATTGTAAGGCTTTCTAAGCTGAGAGTGACCTTCTGATTGACTTACACAAAATTAGGTACGAGAAATGGAAGAACTCAAGTTTGCGGAGTCACTGTTTTGAAAAAGAATGTCAACGTGTGCGATGCTGTGCGCGCAGCTTTACCCGGAGATCCAAGGTACAACTTCGTTTACAATGCAAGGCCAATGTGCTGGTGTGTTCCAAAAGCGATTATAATGGCAAAATCTTCAGACTTTGCTCCAACATATGAAGACGGTCAACTTTCGAGAACCTCTTTGAACTTGATGGGCCTGATCGAAAATGTTGACTCAGTAAGCAGTTGATTGGATTGCGATAAAGCGTTTCTCTGACAATTGATAGTGCATCACAAGAGCGAAAGACTTTGAGATATACGACAATAGGCTACAAGTAGTAGAAAGGAGTCTTCTATCTACGAAAGAGTGGACACTGGTCCGTGGAGCAGACGTAGGTATCGCGGTTTCAATATCAGCCTTGCAAGACTAACACTATGAGAAGATCAATGTCGCAATGTATAAAAAGCTGCTGTGGGCTATGAAAGACTGCTTCGACAAGAATAGCTGCGACAAAGCAGCGTTGTGGAATTGGTTCAATGACTATTGTCGATTATCGGATGACATCAAGACTGGGGCACTTTACCGCATGTTGAATGATTGGCTCGACCTCTACACCACCCTCAAGGTCAAGGTAGCAAACGTTGCTACAGCATCTAAAAATCTCCAAAATCGTCGGAATACAGCTTCCGGTGGAGTGTCGGCGATCCAAAAGTCTGTGTGTAAAGGGAGCAGTTGTAATGGCTCCGCCGTAAAGGCTTTTCTTGCAAAGGGTTAGTTTTCAAATTATTTCCCAATTTGAACCAAAGAAATCTCTAACAATATTTAGTATCTGAAACTTTAGGATCTGTCAAAAACCGCGAAGCCATTTCCGCAGGAGCCGACGCGTCCAATAAAGCCCTCGCCAATATGGAGAGTCGAACAAAAGAGCTCGTGGGGGGCATGAAGTCTGTTCCCACGCCCGATTACCTGGCAAGTCTATACAACAGAGGCGCTTTAACGAAACTGGAAGGCGTGATCCGAGGCTTTCCTGTCGGCGAGAACCTGTACGATCTTTCGACATATTTGAAGAAAGAGATGATCCCGATTGTTCCTCTCACCAAACACCAAAGCGCAGTGAAGACATCACAATCTTTTCTCAATCAAGTGCTTGCTCCAGATTGGAAAAAACGCACGGATTTGTTCAAGACGTCATCATCTATAAAAGTGCGCGACGGATTGATCCAGATTCAGGGCATTATGAAGAAGGAGTTGCAGGATCCGTTAAGCAAGCTCGCCAAGGCGCTTCAGAGCCTAGATGAAACGCCGGAAAAGTTTGTACTCCGAAAACAAACAATGCAAGTCGAATACAGCTCTGTGCCCTACAGACGTTGGAATCTTTTAGCGCTTCCTGTGCCCTGCTCCAGGCGGGTTTCCAAAACCTTCACAGCGGGATCGTATTCCGAAATTGTCCCATATACAGTAGTTGAGAAATGCGACTACGGGCCTGATTGGTATTACCTGGCATCACACCATATTCCATATATTAAATGGCGGTTCTGGACCTAGAATGGGTATTTTTATTTCATTGGTTATTTTCTTTTACATTTATTAATAAACACGGCCTGATGCCAAATTGGATCCCCCAGCACAATGGAGCGGCAACACGTAGTTCAACTCGCATTTAAATAACGGCTTCGCATTGATCATTTTCACCATTTTAATATAATATTGAATCCCAATCATCATCATACGACATCTTTGACTTGCTGATGCAAACGTCACGTCTTGGCACTTCAAGCGGCATCGGCCCCCTCTTTACCCCAACAATTTCCCCGCTTCTAAGCAGCCAAACAACAGGCCGAATTTTAGGAAAGCACCACATCTGCGTCAATACGACTCATAAAGTGAAAAGATCCCCTCTTACCCATACGCTCATTGGAGCTTGCTCCGTAGTCGGCCCAGTATGCGTCCCATTGCGAATAGAGACCGAGGTAACCGGGTTCACTTATCCGCTGCGCTTATATTGTCGGGGTTATTTGAACTCTCCGCCTTGAGTAGATGAGACTTGGTGGAAGTTTAGATTATCGTATCATATAAAAGTATTAGATCTAATAGTACAGAGTCGAAGTCGACTTGTTGTCCCGAACACCTATTGCTTTTTATAAACAGTCAAAGAAAACTATTCAGAATGCCCGGAAAGCTCGATGGCAAGGTCGCTCTTGTGACTGGTAAGTTTTATTCGCGGCATCTTTCCAGACAGGGCTGATATGCTTCCAGGTGGCGGCTCTGGCTTTGGTGCAGCCATCTCGACCCTGTTTGCTGAGGAAGGCGCCAAGGTATTCATTGGCGACATTAACCAGCAGGGTGTGCAATCAATTATTGAAAAATACCCTGGCCAAGTTATCGGCGCTCAGTTAGATGTGAGAAAGCGCCCGGACTGGGACGCCGCAGTGGAGCAGATCAAGAAGGTCTTTGGCAGGCTCGACATTCTCGTTAACAACGCTGGAACAAGTTACAAGAACAAGCCTACACTGGAGGTGACTGAGGATGAATACGACCGAACCTTTGACGTTAATTGCCGCGGAATTTTCCACTCCGTTCAAGCCGTATTCCCCACCTTCCTTGAGCGTGGCAGCGGTGTGTGTCTCAATATTTCCAGCTGCGGTGCTGACAGACCGCGCCAAGGCCTCGTTTGGTACAACGGTACCAAGGGAGCAGTTTCCAATGTGACAAAGGGTCTCGCATTGGAATACGGAAAAGATAAGATTCGAGTCAATAGCATTTGCCCGCTATTGACCGGAACTGGCCTGTAAGTATCCACATACCCACGAAGGTGGAACATTCGCTTACGAATGACCAGGTTTGAATCTTTCTCCGGAGTTCCGGATACTCCCGAGAACCGCCTAGCGTTTTTGTCAAACGTGCCACTAGGTCGTCTAGGCGAGGTGAAGGATGTTGCAAAGGCAGCTGTTTTCCTATGTTCGGATGACTCGGAGTTTATAACTGGCGTGAACCTCTCAGTGGATGGCGGTCGAAGTATTTAAGGCCGCTTCGGCGCTTAAAGCATGTATCGACCAGAGCAGTTTCGGAAATAAGGCCCTGAAGGGTTCAAATCTTAACTAATGCAGGTCTAATAAATTTCGGGCTAACACCCTTAGAATCTATAGCATATTTGCATGGTATTTGATAACGTGTGATAATCCGTCTTGCTATTGGCTACAATGCAGCAAGGAAAGCGATGGGCCAAAGATTGTATGGTTCGTCATTATGATCGATCGTTCGCATTACGCAATCCTTGTCCAATCCCTTGTAGATTTGAAACTGGAGTCTCTTCCCTTGCGACATGTGCCAATTTCATTCGTCGTCTTGTGGAGCATTAACTGGATATCATATTTGGACATCGAAACTGGAAATAACCGAGCACGACTTGAAAAACTATTCTTTAACATTCTCCACAGCTCATACGACTCGAAGGATCATGGATGAACCGGGTGCTAGGATATCGGCGGTTACCTAAAATAGGTGCACTCAATGGGATCAGTCCACTGCAAGCTTTTAACACACATTGTTATTTATTCGTTTGACAGTCACCTATGATCAAATGATCATTAAATTCAATTTTTCTTTGTCTAAGAATTGCAAACACCCCAACGCTTCTAAAAGTCAGAAAACCAAAATGCGTTTCGCCATTATCGCCATAGTTGTTGCTGCAATGATGGATGTTGCGTAAGTTCTTGCTGACTACCGACAACAAACGTTACCATCTCTAACATTATAATATGAAGTGTCGCAGGATGCACCGGGAGAAATGTAGATGACTTGACAAGTAACCAAGAAGTACCGAGATGCTTTAATTCCGTTGAGGATTCTGCAGTGGCGGAGGAAGATGATTAGAGTCAATGTCAATGGGCTATTAAATTTATCTTTTGTCCAGGTAAGTTATGCTGATGGAGTGGCATTTGCAAACACGGTTTATGCAATGACGGACATTATTGACGAAAATGAGTGTTATAAACAGGCATGTCTCATATACAAAATAGCAACTGTTTTAAAAACTATAAAATAGGAAATTATCAGTGCGGAATAAGTGACAAGGATTTCAGTGGGCTGACAATCAACTAACTCACAACCACACATGACCAGGGTTGGAAAGATTTCCACATGGCATTCTCTTTCTCAATCTATACACGCTTCGGGGGATATGAAATAGGTCCTGCGAAACGTTATTAGTCGACCTAGTATTAGAACCGTTAAGTTATTCTTACCAATGTTGCACACATAGCAATGTGACTCCAGTGATACCAGCAAGACAAGTACATCCAAGCATAATAGATCCCAAAAGTCCGAAATAGGTGATGAAGATCATGCCTAGAAACATAAATCCTGTGGGTACGAGAAGATGAATAATCAGAGAGGCTAAAAAGTCCATAGGCTCGTCGGCTACTCCGTAAACCCTCTCCAGATGACTGTTGGGTCCTCGCTTCGGGGGCACTAATCCGCTGGAGTAGTACACGGCAATAGACATGGATAGGACGAAGCATAGCCATGCAGCTGCAAGAAACCTTTTCAATGTAGGTAGCGTGAAGGGTGATTCCTCTGGCGCCCATCTGGAAGCTGGATCGGGCAGCTCACTTGCTATGCCTGAAAAGGTGAAGAGACCAAAAGATATGACGGTAAACATGGTCAAGGCGAAGGCAACATAATCTTTCATAGATATCTGCCACGGAGGGGTATGGTCTGATGATTGATACTCAGCGTTGTTTGTCGCATCAACTGCAAACTGCGTGTTGGTATCAGCTGGCATTTTGGTCGCAACGTCGTTGAAGCCGTCCTGGCCCGACGGGTAAGACTCCATCAGTCTACTAGTAGATCGTTCAAGATATGGTTGTTATGTTTATTTGAACTACGTGAGACTGGATTGTGATGGTGTGGAAGGGGCTTTAAGAAAGAAAAGCATCGATGCCTAACAAAAGGGTGGTGAGACCACGGATTATGTCAGAGTGAATGCGCACTTGACCTTATTCGAAATGTGTACTGGTACAAAGGATCCTTTTTCTGCTGACATGACGTAGTCTCGCCCAATACGATGGGACAGGTGTTTAGGCTAATTGGATTTAAATTCATTGCGCAGCAAAAATGGGATGATAGAACACAGCCTTAATATACTACGATTAGCCGGTAGCGCCGAGAATAGCTTCATCAAAAAAGGCAAGCATTTATTTAAAAACGCCTTCACACGAGCTTTTTGTTCTATAATTATGAATAATAAAGTAATTTCTCTTCTGGAAATATGAATTTCTGCTGCTATGAAGAGCTAAGTTACAAGCTTCCAAACCAAAGCATCCAACCATGGTCATTAATTAAGCGCCCTCAACTGCTGTGATACAAAGTACTCAAGGAAATGGAAATCAAGCGCTGCAGCCTCTCAAAAGACTCCTGAAAGTGGTCTTTTTATTCTTTCCCTAGCCGAGCAGCCCGTTTATAGGACGGCGATGCGTCGGGATTCGTACTTCTTTGCTTTGGGAACGACAATGGTTAGAATTCCGTCGGTGAAATTGGCGGTGACGCCCTCTTGATCAACTCGGGTAGGAAAGTTGAAGGTTCGAGAGAATTCACCGACAGTGCGTTCGGTGAGCCAGTATTTAGCCTTGTCGGCGGGCTTCTCTTGGACAGGCTGCAGGTCCTTTGTTTCTGTGGTCTGCTCTGTCTCGTGTTCGACGGCTTCAAATTCGTCCTCAAACGTGGCTTTATGAGAGGCGTTGTCCTTTTGATCCTCGGTATTCTCGGTGATGGCAGCGCTTGTAGCAGCGTCCTCTAGAGCGGCAGGGCTGCCAGTGGTGTATGTCCTCTCAGACTTACCACGGACAACCATGGTCTGAGGTTCGGTGAACTCGATGTGGACATTCTCTTTATTCACGCCAGGGAACTCTCCGTGTAGCTCATAGGCCTGCTCAGTCTCGCGGACATCAAACTTTGGTTGCCAGTGGATGGTGTTGGATTGATGTCCGTTTTGGCGAGAGTAGTTGTCAAAGTCATCGAGCAGGCGAAAGAGAGGGTTGAAGGAGGCGTTGTTGTTGGTGGTGTTGTGGTGGTGGAAGTGTCGAGGGAAGAAGGCCATTTTGAATAAGTGTGTGGGTTTAGGATTGATTGGTTGGGTTGAGAGAAGGTGGTTTGGAGAGTTGTTCGAGGAGTTGATTGTCTGCTTGATTGCTTGTGTCTGCTTGATGAAGAAAAGTGCAGGATAGAGGGTTGTGAAGGACAGATTTATAGTTATTGAATGGAAACATATGTCTATTATGGAATCTATTAGCTAGGAATAATCATCTGCGAGCGGGTTCCAGAAGTTGCGACAATGGCTTGGTGCTGGTTAGACCTGGCCGTTGCTAGAAACATGTGGAAGATTCTAGACTAGGGTAGCTCATGGCTGGGAGTAAGCAGGCGAGGCGCGAAAAGCATACTTCGGCAGCCTATTCCGAGAAAAGAACCATAGTAGGTAGAATACTCAATCCTCTCATTCCTTCACCCACCCCAACATTCTGTCTGGCCATTTGCCCTTTTTTCTTTGCATTCCATGATGATTGGGAATGCTACCTCCTCCAGTGTTGGCCATTGCATCACCAGGTCGGTTCGCGCACGGACCAGATCATTGAGCTAACCCATTTATGGCATTCTATCACGTGATGGCTGGACCAAACTGCGCCACCTTCAAGCGAATGAGCCACACTCTCCCAAGAAAACAATCGTGGCGCGACTGATCACTTTCCAAGGAGCAAAGTCAGTCTTGGTTTTCCAAATCAGATGGCAAAACACTTCTCATGATTTAAGCGAACCATAGTTTTTCCCTTCGCGAGTGCGGCTGAAAGCGACCTGGTGGAACATTGAGTGTGAAGGATTCACTGAGCCAGGGTGGAGACCCACGTCGCAAACCCAATCAATGCGAGCGGTCAGCCCTACTGGGAATGGCCAATGAGAGAGCCACATATGCTGTAACGCTCACTCCCGAAATGTAACGAATGCTGGCCGCAAGAGTTCGGACAGACAGTTTAGATAGATAGATATTCTGTAGCTAAACTGAAAGAATCAAAATATTTGCAAATGAATTCAACTTCATCTCTCTGTCATGTGGTGATACACAAGATGGTGGCTGGT
Source organism: Calonectria pseudoturangicola (assembly GCA_013403825.1). Taxonomy (NCBI): domain Eukaryota; kingdom Fungi; phylum Ascomycota; class Sordariomycetes; order Hypocreales; family Nectriaceae; genus Calonectria; species Calonectria pseudoturangicola. Next base: position 475,914 of record VTGA01000028.1, read on the forward strand.
TTTGAGCGCTCCGCCCACTCTTTGATCAACCCCTTGACCTGGGCCCGAATCCTTCGACCATTCCCTTTTACGCTGCTTCGCCCCGGTCGGCGCCCGCATCCGAAGTCCATGCTCGCTTGGCGTAAGAACAGCAGTCAAAAATCACCTAAAATTAATCTCAAAATCCCGCCTATTGGCGCCTGCACCGCCAGTCTGCGTCCACTGACACAGGACACCCCCGTCTGCGACCGTTTCGCCTTATGCAGCCACATGTGTCACCCTTCAACGGCCACGAGCAAATATATATCATGCGGGGACACTAGTTTTCAATCCTTCTGTCAAAAAAAATCGCCCTCATTTTGCCTTGTCTAAAGTGGCGTTTGCTCCCAGCGCGCCGGTTGAACCAACATGCATCCTAGCGGTCGTGAGTCGCCCGTCTATCAGCCGGCTGCCACCGATGATGATGCGCTCCGCAAAACTTCGGCGTCGGCATCTGAAAAGGAAAAATCACCACTTGTGAAATGGGGAATCGGATGGAGGACCCCAGCTTGCGTGCTGGCTCTGCTTGTAATAAGCATTGTTTGTGCTGTAGCCCATCACATCTACTACCAGAGGCTTGACCACACTGTGGTGCGCTCCAAGCACCAGCAAACACGGGCTATTCAAGTCGGAACCGTCCTTGCAATTCTCAACAGGGCAAGCTTGACCATTATCCTGGGCATGGTCGCCACCCAGCAGATCTGGTTTACACTCCGGCGCAAGTCAATGAATCTCAGTGGAATCGACTGCATGTTCCAGATCATGACTGATCCTAGTGGACTTTTGAACCCTCAAATGTGGACCCGGGCAAAGACTTTGCTTCTGTTGGCCGTCACGTCTTGGTAGGTCAAGGCCATCTTTCATCATCCTTACAAAGCCACAAAATATTGATAACCAATAGGTTCTTACCTTTGATCCAAGTGTTCCCGCCAGCAACGCTTTCCGTTAGGTCAGCAACGACCGTTGACATTCTCTCTCAATCGGTCTCAACAGTAAACTACACCAACATGACCGGCTGGGCCACTTATGAGGGTGCAGGAAGAATAGACAAACCAACCTTTGAAATTACTCGGGTCTTTTCTTCAGTATTTACTTCGGCTTCATACCTCACCCTGACGCCCTCGTACCCAAATTCATCCTACGATCTAAGCTTCTGGGGGCCATCATACAAGTGCAGCGGCCTAAAGGAGGTTGTTTCCAAACAAAATGCGCCGACGTGGGATACCGACATTTACAACTACACCTCACTCCAAGACGTTTGGGATGAGTTGGTGATACCGGATCTACCAGGCCCCCAAAATGGCTACAGGGCTTACAGCGCTGCGGCCCCTAGTTTTTTGAATAACATGATCCTGATCTGGTCCGCAGGGCATAACGCGACTTCTTCGAATACAAGTATAATCTGCCAGCTTTACAACACTTCTTATGATGTGTCCATGCGCTTCAACGAAGGGGTTCAGTCCATTGCCCCGATCTCCATCGAGTATCACGATCCACTCGACTGGGATTCATCGACAGGAACCAGTTCCCAGTTAGACGGAAACTACAGTCTGTCAACGTCATACGTAACCCATCTTTTATTCAGCGACTTGCTGGCTGGAAACATAACTGTGGGATCTACAGGAAGCCTCGGAGGAACGTCTACGATGTTATTGCAGTCAGGTCTCATCAGCTGCCCTGAGATTTGGAACTCTACCCAACTGAATAGTCTCTACAGCACGTCTTATTCGAACTATGCATACTGCCGCAATCGAACGTTGAGCAGGGCTATTGAAGATCTATCAAGGAACTTCACATACAGCACAATTGCCTCCAACTATGGGCGAGTTGACGCCAAAACAAAGACCCCCGTCACTATAAAATCACCACAGAATCTTTATTCCTATGACATGAAGAACCTCCTCATTTCATACCTTGTCGGGATAGTGGTCACCTTGCTATGGATCGGTATAGGATTCGTTGCTCTCTGGAAAAATGGCGTCGCGAGCAGCACATCTTTCTCCACCGTTCTGCTCACTACAAGGAACGATGATCTTAGTAGACTGGCCGAAGGAAATTCCTTGGGGGCAGACCCGTTACCACAAAGGACTGGCAGAGAAACGCTGATGTTTGGTCGTTTCAACGATGGAGGGTCTGCAGGATTCGGATTTGAGGGCACTGTAACACCGATACGAAAGGGCGAAGAATTACGATGAGATACCCTGTTGATAGATAAAAAATGAATGTAACGGCCGGCTAATTACGGATTTTTCTCACACTGATGACGCCACTACAATTCATCCTTAACAACCTTTGCTGCCATCCCTTCCTTTCGTTTGACCATGACCGCCAAAATATCGACTATCAGATCTGCAGCCGCGATCGAGGTGACCTCGGCTACAGTGTCATATGGCGGGCTCACCTCAACTACATCAGCACCCACCAGATTCACACCATCTAGGCCCTTGATAAATCGCTTCAATTCACGCGTTGTCCAACCACCAGACTCGGGAGTACCCGTTGCCGGCGCGATGCTCGGGTCCAAAACTAGAAGTCCGTTAGTTTCATGTATCAGGGCACTGCAAAGCGAAGTACCGCACCATCAATATCGATGGACAAGTAAGTTGGGGTATCTTTGATGATATCCAGGGTTTTCTTAATGATACCCTCCATTCCGATCTCGTCAATCTCGTGTGCTTCGATGATGCTGAAACCAACATCTCGGTCAATCTCGTAATCTTTCGGGCTCTATGATTTGAAAGCATTAGTACCTCTTCACCCTCAGTATCAATGTCTACTTACAAATAATTTGGTTCGAAGCCCACCATGTACGCTGGTGCCCTTGCTGATACAACCCTCGCGGCTAGCATGCCAGAAGAACGTTCCATGGGTAAGGGCGGATTGCTCTGAGGCAATACCAGTATAACCCTCGTTGGGGTCCCACCTAATAACTGATAATTAGTCTTCACATTCGTTTTTGTATATTTATCTTGCTTTTGCGGTTCATGAACCACTTTTCAGCCATATGAATGACAAGGAAATGGTGCACTAACGTATCTAAATGCGAATCCAGGTGAATGACGGAGATCGGTCCGTAGACTGTTCTGAGAGATCTGAGAATGGGCAAGACGATCGAATGATCACCACCTAAACTGATGATGCGAGGGTGCTCCCACGAGTTGTTAACTGAGGTTGGATGATACAAAACCTGCCTGTATCCTTGTTCCATTTGCTTGAAGGCGTGAGAAGCATCAAACGGAGTAATGGGGACATCGCCACAATCAATCTACCAAGAACATCATTAGAAATCCAGCTTCATGATTTTCTAATGTGAAAATCTGTTTTAATTGAAAGATTAAACTCACAATACTCAACCCTTGCTCATAAGGGTCAACGCCCAAAACGGTATTGTAGCTCCTGCCCTTCTTCTCTCGCGAGGACCCTGATCGAATACCCCGGGGACCGAAACGCGCGCCTGGTCGATAAGATGTCGATGTATCATATGGAAACCCTAGAATCGCAATATCAAGAGGCTTTGTTTGGTAAGTGTTTGTCCGAAAATACACCAATGCGCTAGGTTTTACCTTGTCATGAGACGCTGCGAGGCAGCGCTGCCATTCTAAATGCGCAAATGTAACTGGTTGAGAGAAAGGAAGGTCGACGTCGAGATCTAACGACACGTTTAGATGGTTATGGAGAATGATTTTGATTCAGGGAGCCAACTGACTTTCTATTGGGTGTTTGTAGTCAGGCCCGAGGTTTGGACTAATGGCGGCTGCGCCAGATATCACACTTATCCAACTGATGACGCGCATCTTGACAGAGCGAATGATGTTGCAATAAAAACTTCTTGTTCAGAATTTAAAAGCTACGGCTCTTTCCGTTCAAGTTTGTGAAGACAGAGTCAGAGCGGGGGAGGTGATGTCTTTATTTATACCTGATGATAAGAAATCTCCACATGTGGAAAGGTGAATGTCAAAAGAAAGCACACTTCTGGAGAGCCCGAACCATCCGAATTGGGAGACGTGCTTGAAGCCATCTGCTGGGCAATGCACGCCGCAGATTCTTTCCGTAATAGAATCATGGGGTACTTTGGAACACATGGTCTCTGCACATTTGCATACCCAATCAGCACGAAAGCCGAAAAACAATGCTGCCGATGCGATGAAACGTGGCCATCGTCTTACGCATCATGTGGTTCTAGGCTAATTCGCCGTCCCCGCACCGGCACAAAATCTGGTTGTTATCGCCAGCGTTGAGATAAGCCCAACAAAACCGCTGCCAGCTAATCTCGCATTGCTTCGGCGTATTTTAGTGACTAAGAAATTTGGGCGTACACGCAACTCGCATATTCAGCCCTCACAACTTACTGTGCGTGCTAATTTGCGGGCAAACCAGTCCGTTGAGAGACAACAGTCTGCTTCTAAAAACCAACATTCAAGAAACTACGAAGAAAGCAAGGGCTATGATATTATGTAAACAGAAACCAGCGGGATTTTGCAGGACTTTGCGTTCCTCTTTTTCGGCAAAAGCTCCGCTTCTCTCATGCCACATAACACAACTCTTATCGCATCATTTTATAGAATAATTCACAGTCAAAAAGCCATATTCTTCTAAGCAAATGGGGCTGGAAGCGGGTTCTCACAGCCTAGTACTCATTACTCCGTAGAGCCGCTTCTAGTAACGCAAGGCGGCCGCTAGCTGCAGTCGCTAGCGGTTATGGCTGCGAGGTACACCAACCACCAGCAGCTGTGGCCGGAGGCTATCAGCTAAGGCTTGCAGAAATCAAGGCTGTGACTGAAAAGTGTAGCTGAAACCTGCAAGCTACGGCGACTAGAGGCAGCCTGCGACAGCCTCCATTCAATACAGGCAGACCGCCATTTCCACCACAAAATAACGATCGTACTTGGCACACGAAGCATATATACACCGAATTACATCACGATAGATTACCCGGAAACAGCGGTGAAACTGATGAGAAAATCTTCAGACTACATCATTACTATTTATCACGCATCAACTACTTAAACCGCAAACCTTTAATGCTCCGTATTCATTCTCATTTCGCAGTAATATATTTTTTTTGGTCATGTAACAAGTCAGGACCATCCTCCAATCAAACAGATCATGCCAACTCCCATCAATGTCTACATAGCCACCGCCACAAGGGTAGACGGCCTGGACCGGTTAGGAGTAAAAATGAAGTCCCTTGCTAAAGATTTCAACAAAGCGTAATAGATAAGGACTCCTTTGATATAGCATTTGGCACAACTCGAATGATTAGAGACGTTTTCGAACTAGGGTTATAAGTGGTCCGAACTGCTAGGCCAACGGCACCTGAAATTAGTGTCGGTAGTCTATATACAGCACACAAGATCCAAGGAAGCTAAATATGTCGCCCAAAGTGCCGTCCACGGATAGCATTGGTTCCCGAATGACTCTGCCTGTAATCTAGTCATAGTGCTATTTATAGCTCCGATAACTATTGATTCTGTCAACCGGATATAGAGCGCCATTACAGTACGCATTAGTGGAGTGTTCACTTCGATTTTTCCAGAGCCGGCAATGTGACAGATTCTGTCATCGCCTAATGGAGTAGGGAACTAATGTGCCTTCAATTTAGCGCTCTTTGATTGGCTTGATCCCACTCCTCACCGGACCTTTATCAGAGCGGAGGAAATTAAGGTGGCTTTTAATAGCCAGACTAAGATCAATAGTGTCAGCCACATTTGGATGGGCACCGTATGGCCACACTCCAAGTGTTCCCACCCTTCTTTTTTTCTCCACCAACCATGCAAGCTAAGTGACGCTAATTTCATCTCGAACCTGATCAACCAAGCGAAACTTGCGGAGCTTCCGGTCAGGGGTAGAAGCTGCAATGCATGACTTGGTGTCGATTCTGAAGATTTCTTCTGATTTGGCCTTTACCATTTTCACAACTGAAACTGCACAGGGGTGCAAACACCGCGACCAAGATGCCCGGCATCTGGAATATGAGCTACCAAGCCCTGGGAAAGTTCCTGCTTCAATATGAAGCGAATTTTCCCAGCCGTCGGACAACGTACAGAATCCTCATGCTACTAGTTGCAGCGTCTATTTCTGTCGCCGTCTTGTTTTATTCTACAGAGGTGAGTTACCATGAATAAGCTGTAGGCTAGTATCTAACTTGATATCAGGCTAGCCAATATCTTTCCTGGGTACCAGGCTCCTCCCATGCCTATGAAAAGCCTCCCGTGCCACCTAGCTCTGAGATTTCTGAAAGTTCGTCCTTGCCAGCAAGCTCTTCACTGTCCCCTACCTCCCATGCTCCCCAAGAGTCTGCCACCCCGACCAGCCAGTCCAGGCCGGGTATTCCTCTGCCTAAGCAGTGGGATGTTGATGGATGGCCTATTCCAGAAGTCTCGCCTCCACCGCTGCGAAGGGACCGGCGCTTCGTCATGATAGTACCTGCTACATCACCAGACCCGAACCTGTGTAAGTTGGTGGCCAGCGCCATGGCTCTTGGATACCCAGCTCCTATCATTGTTGGTTGGGGGGTGGATTATCACACTATCACGAAATGGGATGGTGGTCCAAACCTAATCAAGATACCCTCTATAACAAACTATCTGGACTTCGTCCTAAGAGACGATGCGCACCCCAGCGAGAAGCTCGAGGATGATGATATATTGCTTGTTGTGGACGCCTATGATGTTTGGTTCCAGCTACCACCGGAAGTCTTATTACAACGGTACCACAACATCAACAAGGAGGGCAATACCAGACTGCAGGAGCAATGGCCAGGACAAGGCCCCATGCCTATGAAGCAAACCATTGTTGCAGCGAGTGAGAAGAACTGTTGGCCCAGGCCTGTAATCGGCTCCAACATTCAATGTCCCAGTCTCCCCGATAGCCCAATCAGAGAAGACCTTTATGGTCCTGATACTGATAAAAGTCAGCTCGATAGGCATAACCTGCGGCCTCGATATATCAACGGTGGTGTTGCTATTGGCCCGGCGGGTGATATGAAACGCTGGTACCGCCGCGCCCACAGGCTATTAGTGGAGGGAATTAATGATGGCAAGAAATTACGAAGTGATCAGGGCCTCAGTGGCCAGGTCTTGGGAGAGCAAGAAGTTTGGCGACAGTGGCAACGAGAGAAGAGCGAGGTCATCGCTGACTCACTGGCTTTGGGCTTGGTTCAGCGGGACTTTGAGTATCACATTGGTCTTGACTACTTCCAAGTTTTGTCGGCACAAACCCACGACGCTGGACCTGATGGAAGGATTATTGCACTGAACAACCAAACCGCCATTGAAAAATACTCTAAAAAATTAAATATCTCACCTGTGCGGTTACGCGGCATTCCAGATGATATTAAAGCTACACGAAATCCACTCGAGGGTCTAGTTGAACAACCAGACTGGGGTGAGATGCCGCTATATGCCGACTTTTATACCGAATCTGTCCCTGTTATACTACATCACAACGGCAAGGGTCCCGGGCAGCGAGAAAAGCGCCAGAAGTGGTGGCACCGCCCGTGGTTTTTTCCATACTTGCGACAGTTGGTTGAACATCGTTTGTTGCCTGGGAAACCGGCTGTGCTAGCCACAGTCGAAACTGACAATGGTACCTTCACGTATCGACCACTAGACGCTGAGACTTTGGGCAAAGGGCCACGAATATGGAAGGGCGTAGCGAATGAACGTCTGCCTGAAGTTGGGTTTGATGATGTCTGTGGTGCTCCGGGTGAACCATGGTGGGATGAAGTTTTTCGTGATAACCAAGGAAGTCTGAAAGTATAGGTGGATTGTAAAATGGAAGACTAGTTAGTTGTAGGTAAAATATTGTTAAAGGTCTATATCTCATTATGTTCTAAAAATGTTTATATTGTTTGGATAAATTGATATTTAATTTTACAGGTAGTGTCTCATGAACTCGACTAATGGCTCGCATGCACGATACGTAAAGGGTAGTGTGCCGAATTACCGACGACATAAAATGCATCCTCGTTCAGGGGCAAGAAAAGGGGCGTTTTAACCTTTTTTGGTCTGGTACTAAAAGTCTGACAGTGGCGCCACTTTGAGGCAGTCTGAGGAAAAAAGAAAAGAAAAAAAGAACGGGACTGAGGGCAGAGAGCCACAAACACGCACATTGATGTCGTGCATTCTGCATCGCTATTTATCGCATCAAGTTTTTCCCAAAGACGGAGCGCGTCTGTAGTTTAGCCCCCCTGATATATGACAAGTTCACATGTCTTTTTACGTCGACCCAAACTGTTGCCGTTGCAAGGCTCCACACAACACCTGGAACCTCCACATGTTGGTGCTAGTAAAAAGGCACTATTGATTTTGATTTGAACAGAGTCAGGGGGGCTACCAATGAGGTACACACGCGTCATGTACACCAGATCCGCAGCCGAGACATGAATCTCACCCTCAGCCCAGATTGGATCGATTTCGCCACATTGTTGGCACTATTGAATCTGGATACGATACTAATACTGTATCCGTATTTACATTTGAAGACCCCGGAACCGGACAGAACGTTTTCTCTGCTTATTTCCACCGATCAAGGCCTCGCATGCCTTTCTTTCATTCACAAAGCAGAGTGACATAAAAATGATCAAATTAAGTTTCTGGGATCCTCGCGCCGCCGTTGCCGCAGCGGTGATCACCATGGCCTTGTTCATCCTTGTTTTTAACCAGCAAATGACGGTCAGCATGCCTGCCCCTCTCACCCCACTACACGTCCCACCACACACATGGGCACGTTGAACACCAACTAACAATCGCCACAATTAGGGTGCATCAGACTTGTCATACGCTGAGACGCCAAGCATTCCCGACGTCAAAACCTCTAGAGTACACTACCTGATCCCATCCACCATCACTAAGCCCCCTGTCTGTGCCTGTGTGGCGTCTGCTCTTGTCAATCGCTATCCTATCCCTGTGATCCTGGGCTACAAGGGCGAGGGGGAGTATGACTCCGGAAGAGCACATGTCGCCAAGATACCCGCCATTAAGCGCTGGCTCGACAACCTCAAAGACTATGATGAGGATGATCTGGTCCTGATTATGGACAGCTTTGATGTCTTGGCACAAGTACCCATCGATATTATGCTTCAGCGTTACTTTGACATGAGAAACAAGGCCGAACAAAGGTTGGCGGATCAGCGCGGTATTACCATCCCAGAACTTCACGCACAAGGCATCCGCCAGACTGTTTTGTGGGGAGCCGGCAAAATCTGCTATCCCAAAAGTGTACGATGCCAACTCATTCCCTACTCAGGTCTGCCGCGATATATATTTGGGCCCAGCTCTGACAACGGCCATATGTTGTATTCTGACCCGCGCCATCTGAACTCCGGAACTGTCATGGCGCCGCTAGGGGATTTGCATAGGTTGATAAATGCCACCCAGAAGATGGTTGACGAGACATATGACCCTAATTTCCGATTTCGCGACAAGGACCAGTACTACTTCAGTGCGATTTACGCTCGTCAGGAGTACCAAAGGGTGCTTGACATGAATGATGGCGTATACCCTTACCAAGTTGAACTTCTCGAGAATGAAGAACTCCCTGAAAAGAGGAATGGGATCAATGATACGACTGAGTATCACATATTTGTCGATTTTGACTCCACATTCACTCAAACTCAGTGTCACAACGAGCCTTGGATGCGCAATCTGAAGTTCGAAAACTTTGATCTGACAGCGTCACTCCACAACGATAGTTACGACGAAGGCCGTGAGCATGACAGGCCATTTAGCATCCAAATGCCCTCTATGCTTTACCGATCCATGCGCAGGATGTACGAAGCACTGCCCGAAGAAGAACGAGCAAATTTGACAGCTTTTGACCCTTGGGTGCGCAACCAGACGTTTGGCACGAACATTGGAACAGAAGTTATCTGGGGCTTCTATCATAATACTTGCAACAAGGACAAGTTCATGCAGAGGTATCAGGACTTTTGGTTTTTTCCCCTTGTGAGGCCGCTGCTCCGAGTAGCCAAAGAGGCAATCCAGCACAAAGCACCCCTGCACCCAGAGTTTATTGACGGCCGCAGGTGGCTGTCTCCAACGACATACCCTGGAGGTGCTCTTGCGGACGAATTCGGCGGAGTCTTCACAGACTACGCGCCAGAACCTTTCATTCCATTCAAGCATTTTTGCGCACAAAATATCACCGATATCATCGGCGACGATGCAGTTAATTACGGAATGTAAGCGTAAATGTATTAATAGGCTTGTAAGAAAAAGTATAATGAATATTATGATTTTGGGATAGTGTTTTCGTTCAGGTACCAGTGGTGGATTGAAGTTTCGTATTGGCAAGCCACTTTCGAATGGGTTCTGAAATATACGACGGGACTCGAGAGTGCGAATACGAAGGGCGGAATTGAATGAATTTTCTAGATTTCGAATGACTTGTTCTTTTACGTGTAACTTGGACCCAATCTCAAGTCAAATGATAGAAATAATAATCTACACATCTTTGAAAGCGATCCATAGCTGCTGAATGGCTTCTAGGACATTTGTCAAACGGATATAGGGCACCATTGCGCTGCGCATTAGCGAGGCCACCAAACCTGTTTACATTGCATATTAATATTTATTGTCAAGAGGCATTTTTTTTCCTAGAGCGCCGTCAAGAAGGCTGCGGTGGGGGACATGCGGAATCTGAAGGCGTAACGCGAACAGCGATCTGACTTCAAAACAGGGCCGTCGTCCAATAATCATGTGTATGCGTAGGCAGAAGTGCATTTGCGCTTACATGGCAATCCCGTATTGGCCATTGAAACAAAACGAGGCAAACACCAAAAGATCCATCTTACCAAAAGACACTTGGACCCCAATTCAAAGGATGAAACAGTTCAAAACGAAATTTGGTAGATTGAAAAATCTGCCGGCTGAGGAGTGGCGGCGAGTGGCTGCAGAGATCCGTAGCCGACAGTCCCAAGGGAAAAAATCTCACGTGTATCTCTATGGCAGACTACAGGATCCTGTGCACGTTGGACGAGCAATCGAACGTTATGGGAACGATGCGAATGATCTATCTACACAAGGGGAAGGTGATAATTTTATTCACCACTACGTTATTGGAGATCAATAATAACTTGATTTAGATGCAAATATTCACCTAGAATTCGGGCGTCGAATTGAAATACGTACACCCAAGCAGCCAAATGCCCAATTACCAGACAGGAGTCTCATTGGCGTCCCGTTAGCGCCGAATCACATCCAAAATGATGCCGACGCTGATGTTAGCCTTCAGGCTGGCCTGGCTGAAGAAGTCTCTGTGGCTAATATCGGAGCAGACATGGTTACCATGGTAGCCTTAACTACCGAGCAACATCTGAGCAGCAATAGCCTCTCCAGGTCGCACCGGTTCATTCTTGCTAGACAGACTAACTTACCCAGGGCTCTGGAGGAAACACTACAGAACAACACAGAAGTGCCTCCTGTCATGCATGGAATAGGTCTGTCGTCTCCGGCCCTTGGTCGACAAAGAGAAGATCTCAATTCCTTGACGTCTTTTATCGAAGTCGAAAATATTTTCACCTTCCAAGACTCTATGACCGGTTAGTCTAACATTCATGTGTAGTGTTTTATGAGTGCCCAGAATGGCTCTAGAGATGGAGATCTTAGTTCATCAATGACTGACAAGATACCGTAGTAAATCTTGATTCTACGACACTGAACCTTGGAAATATAGCGCTGGATGGGGCCGATATCCAATTCATGTTTGACCAGAGTCAAGCTCCCAGAATTATATCCGACTGCCAATACGGATGGTTAGGGAATCGACTAGCAAAGTTGGGTGCAACGTACCAAATACTTCAATCACCTTTAGTTAGTGTTGTCCAAGACATTCTCAAATATGGTCCCAGAGCACAAATCGAACTCGAGACCCCTAATGTACAGTCTATCCGGGAAACAATTTACATTGCCTCATGCCTAGTTTCAAATAGGTTCCTGGAGGGACCACAGCTCTTTTATATTTTTGACTGGCTGTTCAACAATGTTCAAGTTCATACGATACTCGAGTTTTTGCATAAACGCTCCTTGCCTACGAAATATTTGGTCCCCGAGATTCTTCAATCAATTTCGCAGGAAATAAATAAGCATCAAACTTCAAAGAAGTATGAACCCATACTTGCTGCTCTCATAAAAATGGTAGAGAATGATGTGATTCAGAGTTCTGTAGGTGGATGGTTACTAATCTACGCGGCACAAAACAATAGTAAAGACATTGTCGAGCTTCTGGTCACTCGTGGTGTCGATATTAATTTTTTGGGTAAAGGAGGCCATCCAGATTTACTAGAAGACATCACTCCGCTGTCCGAAGCTGCTATGCACAACTCGGTGGACGTGCTTGTATATCTTCTTAACAGTGGCGCTGATGTTAACAAAAGGCTTCAGCGTGCCCACGGAAAGTCCAACGCCCTGAGAGAAGCTATCAGAGCGAACAGAGTTCACACGAGCAATACTTTGCTCGACAAAGGGGCTAAATGGCACTGCGATGATGAAGCCGAAAGTTTGCGCGACCTCGCGAGTATGAGGAGAACAATGCCCGTAATTCACAAAACTCTTTGTGAAAGCATGGAGTTGCAGTGTTCAATCATTGTGGAGACTGCCGAAAAAGGAAATCGAGTCTTATCTGAATTCCTCTGTGGACACGGTATACTTCAAGCTGAGATCCTAGAGGAAGCATTGTGCCTTGCTGTCAAATCAATGAGAATGAGAGCGGTGAGAACCCTGTTGTTGCGAGGCGTGGACCCCGATGCATTTAGATATCGCCGTGCTAGGTTCATCAGTCAATTGGATGATGACTTGGATGGATACCCAGAAACAGAGACATTTCTCTCAAGCCACCCGCTGTGGCTAGCACTTTACCATGATAATCAAGGCCAGGGCGGGATATCCTATTTATTATCCAAGGCAAAGCCGAATGTGACCAAAGAGGAAATTCTAAAGATGCTTCAAGCTAAGACTCCACATAGGTATGGGACCGGGATGTTAGCCATAAATATGTGGCAAGCTGGGATGGACATTGGTACCGTGGGTCCAACTGGACTAGAGTATAGCCCCAACTGAGGGTAGAACTGCCATTGAAGGAGCCGCCGAGCATAGAAGACTCGCAATGGTCAAACTTTTGCTCGACAGGGATGAATCTCTCGCGGCGAGCAATGGCTTGCTCCGGGCAATCAAGTTTGCTGAAGAAAACGACAATTTTGAGATTGCAGATTTGCTCAGAGTGCACCAAGAAAAACACGACCCTTTTCAGGCTCTAATAAATCCACAAGATTGGTATCCGGATTTATTTTCATTGTAGAAATCAGAGGATGCACCCCCGTCTATTGGGTAATTTCTATATTTTCGCCCGTGAATGATATCATCTTCTTGGATAGACTTCTCGGATGGCATCAATTCAGTCTGTTCATCGCATGAATGGCCGAGAAAAAGTCCCAACTAAGTCCATGAGGCCTCCATTTGAGCAGGTTGACGTGCCTTATAAGCCCCCTAAATCGTGTAGTAGCGAGGCGGCTCACATGTGGACGTATTAAATCAACAGCCTCTAAAATTGAGTAGTGATTCTAGGATTATTTGTAGGCTTCCGTTTCAAACAGTGGTCATCGCACCCTTAGGCCCACGTCGGCCATGTCTCTGGGTTGTTTTGGTACCCCAGTGTTGTGAAAGCTCGAGTGGCTGTCTTGTGCGTATTGTTAGAGGCCTCTCTTCATTGGATTAGAGGTCTAGTTCTTGGGTGACCACAGAAATTAATGCCTCGCCCGAAACAAAAAATTTGCCTTTGGATAAAATAAATAAAAATCAGTTGCGGGCAGAAATGCGCCAGAATCATCCTCAGCTTGAGTATATATTTGCCTGGTTTCGCTTAACATATCATCTGGTAATTCAACTGGCTCATTTATTTGAATGAGCAAAACAGTCGTTTTAAAGGCAACTATTCACATGCGTTTCAAAGTGCGGTTGCCCTATGTAGCCGCTGCCTTCGGTGTCCCTGCGGATTTTATCCTCTGTTTTGCTCATACACATGTCTCGCTATCTAGGACGCCCAATAGGTCAAATACCAAACAAGTCTTGCATTGGCAAATCCAAAACAAGAACGCTCCCAACCATTGTGAGAACCAACAAAAGAACAACGATATCTACCATATCTTGATACTGCGGGCTTTATTCTATTGTCACTACTGAGCGAAAATGCATAATGGTAATGTGGATACGCTGGATCAAGATCAATGGAATACAACGTATGGAGTACATACCATATTTCTATTGGTGAACGACTAACATCTTTATTAAATGCCTATCGTAGCCTCAACCCTCATATAGCCTTTGTATATACTCTATATTTAAAGAGGAACCGTGTGTGGGCGGTACCCCACAGCCGGATAAAACCTCCCCTCAATGTGACGCACCTGTCACCCATAGCTTTGACGAGTTGGCATCTATAAGAAACTTCTTAGATGCCTATAAGCGAACTTACCAGTACGTCTAAGTAGATTGAACAGCTGAGTTCCTGAAGAGTCGCCACTATAATTATTTTTTGAGTCATTGGAGTGGTTTTGTGAGTCTACTCCATTGTCTCCTCCCGAGCCATCACGATCGCTGCCAGAGGTACCAGCATTTGCCTAACACAAAAGTTTTTATAGTAACCATTACCATTATTATTACTACATCTTTTTGAGGTCGTTGTCGTAGGATCATCAGCCACAGTAGAAGCGTCGGGGATGGTTGATTGAGTAAGTTCTAGGTGTCATATTAGTTTACCAATAGAAGCATATTGGTTGAACTTCTTACGCGTAATTGTGACCGTAGCACCTGTTGTAGTCGGAGTTGTAGCATCGTCATTGGTCTTGGTATGTATTGTTGTCTCAGAGGAGGCTTGGCCCACGGCAGCAGTGCTCTCATACTGCTGTGAAGTAAAGGCTTCAGAGGGTGTAACAATATATTCTCCCCTGACGGTATCAGTAACCGTGGTGGTTTCTCGTGTAGTGACCGTCTCTGTGATTGCAGTAGTATAAAACATGGTAGCAAGATTCATGGTAGTTTTCGTTGTAATGGCAGTTGTGGTAAGAGTAACAGTGTAGTTTTTGGTTGCTGTGGCGGTTTTTGTAATACTAGTTACAGATAGTTAGGTTTAGCTGCAAATAGAATTTTATTAACAAACATACAAGACAGTAGTAGCGCTAGATGATTTAGTAGTGTATTTCGTTGTTGTTTTAGCAATTGTCCTTGTTATGGTGCTTGTGGCGGTAGGCACAAGGGTAATGGTTTTTCTCTGGGTGACGGTGGAAATTTTATAAACCGTTTTGTGAATGGTCTTGGCGCACTTTGTACGCTGGAAGTTCTGCCTGTATGCATCCACATAGCCTCTCTTAGACTGTGAAACGGTATTAATGTCTTTTTCTTTCATCGTCCCCGCAAACGCGCCATTCATGTGGTCCATTTGGCCATCCTGGTCATCCTGGCTTCTGGAAATCGTGACGAAAGCATGAGGTGTTGGTTGTGGAAAGACGGAGGTTATGCTGCTATCAATAATGCCGGCAGTGGCTGTGGCGGGCATCGCTTTATAATTTTAGTTAAGCATGACTAGTGCTTGGTGAGAATCAAGAGCTTCTCACCCGTTATAGTTCCAGTAACCCTCGCGTGGTCTGTAAAAAATGGCTTGACAGCACCATCTTGGCCAGGCTGACGAATAGCAATGCTTTTAGCGCCTAGAAAGAAGAGGGTAAATATTTGGAGATACATGGTAGCTCCGATAAATGACAATTGTGAGTTAGATGAATTAGGCAATGATGAAATTATGCTCGAGAGGAAGAACTTGAAGACATTTGGTAGGAACTTATATATACTTCTCCAAGCTTCAATCTCCTATGTCCTATTTGGTCATAGTCAACAACTGTGGGGTACAAATATTATGCTGAACCTGCAATGTAGAGTGCACGCCGAATTACACAAAGTAATTGATTGCTCCAAAAGCAATGGCAATGGCGAAGACAGGAATTCTAGCATCACATAACCATTCCTAATAGGGGAGCGGGGACGCAAATGTGATATCGAGATTCGGTGAAACCCGTAGGGCCGTTTTGGGGATGCCTCTTTGAGAATTTTTAGCTCGCCACAACGAGGGCCTAGCCAGCGAATGAAGTCCTAGTTCGGCACGCTCTATCACATTCATCACCGCTAGTGATGATAATATCTTAGTGAGACATCATTTTAAGCGCGCCCATCCCACGCTAGTTGCGTTATTTTCGGTCGCCATTTCGACATGAATTCGAAATACGACGTCCAGGTGAATATGTCAACATCTATTCTCTCCATAATTATGTGTTGATCATTCACTCAGAGATCCCCTTGTTTGAATAGGTTTATTTGCCTCCTTACAGCGTAAACAGAGGTATCGCCCCATCGCAATACGAGCAAGATTATCGTAAGGTGGGGTTGGCAACAAGAATATTTCGACACCACACATTCAAATAAATATTAGCGGTAACTAAAATAGCGCCATAAGTTCAGCCTTTACTATCAATCATCTGGTTTCCAGTCGTGATAATGAGTGGATTCCGTCGAAAACATGACCATATGGATTCGCCTCAGCTAGCCACCAACATCGAGTGCGGAGTCAGGCTGTGTTGGCCATACCCAATAAGTAGGGGCTCCAGATTTAGTAGAATATAAGTACCACTGTGATTGGACATGTCCAAAACGGAAGGGGAGGAGTCGATGCTATGTTCGTGCGGTTCAAAACGCGTGACATAAGAACAGAACATTGCTCCGCTCCCATTAGGCGTGGCTGCGCCTATGCATCCAACCATCAATTTTTACTTACATGTGATGATGCTGTTTATTAGATTTTGACAAGAGGAAGCCAGTATACCTTTTGAAAACATAAATACTTGTATACGCATCGCCCTAAAACCATATCCTGGAAATTACTTTTTCGAACCAGTCAATTCATTTTAATTATCAAATATTCTTGAGGCAGCAATTCATGTGATGATGCGAGTTTCAATATTAGCTAACCGCTTTCGTTATGGCGGACCGGGACTGCCAGGGTACAGCAAACAGTCATTTCTTGTGCTGTGGCTGATTAAGTGGCTGGCTGTCCGTATCACATTACCTCATATGGGAAAGAGAGTTGGTACAAGGCTCGCTAATGCGTGATTCAATGGGCCCTCTATCACGTATGAGGACTTGAGCTTAGACTTGGGGTCTTGTGGCATGTAGAAGGTTCCAGACTCACCGGTTCTTCTGCTTCGGAACAGCATGAGGTGCTTTTGCACCGTCTTCCCTTCTCGCTGCCAAAATTTAGGCCGAAGTGAAGGTGACTGATCAATTTACATGAGTACACGGTTATGTTAACGGCAAAAATTAATGGCTAAAAATGTGGCTTTCCCATTCTACACCTTTACCACCACAGCCTGTCTCAAGGCACTGAAATCAGGCCTGCATTCGAGTAAACAGGTGGGTGTGGGCTTCATGGCATCAATCTCATTGCTATTGTCCCGCTCCAGTACCTGTTTCTTCTTTCTCGGCCATCAGATTTGCACGAATGGTGGAGGAAAATATAAATGTCGATCCACCATAGGCTTTTATTTACGGCCAGTGCCAGGGTCTATCTCACATGTATTATTTACGTAACGGCAGTGACGTGGGATGTCTCCGCCGGCCAGTCAATCATTCGCACGCCGTTACTGGTATTTAATTTTAGCCTTATTATTTATCAAACTACAATGTAAGGTAACAACCCTGATGCTTTGATGAATGTTGCGGTTTGATCAATGTATGGAGAAATTAACGAGCTGGTCTGAAGGAACGAAAACAGCAGCTAGAGCCCCGGTACTTGCGGTAGATCCGTATTTAACCTTCACTATCAGTCATAATAAAAGGATATATAATTGCTTGGTCATCTTACTTGTACAATATCATAACAGCTTAAATCAAGGCACCAGTACATTCCAGAACAGGCAATGCTTCACGCGAGTACCTGCCACCTTTCAAACGCAATACTACCTAGCTTTTCAGAATACTTTGAATATAAAATTAGATTGCAAGCGGTGAGACTGCCAGAGTATCCAGGTTATTGCAGATCGCACACATATTGGTTGAATGATTGGTCAGCCCGGACAAATCCGTGCCGCTTGTTTGCCTCCCGCCATTTTATATTATGCGACATCCATGTAGTATGTAGTGGCGGTCACTACAGGATACGAATTTATCGTAATTTTAAAGTTTCCAGGCTTCAAACTTATTAAATCATCTCTCGAAAAATGCCAAGAGTATGGGGACTAACTAGCAAGTACACCGTGCAGTCCCTGTCCGGAGGGGCATTTGCACCTGCCAACTTGATAGCTCCTTGGCATAAAGTAAGAATGCGTTTATGAGTAATTCTTTTACCTGGATTTTTATGCGCTGTGAAGATCTCCGCTATCAGGCAGTAGAGTTAAATGATCTTCTCTAAATTGAGTATCATCACCCCATACGCACAAATCACTCTTCACGACGATCGTAATAGATTCATATTGTAGTAGATGAATAATTCTAGGTTTGGCGTCATTTACTTCCTTTTATGTGTCAGACTGACGAGGTAGCCAATTGTGACTGATTGAATATGACGCCCGCATGCGAGTTCTGTTGTCCTTGAGGACAGCAACAAACCATTTCTTTCACTGTCCACCACTTCCATATTGAGACAATGACCCATTATCAATTTAATAGACAGCTTGGACATATCATATCACTGCTATTGCCAGCTTGTTTCCTCCAAGATTGGGAAGATCTTGTCGAGAGGCCGACGACCCGAAGCTTTTGATGAATAGTCCTTCAGCCCAAGAACATTGGAATTGCCGATCACCCGCTTATTTATTTTAGTTTCATCTTCGTTGGCGTATCATGTGGCCCATGTGTAATAGAGATCCACTCAGACTGTGGCGGAAGCCGCGGATCCCGATCAACATAGCGGCTTGACCACGGCCAACCACTGTTGTATACCGTATGATATTTCTCAGTAGTATATAGTAACGAAAACTAATGGATATATAATGATACCTTGCTCCCTACTTCTTGCTATTAATACAAGACCAGAACTTCCCGTTATCAAAACAAGTATCTTACAGAATCATCCTTCAACACCTATCAATATGCAGTTCCAACCCACCATCCTCTTCTTCGTCGCTCTCCTCTCCGGCAATGCTGTGGCTCAGCTTTGCAGCAACCCAGGATCGGATTGCGTTCGTGCAAATGTACGCTTACTCGAATAAAAAACCATCAATTGCAAACTTGGTCTGGGATGCTGACGGATATGTCTCAGTGCAATGAGAATTATGACAGGCCTGGAGATATCTGTGTTAGAAAGGTAAATTCCACTTCCACGTTTTTAGAACTTAAGTTTAGTTTCTTGAGCTAACATAACTGCCCAGTGCCCTGGCACTGTCACACCCATCTGCTGTGGCGCCCGCCTTCACTGTATCTAGAAGGGCTGCCCCTCAACAGCTTTTGATCTTATCTTCCATTCAACACAGAAATATAGCAAAGGAAAATTGGCCTTTGTGAAATGACCTGCGAAGGCCTTGAGGTTCAGAAATCAAAGTGTGAAGCGAGAGCCTTTGTTATCGCGATTAGGAGAATCTAGCAACGCAATTAGCAACCTTCAATTGTCCCAAGCCAAGTATCTTAGCTATTTATAAAATTCAATATCATTTTAGCTCTTGAAAACCTTTTTCCATATGAAGCAGTGAAGTTAATGTCACAGCCTTACGCTTACTTACGAATGAAATAAAGCATTAATATTGATAAAAGCAGACAAGATGTTTCATTCAGCCTTAATATAGATTTAAATTAAATGATTATTATTTTCGAATAGATAATTATAGAAAGGTTTATAAGATGTATACAATATTTCCTAGGACTGTTCGACCTGTATGGATCCTAGAGGGCTACTGAAGATAACATCGCCAATTAGTGCGACCGCCCACCCGTCATTTTCAGTTTTAGTGTCATCAAATTCTGTTACTTCCAAGGCTTTGCAAGGAGGAGAGTCTCTATTGCGGAAAATGTAACATCGTTGTATGTTTGGATCAACTTCACCGCCATTAAATATAGATGGATCAACGTCACTGCTCACCAATCCGCCAATACAGATATTGCCGTTTGCACTAACACACCAATCATAGCAATCGTCAATGCTTGTAACATAAGTGTCCTGAGCGTCAACGATTTGGCCTCCGACGCTAGACTTTGCAGTGGCAGTCATCGTAGCATGACCGCAGACCAGCGAGTCGCTAGTAGTGGTCGCAGATTGATCAGTGGCTAGCCACCACGTTAGCATCAAAATTACTGTCGATTTAGTCAAAGGTCTTACTTGTCGGCACGGAAGTTGTATCAACATAATCCTCTGTGGCAGTAGTGGTTGTGGTAATAGTATAGTCCTTCGTGATTGTGGTGGTGACAGTATGATCCTTGGTGACAGTAACGCTTGCAGTGGCTCTGGATAAAAATAGTCAGATACTGTTATCACTCTTGGTTTCATCCAACCCGATAAATGCACACGTACGTTGTAGTAATAGTCTTTGAGACATCTGGCAAATATTTATTTATAACCTTGGGCAGTTCCTTTGTGATTGTCACACTCTTTGTGGTGGGGGCGACCGTTACGGTACTGCACTTGGTGGTTACAGTGACGGTCTTGACAACCGGTTTAACCAGAGTCTTGACACAGTCAACACGCTGAAGATAAGGCTTGGCAGCACTACTCTGTGAGCATGAGGTGCTCTTAGCCTTTCTCTTCTCGATTGAGAACGCGTTTTGAGTCTGAGTCACTGTGGGAGCGACTGTTTGTGTGAAAACGGTGGTCAACGTGGTGATGTGAGTCTCAGCGTCAGTCTTGGTTTTTGAAATGGTGTTTGTAGCGGTAACGGTGAAGGTTGCTTATTTAATGTTAGCCAGTGTTGCTTTAATCCAAAGTGAAAAATTCTTACACGTCACAGTTTTGGTAGCCGTCTTTGTAGCGCCACCCAAAGTCTTGGTCGAGAGAGCAACATGATACTTGGTCAAGGTAGTTGTCGCCACTTTGAGAGTAACGGTCTTGTCAAGCTTCTTGGTAACTTTGCTGGTTTGAGTGACGGTTTGGGTCTTAGTAGAAGTTTTGGTGGCAAGGTACTTCACAGCAAGTGAACCAAACTGAGTAGAACATGTTACTTGGGGGCTCTGTCCAAGGCCAGCTTCAACTCCCATGCAGAATAGAAGCAATGCTTTGAGAGGCCGCATGTCTGCAAAAACAAGGTAAGAAATGGATGAAATTGAGTATAGATGGTGGTGATGAAGGATCACAGAAGGCGTCAAAATATATCACAAGAGCTGATCAAACAATCTGATTGGAAGGCAGAGATGCAGAATGCTCGAAACCATGCCACTTCACTTCTCTAAATGAGATCTCGGAAATAATTGGGTATGCTAAATGGCAATCGCTTCTCTTATTTACTTCTGCTCGTTTCCCGACTTCTTCAGGGGTGAGCAAAAGGAAAAGTCGTTGTGGCTGCGCTATTTCCAGTCTATTTAATGTGGCCGAAAGACGCGTCACCAGTTAGCGTGAGGGACACCAGAATTCTTAGCGGAGAGGTCCATAGCGGCGAGTCGCAAGCCTTCTTCTAGGGGAATTACAAAGGGAAAAGAAATCGCCACTTAAAGTATTTGCGGGAGGACGTGGCTTGATTTTTGGCAATCTTCAAAGCTTGGATCCCAGACAAACACCATGACCCATCACTTCTGTTCGTTACGTGCATAAACAGATCGTTAGTTGTGCCAAATGCAGTAGAGACGAGGCACCAAATTTAATTCCCTACCCACTCTAGACGCTAATTTAGCTACTCAAAAAAATGAGCTTTCTCCCTTAGTGAAATCTGCTAGAGTAGGGTCCAGACCACCCCAATATCATCTTACCCAGGCACAATGATCTTTTAGTACTAAGTAGTCTTTCTTTTTTTCCTCTTTTGACACAAGCGAGAAATATCCGATGTGACGTTCTCATAAAGGCATCAACGACACCATGGATTCGTTATAGGGTAGCTTCCTGACTTTTCGGAGAACAGCGCTTTTCGATAGATGACGACCTCTTTATTAAAACTAAGAAAATAAAAACGAGCTATTTAACATTCATGCTTCTTAGAAGGAAATTTGAATCTATGTCTAGATTTGGAGATTTTCGTTGTTGTCTTGTTGAGTGAAGTGGTTCGTCTTCTATATCTTGATGAGGCTTCCAAGCAAGTTGCAAGCAAATATCAAGACAGTTACGAAGGAATGCTTGCATAGACAGATACGCGAGATACCTAAAAATTTCTGCACTAAAAATTAAAATACGCATGAAAATTTGGCATTGTGAGCAATCATGGCTGTGGGGATGACTTGCTGGCAGAAAGTCACGTGCACCCGCGCATTGGAGCAACGCGACCGTGTTGATAAACAGAGCCACTGAAAGACATGCCCCGAAAGTGTGCAACAGGCCCGGTAACGAAAGAGCCGTTGAATCGATCGATATATTTGATCTAAAAATTTCTATGCATCGCCCCAAATTTTGTCGAGATATTTCAGCCAATTTTCCCCAAGAACTTTTCTCATCTTTTCCTCTCCCCATCCCTTCCTTGCCATGGCAACAGCCAACTCCTCGCGATCTGCCAGCTTTCCCAGCGGCTTGACAACTTTCTGGCTGCCCCACGGCGTGAGCTGCCTCGCGTATCCCTTGTCATTGTTGCACCACTCTAAAAACGCGCCCGGTCTTTGGTGACCCTCGCTGGCATCCGATCCTATGCCAACGAGGTCTTCACCAACAAGACCAATCACGTAGTCCAGCGCGTCGACGTAGTCATCAATCGTGCTGTCATTGCCTTTTGCCATGTGCGGGCCGAACTGGCTCAGCCCGATGAAACCACCCTTGGAGCCCAGTAGCTTGATCAAACGGTCCTCCTTGTTACGAGGATGAGATTTTAGGCCTCCCGGGAGAACATGCGAAAAGCATGGTGGCTTTCCACTGGGAGCATAGTTAATGACGTCCTCTGACGTCTGTGGCCCAACATGGCTCAAGTCGCAGACTATCCCTAGCTTGGCCATTTCGTCAACCACCTGTCGACCAAATCCCGTCAAGCCAGAGTCCCGAAGCTCCGTGTAGCCTGCGCCGCTGTAGTTTTGCGTGTTGTAAGTGAGTTGCATTTTACGAACACCAAGATCGCGAAACACCCGAAGATACGACAGTTGATCTTCGATGCCTGATGTATTTTGCCAACTCAACAGCACTGCTGTGCGACCGGACTCTTTTGCTTTGCGGATGTCGCTGACCGAGTGTGCTTGAACAATGAGATCAGAATGCTCTTCAAACCACTCTTTCCACTCGACAACATTGGCTAGACTGCCACGAAGTCCTTCCCAAAGCCCACAGGTGCACGAGACACCAGTGATGCCGCCGGCATGCCAGGCCTCAAAGAGCTCGCGGGACCATTTGCTGATGTTGAGTCCATCGAAATGGATTGACGAGCGGTAGAGCTCCCGAGCTTCTTGTTCCGTCACCATTTTCAGCGAGCTGACGTAGAGAATGCAACTGAACCTGCACGGCCTTGTTATAGAAGCGGGGATACTCACTCGTTGACCGGTGTCTTTATATTCCCTGCTACCTCCGAAGTTGCACCTCTATCTCATCCATTGATAAGCATCTGGTTGAACTGGGCACCGATGCCGATCGGGTGGATCACTGATTTCTCCTGGATCCAATCCAGCCCCGCCAACCGGTTGAGCATGAGGCCAAGAGACGCAAGCTCGACGAATACCGCAGGGCACCCGACGGCGTCCTTGCCAGATCTAGTAGGATTGATCGGGTGCCGCCCGATTCCATTCCTTTGCGCACTAACTGGTTTGTTCTCCCACAGGACTGGCGCCGGTTTTGGATCCTTCGGCCTGACATGACTGGCTGGGCGTGTTATCGCCATTGACAGGGGTGGTTACGTGCGTGCTGATATTGGAATGGGCGGTTCACCACCGGACAATGCTGGTACAATAGATAGTGTGGATATTTAAGTATGTGGTGCATGTTTTCTATTTGAACAGCGAACATTAGTTGCGCGTGGTCAACCGTTGAGTGCATCTCGCAACAGTGGTTCGCTGCAAACGATGGCAGATACCAGCAACATGGAGCCATACAATGACGGCGAGGAGCCAGCAGGGCGTCGGCCTTCAGACCAAAAACACCCCGCTGTCGCTGAAATAGGTGCAGATGCAAGCTCCCTATCAGACCCACGAAAACAGTCTCTTCGCCAACGAATTCTATCTGCTATATGGGACTCGTATGACAAAACACCCGAAGAGCGCAAATTTCTTGGCAAGATTGATTGGTGGATTCTTACATACTGTTGCATCGCCTATTTCGTGAAGTATCTCGACCAGACAAACGTAAGTTAACATCAAATCCGGCCTCGCAATTTGTCGCTAACATTTCATGACACAGGTTAGCAATGCATACGTCTCTGGTATGAAGGAGGATTTAGAAATGACCGGAAATGACCTCAACCTTCTCAACACATTCTTCAATGTTGGGTATATTCTTGGACAACTACCCTCTCAAATCATCATCACAAAGATCCGGCCATCCATCTGGCTACCTACGGCTGAGCTTATCTGGAGCTTTTTTGTCATGGGCATGGCTGGAGCAAAGAACACAAAGACTCTTTGCGCGCTCCGATTCTTCATTGGACTCTTGGAGGCATCGGCATACCCAGGTATCATGACATTACTGGGGAGTTGGTACACCCCAATGGAGCTTGGAAAGCGGGCTTGTATTTTCCAAGCATCGTCTAGTGCTGCTCAAATGTTTTCGGGGTAGGTGCCCTTGCTTTATGCATTTGAACCTTTGGCTAATGTACTTGACAGATACCTTCAAGCAGCTCTCTACGCAGGCATGGATGGACGAAGCGGACTGAGGGCGTGGCAGTGGCTCTTCATCTTTGATGGTAAGCAGTTTAAATTGAAGAGTATGGATAAGCAGACTGACAAATCTTAGCCATAATTGGAATCCCAGTATGTCTTTACGGATACTGGGCCATCCCGGATTCTCCAACCTCCTCTAGGGCCCGTTGGCTTAAACCTCATGACCGTGAAATGGCCATCAGTAGAATGGAAAGACATGGCCGAGCACCTATGAAGAAGCTCACATGGGGCATAATTCGACGCATCGTGTCTACATGGCCCGTCTACCTCTTTTGCGCAATCTTCATTTGCCACGTTCTTGGAATTCGAATTTACTCATATTTCAACCTATGGCTTAAAGCGACAGGTCGTTACACGACTGAGGAAGTCAACATTATCCCCAGCGCTGGCTATGGTTTGCAAATCGTATTTACTCTTAGCTATGCGTGGGTATCGGACGCTATTCAACTACGGTGGCCACTCATCATTGTGGCGTGCTTAGTCTCCATTACTGGCACCATCATTTTATCCATCTGGCCAGAGGATAATTTTGCCGCCATGATGGCCGGGTGGCTGCTCACATTCTGCGAAACTGGCGCTGGTGCACTCATCATCACGTGGATCAACGAAATTCTTTCATACTCTGCTGAGCACCGAGCCATTGTTATCGGTGTTGTAGAGACGGCGGCGTTTACGTTTCAAGCGTGGGTGCCATTGCTCATCTACAACACAGGTGAAGCACCCCACTTCCCAATCGGTTATGAAATGGCTACCATGTTTTTTGCTCTAGAGATTGTTCTAACGGTGGTTATTCTATACCTGACGAAGAGATATCCATTGACTGGGCAGATAGCGTAAGTAATTGGCTAGTACTCTTGAAATATAGCAACTCCTACCTATGTTATGTCACCTCAATGAAGATGTTTAACAGATTGATCCCACAGCTTGTGAACTAGAGAAATCTTTCTCGAGGATAAAAATTTAAACCAATGTTCCGGGTCTGATACCAATTTTGTTTGACAGTTCATTCTAGTCGAAATGCAATTTAAATAGCCCAAAGATCTCATCGTAGCTAGGGGAAGCAAGTTGAGGAAAATCGACAATGTCATAGATCAATTCGTATCGGCTCATTTATAGATTAGAAATGATGATTGGCGAGCGGCCACTTTCAATCACATCCTCCAACATTTCAAGACGATCTTGGCCCCAAAATGGTTCTCCATTGTAGACATACATCGGAGCACCAAAGAACTGTCTCGACACAGCTTCCTTGGTCAAATCCACTTCTTGCAACTTCAATTTCTCTTCTTTGAGAGCCCTAGCGAGTAACCGTTCCCCGTCAAGGCCTGATGCATTGGCTACTTTGACAATAGTGGTTGGATCGGAGATGTCCGACTCATTTGCCCACACCGTTTCCAGGCCTCGACGTGCAAACTCGTGGATAGGCTCTGTATCATGGCCTTGCTCCTCGATAGCCGCAAGGAAAACCCGATGAGCTAGAGAAGGGTCTGCAGGGTAGAATTTGGGATGCTGTACGATGGGAATATCGCGAATCCTTGTCCACCGTTCCATCTCTAAGAGACGATAGGCTTGTCGCTGTTCGGAGCGTTGCTTCACTGGAAGACCACCAGAGACGGAAAATATGTGCATCAAATCTATGGGTTTGTAGATTATTTTCACATCCTTCTCTTTCAGCAGAAGCTGGAGTCTTCGGCTACCAATGTATGACCAAAGCGAAATGAATGAGAAGTAATATTCGATGACGGGTCGGGTGGCCATGACTTTAGGCTTGGGTGGTTCAAAAAAGAAAATATTTAACGAATCAGGGTGTGAAACGGTAAGAGGTGTCTAGGAAATATTTTTATTATCATTTCATTCGTATTTAGCTTCATTCTTAGCGCAAACATGTATAAAATAACAAACACGGTGGCGAGAGACAGGGTTGTGGGCACGTCATTGCGAAAACGATACCCGAAGTTTTAGAGTCTAGATCATCAACACATGAAACGCCGGGCTCCACCAACCAGTAGTCCTGTTAGAGCAATTCCCCCGAGTAGGATTTACTCCACCAGTTTTACTATTAGTGTGGTAGATAACGTGAATTACAGAATATTGCATGCCTCAAACTACAGCCGGATCAAAACAACAGAATTCATTAACTCTATTAGACTCAGTATAGTTTGGTTGCGAATGCTACGGTGCGACGAACTCCAAGTCCAGACCTTCCCCACCAAGCGACAAGTAATAGATTTAATGGAGCTGAATATTCTAGAATTGGTGTTTTGATTGATGGAGAGGATAAATACTCAGATTCTAACAATGATGCTAGAGTCTACGCTTTATACCTTGGCTACCTTCTCAGCTTGCAATGCTTCTTTTTGCCACCAGTCCTTACGAAGCTGTACAAATTCCCAGAATACATCAGCCCACTGAGGATCATACTTGGGCAATACTCTAGCTGATGTTCCGGGTGCTGGTTCACCTGCGAGTTCTCTTAAAGCTTCAAAATGAGTCTCAAAATCCGGCATAAGTGTCCAAAACGCAGGCCCATCCCCATGAGTTTCTATTCTCTGCCTTTCCCATTCTTCCATATTTTCCTTGCGTGGCAGTTTTGCCCGCCCTGCAAAGACTCGTGCAGCCGTTACAGCTTGCCATTCGAATATGCGGAGCCCAAACCCACCGGTTACCTGATACACGATTAGCCGATCTTCGAGGGTGGTCGATTGCAACATTTCATTACCATTCCGAGAAATGCCATGCTGGGGTCATTGATTCGAAAGATATGTTGATAAAGTCCAGGAATCCTGCCATTAACAGCTTTAACATCTTTTAGGAATGGGAAACTGAATTGATAGCCCGTTGCAAACAGAACATGATCAACATTCTCAGCAAAAGTGCCATCGGAAAACATCACACGCCCTGTTACCGAGTCAAGCCTTTCGATCTGTGGACGGCATAGAATATGTGGATGTGTAAAGGGTGACCATCCAAAAACCTGAGATGGCTGACGTAAAGATGAGATGATTGGAACCTTGGAAACAGCTCGTATATCGTGCAGCGCATCAAAGGCAGAAACGGACCCCCCTACCACAATGACATTCTGTGGACTAATTAGAATATAGAACCTGATACCACGAGTGAGAAAGCTTGCCTTATCCTTGAACTCACCTGCTGTCTGGTAGTGCTTTGTGTGTTTAATTATGCCCGGATACTTTTGGTCAAATTCAACTAAACCTGGGATTGCTGGGATGTAAGGTAAGTGGTAATGGCCAGTAGCTACAATTATGTAGTCGAAACTCTCCTTCCACCAATAGTCCATTGGCATCTCTGGGGCTGATTTACGAAGTGTCAAGATCCATTCGTTGTCATTCTTCTCCACAGACTCAACTGTAGTGTTGAATTCAACGAGGCTCCCATTGCCACTGCGCGTGAAGATATCCTCAACCCACTGTCGGATAATGCTTCTATGCCTAAAAGGAATTTTTGTGCCATATTGTGCTAAAATCCGTTCGGACCAAATATTTGGAATGGGCTCTTGAGTGAATGCCATGATATCAGGAGGCAGGTTGCTATGGAGGTTCTCATGAGCAGCCGTATCTGAGAACCGTATTTGATGCGAAATGATTTGATCTAATTTTGAAGTTTCGCAGGGAACTGTTAGAGGAATGGGGATGGGCCCATGAGCTCTGTCTTCGACGAGACCTTGGAGAGAAGGTATGCCACAAGGATCATCGCGAGTCAATACCCTAAGGATAAATGTCAGATGCTTTCAATACTGGTGGACCGAATGACAAACCAGGTACCTCCTGGAGTGCTATGCCGTTCAAAAACCCGAATTACATCAAATGCTTCCTCCTTGACCAAGGCATCGGTGGCGATCGCACCGGCAGGACCAGCCCCGATCACGGCAACACGACGTTCTTTCATGTGGGGCCGACCAAAACACTGGTTTTAAGTGATATTTTGTATTTTGAACTAACGATTATTTACAGGCGGACGAATGGTAGATTTAATGTCGCGTGTGGCATGGTACGACAATCCTCAAAATTACTTAAACCCACTTCACTTGGCGCGCCTGACTACCGGTTGGAATGGCCATGCTAAAGCTCAATCACATTATTGCCATTTTAGGTCAATCTGCAATTAGTTACCGACAGCACGTCATTTAAATAGTGGATCAAGCATAGAACTGTCAAAAAAGCATAAGGAGACCCTCTATCCACAAATCTCGCATTCCTGTCTGAGGATCAATATTAGTGCTTATTATCAACGGAGCCATGATTAACAATCAACAACCCAGCCGGCATTCTAACCTATTCCGATATGGTTTCAAAACCATTCAAAATTCTGCGCAACTCGGCCATTGTCGGGAATTAGCCATGGCACTTAAGATGCAGAAATTGCACCATGGCCCCTTGTCAAGATGCGAGATCGCAAACAGATTCAGTGGAGTCAGTTATTTCTTGGCAAAAAAATTCTAGATAACGCAATGGATTTAGAATAGGCTCCAACAATGACCCCGGCTTTTGTTGAGGCCTCTGAAGCACTTTCAAATCCTGAGTCGCCGGCAGGACTCACGGATGCGTAATTAAAGCCAACTACCAGATTTCAAGTGCGATTGAAAATATTTACCTTGGCTAATTTGAAAAGAATATTAAATCAAGCTCTAAAGAGCATATCTAAAATACCTATTCTCTTTGTCCGTTAAATCTTTAAAAGCAAGTCTGTCGCGTTCGGTCGCATCTCCAGACTCTTTGTTTCTCGCATTATTCTCACGGCGCAGTAAGATGTATAAAGCTGAGGCTGAAATGATTGTAATGCAGTAGCTGCCACGAAATTAGTAAACGAACTAGGAACCAGAGATAACAAAGGTTACACACCAAACAGTTAGGCCAATCCATAGCTCAGGGTAATGGCGGCTCTTTGACTCGCTGCGTACCATTTGCGGGCCAATAATATTTCCCACGCAATACGCAACAAAAACAGCAGATGCCATGAAGCTTTTCTTGGTCTCGCCGGCTACGTTTGCAGCACCTAGTGAAACCGTGAGGCCGACTACTGGGCCAAAAAAACCAACCATGGAATACCCGACCACCGGCGCAATGGGACGGTGGCCCCATTCCGACTTCCATATGATTATAAAACCTGCAATTACCGGAAGGCAGCAAAGAAGTAAAGTGGGGATCCTAATATTTCGGTACCGAGAGCATATCCATCCGGTAAGTGGGATACCGATTGCGCACACAGCTCCAAGTGGAAATTGGAAGAGAATGCTTTCAAGAGATGAGTAGCCAAATGTGGATACAATGAGCGGCCCAAAACCGGAAACTGCACCATTCACCGTATATCTGGGTTTTGTGAGTTTTTGTAATATTTATCACGAGGGAGAAAACTGACGCTGATGCCATCATCAATGCAACAAGCCAAACCTTGGCGTCTGATGCAGCCTCCTTAATCTGATGAAGCTTAATTTCCTGGTTCTTCACTCCTGTTTGACCAGCACGGAGCCGTTCGATTGCAATTATCCGCTCCTCTGGGGTGAGAAACCAAGCGTTCAAGGCTGAGTTGGGAAGCGCAAAACACCACAGGCCAAAAACCGAGGTAAGCCCGCCTGCGAGAAGGTAAATGTACTGCCATGGCTTAAGAGATCCACCTGATATTTGGGCGAAGCCATAGTTGAGTGCGCTTCCGATAATCGTAAACCACCCAGTGCCGGAAAACCACCAGGTTTGTCGAAGTGCTTGCTCTGACTGTGTGTAGTACCCACTAACGGTGATCATAAAAGATGTAGGGATAATAGACTCGGTGAATCCTAAAAGCATATCTTGTTAATTGATGAGATTCATATAAGGCAGAAGCATTTTTAACGCACCCAGCCAAAAGCGCTGGACAAGGAGTCCCCTCCAAGTAGAGACGCCAGCTGTAGCTGCGCAGATGATGGCCCAAAATATGACTACAGGGCCCAAAACATAACGCATATTGAAGTATTGGAGAGCATATGTCATTGGATACGAACCAATGAGCTGTCCGAAATAGAAAATGGATGTCGCCCAGCTGAGCCTGGAAGTGTCCGTCGTTGGTGGGGTGGTTGAATTATGCACGACCGACAAGTGCAGATCGGAAGTCATACCAAAAAGAGCCGCGCTCCCCAGGATTGCCTTAAGAATAATAATTAGCTCTACCGAACTTTAATCGATAATTTGGGTGCAGTAGAAAGATTCTATGGCTCCCCTCTCACCTTGTCGTAGTACACCAATCCGTATCCTATGTTCAAGTTAGACAATGAGATTATTGTTGGTATGAATACGCACCAAGCACCATTGCAGGCATCAGAAAGAGATCAATCTTCCTCAAGACTCGCCTTTCAATCTCAGGATCAATTACTCTTGCCTCGTCTCCCAACAAGTCAACACTCGACATCTCCAACCCCTTCTCTCCTGTAGTGCCATCTTCCTTTGCGGCAACATGGCTTGACATGATAAGTTAAGGATGAACCAATTCCTAAGACGAACGGGGTTTGACAGAACCAGCAGTAATTTCAGTATTGCGTCGCTGATATACCTCGTTGCGAGACTGAGAAATACGAAAGCATTAGCCAAATTTATTGTCATTTAGATACACTACGAGCTTTTAAAGTGCCGATGTACAGGGGTGTTAGAAACGATTGTCTCAGTTCTGGCAATTATGACAAAACAGACCTTGCCGATGAAATCCCCTGGGTTAGTTCAGTAATAGGTGTGGGGTGTGTGATGACTTATCTGTGATCCTCCCGCCAAGGGGTGCTGAGCGGTGGTGCAATAGCGGGCCTACATCACGCATTACATCCTCCGGATTAGCTTTCCCGCTATGAGATGGTAATACGCATTAATTGATTCATAAGGGCCATTGAATCTCGTACAAACTTGTTGCTACACTATTGTTACAGGCACTGCTTTGTTGGTCTTCCACAATGACTGCCACAACAACCGAAACCTTGTCCTACGTGCAAGTGCCAGAGACAGCCGAGTCTCTGGACTGGGCCGATTTGGTGACTCTTGATTTGTCAAAATTTGATCAGCCTGGTGGTAAACAAGAACTGGCTTCTGAATTCCTCAAAGCTATCGAAGATGTCGGTATGTAAAAGCTGCGGGTTATAATTATTAGAAGCTAATATTTGTACATTTTAGGTTTTTTTTACGTCAAAAATCATGGTCTCACAAAAGAAGAGGTCGATGCTCAATTCGCTTTAGGTGCATCAGTATTGTCACTGTCGGATGAAGAGAAATTGCCATATCGAGCCGCTCTTGAAGCAGGCGACTACAACGGATGGAAGCCAGCTGGAACACGCGACCTAATTCCAGGTGTTAAGGATAACTTTGAAATCTACAATATCCCAAAGTTCATTCCTGAGCACGCTAAGAGGCCGCACCCAGACATCGTCAAGCGCCATTGGGATACCATTGGAAATTTTTCAAAATATATCCACAACAACATTGTGAAAAAGCTTCTTGTGGTATTTGCTATCGCACTTGAACTGGAAGATGAAGACTGGTTTGTAAATAAACACAGGTATGAAGAGAGCAGTGGTGATCATCTCCGCTACATGAAGTATTATGCAAGAACTGAGGAAGAGAACAAGAAGTTGGGCGGGGTATGGCTGAAAGGGTAGGTGATGCGATGCGCGCAACTTGTTTTGTGACCAATTAATTGACTTACGGAAAATTAGACATTCAGATATGGGAAGTCTCACGTTGCTTTTTCGGCAACCCGTTGCTGCGTTGCAGGTTTTAGGAAAGGACGGGACATGGAGATGGGTTCGGCCACAGACGGACGCGCTGACTGTGAATATAGCTGATGCACTGCAATTTCTAACCAGTACGTTAACCCACTGAGTTCCTCCGACTTAAGAACGGACACTAATTTGTATATTTGTATAGGTGGGTTCTTCAAATCAAGTATCCATCGCGTTGTTGCGCCACCCAAGGATCAGGTGCATATCAACCGTCTTGGAGTCATCTACATGGTTCGCATCGAAGATGATACAGAACTCTTACCCATCAAGGAATCCCCAATTTTGCAGAAACAAGGTCTCATAAGTCAAGAAGTCCTAGATGCGAATGGCGATCCAATCAAGGCCGGAGAGTGGGTGAAGCAACGCGTTATTAAAAACTTGGCCGCCACAAGCTCAGAAAAGGGAGATAACCAAGAGGACAATGTAGAGATTTTGAAGGGAGTCAAGATACAGTATTTTGATTGATTGAGGTTAGTAAACTATGCTACCGTGGCCTTTTTTATGAACGAAGCAGCATTGTTAAAATTATTTTACTCGTTGTATGGAAAGGCTATTGTGCATGGATCAGTTGGGCTTAGTTTCTGGCGCCAAACTTGCCCACTCAATTCCGATAAGGATTCGGATACCCTATACATGGCTGAACTCTGTTTTTGAACGACATAATCCCCTCTATAACGATGAAAAGAATGCCATGTGATGAACTTCTAGTAAATCATTCCTGCCTCGTACTGGATATATCAAAATGCAAATATTGTAAGGTATTGATAAGAGTGGGAAGAATGATGTAGTCCGGATCCCCAATTTTGATATTGGAGATGTTGGCGTGGTTCGCTCAAACTCTTATCAAAATGATCATTCAGTTTCAATCTTCGTATTTAATTTATATCTTTTTACCGACCCCATCTTGGGTTACTGTTGTCATGCGAAGTTTCAGTTTTATTGTGGGAAGCTTTGAATGCGCGGTTAAGTTGCTTGGCTACCTCCAGAACAGGGATCTTTTAATATTTCTTAGAATAGTTTATCGTTGAGCTTCAGGTTAACATACCGTGCACCAACCTTAGGTCCTTTTTTTTTTTTTTTTCTTTCCGGCATTCAGCCTCTGCACAAGTTGTTTGTGCTTCACCGTGTTGGCACGCGCCCCGACTGCGTGTGCTCAGTTCATTGTCGCGATGCGTGGAAATCGTCAGATGCAGCGACGGCCCTTCAACACAGTAATAATGCATCTCCACCAGCCAAGTCTTCCATTTATGCTGGATGGTAACTTGCAAAACTTTTTGGTTTAGCCGAGAGCAGTACCCTGGTGGTTACGCGTCGTGGGAACCATTATTTACTCCAGACGACGTGGCGGTGCAACATGCCCATGACATAGGGTGGGTTTGAGGCTCAATATTTGGTCAATATATTAATTCATTGTGGCTCAAAACTAGATGAATTTGTGGCAACACAAACAAGAAGCGGAGGAGAGAATATCGTCACGAGGGATGAACCCTGTCCTGGCGTCGATCAGTTCACCATGCTGATTAAAAGCGGGGGTACAAAGCCTGAATGATTGGCGCCAGGCGTGATGCTAGATGGATTTAGCGGGAACTTGGTTGCAACTCTAGCACTTCGGAGGGCCCTTAATTAAAGGCGTAGCACCGTGCCCACACTGCCAACGCCATCCCAAGGCTTACGGCCGTTGTGGTGCGCTTGGATCTCCTTAGTATGTTTTGTGATGCGATGACAGCGGTAGAGGCTTGACCCTTGCGTGCTAAATTTAGTCACAGGTTCAGGCTGCTTGGCTTTGGGATTTGGGTGTCCCCCGCCTCTTTCAATCACACGGGGACAGTTTTTGTCGCGGAAAACGGTGAATGCATCACAAAACCGCTGCCTTGCCTCCCTTCGCCTCTTGATTGATGAGAGTTATCCTCAGTCTTGAGCAGGCGTATTTTAATCAACCAACAGAATTAGCAAGGAAACGCCGAGAGGAACACGCATCGTCAAGTGCACGGTTCCCAACGCAGCGTCATAGCTCTCTGTCCGGCGTTCCCAATTCCTGCCCGCATAGACCCGTACATTGGCTCTGGCTCCCCAGCTTCTGTCTACTGTAAATACTTGCTTGCCCATCTTCAATGAATAACAATCAATTTTATTGCAACTTCCCATTTAATCTTTAGTCGTTCATTCATTCCATCTGGAATCTGGCCGGGCCTCGAGGGGCACCTCTCCGAATTAATTTGTACACGAGTTTTCATTCCTGCCTCGACGCTACGTGCAGCATACAGTACAATGCCTTCATTTCTCCAGTTCCTTTCCTGCATTCCTTGGGCTTCTTCTACTGGCACAAATCAGAGGACGAAAACGTCGCCTCGCACTACTCCCACGGCCGACCAAGCGAACACCGAAATGCGAGCGGTCACCAGTGACGAACCCGCTACAGCCATAATATACGACAAGCCATCGCAAGAACCCCATCCATTCGCTGCGCTAGAAAACCCTTCCGCCCTGCGACTTCAGACCGCGCATTTGTCACCTAAGCAAGCGATTGCAGACCATGACCCCTCTTCTGAGCCTGTGTCGACATTGCAGCCGAAGTTAGCGCATAGGCGATGGTCATCCGCCCTGAGCCAAATGGTCACATCTCGCGTTCTCGAGTATGAGCGACGATTTACGATGCAGGCATTTCAATTTCCACGGCACCAAGTCGCAGAGACGCGAAGCATCCCTACTTTTGTCATCTATGATGAGGATGATTCTTCTCCGGTAGCCCGACCAAAATCACTGGCTGTTGCACATTGCCGACACTTCAGTGATAGTTCCGTTACTACCGTCACAACGTCGTGTACTGACCAAAGCCATGTCCTTTTGTCCCCTTCGCTATGGCCACGAGGCAGCATCGCCAGCGATGTACCGAGCTGGGACGATTATTTTGCTCCTCGGAAAGCTAGCGTTGGTGGAACCGAAACACCCTTTCGCCTCTCCATCATTGGAGGTGATGGTTACCTCCGCCAACTAGCTATGCTTCGATCCTGACATTATTATCATTTCCTGGTTTATTCCCTTTGTTTTAATGGGCCTTGATTTTGGGCGGGAGTTCAACTATTTCTTTTCGACATGGAGCTGCCACTGCTCCATATGAGATATCCGATTCTTGTATAATTATATTTGACATGTGGCATACTCGAGCCAAATCCTCTTATGATACCCATGTATAGTAATGGGGGTTCTGATGGTTTCTTTTGTTTCAGATCGGCGCGAAGATGGGAAAATATTCGAAAATTCGAATGACTGTATTTTTATTATTTTTCTTCAATATGAATGGTATTCATTACTTTTTGATGACTATGTCGATGATTTCCTGGTGTCCTAGAAATCTTGCTCTCTCAAGAGAGGTGCGAATTCTGTCTTGGCTGGCATCAATGTCCGCGCCATGGTCAACCACCACAAATAGCAGCTTGTAGAGCATCACCATATTTCTCACTCCGGGCGTCAACTTTAACTCCCCTTTCTAAGAGTAATTGAACTATTTTTTCTTGGTTGTTTAGTGAAGCCGCTTGAAGAGAATTTCCATATTTGCCACCTTGAACATTGATGTCGGCTCCGTTGTTTAAGAGCGGTTGCACAATCTCTTTATGACCATGATATGCAGCGGCTTCAAGGGTGTTCTCATATTTGCCACACTGCAGATGAATGTCAGCCCCTTGACTTATGAGCATCCGTACAATTTCTATGTGCTAATTGGAGAGTAGTGCTATAATATCCGCTCTGAATATTAGTACCGGCACCAATGTTTAGTAACATTTGCAGGACCTTGGGACGACCATTTGTAACAGCTGCCTGAAGACAATTCCCGTAAAATCCCCCTTGGGCATTTATGTCTGCTCCTCCGTCTAGTAATAGTTGCACAAGGCCGCTTGAAATGGGTTATCATAAAGCCCACCGCTCATATTGACATCTATACCGATTTGTAGGAGCATCTTCACAGCTCCTACATCTCTATCCAAAACAGGATCCTGAAGATGTCTCCAATTTATGGAGTCTCTCATCTAGAGTGAGAATTCGATTGTAAATATACGACCTGAGACACACCGAATCGAGATTGAATCTTTTCTTTATTTTCGTACTCTGCCCTTTGAGGCAATACTCGGCTGGTAAATAGATGAACTCATGTCCGTATCGTGTGATTCAACGGCTATCACTCCTGCCATATCCAAGGAAGTCGGATCTTTTTGGTCATGGCATCTCATCGCGGTGCTTTTTAGCCCTGGCTAGGCCCTATCCATGATGAATATTGACTATGCCTTCACTCATAAGGAGTATCGATTCGCTCAAAAACGATGGATCGTGTGAAATATTGGCTTCATAAATGTGGCACACGCTGCATTTTCGAGTATCCCATAACACTATACGATCTGATATTGAAACGCTGAGCCATTCCCTTTTGGTGAGACTGCTGCTCCTAAGTGATCAAAAGTGAGATCCTCACAGTCGTGTGGAGATAGGTATTTTGTGGTGCTTTTATGAATATCCAAGATGATAACGTGCAAGATGGTCTCTGAAACAAGCAAAATTGCAAATAAATTTCCTTCGAAACAGATACCTTTGCAGACAACTATCTCAAATTGATATCTTTCAGTGAGGTCGGATATGTCAAGTATATGTCTCATCTATTTCGAATCAGACTCCCAGATTAATACATCTTCTGAGGTTACTATAGCTACTCTTTGGCCACCTGAGTAACCGTGGCCAGAGACTCAGATCGTATTGATATAGGTTTGGTCGTTTTAATATTGTAACACGTTCATATCTAGAGTTTATACAGTGATTTTGATACCAACAACCGGCCGTTTGGCCGCAATGTTGACGAATTGATGTGTTCATTTGTTTTTGGCACTTTAAACATTGGATGAGCGGTATTTGTATCCCACAGCAGTATCGTTTCGCCATCTAAGGCAGATGCAAGAAGTTATTTGTATCGGAGCGACTAAACGCCCTTAAACTATAGGTCTCAGATCAATCATCTTGCTGGGTCAACTCTTCAGCAATGTCCCATCTCCACACATTGCCTTCTTTCCCGCTCACAGCAAGTCACTCGCCATTCTGAGAAAAGATTGGGTTGAAACTGAACGCAGACTCTGGGCAAAGCTCTCCATTATTTACGGGTAATATTGCATCGTAAAGGTGGATAATAGCCGGACCAGGGCCGCATATTATGGCCAACTAATGACCATTGGGAGAGAATGAAAGTCTACCGAAGTTCGCGCGCTGTAGTCCAGAATTCCACTGATCGCAGGTACTTAGATCAAGATCGCAAATCCATGCTCTTTCGCTACCAACACTCGAGACAGCTAAACAAGGAGTGTCTGGGATGAAAGACAGGCCAGCGACCAGATCAAATGACTTTTTGGAACAATGCTCGCCCTTGCGTAGACAATCTGTACGCATGAATCGCTTCCGTAGGCGATCTTTTCGTAGGTAAAACACACCAATAGCACTATTATTTCCAACTGCCACCGCCAATAGGCGACTATCAGAAGAAGAATAGTATTTTAATCTCTATGCCATGCCTGATTTGCATGATAGGCGAATGGGATGCATGATTCCACTTCCCAAAGTTGTAATCTTTTTCCACAGCCAATGACCAGCCATTGGCCATTTAGCGAGAAGGATATGGACGCATAAATACCAACATCCGAGTGATAGTAATCTGAGTTATGATTAACAGAATTATGAATCCATTTCATAACCTTTGCACACTGTCTGGTTGCATCGAAGTGCCACACTTCCAATCCATTGTTGGGGGGCAAGAGCGCCCACCATCTTGCCGCGATCTTCAAAAACTTTGTCTGCGAGTACGCTTGTTTGAAGTGTTCATGCGGCTTGATGTAAGTAGTCTCGAATACCTATGAATCTACGTGAACAAGGTTGCTTAACATTTACGAAATTCTTCGCAAGGCACGCTGGTGTTATTGCTACGTCTATCGTGCTATAAATGGAATTAGACAGACGCTGGGAATGTGGGAACATATATCATAAGAGATGCAAAGAGGCATCTTCAGATTCACATGGACTGTCCGCGAGCCGATCAGGAGTCTTGGGGAGCTTTGAAATAAATATACAGATTTGAAACTGCTATCATTAATTACGAAAGGTTTTCCATTTAATAGCTCAGAGCAAGTGGTCATTGATGTGGAAATTAGCGGGAAAGCGTCTCTAGGGTAGCGATGCCATCACATGGGAAGCTGCGAATCCTGGCTAGCTTTCGCGGCTAGCGGGGAGTAGTGCCGAGTCCCGAATCGTATCAGTTTTAGGAAGGTGGGTTGGAGAAACCTGGGAAAGTTTGTTTTTGGATCTCTAAGCCCTTGCAATGGCTTTGAGATTTGGTGAGTGCGGTGAAACAAAATGAGACACGGGAATGCGGGGGAGTCGATTGTGAATGGTCTGTTCTTGTCCATGCATCTCTCAGTTTATACCATCCAAGTCAGTATTAAATTTCGAACAGGCTCACAACTGGGAAAATATGAACATTTGCGATTCTCCTTGGTAACTTCTGTAGGGTTTATAATTTTTTTTAGCGTCACTTCTAGGTTGAATGACAGAATAGTGACGAGCGCATTTGCGTTTTGATCCCATCCCGATAAGGCATGAATAATATTAAACCATCGTGATATAGGCCAGGATTAGGAATATAGTCGCCATAACACGACCTTTCCTTCTATGTGATAGAAGATTTTTTGTTGGAAAATCCGGAGTAGATTGGTCAAAATCTACGCGCTGTCTCGGATCGAGGGGTACCGAAATGAGACCTTTTTTCGGCATTCACCACAGACAAAGAGAGAAAGAAAAAGCAATCTCAGACCGAATGAATATCTCAGACAGCTCTAAATCCATTTAACCTTCATTTCGTGCTCTCTTTGACCTCGACGTTCTGGACCTGTCTCATGCTGGACGCTAAAACCCTGGTGACAATGCACTCCGAGTGGCTTGTGATGAAGATGAGACATCGTATTCCTAGATGCGAAATAGGGATTTTTTTTCGGACGTCAGAGATATTCTTAGTAGGATCACTGCAGTATTTATTCTGGAAAATGAAGCGTTTTGTTTTGTGAAAACGATATGCGCGCGCCCAGTGTCGATGCTATAACTAAGGAATGGATTCCAAATAGACCGACGTCGGGCATCCGTCGGGTTAGGCGAGATTCGGCGAGACTCGGAAGACGTCCGAATACTGTTAAGCCATAGCAAAAGAGCCGTGCCGGTTCAGCTGGACAGGATACGGAGAGAAAATACTACAGTGTCTCACGGTGACCGCTCAAGGAAAAAATAGGGAGAATTCGCCAATTTAAATTTCCCTTTTGCCCTCTGGGATATCTTGGCACGGCGATCAACTGTCAAATCTGGCCCCCAAAACAATTAGCCCACGCTGCTAGCACGTCAACAGAGCAAGACGCATGCGAATCAGCTCTTGGGCATCTCAGATTTCGCCCCCAAACGCATTAGATGACAGGGCTCTCCCTGGGACCGCACAGACTGGTTCTAGCGACGAAACCCTTCTAGTGTGTTTTAGTGATGCGCAGGAGACGGCTGAGGGCCTAGCGGAAGTGTAATCGCTAGCGCAACCGTTCGTTCGTGTGCTGTCGAAGGGGACAGCTTAGGGGCAGCCAGTTCCCCGCCGTCCTCAGCCCTTTGCTGGCGGTTTGTGCGCCAATGGGTGTTTTGGAGCATGCCAGGAACCGATCCGTCATTCGGCCCGACCCACTCAGGGCATTGCAGCAGCGAGAGCCGGACTGACTCGCTGCTCGGTAGTTGGCTGTCACGAGAAGGCACTACGGCTTAAGCGATGAAACCATCTTTTCAGGGCTAAATACAATCTCCGTAGTTGCTGTCAAGTGCCGGTCTGGAGTGTCGTATCGCAAGTAGCGTAGCTTGCGAAGGCCTGTGAGTCCCCGCACTGGCTGTCAGGACGTCATGACACGAACTGCTCTAGATTGCTCATCCCAATTAATTAATGCTGGGCAGAGATGGTTCCGTATCCATTGAGCCGGGCCGTCGGCTGGCATATATCTGCTGGAGCCCTCCTCCCGAGTGGATCTTGGACCCGGGACCCTCTTGTTCATCGTGTAGAATTTCTTGCAGCTCTCCACATTGCCCACCATGTTGGATCTCGCCTCGATATACTTTGGCCTATTTGTAGGCATCTTTGTATTTACCGTCGCCAAAATCACACAACAGACTCGAGGCATCTTCAAGCGTACGCGAACCTTGGTGAACACATATGTTTTCATGATCTGGATCGAGGCGATTGTAAATCTCATCTTCGCCATCATTACATTTCTTTACTTGAATAAGCTTATCCCTGCAAAGTGAGTGGCCTCAATCGAGTGTACTGGCTTCAAGTTGGAACTAACCTTATTAGACTTCCATTTTACTTGGCAACAGGTCAGCGATTATGATCGAGCATAACTGTACCTTGGACTCGAACTAACAGTGATATAGTAACATTATGGTCCATTCAAACCCAGCTTCTCCCGCAAATCATTGCCAACCGAGTCTCCTTGATCATGACCAACAAGCTCCGGGCGACGCAATTAAAATGGGCCCTCTTTCTCTTCATCCTTATTGTCAACATTAGCGTTTGCTACATTTGGACAACAGCAATGCTCGACGACGCGACCGAAGCCCAGATATTGACGAACCACATTTTCGAAAAGTTTGAGAAGGCATTTTTCCTCGTCGTCGATCTGGCGCTCAATTTATACTTTTTGTACCTGGTGCGATATCGGTTGATTGCGGATGGGTTGACCAAGTACTGGAGGCTCTTCAACTTCAACGCTGGCATGATTCTCCTTTCTACGTCGATGGATATCTTACTACTGGGCTTTTTGAGCTTGCCGAATGCTTATTTGTGAGTTCCAACCTCGGTCCTGTATACTTTATTGTTCATTGAGCTGACCTCCTTGTTGATATGTTCAATTCGCTCCTGTGGCATACATTGTCAAGCTTTACATTGAGTTGATGATGGCAGTGTTGATCTCCAAGGTTGTGCGGAGTGGAGCGTCTACACGGGACGGCAGCAGTCACAAATCCAACCCAGCAACCGCCGTGACCTCTCGTGTTGAAGTCAGCGCAGGCAGTGCCGTGAAGAAGTCTGTCAACACATTCTTGAGCATAATAGGCAAAGATCCGCAGCCCACACGACTGGGAAGTTCCAGCTCCGAGATAGAACTTACGAACCCTGGCCCTCATAGCATCACCAGAACGGTCGAGACTACGGTTGTGGTGGCACATCGAGACGAGAGCGACAGCGTTTGATGAGACATGGAACATGCAAGAGTGGAAATTATATAATTAATTAAGCTAACTAAACTGACCTTTTCATTTTCACTTCTGCCGCAGGTGGCAACGAGACACTCTGTTGAGACACGTCTATTATTTGTTACATGACTTTAATGCACTCAGATACATAGGTCACACGCAGAATGATGGAATAAAGGTCCCATGATGTTCTTGCTGAATCCTTTCCTTTCGTGCCGATGTAGTGGTGTAGTCTGTTGGGGAGTCGAGAATGCTGACCTGGCAGATTGGTGTTTGTCGATGGGTATGGCCTGTCACCCTCCTGAATTGCATCGTTAAATGTCCCACGACTGCAGACAAAGGAAAATTGTTCATAATGCGCCTGTATTGACATCACACTGGAAACATATACTAACGACCTGCCCTTCCTTGTCCTCCTCAACAGTTGATTCGTTCCGCCCCCAAAGTTTTTTTGCATTCCTCTAGACTGAATCGGCGTTCGTTTGTGCTTGGGGTCGAACCTGAAAGACTGTTGGCGAGATGTTAGAAAGGGTGAGTGAAGTGGGATGGGAGGTTATTCACCTCTCAGCTACGTCTTGACTTGATCATCGGTAGCCGCGCCCGCCTGAGTCTTCTAAACCATTTCTAAAAGGTTGAGCGCGCCACTGATGAGCTGATTGCGGCGCTCGTTGTTTGG
The DNA here is from genome assembly GCA_013403825.1 of Calonectria pseudoturangicola. NCBI lineage: Eukaryota > Fungi > Ascomycota > Sordariomycetes > Hypocreales > Nectriaceae > Calonectria > Calonectria pseudoturangicola. Next base: position 518,602 of record VTGA01000028.1, read on the forward strand.
AGATTTGGCCATCCTGGAGGGTCGCATGTCAGAGATGAGAGATCGGCCATCAGCGAGCGCGGCACGCTCGTCACGGTCGGCGGCATACAACAAGACATGAAGCACCACCTCAGCGCTGCGGTGGAAAGCCTTGGCCGAGTCCCAATCTTTGGTGTGAGGATCGAATCGGTAATTGCGACAGGTCGGGTTGTTGTCGGCAAACTCTGGAGTCCACGGCAAAGGCCCCAGGTTGCGGCCATCGTGGACGGCCTCGTAGAGGATGGGGTACCACTGCGGTGTCGCCAAGGGTAGCATGTAGCCGCCCTTTCTCACAACCATGTCGATCTGGTCTCGTATTTCATCAGGGAAGTCGGCACACGCGGCGGTCTCGTGGTCGGCAGAGTTGCAGCACGCGCAGCCGAAGATGTAGCCATTGCGCGTCTTGAAGCACTGAATCACGGCATGGCCTGGCTCGCCACAGCTGCCGCACTTGGGCAAGCGCTGAGTTGCCGCAGGCATATGTTGGGTCGCGTCGCCGTCGGATTCGATGCTGGCGAGTGAGATGGCGGCAATGACTCAGTTAAAAGTACCGAGCTGTGATAAACAAAGGCGAAACTTGGCAGTTGGTCATGCAGTTCTTTGTCAGCTGGCAGTATTTCCCTATATCTAGACTCTGTCTGGCTCACCTTGAATTAAGCAAACGTTTTGCATCGCCAAGGCCCAAACCAAAGAAAGCTCTGTACTCCTCATCGACACCAACACACCATGGCAGAACAGGTATCGCTCCCCGCCCCTCACCACCGCGTCTATCTCAGCACTATAAATGATGGCTTCTTTGAGCAGGATTGGATTGGACACGACCCCAAACCTTGTCAAATATTAGACTACATTGGTGATTTCATGTCTTGGGTTGGTCACGCATCCGAGAAGGCGTTGGACGATTTCTATTTGCAGGCGATATGGATAGTCACCAACACTCTTATTGGCGAGCAACGAACCACCGTTAGCTGCTATTATTTTACACACAAAGTAAATGAAAAGTTTTGGCATCTTGCTTGTAAGGGTTCTATCCTCTGGTTACCAAACAACGCATCCTGACAGCTGCAGTCCAAAATCAGCCCGTCCAGCCCGCTTGGCCGTGGACCACGGCGCTCGAAGACAACCCGGCTGACATGACCTCCAAGGCTTACAGCTTTTTGCAGGAGAAGCTTCGCAATATCCAAGATTACGAGCTAGCAAAAACTGTACTCGAAACGTCTCTATCATTTGACCAGAGCCCCCCTCTTCCAGAGGCTCCTGAGACGCCCAGTCTTGAATCGCGGCAAAAATACTGGTTTGGAGCATTTCCAGCCTCAATATTTCCAAATCCCCATCCTTTTGAGATTATGCTTTCCCAAAGCATCGACTTTGACTATCTCATCAAAGATTCACTACATTTGGTCATGTATCAGGTCAACAATCGCTTCCCCGGCAATGTCGTCCAGATTACGTGGAAGTACACACGCAATAAGGGCGATATCTCAAACCCACTTCGGTCCTTAGTCATGGGCTTTTCAAGCGAATTTGGAAACGAACCGGCCTTTACCAATGGTGTGTCCATCTTCAAGAGAGTGCGGGTGCTCTGGGAGGAGGTATTGGAGTGGTCCAAAATCATGAATACCGCACAGGCAATACCGTTGGCCGACTTCCTTGCTCTAAAGTACAACAGAATCAAAATCCTCAACGGCGATCTTTGCCACTATTCAAAAGATACTAGGTCTATACCGGATATAATGAAGGAGCGTAAGGCTTGTGAGAAACAAGTTGAATCAATCCTCAACAGTGCGGTTGAGCCTAAGGTCCGGGTATTGCATGTAATCAATTGGGTCATTTATCGCCAGTCTTCCTTGCATTTATCAGAGCGCTTGATGTTGGCCATTGGTGTTTGGATCAGAGAAACGGGGAATGAAACGGGTGGACAATCCCAGTTGCAAGACTTTATCGACACAATTTACCAACACCCTAAGGTTAAATTAATCATGTAGCCTTTATATCTACCAGAAGGTAGTACATGGAAGCGTTAGGGGTACGAACGTGTGGTATAAGCCTGCCACATATGTATTTAGATCAATGCATCAGGCGTCTTTACCCCACTCAACTGGAATATACTAGATTTTCCATTGAGGCGCAGCTTTGATAATCATGTTGAGAGACGAAATCTATACATAATGACAGAATAAGATGCACGGAAAATCTTTCTATTACTGCAGAGTTGCTTAAGATGATGGAATAAAAAATGCAGGACTTGATCTACCAACTTTGTAACAAATATCGGCGATTTGGTCCGCACTAGACTAGATTACTCTTCATTCGCACATGGCAATAAACATGCTGACCAGTTGGAAACAGCTGCCGGGGTTTCGCCTAACCGCCTTTAACCTGACAAACAACAACCTCTGCGGAAACTCCAACGTGCAAACCTTGAACGCTCAACCTCCAACCCTTCATAACGACCGCGACCATCGGCATCGGCACCATGGCGGGCGCCTTGTTTCTGCCCAGCCCTGACCACCTGACCTATCTCAGTACCGACAAAGCTGGCTTCTTCGCTGAAGAATGGATTGGCGATACCCCTCACCCCGAGCAGCGAGCCCGCTACATCGAGTCCTATTTGCGCTGGGTCGAAGAGCGGCCTAAGGACATCATGTTGGACATAAAAGAGGAGGCAAAATGGACGGCTACTAAGAACATGATCGACGAAGGCCGGGTCCGCATCAGTGAATCTTACTTTGCCTACAAAGTAGATGAGGCCTACTAAAACCTTTTCTGTGAGCCTTACATGTCTGACCCATGGCCGAAACTAACAAGCGTAGTCCGAAACATGGATGCTGCTGCAGCCTGGCCGTGGCACATGGTGCGACAAGATCCCTACGCTCAGGATTCTTGTGCAGAGTACAATGACCTGCGACAAAAGATCTGCGAGGGAAAACCCCAAGAATTTACCAAGCGCTCTTTTCCTCAAATCACCATTGCATCTCAAATGGCGCCTCTGGAGCCCGATCTCACACTGAGACAGAATGCATGGCGCGTACTGTTCCCCAGAAAGCCACCTCCCAAAGGACGCCCGTTCGAGATTGCACTTTCAAGAGACTGTGACTTCGAATATCTTGTTACGGGTCCTGGTAACTTGGCACTAAACTGGATCAATACTACTTATTGCCACAGCTCTCTGCGGTTCGGATGGAGGTACGAGCAAGAAAGTGGCACTGGAAGCCTCAACCACCTGAAAAGGACCGTACGACTTCTCATTGTTGGATTTTCCAAATCGGGGGAGGAACTGCAAGATTTCGAGTCCAAAGATACCCTCGAGCCACTGCGAGTACTCTGGAAACAGGTCATGGATTGGGCCAAAACCATGGACACGCCGCAAGCTATCCCCTTGGCCGACTTTTTGGTCACCAAATTCGCCAACTTCGATATTCCCACAGGTGATATTTGTCCTCCGCCAATGGATACAAGGCTGATTTCAGATGTGATTCACAAGCGCAAGTCCTCCGAACGGCTAGTCCAATCCATCCTTGACGCAACCGCCTCGAATCATGACCTTCGAGTCCAAGACCTGTGCAATTGGGTCATCCATTTTGAGCCAGCCCTACAGTTGTCTGAGCGGCTCATGTTAGCTTGGTTCGTTTGGATGAGAAAGATCAGGCACGACTTTGTGGGCTACGGAGACTTGAAAGTCTTCATATTCGCGATTAAAGAACACCCTCGGGTAAAAGTGCTCTTCTCAAATTAAAGTGTTGCTGGATATTAATCCCATAGCGGGGCTATTGGAAATCCGGGTGAGGCGGAGGAATTGATGTGCACGGAGGTGTATTTGGAAGATAACGTCTGGCAGCTTTTCTGTCTAGTGTAATAAATGTAGTCTTCTATCATGGCTTTTGTATTGTCCCAACTGACAGTTATGCGCATATTGGCAATGCCCCAAACAAATGCAACAAAAGATCAGACACAACCGTAGATCCCTCTAGTTTGTATGCCGATAGAACATGATTAGAATAAAAACACCTGGTCAGTTACCTTCGCTGACATCCCTGGCTCCTTGAACCCCAATTGAACTAGACTCTTCTTCATTGCATTTACCATTGGTGGTGGGCCACAGAGGAGCACCTTCGAATCATCGGTCGCTGGTGGCAGTTTCTGCTTTATTAAATCCGCCGTTACGAAGCCCGAGCTGCCCTTCCAACCCGGAGGCGGCTTGGCCAATACATAGTCGACAGAAAACTTGCCAGGGCATAGCTGGGCGAATGCATCTAGCTCATCACGGAGCAAAATGTCGTCCTCTTGGTTGCTAGCGTATAGCAGGCTGATCTTGGTGTTATCAGACTCGTCTTCGCAAATCGCCCGGATGAGCTGATACATGGGAGTGATTCCTGTACCACCCGCTATCATGCCAATATGTTTTGCGTATTCTGTAGAGTATTGCATGGCCCCCTTTGGCCCTCGAATGTCAATCGTGTCGCCAATCTTCATGCTTTGGAGGTGCTTCGACATCAAGCCCTGGTCATATACCTTGACCAGCAGCTCTATACGACCGAGATCGCTATTATTGGACATGGGAGTGTATGAGCGCGACACACTCTTGCCTTGGATGTCGGCGCGTAGTGCAATGTGCTGTCCGGTTGGCAAGCCGAGTCGATCTTCGGCATGAGGCAGCGCAAACACAAACTTGTAGACGTTTGGTGATACCAAGATGTTGCGCACGAGCTTGAAGCGCTTCCACTGCTGAGGTTCGAGTACACGCGACGCGGTTGTTGTCGACGATGACCCCTTCTTGCCCTTTAATCCAGTCTTCTTGAGAGGATGGACTCTGTCGAAGCGCGCGGCACGGACTACCGCTTGGCGTTTGAATCCAGCATACATATCAAATTTGGACCATGCCCAATAAGAGAGTCCAGCCGTTGCAGATATCTCGGCGATGGTTGCGATCCCGATGCCGTACCAAAATGCTCCACCGCTTACTTTACGAGGCACGGCGGAGTTTTGAAGAATCTTCCTCACGGTGCTCCAATCAAAATCTCTCGCAGCCCATGCGGCCGCCCCCAGTCCAGCACTCACTGCGAGTTTGCCAATGGCTTTGACGAAACGGTAAGACGCCTTCTCAGAGCCCCGTGAAATCGGCGCGACAGCCGCAACCTGTCCAAGATCCTTGAATTTGGGCTGGTAAACTTCGACTTGTGCGGCTTGTTCCTATTTCCTGTTATTAGAGCACGTGTTCACGAAAAAGGTGTTGTCAACTACGTACCTCTTCTGGCACGTCTCCAACGTGCATAGGGCCCAATTCGTCCCGTGCTTCTGCAGAATGGCCAACGTTTTCAAACTCGTCCGTAGCATCAATGCCAGCTACTTCCAGCAAGATGGCACCTCCACCAGGGTGTTCTTCAAGATATTTTGTTACATCGTACACTGTATTTCCGTTTAGCATGATTGCCCTTTATGAAGCTCCGTGATGAGACTCCTTGCCTTTGTTGTGAATTATCATCCAGGCATCATCGGGTTTGTTGTGCTTTTTTACTTCCATGAGAGTTATGGTGTTAGACATTTTTCTCCAGCTTTGTAGTTTCGAGAGGTGTTTGTATGCCAAGATGGAGATGGTTGGACGGACTGGAGTAATGACGAGGATAACCGAGTGCAGTGCTTGTGAGCCTCTTTCTTGAAGGGCGATAAGACAATAACTTTTATATAGGCTAAATTGTTCCCATATAAACGGTGATAATTGTAACATCACCTCCTTGATTCGCTTCGTTGTGCCGACGTTGCATGCATAGTGGAGCTTTCGTGCGAATTTCGTCCGAGCCCGCATTGCGGAACGTTCGGAGCATGCGATGCACCGACGCAAGAGTTCCACATGGACGATGGAGACTGGGGCAAAAGTATGGAACCTGGCGAATACTACTCTCAAGTGCTGTAGACTTGGTCGCAATGACAGATAGGTGCCGAAGAAAATGAAACATATTAACGCGAGTAGCTAGAGCAATTCGATATAAGAAGAGCCATTGTCCCATGCACTACCGCTCACTTCTTTTAACCATTGCCATTTCGATATACATCAATAATATACTCTCACAAATATGCACTCTACTCAATTCTACTTGGTGGGCGAGGACCCTTCCACCTCGGTCCCTCTATCAGTTGACCCAACATGGACAATGGAGAAGCTCAAGAAGGCCATTGGCGGTCACTTCCACGTCGTTCAACCCTCTGGTACGGACTTTTCTTTTCAGACAAAACAACGCTTACAGATAAAAATTGTTAGGGATTACCTTTCATTCTGACGAGGAGGAATGGATAACTGTCGGCGACATCATGGGCTCAGGCTCTCCAATCGGTATTCGCATCGATGGCCAAACCGTCCGAGAACCTGCAGGCCCACATGGATTGCCTGTGGTAGGAAACGCTTATGAAATATACCCCGACCATCTGGGCAACCATTATCGTCTGTTTCGAAAATACGGCTCTGTAATTAAGACAACCAGCATGGGCGTAACGACCTACCTTTCCGACAGCCCAGAGGTGGCCCAGGTAGCCCTCATGGAGTCCAACTACTTCACCAAAAAGATCATCCCGACGCACCCTCTTTGGAGCATCAAGGACAACACGGGAGTATTTCTTGGAGACACCGAGAACGAGAACTGGCGCATTGCTCACAAGTTCCTGCCTCCTGCCATGGGACCCAAGGCTGTCAAGCATTACATCCCTCTGATGCAAGACTGCGCGAGAAGTTCATTCAAAGTTTTTGATGAGCTGGACGCTCGTGGCCAATCCTGGAATGTCTACCCGTATATGATGAAGCTGGCATCCCAAACTGTGGGCAAGATGGCCCTTGGTATCGACTTTGATCACTTTTCAAGCCCCGAGGCTCCAACTCATGACGTAGTGACTCTCATTATCTCACTCCTTAGCTTAACCAGAAAGGTCTCTACCAAAGGGCAGTGGTATCGCTACCTACCATTTGGTGACGCGGCGCGCCTGAAGGACGTTCAAACAAAGCTCTATCATCTGTTCCAAGAGCTCATTGAGACGGCACCCGAGTCCAACATCGGAAATGTAAGCTTGAATGAGGCGGCCGTCAAGGCAACATGCATCGCCGACTATGTCAAGCACGCCACCGATGAGAAAGGCGAACATTTCCCTCCTGCCCTTGCCATCTCCAACATGTTGATCATGACGGCGGCAGGATACGCAACAACTTCGTCTATTCTCTCGTGGATGATTTACGCCATCACCACGTACCCAGGTGTGCAGGATCGCCTGCTTCAGGAACTAATCGACAACTCGATTGGGCCAGATACCGAGTGGACTCCAGAGCTTGCGCACGGCCTACCCTACCTGGACAAGTTTGTCAAGGAGACGCAAAGACTGCACAATGCTTCATTCCAACCCGCCCGAACGACCAAAACAGATGTCATTCTACCAGGCGGCTACCGCTTGCCCCCAGACAGCATCCTTATCACTGCCTTGTATGGGCTTCACACGAACCCAGACATCTGGCGAGACCCCTTGCGATTTGACCCGGATCGATGGGACACGGAGGAAGTCAAGAACAGGCATCGATGTGCTTACATTCCCTTTGCAACCGGGCCGCGCGGCTGCATTGGTTTCAATTTTGCACTACTGGAAGTCAAGATTTTGATTGCCGAGTTGGTCTATCGCTATGAGTTTATTCGGGACGGCGTAGACTCCGTTGATTACGACCCAGAGTTTATCTTGATCAGGCCGCTGAACATGTTTACAATGGCAAAGAAGCGAACAGAATGGCCAAGCAAGACCGGCAGCAAATAAAAGTATGGGCATGGCGTATACAAATTTAGTAGTAAACTTTTCATATATTTTCTCAGAATGAATCAAATAAATCTGTTTCCTTTAAATGATGATCAAAAGAATAATTCAGTGGTATCCAATTAAGGAGAAGATGTTTGCACGGGCCCGATCTACCATTGCGGGTAAAGAGTTTGTATATACGTACTGATGGAAGCTACCGTACTCGCGCACAACGTAATGTGTGGCTTACTGGTTGGATCTAAGCTGTGCCCCCGAGGGTTTGTCGCCGAACGCTGACCCACAGCTTGAGGTTTTCCTCCGAGTTATAACAGGGCTGCAAAGGCGGGGGGATTGGATGCGCTGCACGGTCTCTCTCTTAGGGTATTAGAACTAGATACCTTAGTCAAAGTGAATTGATAATAATTACACGGAATAATTCAGTGGATAGTTTATTGTTTTTCTTTCTTAAATTATGAAAGGACTTGTTCTCATTTTCAAGCTCATAAAAGATCGCCAAACGTATCCTTCAACGCTTCTACAACGCGTGAATGTGGTCCGAAACGCCGCACATTTGCATCCGCATCATACCACTTGGACATCTTCTCTTCAATATCAAGCACCTCTATTAAGCGCCTAATCAAAGGACTCAGCTTTTGTACGAGGTTTTCAGAAAAGGATGGGTCAATTAACGCCAGATGCTTGAGAGATATCAAAGTGCTAGCAACGTTGTGAACAAAGGACCAGATCCGACAGACTGTCTGTGATAGCCTGTGGATGTCAAGAAAGCTCTCTACTATCTGCGTTGCATGCGAGGTATATTCTTCAATTAACGAACTGCGCACAGCTTGGTCTTGGGTGGATTCATCGCTCTCCAGATGGAGCCGATACATGCGACAAATACCGTACCCAAGGTGAAGGCGCAGTGCAAGTCGCTCTAGATGGTCTCTCAAAGTCCTGCAGCGAGATTTGTTAGTAAGGAATGGTGCCGCATTTTGGAAAATGTCTTCAAATCGCTTTCTAAACATTTGGGTGGTTTGCAGGCTATTGGGTGACCCAGAAGCGTTGCACTCCAGCCTGGCAGAGTCTAAAAGAATTTGAGCCATTGAAAAAAGAGAGTTCTCAAATGACCTTCCCACTTGACCTTCTTTGTCGAATGGGATGCTGCACCTTGGAGAAAGGCCACATGGCGGGCGATCATATGTAAGTGATAAAAATATGTCTTGCCAAACAAGCATCCACCTAGCAATAGTTAATATTTAGACAGATAAAAACACGAAACACGATTATACCATAGTCTATTTCTCTGCACGGGGCCATACTTTGCGCCAGGTGCAGTAGGCGGTGTATTTGGGGATTCTTCATGTAGGCCGATACTCTGAGCCATGCGCATTGTCACTCCTACTAACTGTGAGCGGTGGGGTCACTTCAAGGAAAAGAGCATAATGCAGACCCATCAACATCCACGCAGCATTCATATCCAGGTTATTGCGAAGACAGTGTCCAATCAAGGCCATTGTTTGTATTTGGTCCAAGTCAGTTTGGCTCAGTAGGTTGGACATGCGCAGGCATTGAAATGATGAACAGACTACAGAACAGGGGTTAGAAGTTGTGCACATTGCTAACCAAGGGTTGACAGAACGCACTGAAAACTTTTGAGCGAAGATCTCGATCCTCGACTGCATCATCGGAAAATTGCACGCCGCAGGCGAGGATACTGAATAGGAGGGCGAGCCGCGAGGGGCTGGTATTCTCGGGGATAACCTCGCCCGGAGCAAGGGCGGAGCGATTATTTAAAAACGCGAAGAGAGAATCGCCGAACTCTTCAAGGGATACAAGGACCGGGTAGAATGGATGAACAAAGGTTTCGAACACTTGCCAATAGCTGCAAATGGGTTAGTCAGTCGGCACGGCACTTGAAGAAAGCGGGGCATCCAGGCCAAGTTTCGTGACAGGGATGAGGTTACCCACCGCACAATATCCGAGTCCTTGGGGAGAGATCTGCTGACGTCGGCAAGACAAATATGCGGGTGCCAGAGATTTACGAATGCGTATGTTCTGGGTTCCAAGCAGTCAGGCATTGGACTGTCAGGGAAATGACATCCCAGGGCCAGTGGAGAGTCTGCATGAGAACCCAAGAATATGTGTGCACCTGTGACGCTCTCAAGGAAGTGATTTCGCGAAGGCTGCAAAGGCCTGGTCACTTGACCCGGCTTTGGAGGAGAATACAGGCTGGAAGGTGACATGGGCGTTAGCTCAGTACGCGCGGCATTTTTGGGCGGCTCCTCCGAGGCAGTATCAACGAAGGCATTGATAGACTTTTGGAGCGTCTCGAGGCCATCGAGTTGGAGTCCCCTGGTGTGGAGCAGCTCGGTTTGCAGGGATGAGAGTTGATCGGCAATGTGTTTGAGGCGCGTCTCAATGGTGCTGTTCACAACGAGGGACGAGGCATTGCTGCTGGTAATTGTCAGCAAGGAACCGAAATAGATGATGAATACCTGGTCGACGACCTTGACGATGCAGGGCTTGGCGGCCGTCGGGCCGCGCGGGCGGCATCTCGATGGGGCGCGTTAGTGCTGACCGATGTTCGGCACAGATCCGCGTGGTCGCGACGAGTGCAGTTGGAACAGGGCACGCAACCATCGCAGCGCACCTTGCGGTGTCGGCACGGGAAGCAGGATTTGATTGCGCGGGGCTTTCGTTTGTGCTTGAGTGCCTGGACAACGGCGGCAACATTGTAGGCCGGAGGTTCCGAGTCCATGTTGGTGAAGCAGGGTGCAGTTGAACGCGGACATTTTTCGGTCCAAGCGACGGGCCATGTCTGTTTATGAAGAAAGACCAGGTCGGTTGGTCTGCAGGGGCATGCGTCACGTTCTCTGGTCCGAGTTTGCTCCGCGGCGAGCACAAGACGTCAATGGTTCTCCTCAAAGATAGGGCGACTCTGCGGGTCCAACATGTGGTGCCAATGAGGCTCACGGAATATTCTCCGAGGCGAGCTGCCATTTTCCGTCTCTCCAATTAAACGAGGGTCATTGTCATTACCCTACACACCGCGTCAATTTTACATGCACTGAGTAGAGACAGGCTGAGAATATCTCTGTGCGGGATGCGTTTTGGAAATTGACAGATTTCATAGTCAATCTCGTCATGGTGTAGCTGGAATGAGAGCACACCCTCTCATTCCCAAGATAGTGAATGTTTTTTTTTTTTTTTTTTGGGCACGGTTCCACTATGCGTCGTGTGTCAGTCAAATGACCTCATCCATCGCCACATCCGAAATGGATCACCACAAGGATGTGAGTTCTAGATTGATCATTTATTCCGAATAAAAAAATGACGAAAAAACAAATTGTGTAATCGCGCTAACCCATGTCTAATTTTGTCTAAAATGCTCAGCACTCTATCTAGCCCAGACACTTATCCCTGATAGAAGCCACCCTTGTCGGATTTATTACCAAGTTTTCCGTGTTTCAAATAATTCTCTCGGAGCCAGTCAACCGTCAGCGTGCCATCTAATTTTCGCTCCTGGATGTAATTATCCTCGATAAACGCGACAGTGTCCAGGCCAACTTGGTCCATCAATTTGCATGGCAAAATCTCGGCGCGAAACATGTGCTCAAACAAGCTGTCAATTTGTGCTGGATCGCTTACTCCCTCAGCAAGAATGAGCAGGACCTCTCTCTTCATCGCTGCCCACAGGCGGTTGAATATAAAACTGAAGCCAGTTAGCTTAGCTGCAAGACATCATCGCATGACATCGTTGCAACGTACCCAGTGGATTCCTTTTTGGCAGTCGCCGGGAGCATGCCGCAATCGGTAAGAACTTTTGATACAAATGGGAAAATCCGAGGTTCGGTCTGCCCATCTGTCATGAGCTCCACGACGCGGATATCGGGTGGCATCATGAAGTGAATGTTAAAGATGAGTGCCCGCCGCTTGTCGCTCACTTTATCCAGCATCAAGCTAGACTTGTATGATGAGCTATTCGAACCCAAAAGGCAATCCGCAGGTGCCTTTTGGTCCAATTCGCCAAACACATCTATCTTGAGAGCCAGCTGTTCTGGAATAGCTTCGATTACTAACCAAGCGTCCTTGATGGCTTCATCCAAGCTCTCGAATGTGGAGTAGGAACCAAACTCTTCACGAGATGGGCATGGGGTAAATGCAGAATACTCGGCCTTGTGGTCTGTGATGTAATCTAGTGCAGCCTCCCGAGAATCTGCTGAAAAATCGACAATGTGCACATTGTATCCACCAGCAACAAAAGCACACCCGATGCGACGGCCGAGAACGCCAGCTCCCAGAACAACCACTGGGCGAGATCCAATTACAGGGAGCTCCCAAGCCATTTTTGTGATTTATTTCGATGTTAATGTCCCTGGAGGTTGATAAATTTGATGGTGAGATCGGAAAAAATTGTAGGGTGTCATATGAATTGGTGAGACTACGTTTGGTGGTTATATATACGTTTGGCTCTATTGAGAATAATTAGACGCTTTTCCATTTTAATCGCCTAGTATTGACAGCGTACCGAACTATCCGACGTACGAAATATCGAGTAATGGCTTGTCGAGCGAACAGTACGTGCGAACGATGGCCGAAATTCGCACGAGGGACACTACCAATCTTTGCCACCAAAAGCTCCACATCAAATTTTCGACAATCAGATTAACGCCCAAAGGGCAGAAAATTTGCTGCGGGTTATTTGGACAAATAATTTCCTTCAAGTTGATTACTTCATGTCCGATTTGACTAATGATAACATTGCGCTATCTAAAATCACATCGACTCGGATCGAATCCTTCATTTCTGCCAAGGGAAGACTGGATCATGGTGCAGTGTGAAATAATCATGTGCATTTGAATGATGAAATTCCTGCAAGATTTTCATAAGCTACCGTGATGGTCTTGCAGTCATAAAGTGCCGCCCCTCAACGGGTTGTTAAACCCTCATGTCGCGTCACGCGATTGTTATTCAAGACAAGAACTAGTTTAGCATTTTAGGAACAGTATTTCAGAGCCAAGATGGTAAACCTTCACATTCTATCGCCGATGACTCTGCTCCCTATTGGCTTAATTGTAGATAAAAAAGAGATTCGCCGCATTGCAAGGATCAAGATTCTTGTTCAACATTCATCAATCACAACCGACATGAGTGATCCGATATACTCGAAATCTCTAGCATACGAGCGGCCCTTGGAAAGTTCACCAAGATTTATTGCAGAGAGCAACTCGCATTCAGCGTTTCAACAATCATCTAAACAAGAAGTTACGAGAGTCGCAACACAAAACATCATCGACGTCTGCGACTTTGAATTTTCCTATCACAGAATAAATAGACCATGGCGGCACTCCGAATTCCCAATGAAATCGTTGATTTCATCCTCCATGACCTCTCGGATGATGACCTCCTCCCGCTACGGGCTGCATGTAGAACGATGCATCGTTGGGCAAACCTCCGCTTCGCCCAACTTTTTAAATGTCGCTCTATCATGTTTGAACGGCGTCATCTGCATGCTCTTGACGGTATTTCGAAGAAAGTAACCCTTGCACCATATGTTCAATGTCTTGAAATTGGCGTCGATCAAACTCTTTCTCCAAATGAAAGGGATTATGAATCCGATACGAACTATCGACGAACTTTCATCCGCAGCCTCAAGCGAAAAACATACAAGAGGCTTTTAGAAGAACAAAATCGGTTGGTCCAAGAAAAGGCCACTAGGAATTGCTGTTAAAAGCCTTGAAGCGTCTTCATCGGTGCCAGAAGGTCAAAATATGCTACTTTGGCGCCAATTGGGTCTAAAAGCGACTGACCAAAGGCATGGACAAAAAGCCCAGAATGCCTCCCTTCCTTACGTGCAAAGTGGATGATGAGTTTGTTCAAAGAGTGGTGCAGCTTTCTCTTACAGCGATTGCAAAGAGTGAAATACAAGTCAAAGAAATTGACATTACTGTCGGCCATTTTTCTTGCAAGGCTGATGGCCTTCGTTCATGGGACAACTCCCCCCTTGAAGTGGTTTCACTGGCATCTGTTCGCCGATTAAGACTCACTTTTAATCCTGCACAATTTGGATATAACGATGATTACCTTGCACAATTTCCAGAGGTGTTGCCGGAACTATCCGATTTAGAGCTAGGATGCCTTGAGAGGGACCCATTTGAAAAGCTCTGCAAGGTGCTCTTCATCCCAAAGCTTAAAAGGCTTAAGCTCAAGTCAATAGACTCTTCAGCCCTAGAATTGGCGTTCTTCTTGGTTCATCATCAAAGAACCCTTAGAAAAATCACCTTGTCTAGGGTCGAGCTTCAAGAAAGCTCTGAGACTGGCGCCTGGTATTGGCTTATTGGAGTCATACGAGACTCTATGCCTGATATTACTTCTTTTACACTACAACATCCAGAGGGGTTGAAATGGAACTACAAGCTTGTGGGCGTTACAAGCTTGGAAGGCATTATGAATAACATCCCAATCCGGTAGACAGGTAATACGGAAGAGGAGAGTCGGGGCAATCTTTTCCCAGGCTGTTGTCGAGTAAATGTACTTTGGATGGGATACTCCTACAAGAAGACAAAAAAGCAAAAGCTTGGTCGCACATTTAGGGGACACATAATTTAAGGACATGTACGGTAGAGTTGTAATAATTGAGATTGATGCAAGCAGCAGGATTAGTATGTGATGAAAATTAAGAGTATCCTTCAATTTTAATCCTGTAGGGATGGTGATATATCGGGTTAAACAACACAATAAGCAGGATATTCCGGCAGAAATCAGGATGATACGCATCTATTAGCCCAGCATAACTATGATAAGTTAGCATCGAAATTAAATGGTGACTGTAATCATACCTTCCCAACCCCACTCTTTCATAACATTCATCCAGTGTAATTTGCTTTTAACTGTGAATTCGGTTGACCCATCCGATGTTGGATCAAGAGACTTTGTATGAAAGAGGTCCTGATTTAGTGCATAGTTATGTTCGGTACTGGTGCCACCCTCAAGATCGAAATTCATGTCTAGTCCAGGAATAGAACCTGATATTGTTTCAGCAGAGCACTTAGGCAGCAAATCAGCATAGCCTTTGTGGCAGTCGCGTCTTCGCCAGACCTCCAGGGTCAGCTCCAAACATCGATCAACAATGCCAGAGCTATTTCCAGTAGATAAACTATGCCACCTATTACGAACCCAATCCCTATCCTCGGACTCCGTGGCCTCACAACCAGCCACCATAAGCGGGAAGACGGGGAAAATGATGGTACGGGATTCCAAAGGTACCGTGGCGAGAAGGATGAGAACCTTCTGAGCCATGTCAGGGATAGAAAGCTGGCTGGGCAGCTCAGGCACTGCCTGATACAAAAGTAACAACGTGGCCCACTTGTACGCATTGGCAGTCTGAACTAAATCAGAGGCGGTGGACGTCAAGGATTCCCCATCAAATTTCTGATGTAAATCGATAGATGGAGACCACCTTTCTATAGAAGTCTTGAGCTCAACTGCTTTGGACACGATGGCAGGAGAATTGAGCTTTTGTGGCATCCCTCGGACCCGAGTAACAAGGTCCGCAACGCGGCCAAGCAGAGGAAACAATGTCTCTGCACACCCCATTAGAGGGTCAATTTGAAAGCCAGGTCCGGTTTTATTACAGTTCAGAGCACTGCAACTGGTCATCAATTCGAAGTCGAGTGCTTGAACATTGTTGCAAGTGATCCGCGTGATGACGTCCATATAGATCCAGGTGTTTGCAAGAAAGCTCAGGCAAACAAGATTACCCTCAGGCTGTCGGGACGATAGGTGTCTAGATAACGCTTTTTGGAGCAGTTCCTTTGCTCTTTTGATATGACTAATTCCGGTCGAAGACCTTGGATAGTACCAAGTCTCAGCAAAGCCGAGAGCGACCGCAACTGTCAACGCAGCCTCGAGATGCATGCTGCCCTGTCCCTCAGTAGGTAACATCTGCATGCTATTTTGAAGGTGTCTGATTCCCTTTGCTCTGAATTGCGGTAGATTATTGGAAGCCTGAAAACAAGTCATGGCAGCAATGGCATGGTAAAGAGCTGCATGTTCTTTCGCGAGTGGCCAGACTATCTTCCTCCATGGATTTTCGTTAGGGTTTTCCTTTATACATAGCACCTCGCATATCCGACGGTCGAATAGGATTGCAATATTCTCCGGGCTATCACCATGAATCTGGGGCTTCTGGTAAATCGAGAACACACCCTCCCTGTTTGCTCCAACGGCAGGGGTCAGTCGAAACTCGGGAAGCAGGTTCAATGTCTCGCTGTTGATGCCAAAGCTTTGAAAATTGACAGGATTTAGAGTAGAACTGTATTCCCTAGAGGTATGACTGAGCTGTTCGTTGAGTGCGTTCAACGTGGAAAAGTCAAATTCTGGAAGGTTGGCAAAGTCTAGCTCGCCAATTAAAGTGGTGGTTTTATTAGCCACCAGTGAAAAAACTCCATCTGTCGAACCATCCGCGGGGCTAAAGTTCGACAATAGTGCATCGAAGTCTGTAAACGTCTCCGAGGGACGAAACGTTGTCGCATCCGGCTCCCCAATACCACTGGAGGTTTCGACAGTGTCATTCTGACTTCTTAACGCGGTCCTTGAATCATCGCTACTGATCTCAAGCGACTTCGGATCACTTATTCCTTTCTCAGGATCATGTACTGAATTCTCGAAATGAACCTTTGCTCCAGAGATATTTGAATGCGAAGATTGTTGGGTATTTTGGGAGTGACGAAATGCCCCTGGCACTTCTCGATTTGCTATTATAGTGAGCATGCGTTCCTCCCAGGCGACTTGGTAGAAGTAATAGGCATACTAGTAAACGAGGGGAGGTGCCCCTGCTCAGGTTTCTCAAATTCCTTCCATCTCAGGTTCTTGCTATAACCTCCACAAGCAATCTTACGATTGACACACTGAGAGCATGATGGTTTGGCTTCGTCACATTTCCTTCGTCTTGCTTTACAGGTGAGGCACCCTGCAACTTAAAACATTAGCTCTTGACTAGTGCATTTTTGCGCCTTCTGAATATCATGTAGATATTTTGCAAAATCTAAGAGAATGTATACGGACCATTCCGGCTTTTCGTATTCCTAGGCCTTTGAGGGGTTTTTGTATCGATCTGCCCGCGCAAGGTGTGTGGTAATAGTTGACGTGGTTGCCCTCGTAGCTCTCTCCTTCTTGATAGGGTGACACCGTATGAATCTTGCAAACTATTCTCAGCGGGCAATGACGGGTTTGTCACGTTCATACCGGACATGAAGCTAACTTTCGGAAGAAGGGCGATGACGAAGATTCATGCACCGCATTACCCATTTGTCGGTCTAAAAGAGAATCATGAAGAAGGAAAAGCTGCTCATGTGTCGTTGATGATGAAATTAGTGGAGAAAATGTCCGTAATCGGGCAATTTGGGCTAAAAGTTCTGTTTATGAACTAGTGCAGCGCGAACGACGGACCAATGACGAGATCGGATTTTAACGGCTAATCAAGGTGTAGTCACATGAAAGATACGCAAAGTAGAATCAAGTGGGGAGAATTCTGATAATGGATACAACCCTTCTGTAGGACGGGTCCTGCAAGATAAGCTCTGCGGGACACATCATTTTAAATGTCCAAAATTAGGGCCAACCTATGGAAATAAAGCCTGCCGGAAGAACCGAATGAGGGCCCAAGTTACACGAGTAGAAGGGTTTAGTTGCCAGCAATGACATGCTCGGTCTCACTTTATGCAAACCGGTCAATATTAGCACGGGCCGACCCGGCGGTCAGCTTCGCCAAGCTTCGTCAAGCTTCGTCAAGCTTCGTCCTAGCCGCCAATCACAGCTGCTGAAAAGATAGACAATCTTCTCATCCCGTGCCAGCTCAGTAGACTACTATCCCGTGTGGATCAACGCGCCGCTATTTGGCATCTTTTGAGTGGTTGGTAGTACATGAAGCATCGTGAAAATGGCCCTTGCGCCGGAAGTGGACTGATCACTTAACAATTCATACTTGCAGGTCTGCGCGACCCGTGATAAATCAAGCGACTTGTTATGATAACGAAAAAAATATTTACAATGTTCATCGAAGTAGTTATTTTGAAAACTCCAAAACTGCTCGGTAGCGCACCTTATTTGCTACAAGGTCCTCGAAAATTTTCTCAATAGTCTCAGAGCCCTCGTGTTTGTATACTTGCACAATTGGCTTGATACCACATCGGGCAGCATATTCCAACATTTCGTCATGTTCCGCTCGCGAAGCCACCATGCTTGAGTGGATGCGGTAGCCATAAGAAAGCATTGGCCCCGCCCTAAGATCCATTTTTAGCTATAGGAAAATCAATCGACAAATTATGCAATACTCACGGAAGTGCCAGAGGCCCAGTAGGTACAGTCAAAGGGACTACCAGGCCCCGGTTCGCCAGAATTTTCGGCGTCATCAACCTAGACTTGTAAGCTACACCGCGTATGAATTCGGTTAATGCGAATTACACTCACTTTTTCAAATCTGGATATTGAGAGCTCGTAACAATAAGTGCGTCGAGAGGCTTTTGACAGTCCCATGCCTCAATGTTGCCAAATTCACAAGCACCAAGCTGGAGGGCCTCCGCCTCCTTCGCCGGAGTGGAGCTGAGAGCCACAACCTCGGCGCCAAAGTGAGCTGCAAACTGGATTGCTAGGTGTCCCAAACCTCCAATACCAAAAACGCCGACTCGCATGCCAGGCACGACAACCGCTTTGAGGGCGGTATAAACTGTGGCGCCAGCGCACTGCAAAGGAGCAGCATGCTCGCTCGCCAAAGCATCAGGTATCCTGTGCACATACGTTTCCTTGCCAACGTAATACTGCGCAAAGGTTGCGTTGTCGATGTCGCCACGGCCATAAATGACACGAGAAGGACAGTAAATATCCTGGCCCGATAGGCAGTATCGACAGTGGCCGCAAGAATGGCGGTGGAACCCACCACCAGCACGATCACCAAGAGACAATTGGGTGACTTCTGATCCTACTGCCTCGACAACCCCAACGCCTTCATGTCCAAGAGCGATCGGGGCCTCGTTTTTGGCGTGAAGAGAGTCAGCATTGCACACGCCAGAATGAGTTAGACGTAGCAAAACATCTCGAGGTCCAAGTGGCGGGATCTGGACCTGGGTACCAACGATGGCCCCGTCTTTAGCGCGATAGACTGTATATTCCTTTCCGGTCATGGCGCTTGAGGATTTTCTGACGATGGTAAATGATGATTGGACAAGGGCTGGTCTCAAATTCGAGAAAGGTGAACCTGCAGATCGCGAGCAAACCCTCTGTATATGTATGTCTGCCTGTCGGATGAACTTCATTGCAAAATCCTCACACACAGACAGTTATCCATATGCTACCAATAATTCTAAGAGTTAAATGGTCAACAGAATTTGATATTATAAAACTCCGTATTTTTTTATCCGCCTCGACACTCGTCGGACATATTTTAACTATATTATCTAATCACGCCGTGCTGTACGTATGGTAACCCGACTTTTACGTTTAGCACTAGCAGACTGCTTGAATCACTTCGCCGACCAAATTCATTGAGGAGGTCGCTGAAGCGGAGTGCTTATGTACTGTAATCCGAATTTATAATCATAAATCAAAGGTCCTTTATCAAGGATTTTTTTAAAGTCTCCGGCACGGAGAATTTCAATGTGGGGTTCCAAAAGCTCCTGATATACACATTTATTTTCGAGATGATTTCTTGTAAATATAAATATTGGGTTTCATGAGTACATAATTTCCCGCCAATACCTCGTTGCTTATTTATTCGGATATATCCTATGTGCAAATGCAGCGGCAGCGACACCGCCTGAGGCTTACTTCTTGCCTGCCGGAGCAGCCGACCGATAGACCATCAACCGTGTGACGCACAATGGATCACTTTCTGGTCCAATGGTTGGCCAAATTTTGGTCAACTAAATTTAGCCACATGGCCAGATTAAAGTCTCGAACCACGCCGCTAGCTGACGCTGAATTAACTAGCCAAATTAGGGGTTCAGCCAGCCACAAAGCAAAATGTCTCTGATGGACACTAGGCTTGAAGAAAATCCATGTCTCTTGAAGAATTATAATGCAATATTGAATGTGCTAGATCCAGAAGCCACCAATGGCAAATATGTCCTGTGTTTCCATAGTCCTAGAGACACTCATTTTTCTACACCTATTGACTCCCTGATGAACAAACGGTTAAGCACAGTGATGATATACCAAAAGACTAGTTCGTAGTATGGTCAGTAAGTCGCTTAGACAAGGGGGATAAGCAGCCACTAGCTTACCAGTGGCTGGCTGGCTGAATACAGGCATCCTCAGCTACCTGCACTGCACCTCACGCCGTTCAGCGTTGTCGCATGCGGCGGTATTTGTGGTGATATACGATACAAAGAGGCATATAAAATCTAAAAACTTCCAGTCCTCCATGGCCTTATATTTTATCTCTCACCATCAAACCGAATTCACGACGTCCATCGGGCAACTCTCTCTCACCCTCTGGATACAAACATTTTTAACAAAATATGTCGATGGATATTGAAGGAAATAAGCGTGAGAGTAGATCCAATGACATAACTTTGTCTATTCGGGACCTGAAAGAAGGGCTGGGCCAGATAATGGTAAACGAGGATATGACCAACGCTGTGTGGAACAGCATTCTTCATGACATTTTTAAAGCGCCAAATTTTCTCATTTCGCCAGAATATTATTTCGGCGGCAAAAAGATATCTGGAAAAGCAGATCTAGCCGTCCTCCGACTCGGAAAATCTGTTTCGTATGACGTTGTGCTTGTCTATGAAGGCAAGAAAGGGGGAGGGGGTCCAGTAGCACTCTCAGATGCATGTGGTCAAGCTATTGAATGTCTCAAAGCAGATGGAGCGCAAAGAGGCTACGCAATCGCGTCACTAGGCGATAAATTTGACATTGTCGATTTTAGCAAAGCCCGAGCGACAAAGCTCAAGACATTTGCAAACTCTGAAAAAGTGGCGCTTCAGGATAACCTGTGGCAAATAGAAGCATTCTTGGGGAAGATAAGAGGTGTGTAATGAACCATAGTCTTTCGAGGTTGATTATACACAGTTTACTAATGGCTTCATTCCGTCCAAAAGACCAATTCACATAGTGCTCCTAGGCATATTTTTGAGAATAGCAGACATTGTGATGGGAGCATATTTGGCCACACTTCGATACAGACACGTATATAAGTTTTGAATTATAAATTAGTTATAATTCATAGGTCATTTTCTAAATCTATGATCAAGTCCATGCTTCCTAGTGCCCAAAATTACATCCGAAGCCAGCTGAGGAAGTCTGTTCTTGGCTAGTGAACGCCAAGGAACTTGGCGAAAGTTTTCATCAAAAGAACATACCAACTATACTATATTTACGGCCAAGGCCATGATCAGATTCTGCCCGGTTGCTCCTTGCCCTTTAGACTTTTTCTTTGGCCTCTAAGCTTAATTCAACACTTTATCGGAGGTCTCGGTGATTCAACCAGTCTAGCCGCTTTCTACTCTTTGGTGCGCTGTTTAAGACTTTCAAGGCTCATTTACGTAAGGTATGATGAGCTGAGAGGCAAAGGTCCCAAAAAATTGCCAAGACTCTCTGTTTGGCTACAATAGCACCACTCTACCTACCAATTACATCCCAGATGTTGAGCACTGACTCGCAACAGGTCCCACTCCCACATTCCTTCACCCTGTGCTCCCTTCCTATGTCTCTTGTCAGCTGCGTCAAGTTTTCCGAATCACCATCCTCGGATCTTAAAAAATTGGAGTGCCGAAGGAATGTGCTTGAGTATGCCAAGAACCAATGCCTCAATTCAATTCTGATATTCATCATATCATAGCAAGATTCGATCTATTTAAACCGATGCGGCCTCCCCTCACGTCTCCTGAATCATTTCTCGCATCTATGTAATTAAACACCTCGTCTGGAAATCATCGAACCAAAGAGTGATATTCTTTTCATAATGAAGGTCCTTGGTCCTATTGTCTTTTTATTTGTGGCCAGGTCATTCGCCAACCCGGTGCCACCAGAACAACCAAGCTGCCCGGTATTAGATGGATGCTACAATAATTCTTCAAGACATCTATAAACTGACTTGCCTCCTTACATCTCCATAGGAAAATTCCGAGTATACCTTGTGTGGGTCGGCTTGCCCACTTACTTGCGAGTCCAGAAATAAGCCTTGGGGCTGTATTGCTGTGTGTCGTCAAGGCTGCAGATGCAAGGCCAATTACATTTTGAACAACGTCAGTCATTTTAATCAGAGCTAAGCTACTGAAAGATCATATACTAATGCTAAATATAGGAAGGTCAATGCATTTTGGAATCCGAATGTCCGCCATAGTCAACGGCGTTGAACGACTATTGAGCCAAGAATTCTGGATTATGACAACGATTCTTACAGATCCTCCAATCTTCGATTAGCAATGTGAGGTATTTGAGGCAGCCCATGAAATCGTGGGCATGCGGAATCTTCGGCTTTAGAATTGAGTGTATTCAGCACGGATTGGATGCTCGTGGTCACATTATACGGTTTTTGATGTTTCATAGCTGTGCGATGAATAAAAACCAGAATACAGCTATCAAACCGTCCAGAATATCTTATATTACTTTCTTATGCAGGAGATGGCTCTACAATCTGAGTAGAACTTGAAACAAATACCGTTTTGTCGTTCTTCTCCTCTACTTCTCTCTGCTTTTCATACTCAGCCACACAAAGCTCAAAAACCCTATTCTGGTAATCTGTAACTCATACGTAAGCTTATGTTGTGTAAACACGGGGTGGAGATGAACTTACATGCGACACCATTTTCTTTTTCTGGATTCAGGATACCCTCAGTGTATATACCAGCTTCGAGGTTTCTTTGCGCCTTCTCGCAAAGTTCATGGTCCTCGATCCCCACGGTCCGCGCAAATTTATAATAGGATTCGAATGCTTCTGATCCGAGTGGTGATATATGGTAGTAATCAAATTCCATGGTGGTCTGAGAAGGGTTGTCCGATGGGCATGTGCGAAATGACGACATGCCACCTCCGTACAGGTTCAATGTGGAGTTGGGGAAAAAGTACAGAAATAGTCCATCATTGGGCTTATCCGACTCTGCAATGTGCTGCGAATAGTTTTGTCGGTTCAAAACCTTGTAGGTCGGTTGCTTGTACACCTTGGCAAATCCTGGATGAGCAAAAGGACAATGAAGGCATTCCTGGTATCCATCAATCAAGGTCTTCCAGTTGTAATTGCCAACGTAATTGAGGCTTCTCCTGACGGGAAACTGAGTAAAATCGATACGGCCTATCAATTCCTCCAGACCAGGGAAATATTCCTCGAAGCTGATGGTTTCATCAGACAGCGTGATGAATAATAGACCAGTTGATGTCTTGTGGTAGCGAATCTGGGAGCCCTACCAAGACTTTATCAGGACATTGAACCATCCGCATCAATAGGTATTTTACCTTTTTTAATTCCTCGTCTTCTAAGAATACCTCAATACTCCTCCAATCAGAAGAATTTCGCCGAACAATGAACTTGACCTGTGCCATTTCGTGCGAGTAACGTTCTCCCACATTCGGCCATCTGGACGCTGAACCAAGGAGAATCCAAGACTACGGGTGTTAGAAAGGCTTTTACAGTAAGAGTGATATGTACATACCTTAAGGAAAATAGAGCGCCTCTCGAGGCCATATATGGCCTTGCTAGTGAACCATGAGGCGGGAAGCGTGGTTGGACAAGATGTCATTTTGACTGAGCTCTGGAAATTTGTTACAAATTAGTCCAGGATGTAATTACGGGCTTGCAATATATACATTGCGCTGAGGGAGAAGGGTCTAAATTTGGAATAGTTGGTGCCGAATCTACTTACAACTTTCATGTCGACGGTCCAATCAATTTCCCCGCTAATGAGATCCGTCAAAATCTCCACCAGCAACTACCATTCCCATTTAGGTAAAAAAGTCCACCACTACCAGGCCAATTAAAAGATTTGTATGATTAATACGGTGTGATAGCCAGAAAACGTGGTTCCAGGCAATCCCCAACATCTGTCTACGAATGACCGAGCGGCGGGCGGGATGCGGCTCTAACCACAATAAGTCAAGATTCAGGTCCATCACAGCGACACGGCCGGGATCCAACTTCTGGAAAGGGAAATCAAGTCCACGATCCCACCGATAATGGTGACCGGGGACTTCTATTTCTGTCTAGAAAAAAAGCGATGAATTACGATTCGTAGGGGTGGAACCTCGCTTGTTTCCGTCGTGGGTAAGACATGCATCGTGAGGATTAATTTTCCAACTCGGGTTTACCATGCCAACTATTGTACAGCACTGCAAAAGAAAATATTGTTGATCATGTGGGCTGTACTTTTTGCAAGGTGTTTTTCTTGGGGTGCAGGTTGCAAAAGGTCAAAACTACGATTTCATTATAATTAAGCGAATTCACCATCACTGTTCTGGCCCTTCTAAGCTCGAAAGGTTTCGTTTGAACGCCAAAATGATGGAATACATTGCCTTTATTTCTCCATTAATGCTTGGAGGTCTTTTTCTCTCAGTGGTCTTCGTTTCTGTTGCTATTTGGAAATTCGCCGAGAACATTTCCTATGCATCCCAGCCTTCAAGTCCGCAGCCTCCCTCACACATAACCTTAGGTCAAAGGCAAAAGTCACTTGAGCTTCCCGAATGGTATTGGACGGATCCAAAGGGATTTCAACTTGAAAGGCGTGCGATATTTAGCAAGGTTGGTTTAGTTCCACAGTTAAATACCCGAACTCAGCTCACCCTCCACCAGACTTGGATCTGTGTTAGTCATGTTGGCCGCTTCGTGCAGCCTGGGGACTATGTTTCGTATGACTTAGCCAGCTTTCAATTCTTTCTCATACTAGGGAAAGATGGCATAGTCCGCGCATTCCATAATGTTTGTCGGCATCGCGCTTTTCCTGTAACAAAAAAAGCTTCTGGGTCATCCACCGTTCTTAGCTGCCAGTACCATGGCTGGAGCTATAACACAAAGGGCGAACTCATCAAAGCGCCGCAATTTGATGGAATTCCAGGCTTTAATAAGTCTCAGAATAGTCTATTTGAGATTCAAACCCTCGTCGACAGTTCCGGGTTCATTCACATTAACCTAAATGGGCTGAAACGTGGCGACAACGATGAAGCTCTAGCGGCGCGAAAAGCCAGTGAATCTATGATCATCAGTCGCAACTCTCAGCACTTGCACACTTTAGAGTGCAAGGGCAAGTTCAATTGGAAGATAGCAGGTTAGTTACTCGCGCATGCGTTGAAAGTATTATGGCAACACTCTCTAACAGCAAAAAAGGGGACAACCGTTTCCAGAACAGCATGCCACAGGCAATCATCGGGACTTCCAGAAACGGGTTTTTTCGGGTTTTCTCTAAGCCCATCTCCAAGAATATTACACAGTTCCAACTATTCCCATTAACTACTGTTTTCACCGAGACAAATACTCCGTTCTGGTATCAGATCACGTATTATCCAGATTCGGTTGAAGAAACACGGGTACGGTGTGACGTGTACACGACAAAGAGTGAAAGTGCTACTAGTTTCAACGATACCGCGAAAGAGCGCCTGGAAACGCAACTTAAATTGATCATTCAGCAATACGAGACGGCATTTTCAGAGTTCACAAGTCCTCAACATGTTCCAGTTCAGACGGAGCGTAAGTCGATCACGAGCCATGAAAGTGTGTTCGAAATCTCACCAGTTCTTCGCTCAGGAAATCAATTTGCAATTGCCGACTTGGTAAAATCTCACCTTAGGGAGGAGGAACTGAAAGGAACGGAGATCAAGCCAGCGACAGTCCAGCAATGCAGAAGTGCAAATTTTACAAAAGCCGAAGGAAGTGTGTTTAATTCCATTCTTTTTTTCGGGATATAAAGCTAAACTATAATAACAGTCTGCCGGGCGATGGAATGCTCAAGTAGCAAGCTTGATTGGTAATGAATAGAATGGAAGATCTTGAAGTCTATCAACGGCGCGCTCTTCATAGATGTCACAATCCTTTCAACATGGCATGTGATTCCCATGTTAATGGATCTTAGCGAAGGACGTTTTGGAGAGGAATTATATTGGGCCATGGCATTTATTCTTCACAAAATGTCATACACGTTTCATTCATGAACAAACTAGCTAATATCCGATTTCTGAACAAGACTCGCTCTCATCTACTCATAACCTATTTTGTACAGCCATTCAAAATCCGGGTCATAACCGATATGAATACGAAAAGGGTTGACTTTTGAAGTGTCGCGAAACCAGACCTCGTGGTTTCCATCATCGCTTATCATCTTCTCCGCCTTACCCGTGCCCTTTTCACCCTTTCCATGGAATTTCGATGCCAGCTCCCATGACCAATGAGATGCTATCATCTTCTTGAGACTACATCTGTCCTCCCAAACCTGAGGTCTTCCACTATCCAGATCAGATGATGATGTAGAGGGTCCTTGGCGGTTTAGGAAAGCCTTTGTGACTTTGGAAAAGAGTTCCAAGCTGCCCTCCAGTCTCAATGGCATGAACCAGGTGCAGAAGTCGATTGTGGAGAGCTTAGTGCCACACGCAAGTACTTCAGCAATCTCGTCCTGTTAGAGAAGGCAAAGAATTAGTGTACGTGATTGGAGGTAGAGGGATTGACTACTCACAATTTTGTCTTTTTCCGGTACAAACTGGAACTCCCTCAGTTCCGGTAGTCCATTGATTATTTCTCGGACGGTATGTGGTGGAAGTTCACGAATCGACTTGCCGCTGCCAACCCCGCCAACGTATATCTTCAAACTTTTGAGGCCACGGTGCTTGAGAATGGCCTGGAGGACTTCATCATGCAAACCAGGGTTGGGACCCCCATTAGATGTGTATTCTCCGTAGCGATCTAATTTCAACGTCTCCAAGGAATCAAATGAGGAGATGAATCGGCACTTGGCCTCGAATTTACCTGCGAAATCTCGCCCCTCTGTTTCATCCATGTCCAAGGACAAATGTTGCAAGCTGAGGCGTTTGCCCTGAGATGATAGCCTTTTAGCTGAAGCTGTGAGGTCCTCAAATAGTTCATCTTCTTCCTCGTAGAAACTGCTCACATTAAGCTGAGTTAACTTTGTAAGATCGATGGCTTTCTTCATTGCTGCAACGGTTCCTCTTTCCACACGATAGCATTTCAAGGCCAGTGATTTCAGCTTCTGTAACCCAGCAGATTTTCCCCAGTCAGTCAACAAACCATTATCTGGGTACAAACTGGAAACATGAATATCCAAGCTTTCAAGCGTAGAAGCGGAATTCACAATGATGGATTGCAGGCTTTTACGCCGATCGGAGTATGACCAACGAACATCGCTAAGGCTCAAGTGCTTTAGGTTCTTAACTTTGGCCAATGCCTCTGTCTCTGCCTCGTCTTGGTGGCCTAAATATAAGCTAAGAGCTTGGAGACGTTTTAGCGATGCGATGCTCTTAGCTATTGATCTAGAAAGTCTCGTTAGCAGGTTGAAAGTAGAGTCCTAGTTATTTTGGTGCTCGCTCACTCAGTAAGTACTCGGGTCTCAAGAGCCTCTAGGTTTACCAAATTCTTAAGTACCTCTTCCATATATCGTTCAACGATATACTTATGCTTTTTGCCAGGGTCTGCAACACCAATCACCAGTTGCTGCACATAGGATGCACAAGACGGTATTTTCTTTTCGTCTAACCCAGTAGGATAACGTTCTTGCTGGCCCTTGTACTTGCCCTCTTTCTTCAGCTGCTTCTTTTGACCAATAGACAGGAGGGGCTCGGTCTTGCGAATGAGCTTGGCAATGTGGGCATGAAACATGGCAGCCACAGCAATGCGTCGGTAGAGTCGAGGCGTCATCCTGGCATGAAAGTCTTTACAAGTTTGACCCAAAGCCAGAATGGTTTTAACGTCGTGAATGTCGTTCAATACCATAGACAGTATTTCAGGAGGCAGGGCGTGGAGACGGTCTTGGCCGTCCACGCCAGACGGGGCATTCGCCTTGGATGCTCTGCCTTTTACGGGCTTTGCTGCAGCTTTGGCTTGTCCTTTGGCGCTCTTTGTAGCGTCTGGTTGAAGGCGCTGTCTCTTGGCCACAGATTTGGCGGCCGGTGTTGGCTTTTTGACCTGAACAGGGAGCTGAACTGGTTCCTCTGCAGGTGCTGTGGAATCAGGTTGCTGCAGTCGAGTACGGCTTCTAGTTGACACCATTGTGGCTCTTGCTCAACAAAAAGTGGAATGCACAAGATGAATTGAATAAACGAGCAAAGGAATCTGTGCAAAACGCGTTGACACGCGCGACTCCTTTCTTATATTCGAATAAGATTAGCACATCGGCTTAGGCTGACTGGTGCCTATTCAAAGTGGGTCGAAGGATCAAACACGTTTCTTTCGCGGAGTCACATGATTAGCCATTCTCAGTTTAGCACCAATTCCGGTGACTACCCAAATTGGTCAAACTATTGATTCGGTACAGTCTAGGAGGTGACGTGATGGAATAAAAGCTTGAACTCGTCTAATTCATCAGAGTATTTGTCGCTTGAGATGCTTTTAGGCAATTTTGTTCACCCGCAACTGTCCATACCCAAAACAAACAAGATCATGCAGGCGAGGCTTAACGAGTCAACCAACCTAATCAAATATGACATGCGTCTTATTTTATTCACAACTATGAAATTTGTATTATGCGTCTCATTCATTATGTCATTTAGCAAGCTTTAGGAGAGCGTATCAGGAAAAGTCCTAGGGGTACGCACACATAACCTTCCAACCAATCCACCAGCCTAGCTACCCTAGACTAAGCTTGGGCCTGCCGGAATGGCGGGAAAATCGAACCAAGAGCAATTTATTATTATCGACTATCTCCTAGTCTACATTCAACCTCATAAGGCACTGACACTAACCTCTCTCTCCAACAACTGTACTTGCAATCGCCTCATTACCATGATCCGCTGGTCCCACTGCATCCTAAGCGCTGACGCTTGGGTCAAGTGGTTGGAGACATCAGCGAGCTGAGGGCAAGGCTCAAAAAGGTCATCTAAATCTGAGGGTTTGAAATCAGCCGTAGGGGAGACCCAGAGAGACTCCAGTCCCGTCGCGTCTTTACAACTATGGAGCACGGCCCTTCCTACCTTGAAACGGCCTCCATTGAGTTCAAGCCTTTTCAAAGTTGACGAATGAGCGCGGATTAATTTGACAAAACTCGCGTCCGTTCTGGCCTGTCTTGCGGCTACATCAACCGGTTCGTCGCCATCAACTGCGTCCTCTGGATATTGCAAGTCGCCAAACTCAATCGCCTTGAAACGCGGCTGCGGAAGCGATGCCACAATGGCATCAAGATCATTGGCCAGAACATAACAGCCTGGCCCCAATAATATACTCTCCAATGCCGGCATGGAAGGCATAATTTGTTGAATCCAGTCAGATCCTTCATCAACGTTGGAAATATTTAGCTTCTTCAGGGTCGTCCCCCATGTCTTGCAAGCCTCGATTAAACTTGTTATATTTCCCGCGTGGCATCGCACCTCTAATTGACGTAATTGTGGGCTTCGGCGGGACAAATCACTGAAAAAGTTTTCGTTGAATTGGAGACTGGTGTCCTGTCCCAAAGTAAGAGATGCAAGATTAGGCGAAAGGTGCGGCGCGAGCGCCCGCAGGAGCCACTGGATTTGACCATGAACTGTCAAGTCAACCAGCTGAGATGCAGCTTTTGCAAAGCGGCGTTGTTCTATGCTCTTCTCAAAAACGTCTCCTCTATAAGTGCCTTCATAGCGCATTTCCTCTGGAGCCCACTCGACAATAGTTGAATACCAGAACGTTGTCAGTTGTGGGCTCGCATCTAGCAGAGCTGCCATGTTGAATACATCTCTCCGCGTGATTTGGTTATTGTCTGAAAGACTCTTACCGCGATGAATAAGAATGTCTTTCAGATTGGGACAGGCGCGACAAATATTGATCAAGAGGGTGCTATTTTCGCCCGTCGAAAGCCAGAAGGCTCGAAGTGACCGTACAAGGCCTCCGAGAGGAGGATCTACGGCCAAATTGAACATGAACTGCCATTGCCTTTGTATTGTCTCAAGCTCTCGCGGATGAGTATAAAGCCAACGTTTGGTGAGTGTGTTGAGTAACCTGCAAGTGCACGAGAGGGCAACCAGCGTCTTTCGGGCCGTTGCGTGATCAAAATCGCCTAGGTGCTCGATGATGAGCTGGTAAATCTCAGTGGGCAGCTTGCAAGTCTTCTCGAGGGTGATTCCTTTCACGACTGGTACGCGCCGGGGTGAGTCATTATATCCGGGTAGCTTCGGGAACAGGCCGATGCTACAGTAGAAGTCATGAGCAGCCTGGGCTCGACGTTGCGCCACCAGATCATCTGGTTTGGTGTACGCTACGTCTTTTATAAGATCCGTCAGCTTGGCGAGCTTGCGCCCTACCTGCACAGTCGCATCCTCAAAAGCACTCATGTTGGCGGTTGGCGATGACGAGGTGGGTTTTCAAACAGCCAACTAAAACCTCACTCGCCTAACACATGTTGGAAGGTCACGTGCACTGTCTCAAATCCCTGGACTTGGAAAAAGCAAGTTATATTTTGGTACAAATGTTCGAGATACGATTGCTTGAGCAGCAAAGAGCATCTGGGAGCCGAATTTTTACAGCCCGACACGGAGGTAGTGGGCAAAATAGTGGGCAACATAAAATCGCCATCAAAGCGATTTTAGATTGCGGAGGTCGTGTGTTGGTCCTCCAACGCGTTATCCCCTGCACGCGCAGCCATCAACTGTGACACGTGAAGCACAGAAATGACAAAAGGGCCGGGAGAAAAAGAGGCCAAAAAAGGGAGAAGATGAGACGTTCAGGAAAGGTAAAAAGATATATCGCCCAACAAGTGCTAGGGTAATACACGGCAAGGCTTCCGGGACCTGCAACCACAGCACGGACTTGGCCGAGACATCATGACATGACAGGCCCTGACAAAGACCAGTCGGGCAGCAGACCGTCGTCTCAAAAGACCGGTTGGCCTCCCGAGTGTCGTCTCCGCACCGAGCTGAATGGACAAGGCCATATAAAGCAGAAAAGCCCAAACGACTCAGCTTGTTGGCCCGTTCCCCGCGCCCTCGCTCACATACGACGTCACCCCTCGCGCTAACGGTATCGTTGGGGTCAGTGCCTCAGCTTAGAGGGCGCCACCGGGCGAATAACGGCAAAAAGGGCTCATCTCCTAGCTGGCTGAATGCTCACGACCTGCTATCATGGGCTTGGTTACCCCAATGCTCGGGACCCGCTTGCCGGGATAAGGGGTGGAGATTATTTCCTTGGTGGTCAGACTCCGGGAGGATGCTATCCCCGCACGTCGCAATCCCAGCTGCGACAGCATCGTGTTCTGGACTCATGCAGCATGCCGGGTGTGGTGGCGAGCAGCCTGCCCTGCAGCCTCTGTGTACAGCATGGCAGCATCTCCATTTTCTCTGCGAGTAAGTCAGCGGCTTTGTCCCAATTGAGTCATATTTCAGGACCGATATCCCTGTAATCATAACCTTAGCATAGGGCTGCTCCACCAACCGATCACGGGAGGACGGGCCGTCACTTTGTCGGTCCTCCACCTCCGACTACTCGGCGAAACAGACCGAAGCCGTCCAGATTTGCCGACCATTTTAGTCACAGGGGACACGACGACCGCCTAATGCGGAGAATTGGGGATTGATCCCCTGGTCAAGGTCAAGGTCAAGGCCAAGGTCAAGGGGCAAAAGTCTAAGCAACCCATGCTGCCTAAGCCGTAGGGGCGGGCGAGTCTTTTTTCTTACTTCGTATTACCTGCTTATAATAGGCAGTGAATTTCCTGGAGAGAGACGTGCCGGAGACATCCGTATGATTTGATTTGCAAGGCACCATAATTCTCACAAAGAATGGTCCACCTTTCATATGTTGGACACGTGCTCTAAGGCAGACCTTCACCGAGGACAATGCACAAAATGGAACCCGAAAATTCATTGCGCAAACGAAATGACATTTATATACTATAGCGGTGCTTCTTCTACTCTAATCCATCTGGCGTAGCAACCGTAATACTCTGCCAGCTTAGACGGAATTTGAGTTATCAGCGCATGACCAAGCGCTTGATCCTCCACTTTCTTTGTAAGAATCAATAATGCTTACGATAGATCCGTATGTGCCAGCAATCATCAAAAAGGTTCCAGAGATGACAACAAAAACGCTCCAGCAAACCATCATGATCCACTTGGGCGATCGCTCCTGTTTGCCCTTGCTCCAGTTGTCGTAGAGCCACATGCAGCCCATTGGCTGAAATGACATGAGCGTACCAAGAAGAGCTCCGACCAAGGACACAAGACCACCAAAGACTGGGATTCCACTGGCAATCAGATAAGAAACAATAGCAATGCCAAAGGTGCAGCCAAGCCAGGTGCCCCAATGCACGGGACTGTTGGCTGTGAGATGCTTGGATCCTCGGAGAAGGCGGATGAAGATGTACTTGGCTGGCAGATGAATGACCAGCGTGGTTGTGACGATCAGTCCAGGAAGAGCGAGTCCGTAGCAGACCTTCTTCATCAGCGCACCAGCTGAGCCAAGGGCGGGCGAAGCAACATAAGAGCCACAAAAGTAGTAAACAACACAACCAATGGCGATATAGGTGGACGTCACAACACTCTGGCAGATGAGAAGGGATCTAGTGTAGTGTTGGGGGTCTCGCATCTCAGCAGCAATGGAGAAAAAGGCTGGTGTGCCCGCATAGGCAAACACGAGGGCGGATACCGCTGTGATGGCATCTGTAAAAGAAGGGTTTCCGACGATCTTGTAGTCAGACTTCCAGTGGCCTTCCTTAGGTGCAGCAGCGGGGCGGTCTTGGACACCGACAGCAATTGTGACGATCAAAACTAGTTGGAGATTAGTCTCACCACCAACACACCAGAGAATTGGGGAAATGTTGGAGAAGGCTTACTCGAAGTCAGGATGCACCCCAATCCAATCCATGCCAGCCAACTGATACGGCTCAATGTCCTGATACTAGCAAACATGAATCCAATTATGGCGGCAACAGCGACGAAAACGGCTGTGCATGCGCCATGAGTTGAGACGGCGTTCAGGCCGATGGAGATGCTGAGCATACCGGATCCGGCGACGAAGATCCAGTCTAAACAGCGTTAGCATCATCTCCACTATGGTGAGCGTGTCAAGGCGTTTTACGTACACAGGCAAAAAGCGCAACCAAGCAATTCGCGGCCGACGCGGCCAAATAGCAATCCGCCGACGTCATCGATGCTGTAAACCTCGCGATGGCGCAGCTTGAATACACCAACAATGTAGTCGGACCAGGTGGTGATGATGGCGATTGAGATGAGGCAAATGACACCTGGTACCAGACCGAGCGTGTCAAAAGCTGAAGGGATGGAAAGAACACCAAGGCCGATTTGTGTCTTCATCATGAGTGCCGCAGTTCCTAGCCATCCAACCTAGAGAGTGTAAGCACAAGTACGTGAGTGTTGCTATTATGAGAAAGCGCACATTTCGGTAGTTTGGTCCACCTTCATTCATCGAGCCAAAGACGGCATCGTGGGTTGTCTCGGGGTCAACCTCGCCGACAGACGGCGCAGAGCCATGTCCCTCGAGGTCCTTGGATGACTTGGACATTGTGAGTTTGCTGAAAAGATGTGCGGAGAAGCAATTGCATGGAAGACTGATTCTGGAATGCTGTAGCGGACGTTGACAGCGCTTTTAAACAACTTCTTGGCTCCGCACCCTGGTCTACTCCAACCTGGAGGCGCGGGGAATCGGCTGCATTTGCTCGTCTGGGAAACGCTCGCTTTGGTGTAATCCAGTCCTTTGGAAAGACGTGGGTGGCGCGCTACGCGAGCGGCGACGGCCATGCTGCAACCACCCAGACAACTCGTGGCGATAATCATGCTGTTGTGGGGAGAGCTGTGGAGAGCTGTGGAGAATTGCGAACACAGTCCTACCCCAGATTATTACCCCAGACCTGAGTCTCATATCAGCCCCAGGCCCAACACTACGGAAGCCGACCCGACTTCTCCAGGTCTTGTCTATCGGGTGGGGATCCGATGCGATTATGGCGGGCGATGGAACCAAAAAGTGGCGAAATTACCTGCTTGTATTCCAAATGAGACCGTCAATCGCGCCTTGATGCTTGCAAAACATGGGGTAACGATGCACAGGTGGACCTTTGAGGGGTCACGTCATGTTTCTCCGTCGCGGGAGATAGGCCTGAATCAAGATGTCACCCATAATTACGCGAAATTCCCTCGCTGCTTACGCCCAAGCACCGTAAGACTACTTTATACCGTCAAGGTGCGTGTTAACATATATTTAAACGGGCGAGCGAATGACTTGACTTGTGAAACCGTGCAGATACAGACTTGGAGATGCTGTTGCCGTAGAGAATTATTTGGCCACTATAACTTATGTGGGGAATCGAAGCCATTGAGGACAGGCAAACCCCTCGTGACAATCAGCCAACAGACTCGGACTTGGCGGATCGACGCATAAGAAATCCCTGGACGCCCTCAATTCTCCCCACTGGTTCCCTCGGTTGATATGTGGAGTATTGAGTTTCCCAGAATGGGCATGAATGGCGCTTACATGTTCTAGTCTCTTCTTTCTCTATTCAGTGCATGTCTTAGGCCAAGACGAAGATGCATGCCCGTTTGACTGTTGATCATGTTACCTGCTCAGAGCCGCATTGTCTTTGGCCAGATGTCGCACTCGGGGAAGAACATTGTTAGGCTCGATGTTGAGCGCCGGGGTGATAGCCACTGGCTAAATAGAAGTCCCCGGACTAAATTATTACATTTTATTGCTATTTTGAGCCATTATTATTTCCATTACTTAAAGCAAATGCCTAATCATGACACATATTCGCATCCACCTGCCTAAGGCCGGACATCGTGAACGTGCAGTTGAAGAAGCTCCACTCTTGTAAGCTAGGTGTAAACACCAACTACACGGAGGCCACTTGCGGAAATCTCTAGAGCAAAGCTAAAACGTGGTTACGGATAAGGAGCAGAGAAATGATGCAATCGAGCCCAACCTGAAATGCTCCTTTCGGCAATAGGTGCCTCCGGCAAGGCTCCCGATGGAACGAAATAGCACCACTGTAATGGGAAGTGGCCCGTACCTGACACGAAAGCTTCCCCTTTCTCCTCTGAGCTTCCTTTCGCGGATCAAATATTCATCCCTCTTTCACTTCTTTCCCACTGCTCCATCCAAAGCTCCATCCACTGATCGGTGATGCTACCGCAGTCTCTGAACGTGGTGCTTGCTTTTTCGACATTGCTGGTAGAAAAATTGATATTTTGGCTAGTTCCGACACTAGCCTTGAAGAAATCAAGCAATTTGATGGCAGGAATCTTAGTCAGGTCTGTCCTTGTGTCATACTTTGAGGCATATTCTTCCAGGGAAGCTAGCCACTCGCCGTAGTCCACCATTTCAACTTCGTCCCCATCTCTGTCCAGAAAGGCTTTAACAGTAGGATACAGCTGTTCCCAAGTCGTATGGCGCGGATTCACAAGATTGTATACGGAAACACCATCATTGGGTTGTTTTTCCTGGTGTAGAATATCAATAATGGTTTGGGATAGGATGTCAACCGGGATCCAGTCGATCTGAGAAGCCAGATCAATCCTGTTTGGCAGCTTCCGCATCACTTTTGAACTCCGAATGATGGACGGGAACCACTCTTTGACATTCCAGCATCCTTTATCGGAGAGCACGGGGCCAGCAATCTGGCCCACGCGAAGAATGCTTCCACTGACAGACGAATTGGAACAGACCTTCTCCAACACACGCTCTGCAATGTACTTGGACTCCGCATATCCTACAGGCTGGACCGCATCCGAATTCGGCGGCACGATTTCGGGAACGGGTCCGGTATGGCCCGCCTTTTCCCAGTCCATCATGGTGCCGACACTGGAGACAAAATAGAAGCTCGCATTTGATTTGCTGCTTGCAGCAAGATCCACCAACTCAAGAAGCGCTGGCAAATCAGTCAACGAGTAAGAATCCAGCGACCGATTGAAATCAACGGTCCATGCGTTATGAATGATATGCGTCGCCTCCCATCGTAACTCCTCATAGATCTTGTCAGAAATCCCTAGACGAGGCTTGGAAGTGTCCCATCGG
The DNA here is from genome assembly GCA_013403825.1 of Calonectria pseudoturangicola. NCBI lineage: Eukaryota > Fungi > Ascomycota > Sordariomycetes > Hypocreales > Nectriaceae > Calonectria > Calonectria pseudoturangicola. The sequence goes on from VTGA01000028.1 coordinate 554,516, forward strand.
ATAAAAGTGACACGTCTTGGATCGAATTCGCTGACCAGGCCGGAATTTTTGTTGACCAATTCCTGGCGTTTGGCTGCATCATGAGAGCGATTAAGACAGTAGACGTGGGATACACTAGCATCACTGACCAAGTTGGATAGAAGATATGATCCAAGATTGCCGGTAGACCCGGTCAATATTACCTTTTTCGTCGCGGAAGCCGTTTTTCCATTGGGTAATTTAAAGGAAGACCATAGAGATTCTATCTTGGATTCTATCAAGCTTAATCTTGACTCTTCATTGTTCCCATTTGGCTGATTCTGCAACGAGACCAGCGCGCCGAGGAGCTTGTCTAAAGTTGGGTGGCGATAAATGAACGAAGGCTGAAGTTGTGTAGCAGTAGTAGCGTCATTACGCAGTGCAACCTTCAGCTTCCGGGATAGCTGAAGGGTTTGTAAAGAATCCATGCCAAATTCGTAAAAGTCTGCTTGATTATCTAGTGATTCGGCTTTTAGAATGAAACCAAGGATGCTTCTCAAAGTAGACTTAGACTCTTCCAATGGCCCGTTGAGATTAAGCAAAGGGCCGTCGTTTAACGATGCAGCTTCCATTACCTCATATCTTTTGTTTATTTCGTCAAGATAGGCCTTCTCTGTCCACATTCTGCTTCTACCTCCCTTGGCAGTTCTGTGGAAGGGCTTTTCTGGACTGGCCACAACAACCAACTCCTTGACCAGCCGTCCATGAGCAGGACAATCTTTGTTTGCGGCTTCGATAGTGGGCCAAATTTCCTCAATGAAAGTAGTTGAGTTTTCTTGGCTTCCCATTGTCGGGTCCTGGGGCTCCACTAGGACTGCTGACTGAAAACGCCCATGCCCGATCACGATGGCCATCGTGACCTGGGGATGTGCCTGTATAATGCTTTCCATTGTCACAGGGTTCAACTTTTCACCATTATCAAACACAATGACATCATCTTTCCGCCCATGATGCTTCCACACATTCGTCTTTGCGGGATCCGGGTGCCGGACGTAAAGGTCATTTGTGGATATCTCTTGGAGATGTGGAAAGGTCGAGAACGCCAGTTGCCAATCTTCTAGCCCTGGCTTTCTCACCACCACTAATTCGTAAAGATCGTCAAAGCAATGGCGAAACTCAACACCTGAATGGCTTCCAGGACAGATGTACTGGTAATCATCTGCATCCACCATCAATGAGTGTGGCAATCCAGTTTCGGTTTGTCCCATCATGCTAATGAGTCTAGTGTGCGATTTCAAAACGTCACCCGCCGAGGATGGAAGCGCTGCCCCTGCATACATTGTTAGATTTAATGGGTGCAATCCTTTAATGTAGTCCGGAGACTTTGAAATATCTTCCAAAATTGAGGGTGGAAGAAGGGTCGAGTCAACTAGGCCACTGGAGTGCACTTCATGGGCAAGTTCTGCCGTCAAGGGCTGCGGTGGAGGCAACACCGGGACATTGTTCCAGTGAATGCTCATTGTGAAGAACATGAAAATTCCTGCTCCCTATGACTTCGGTCAGTTGGCAGTTCACTTGCCGGTCTCCTCAGGGAAGGGGCTTACATGAAACATTGGAAACGAAGAAAAGGTCCTGGTACTATTTTGACTGATCCAATGAAATACGGATTCTTTTCCGTTTTCTTCTGGAACAGTTGCATGTATTTGAGGAATAGTGAAAAGCAAGAATGGAATTGTGATTGGTCTTGGAATGCCTAACCGGTGCCGCTGTCAGTACAAATTAAACCTCCAGTCTCACGCTGCTTACCGGTTGATCCAGAGGTGTGGATAACAGTGAATGGTTGTTTCTTTCCTTCCTCAAATGTTTTGGTGAATGGAAATTTCTGGACAGGCTCAGGATTAAGAAGATCGTCCACAGAAGGCATATGAATGTGTTTAAGTCCCATATCATCGATGACGGGAGCGATGCCAGCTGGGATTTGGGGAGGCGTCATCATCACCTTGCATTCAGTTGCCGCCAACAGACTTTTATGTGCCTCGAAGCTGTTTCTAGGAGATGTCCAAAAGGATTTGAATCCTGCCTTGGCAGCTGCAAGAGCAAAGAGGGGATATCGGATATCTGTAGGTCCGATGTAGGTTACCGTCTCGAAACTTTCACTCCGTCCCAGCTTATCGACCAGAAACCATGCCAAACGGTCGGCACCATTCGCGAAGCTTCTTGCAGTGATATCCCGAAAGCCACTCGATACGTCATTGCCGAGTGGAATGGCGGCCACAATCTGCTCCGGTCGTTGATGAGCAAGATCATCAACGAGCCTGGGAAGGAGCTGAAAATTCCCCTTTTCCGGCATATTCTTGATGAAGTCGGTGTAATTGTGCCTTTGGAAATGTTGGTTGATTTCGTATTTTCACGAACAAAGATGCGGATACTTGAACAATTGGGACTAGGCCGATGCCTTTATATGCCTCACAAAGTTTGTTCTTGCGCCCCTATATTGATCCTTCGCTGACCGTCACCCCATAGTGATGTGCCGCGGGGAAACTAAAAGCCCGACTGCCCAGGGTTGAACTCAATCTTGACCCCTGTGAGAGTGGGCCAGCCGATGACATCTTCTCATTTCATGGTGGAGGCGCCCGCGCCAAAGACTCGGCGAATCCCATTTTGTCATTTCAGGTAGAAATTCGCCGGTTAAGCCGGGCCTTAGAAAATACTTAGATTCACGCTGACCACTGGACGTCAAATTATTGTAGCGTTTCATGCAACGAGATTAAAATATTGTTCATACAATACAGCGCTGAATTCACTGTTGATAATTGATTGGGAGAAACTATTACTCTCGGTATGAGGATGGACAAACGTGCACGTGCCTTCATCCCTACCGCTGATTCAGTGCAGGGATGCCCAAGTGGAACGGCTAAGGATTGAACCCCTTGGGGCTCCGTATTTATCACGGCACATTATTACCGCTAACCAGTTAAGCTCTGAGGTTCCGCCGGGCTCCATATACTGATTCGAGACGTCTTTGAGGAGAATCACCAGCCAATCTGACAGATTGTCTTTGAAACATTTCAGTAACCCCGTCTGCAAAAAATTCCGAAGAATTTTAACAAAGGGGCATCTTCAATGTAGGGTTTAGATAGCAGATCAATGGTTGTCGGAAATGCAGCTAAGCCATCGTTCGTTAATTCTACAACAGTGGAGAGATTTCCCAAAGAAATGCGGGAAACCATATGCATTACTATTTAGCTTCTTACTTGGAGAATTCTCCGAACGACCGTCTGTCTTTCATTCTATGCGGATCCTACCGTAGGCCCCACTTATGAAGCGTCTATTTAGTGTTACATGTGCATACTAGCAGACAATTGCTCCCAAAAATTGCACTTGTCATACTCATATGACTGAATAATCTCCATAGACGTCGCGTTTGTCTGTAGTCTCAGCCGTTGGCCACGCCCGTATTCCTTCCACCTTGGATTTCCACTGCTTCTCAGAACATTAGGATTTCCGCCTGATAGTACAAAGCTAGTCCAGTACTGTTGGACTTGACTAACAATGCGGTGGTTCGAGCCGCCGGCCTCGTAGCTGGTTGCGCCGGGAAGAGCCACATATGACTTTGCGTACTCCGGTCCCCAAACTGCTTGGACTTCCCAGGTGTGAGGAACAATATAGCCGGCAGCCTCTTCTACGGCATCAATTATGTTGTTACGAAACAGAAAGACCTTGACACCTGCAGTATTAAGTTCGGATGCGAGATTTAGTGTCGGGCAGGAAAAGCCGGCGTCTCCATACATCTCAGCAGCCCGGTAGTAGAGCGGCGATACAGAAACATTAACACCGTGAAATTTGCGTGGCACATCCGAGTAGAGAGCATTCGCCTGTTTGAGGTGGGCCTGAGTCAAGTCTGGGTATTGAGTCTTCATGAACAGGGCGATGTCGTCAGTAGTATTTGCTTGTGGCGCAAAAAGGGTTCCCTCAGTGTGGGATGAGCCCATGATTAGTGGCCTGTGTTTGGAGAAGTTGCCGGCCTGAAGCATCGCATAGGCTGTATCAGTAAATAGCTTTCCGTCAATGGCTGGGCCATATGGGAAAAGGGGGATGGTGTTCTGGTCAGGTGCCGCCCGCCCCACGTTGGCGGCTTGGATAACACTAGAATCGAGATTGCGCAGGCACTTGAGGTCTTTGCAATTTGTCGCGTTCAGCAGCTGATCATACTGAAACTCGAGATCCTCAACAGAACGCAGTGGAGGAAGGTAAGAAGCTTCTGCGATACCAGAAATCCAATCCACATCTTCGTCCTGGGGAGGTTTGCCGCCGTAGGCTAGCGTCTGAAGCAGGACACTTCCACCACCAATAGAAGTGCCAAACAAGGTGATCTTTGTGGGGTCACCACCAAAGGCTGCAATGTGATTCTGAACCCAACGCATCGCCGCCCGCTGGTCGAAAAGACCCACGTTCAGATTACCCTCTTTTCCAAGCTCCTCGCTAGCAAGAAATCCATATGGTCCAACGCGGTAGTTGAAAGTAGCAACAATAACATTTCCATTACTGGCCTCAATGAGCCCAGTTCCATTGTAATTAGGGTTGAAAAGTTGCACAAAGGCACCACCCTGAATCCAAAGCATCACAGGCAGTCCACCTCGATCTGAAGCTGTGGCATTTGAGGGAACGTAGACATCAATGAATAAACAATCTTCAGCCGTTGTTAATGGTGTGGACTCGAACGCAAGACCCTGAACGCCATAACAAAGAGGGCCCGACTATTTGTGTGTTATTATCAGCATTGTAATATAATTATAGAAGCATGATGAATTAGAACCAACCTCTTTGGCTTGAATGACACCGCTTTCTTGCTCGGGCGCCTTTGCGAGTCTAAATCGATTCTCGCCGAGTGGAGGTGCGGCGTACCGCATACCCAAAAACTGGTTAATTCCGTTCTTGAGTGATGTGCCTTCATACTTGGCATATCCAAGATCGACTTTGGGATTGGCGGCGCCTGTTCCTAACAACAAGGCTAGCGTTATCCATCGAAATGTTGAAAAAATATTGGCCATCATCAAAAAGTTGGCCAATTTGACCTGTGTAGAGCAACAACAAAGTGGCAGGCGAAAGGCAGATTCAACTGTTAGAGATGCGTTGAAATTGAAGAGACAAAAACCAAGCACTTGTTGTAGACACGAATGTTTACTTTATATCTTATTCACCAATAACCAAATTTTCTCACTTGTCTATTCTCTTCCCATTTTTAAATCGAAAAGGCATTGATCTCTGCCAGATGCACATGTGTTTAGTCTGAGTTGATTACGTGATAGCTAGCTTGATTACAAAAATGGGCTAGGGATGGAGCGGAGGACGGAGCGGAGGACGGAGCGGAGGGATGGAGCAGGAAAATGTGGGCCGCTGATTAACTGGAACAGTATCCTTGCAAATCCAAGTAATGCCCAAGATACGCAGCATGAAACACTCAATTGAGCGTAACAAATAGCTGTAATGACTCCCTGTCCTGATCAGCTTTTTCATGTCATCCCCCAAAACATCTTCATCTTTCTCTCAAATTTTCATTTTCTCGAAACGGCTTCTAGTCAGTTGCAAGAACAGCACTAACACTTGTACATACATTTATCTTCATGCCGTCCATCCTAGTTGTTGGGGCAGGCGAGCTCGGCAATGCCGTACTCAGAGGCCTGGTCATGTCCCCCCAAAAAACACCAGATATTAAAGTCACTGTTTTACTCCGACCCGAGTCGATTCACTCCCCGTCAGCTGCCAAGCAACAGTACATTGACGAAATCAAATCATTGGGAGTTCAGATAAAACCCGGCGACTTTATTTCAGCAGACGTGGTCGAGTTGGCTGCAATTTTCAAGCCATTCGACATCATCATACAATGTGCTGGATACGGTATGCCTAAAGGCACTCAAATTAAAGTTACCCAGGCAGTTCTACAGGCCGGAGTGCCCAGGTTTTTCCCTTGGCAATTCGGGCTAGATTTCGACGAGATACTAACAGGCAGCTACGGCGGGATGTTTGATGACAACAAATTGGTGCGGAAGATGTTGCGCGAGCAAGATGCCGTTGATTGGACAGTCATCTCGACTGGATTGTTCATGTCATACCTCTTCCTTCCATCATTTGGGGTTGTGGACGCTAGAAACAAGATTGTGAGAGCCCTAGGAAGTTGGGACAACAAAACCACAATCACTCTACCCAATGACATTGGGAAAATGGTGGCCGAAGTGGTGTATACTCCTTCCAAATACCACATGGTCTACCTCAGTGGTGACACAATTTCCTATAGCAAACTGGCTGATATTGTCGAGAACCAATTTGGTGCAACTTTCACAAGGGAATTATGGGGCATCACGAAGCTGCAGAAGGATTTAGACTAAGATTCTGACAATCTTTGGAAGAAGGATAGAGCGGTGTTTGCTACGGGTCACGGCGTCTTTGGGGCAAAAGACAAGGGCCTTAATTTTCAGAGAAACATTCACCTAACAGCGGTTCAAGAGTATCTTGGAAACAATAGCAGCTATATTCGAGACTTGGAGTAAAAACCTTAGCTATTCTCTATCCAAGTCAACTACTTATTCCTGTGCAGTCCACCAGTGTCACCAGTGTCGTGAATCATGTTGGGTACGGCCCTCTCAATACTCTCTGGAAGTTTTTCCTGAAGCTTCTTGGGGACTATAGAAGCATTTCCTCCATCCTTGGCGTGGGTCTTATTTGTCGATTGACCAGGTTCCGACCCAGTAGGATGAACCTAAAATTACTTGTCAGTCGTGTCATCATCTACTGGTGATGAACTTACAAAATCTGGAAGGCGTTCTTCGAGATCTTCAGTAGCTCTTTCTTGCAATTTTCTAGGGACTTTGGAATCTCCGGTAGCATGCGAAATGCCCTGACCGCGTTCATTCTGTAGAAATTCTGACATTATAGCGATGAGGTTTGGGTAAGGTCTTAACGTGAATATTAAATGTCTGACGGGCCAAAGGGCCTTTCGACCTTTTTTATACAAGAATACGATGAATTATTCCAGAAATTTCAATCCTCCGACTGATACCTCCCGGAGTCATGGATGCCACTTAAGGCTCTCCTGGTCATCATTACGTTGACCAATACTCCCCAATAACAGCCGGCATTCCAAAATCGGCCGACACCTTTATAGTGCGAACTTAAATATACTCAATCGACCCCATCAATGGCCGGTTGGGGCTAGTTTTTGGGGCGCCCGTCTCCAAATTCCCAATTGCGCTGTAATCAGATTCGCCACCTTCGACTAAACACGCCACTTTTTTTTATGACGTCTTCTACTCATCGCCGTCAATAACCCATCCAAAAATGTACTCAATCAAATAAACGCGAAATAGCACGACAAGTCACAAGTCCTGTCCTGTGCTAGAGGGAAATTTTTGGTGATAGCGTCATGCTTCTAGCTTACTGATTGCACTAATGCTTTATCCCTTTCCCTCCAACAAAACAGTTCTCTCGACTCCCTATCGAAGCTGTTACATGCTCATTATTCATCAAGTTAGTACAGCTTCTTCCAATCCTGTCTCTCGCACCACTCTCTCGTAGGTTTGAGATTCACCGGCACTCCAAGATCGGCTGGTTGCACAATACTCTTGTCAACTTTCCCTCCATCGAATCCGCATTCGATGCAAAATCCAATCATATCCGCATAATCTTTATCGAGATCGGGATCACCTAGATTGATGCTAATTTCACCATCGACATACTCCATGCGCTTTTGCAGCACCTGAGCCAAAATTTGGGCAAATTCCTTTGCATTGAGCCACTCCTTGACACCAATCATCCTCTTTCCTGGCGACGCTCGCAGTAATGCATGCACAAGGGCACCTGTATCATCCACAACAGAGTACATTGGCAAAGGCATCGTAGCAAATGCTTCTGGAAGAGACAAAATGAGTGCGCCATTTGTCTTCATTTCGCATTTAGTGAGTACAAGCATAAACTCTTAGGTCTGGGCACATACCAACTTGGGTCGGAATATTTCAGCTGAGGGTCCAAAATAATTTTCCAGAAAGAAGCCTGCATAAAATACGCTTGTCTTGGCCCAAAGATCCGGGTAAGTTGATCTACCATACTCCTCAGCCATACCTTTCCCATCGAAATGATAAACGTGCGTGAACTTTCCCCCGCTCAACTTGTTTGGGCTGGGCAAGGCGGAGAGGATGAATCTCTCAAGTGTAGGAACTTGAGCAGCCATGTCAATGATATTTTGGTTCTGCTTGGCTTCGTATTCTCTGACAAAAGGTCCAATGCTTTGACCAGTTACAGAAGCCAGCTCACGTTTTTGGGGGTCGTGAAAGTATTGCCAATAGTCCGTCACACTAAAGATGGCGTTGGCACCTTCAAAAGCAGATTTGAGAGATGCACGGTTATCAAAATCACCCATTACCATCTCCACTCCAAGGGAAGCTAAATGAAGAGCTTTAGGTGAGCGCGGGTCTCTAGTAACACCGCGAAGGGCATACGGAGAGGGGGACAGTGAGAGGAAATGAGAAATGATAGATCCTCCCTGGTTACCCGTGGCACCAAGAACGACGAGAAGAGGCTTTTCGGATGACATGATGAAAGTTGTTTAGAACAAAGGTCGATGGAGGTGAGAGGTAATGATTCAAGGACAAAAGATTGAGGAGAGGCTCGTGGCTCAATTTATAAACAGTTTATCTGATGTGGATGACAAACATAATGCTCTTCTCGTTGGTGTACCTTCTAAATGGAGAGTTTTGATCTCATTGAAGCCTGATCAGGTTTAGTTCCCACCACGTTTAAGCAAGCACATAAAATTAATCACATCGCTTGATTATCAATTCCCTTGGGTCCCGATTTAGCCTAGTTCCCACTGGGTCTATATTGGCCTTTCTTGATAGCCCCGTTATGGGCAAATACCACTAATGTCAAAAACGGGTCTCTAGAGATATCCATATCCGAATCACGTATCCATTCTGAAAACTGGTGAAATGAACTCAGTTGCACCCCCACTTCTTCACCTGTCCGGGCTTTGGCTGCCGAAATCCACGCTTGTGGTGACTCTGCTGTCCAAAGGCCGATTCTTTTCTCGAAGGGAAGCGACTCCACAAATAACCAATTTGAACAATAACCGTGTTTAAAACTAGCCAATACAAGAGATAGCGTGTATGACATAAAGACAGTTCGGCGAACGCTTTCTCCAAATAACCATTTCTGCCATGGGGATTGGTGTTCAGGCATCTGTGCTTGGACTAAGTTTATCAAATCTTGAGTCCATTTCGACAAAATCACGAGGGCTGTTTCTGCCGTAGTGTGCTCCAAATGATTCACAGAAAAGAAGAATGTCGAAATGTAGACAAGAAGAGCTTGAATGGCCGTCAGAGCCTCTTCAACGGGCAAAATATCAAGATTGAGTTGGATTAAACGCTCCAAGTTCTCATATCTCATTCCACCTTCTAATTCTACCAACGGAGATGTGTGATTGTAACTTCCATGCATTTGCAATTTAGGGTGCGCAAACATAGCAGGTTTATTGGCTTTTAGCATGTCTGGCACTGATATGTAGCCCAGCCGAACAATTTCGAAAGCATCCACGTGGCCAGGTTCGCAAATGGCGGGGTCAATTTGAGAAGAGCGAAAATTGAGCGTCTTCATGATGCAGTATCCGGGAGAATCGCAATTTGATGGATTAAATAAAAGTTTAGGAGATTGTCCAGACTCCACAGTGGGTGCATTCAGGGGCTCAAGATCGTACACACAATCAAGGCCCCTTTGGATGCAACGAATGCACTTTGGGAGCTGAACAACACACTTCCGTTTAGAAACAGTACAATTGCGACAAGACTTCCGTAATGTATTCATATTGAGTCGATTAGAAGTGTTTGTGAGCGATCAAAGTTTTTGGGGTAGAGCCATCCCAGCATACCAACCCCATCATTCCCCCTGAATACATTGCGTCAGAAGCGAAATGACCTGAAGACTTCGCCTGTTTCGGATTAAATCCCACAGGTCTGCCCCCGGCCTTAACTCTACGGCGTTAGACTGAGCTGACCTTGCGTAAAGGATCCCTGTAATCTGACCAAGAAGTGACGGTTCCACCAGAGTGCTACCCTAAAGACACTTTGTTTTAATTGTCTTTTTTTTCAACAGCAACAAATTTATAATTTTCTCAAAACAGTAATTAGATGAGAATATTGTAAGATGGCAAGTAGAATGAAATACATCTTCTATCTTAAAATGCAATTTCTTTGAGAGCCAGCATGGTTCGGGAACGATGTCATCGTGAAAGAAATTCAAGTAAATGCGCATGTTAATTATGCACATTAGATTCATCAACCCAATTTTCTAATGATAAGCCCCTATGCTATATGTATATTGCAATCTGGGTTTTAAACTCATGCATTCCATACCTATCTGCTTCTTTATACTATGAAAAACCAGTTTATGATGGCGCTGAGTAGGTGGCCTTTCGGCAAAACACCGGTTATGGTGAATTTGCTTACGTTTGGTGCCTGGTTCATCCCCGAACGAGCCGCAAAAATACAGCATTAGCTACGGGCTCTGACCTTAACCAATGACACACTTTTGGCACAAAGACCCTCAGCATGAGTAACTCAAACTACGAACCATCGTCTGGTCACACTTTAGAAACCTGTCAGCCATGCGTTAGTCTAAAAATACGCTGTATTAAGACTCAAGGCTCTGGGCTGTGCGACCGGTGCTTGCGGCTTGGCAAGACATGCGTCTTTAACCCAGCCCGTCGACGGCCCAAGGTCAGTCGCAAGAGGTGATGTTTATCTGACGTTGCTAATTTTTACCCACTTCTAACATCTATAACACTCAGACTGGAAGATAGACTTGAAGTAAGATCAAGGTCGAGCAGAGGAACCAGATCGCCGTCAAGCCTAGAAACCTTAGCTTCCACCCCAGTTGTGAGCCCTGAGCAACTCGGTGATATTTTTAACGCCAAAGCATCGCTTGACCCTTTCGAGAGAACGATTCTATCTCTAGAGGCAGGAGAGATGCTGATCGAATATTATGGGAAGAAAATGATACCGTATTTCCCGTTTGTTTTGTTCCCCAAGAATTTGCCCGTTGCCGAACTCAACACGACCCGACCGTGTGCCTGTCTGGCTGCATTGGCAGTTGCTTCCCACGCAGATACACATTTGCAGCGAACCCTGTTTAGGCTTTTTAATGACATGGTTGCTTTAAGAATGGCTAGAGGCTCGTTTAACAATATTGATATGCTACAAGGGCTGCTGATAACCCTTGCATGGTAGGCAATTCCCTCTGATCGGATTTGGACATTTGCTCACTAAGTATTGCAGGGCCCACTATCAACCTCGCCCTAAAAAATACACACAGATGCTGCACCTCGCTACCAGTATAGTTGGTGATTTGCGATTAGACAGACCCCGGCGCCCTAAACTATGGGCCGTTGATGGCGGCAAGGATAAGAACGAACCCGAATGGGGCCCTGACGAAATTAGGGCTTTAATTGGAACTTACTACCTATCCTCACTGTAAGAAAGTCGACTATTAACCCGGGTCTATTTCGCTAACTGCACAATTAGCTCCTCTATTGTGCTTCAGAAATTGCATCACTTTCCTTATACACCTTACATTTCGACATGCTGCGAGAATCTTTCTCTTCTAGGCGAGTATCCGACAGATAAATATCTTGTCTGGATTGTGCAGTTGCAGGTGCTCTTGGAAAATATTGAAGATGCTGTTCGCAGAGCTGGTCCCACCAACGACGTCGTACAGTTCTCTGTTGAGAGCGGGGAAATTGCCGAGAAATATTCTACAATTAAGTCCACAATACCTTTCCCCTTAAATGAAAGCAGTATGTTGTTTCTAAATTTGGCATGTATTGGTAGCTATGTCTAATAAACATCACACAGCGCCCCTACTTTTGCAGCTGAACCTGCTAGAGCTCCTGCTCACTCAATCGTCGCCACAGGGCACCTCATTTGGGCTTGACAGGTTCGAGAACAACCAAGATCTTTCAAGCAATCAGACGAATTTCGTTGGTTGGTTATCTGCCAGTATGTCAGCTGTTAACTCCCTCACAGGCGTGGTGCTTGCACTACCCTCCAGTGAAGAGGCTGAAATGTCAAACTTGGGCTGGGTTATGATGTACTGCGGTCTATCACTAGCAGTCAAGCTAGATCTACTCAGTGCTACAGCAAGCATACTGGGGTTGAAGAAATACGTACGTCAAATCATGGATGTGCCTCATATAATTCGACAAACTATTCTCCGGCTGGAACCAGCGGCAGTTGGAAATATTGGGGATGGATATGAGGATAGCCACCCATTCCATGACTTGATAAAGCGTGTTAATCGGCTCGAAGAGTGGTATTCTACTCGAACTGATATACAAGAGATGGCGTCAACTTCTATGAATGATTCATACGTAGCCGGAGAAACCAGGCTGACAATGAACTCTGAAATCGTTCCTTTTGCCCCGGCATGCCAATCTCACAATGCATGGACCGAAAACTTTAATTGGCATCATGGCTCAGAAATAGTCCTTGATAATTTGTTTTTCACGGACCCCATGGACCTGCAAGGTGATTTTGATAACAGATGGTTTATAGGCACTTCATCCCTGGCTGGGACAAGTGTGGAACTTTAGGATGTGGAATCAAAGCGAGAAAATATATGGCGTAAAACGTGGACAAATAAAAATCGTGATTAAATTATCTATTTTCTAATTCTATTTGATTCGTCTGGTGGCCAGCTGGGATAATGCATTCTTCCATGAAAAGGTCGTAAACACCATCGTTAGAAACCTGGTCGTCTCGATAAATCCACCTTGATGTGCCCCGAAAACCTTCTATTAACCCAGTAACTGTACCTTTGCCAAGGCCGTCATGGGTCATCATGGGTTTAAATACTTGTGCAATTGCGATAGCCCCCCCACGGGGTATCACCACCCGGTTTGCAATCAGGGCGGCAATGATTCCAAAAATAAGCTGCAAGCCAGTTAATGTGAATAGGATCACATGCAAATATGTCCAATGCTCCACGTCGATCTGTGTTCCCATTGTGGGCACTGTTCCATTGACGGTTAGACTGGGGTTAGCTTGAGCAACCATGGCGACAACACCAATCGAGAAACGTGCTATTATCGATGACATGATCGTGGTGTTCCCATTCACTGCTATGCCAAAGACAGATTCTGCTGGATAAGACTGGTACTGTACATCTGTGTCGTTGGATCCCGATGTCGCGTCGTAACCCTGAAGAGCGATTGCACTTGAGGCCAATGACCGCAAGCCGAGCCCGACTTCATGTTCCGGGAGTGTACCATTAATCGTAGTTCCAACTGTAGAATTGCAGCTGTAGTACCATGGATCCTTTGCTGAAACCTCGAATGCAGTGATGGTGGTACAGCCATCGCCACAGCTGTAGCTGATATTCGTCATGAAGATGGTCTGATCCACGCCACCCTGGAAGGGAATCCGGATAGTTTCGTCGCTATATTGGCCAGAAACCACAATGTAGTCCGCGGTACCATTTCCTCCCTGTTTGACAGGCATACTTTTGCATACGGCTGTGGCGTTGATACTCCTCGTAGTTGCAACTACGGCATCCAAGTCTGCGCCTACTGAGAGCTCTGTGCTTCGTTCCTGAAAAACATACTCGCATAGACCGGGATCACAGAATGTAAGGGGGTCTGATGATTCCCATAAATCACCTGTATGCGGTTTGCGATCTGTGGTATTGGTAGCAAAAGCTAGGGATAAGAAACCGTAGCTAAGGGGTTTAGCAGTTAATATCATTTTCTGGTTCCTACGAGATTTGTCTGCTCACCTATTCACTGTATATTGTTGGGCACTAAGTGAAGTGAAATTGTTGGACTGAATGACTGCTGCCATTTGAATGCTGGACATGTCAGGTATTGAAATGTTACCAGTGGACGTTAGCAACGCTGATTTATCAGCTGTATTGACTGAGTAGCATAAGCCCATCATAGCAAGAGCCGCTTGAGAACCCTTTTGATAGTTAGTTTAGGTTCACTCAGGTGGGACCAGGGGCAATACTAATGTGATCAAAACCCATCCAATAACGGCAAGATGGATCGACGATCGGCGTGTGATTCTAGCCAGTAGAATGCTTGAAACTATTCCCTCAGATTGGAGAATCAGATCTATCTATATCCTCATTTAGCATGATTTACTGCGCTGAAAAATATATCAGTGACTAACTTTTCTTATCGATCTGGGTCTTCGACTTAGAATCCACCATCGCAGGTCCGAGACCATGCCATCGAGGAAGCTGAGTATAGAAATGCTAAGTGCAATAGAAAGGCCAGTAATGAGGGCATTGAATTCCCGTTTAGTTGCCCTTGACATGACATGGTACTTTTCGTATTCTGACAGGACGGCATAAATGCCAATCACCAGAACAACTGTAATTAGCCACCTCGTAAAGACCTTTGTCATGATACGTTTCATTGACCGCTTCGTGGCGCGCAGGCCTCGAAATCGTCGCTCTATTAAAGGTCTTCCACCATGGTACGAGGCCACAGATGGGGTTGGCGGAACGGACGATGCATCTGATTAATGTTGGAGTTAGCTCACCGTCAAGTTCTAATTAAGCACAAGTGGAAATGACCTTCAAGGATATGATGATCAAAGAGATCCTTCATCATATGCTAGTCATCGTTTAAATTCAGGAAGCGTTTTGCTTGTTTTTTCTTGTTGTAGTCAGCGGGGAATGACAATGCTTGTGCACAGGGCTCCATCTGGGCTATTAATGTTGCTCCATGGCTCATGGAGACTTGCACAGAGTTTCATACACCGCCCCGCCAAATAAGGCCCGTGGACACTCAATAATTTCCAAACGTTATCTCGATAGCCGGGCGAAATCCGATTGACTGAGCCAATCATACGGTCGGAGACAATTTTTGTGAACGCCCAATCAATATTCCATGATGCAACTTGGCAAGGTTGACTCTCGTATGCATGGACCATAGTAACATTATTTGCCCAATGACTGACGAGAATGAAATAAAACGAAGTGGGTCGGAATTTCCTTTGCCTTGCATCTAGCGCTCATCTTCCCGTTCTTGGATAAACGCTTGTTGCGTTGCAAGGGTGTCATTCAAACTTGCAAACTTAAAACTGTGCTATCCTGCTGCTTGAGCATTTATGCAGTTTGCCAGCCCCAACAATGGCAGATTCCGCGTATTTGGATTCCGCGATAGAAAAGATTGGAAAGATTTATTCTGAAGATGGAATATGAAGAAGACGCCCATGAATGAATCGAATCACCTATCAAACATATGTACATGTGCCTAGAGCACGCTGGAGTACGCAAGTAGTAAAATGCATTTTGATAGCCCCCAGGTTTGCATTGCATGGCGAGTTGGGGATCTGACACATCGATTTCGTATGTTATTATTGGCTGGAGAATGGCCTTTCCCTGGCATTTTCCTTGTCTTGTTATTTTCGCTCTTGGTTGCTGGGTTTACATCTCATTTGCCGGATCGGATAAACATACACACCGAAATTCCGACCCATTCCGAGGTTTAGAGCTCAGTGCTGCCTCCGAGTCCAGAGCCAGGATTACCTGTCTCACGTTTTGAGTAATACATTTTTCGGACATGAATTCTGTAATAGAGAACGATAGTGTGTATAGAATTTGAGGTCGATCACTTACAAGCCACTTGCTTTCTCACCGGCTATTGCCCCATTCACTAACCCGGACACTAACCCGTACGCTATCCCGTATGCTATTCCGTATGCTATCCCGTATGTTATCCCGTATTACATCCCGTATACTATCCCGTATACTATCACGTATCTGGTATTTTCTCCCGTACATTATCCCGTATGACACTCCGTCTGGTGTCTAGTCAAGTGAATCAATTGCATCCACTGGGCTGTGAATAAGTTTCTAATTTTATTTGAAGGATCAAATTCTTACACTGCAATCTCCGTTTACATCATTAGCCAAGTGGCAAAAGATGTCTTAATGAGGCGGAGCACAACGGTTGTACCAAAGAATGGACAACCTCCTGCCGTATAAAACAACAGCTGGTCTTTAGATAATTTCTAGTCTTCTATGTTGTTCATAGTCACTTTTTATTTTCTTTTCACCATGAATTCGACCTCATTCTTCTTGAAATTGGCCTTGGTGTTCAGCGCAATTCCCATCGCAGTTCTTGCTGAGGAAGATGACAATAATATTCCATTCTCAGCATGCCCACTCATTGGCGCATATTATCCTCCGCCAACAATCTCAAAGTCTTCTGCCGCGGTTTCCAAGCTGAAATCCGATTTTACAAGTATTTTTGACCAGCTCATCAATAATGGTGGAAGTGATGACTATGGCCCTATTACACCCAACACAACTTCATTTTCCGTGGCAATTTTTGGAGGTTCCGAAAGTCTTCGCGAAGATCCCATCTTTTTTGAATATCATTATACATCTCCTGAGGACCGAAAAACTAACCCTAACCTTACTTCAAGCACCAAGTTCCCGCTTGGTGATGTGACAATGGTTTTTACAGTGTACGCTTGGTTGGTGCAAAATGGAGACCAATGGGAGACTCCAATCACCAAATATTTACCCGAGTTAGAGAATGCAAAGGGTGCGATGACAGTCGCTTGGAACGAAATTACAATTGGGTCATTGGCGGGCCAAATGTCGGGGCTGAGTCGAGAATGTTTGTCACTATCATTCGTCATCATGGCTTAACTTTGGTTCAGTACTAACAGCGTGATTTAGCACAAGTATGCGTTGTTGGAGAGCCCTGTGACTCGGCAGGTAAGTTATATCGTTAAATAAAAATATAGTTCAAATATTCATTGACTTGTTTAGCCTTCGTAAGCAACTTTGCAGAGAAGCCGCCTCTCTTTCGTCCAGACACGACTCCCGTGGTTTCATACGCTGCTTTTCAGCTTTTGGCATTTGCGATGCAAAGAACAAAGGGAGAACCAAAACTGGACTGGGCCACTATCATGGAAAAGACGCTCTTAAAGCCCTTGAACATGACATCGAGCAGCCTGCTCTCCGATAATATACCGGACATTTTTGCTAGCGATAAATTCAACATTTCGGCAATCGGGGAACCTGGGTAAGTTGGCTTGTATAAAGTTTTGATAACAGAATGGCTCATCCGGACCGTAGGGCATTATCACTTGTCTCATCAATTGAAGATCTTGCTAGAGCAGGTAATTTTATGCTATCATCAACACTGCTTTCACCAGCAATCACTAGACGCTGGCTCCATCCTAACATGGATACATCCAACCTGCGCAACGGTGTTGGCCGACCCTGGGAGGTTTATCGCGCTGGTTCATCGTCCATTTCTCCAGTTGTCGACGCTTTGACAAAGAGCGGCACCATCGGGCAATTTGCGAGTTATTTTGGCCTTGCGCCTGACTATGGTGCGGGCTTCGCAATTTTGGCACACGACAGCACAGTCAAGGACCGGAAGCTTGATCTCAACGTACATGCTGATATTATCAGCGAGTCTGTTGGTTACTTGCAATCCATCGCCGCCAAGGAGATGACATCACGCTACGCAGGAACTTACAAGAGTGACCATGGGGCCATTGCACTCAACATTTCCGACAGTGGGGCAGGCTTGGAGGTTCAAAGTATGACTATTGGAATGGTAGATTTCAAGGGCGAGATTGCCGAGAAGCTTGAGATCAAAGAGACCGACTTGGATTTCAGAATCTATCCCACAAACGTACAGGACAAGTCATATCACCAGTTCATTTCACTATTCCAAGATAGAAGCGCGCCAATCGACATGGGTACCCCAACCTGCATTACATGGCAGGAGGTCAGCGCAGACGTGGACCTTAGACTTATCTTCAAGCTGGATGAGGAGGGAAATGCTATTGGGTTGGAAATCCCTGCAGTATCTGATATTTCATGGCAGAGGATTTAGACTTTCATTTTCCATGAGCAATAGCATGGGGTAGTGTAGCTAAGTACAAATCGGCATAATTATTTCTGATCGATAATATTTTGAACAGCTCTCAGTTAGATAGACACCAACTATCTGAAGAATTAGGATGGAAGGATAAGTGCAATGTGGCGTTTTTGATACCACCGCGATCCTTGGGTATCGATGGGATTTTGACTGGCTTGAGCTTGGGGAAGCTGGTGCATCCACTATATATTGGGAACATCTTAAATGAATTATTGTCACCCATCACTATTAATGTCTGCCAGCTCCAATACATGAATACAACAATCTAGTTTCTCTTATGGTCTGTAAAGGCTATTAACGCTAGTATAATTTGAGGAAAATACATCATTTTAAAGTGGCTAAGATGTTTGTGACTAAACATATCCCGTGGCCTAATCCTACCGCTATTTGCACCCGTTAAATGAGCATGACACTTCCCCTTGGAATTGAACCAGGGGAGGTAATAGCATGAGAGTGTTTTGAACGGGTCATATCCCCGATTGGCACCATTCTATGGCTTTTTTATCAATTTTAATGGGCGTCGCATATATTATGTAAAACTTATTGTGTTCATTCAGCATATCTCACCGAAAGATGAATTCGACCTGCAACGTGACGGAATATACGAACGGAAAATAATTGGAGCATCAAGGGGATGGATCCTAACCGAGGCGGTATGGCTCTTTTACGGAGCGTCATTGGACTAAGAATAGATTGGTGAGCTTTTACATCATTCTTTTGGATATTTGCCACTCCAGTTGACCCCCGGATGAGCTTTGGAGGAAGTTTAGGAGGTAGTAACTGACTGAAGAGTAAAGATCATCCGTGGAACCTTTTTGTCGAGTAGAAATATTAACCATTCAAAGAAGCAGGACCGTATTGCGGAGTGGAACTCGGCAAAAACGAAACGGCCCCCCTGCCGATCTCCTATCCGATCAACAATGGGCTGAATGCATTCAACATGATGTATTATGAAGAAAATTCAGCCCTGATCCTGGCCATTTGTGGAGAAGATAAGGAGAGACCTCCAGAAGACCCATCTTCAGGGCCTGTCTCAGTAGCCGAACCGACAACAGCTATGATGTCACTAAATCGCCGTGCTCGAGTGCTTTTCTTCTTTTTTTTCTTTTTTTTATTAAATCTTTTTTAGCCATGTTTTTGTGTCTTGTAATAGAAACTCTCGTAATATTACTGCATATTGTGTGACATACCGCCTGAATCAATAATGGAATTTGAGCTTTTTGTTTTGCTGCCGAATTTAACTGAAACTTTCACTGTGGAAACTTGCCTCGCCTTAATTGCAGTGGGCCGTGGGGCAGCTCGGGCACTGATGGATAGCGTAACGTTGTTGTTGAGCAGCCGAAATTGGGGCGATCTGCTGCTGATCATTGGCTCTACCGGGTCATGATTTGCACCGCGCAGCGACATCGCCTTCGCCGGGAAATTAAGCCACACCCAATGCTGCAATAGAAACCTTAACCGATGGCATTGCCCCAATTCATAGGCAGGTAGCGGTCTAAATAAAGAAATATCTGTGTTTATCCGCGACGAGAGCAGTGGGATTGCACATTTGAGCCCCGGCATAGCCCCATGCATGTGGCATTTACAGCTCACTGGACGAAAACCCAAAGCGGCCAACTGACGGCAAGCCAAGAGCAGTCAATACCAAATGGCTGCATTTTCTGGTAGAGCTTCTTCTCGGCTGGTACCGAGAGATTATTCCGAGTCCCGAAGATTCAGGATCCGCCTTCTAAGCTTAAGGCTGCCTGCGGCCTGTGGCACCAGGATTCCGTGAGAGGTACGGCGGAGCCAACAGGGTTGAAGGGGGCGCATCTCGTATTCACCCAGGTACCACAGGAGATGATGTAAATTTTGGGCCCCTGCTCAATAACATGATGCAGAGTGATCGACACCCCCGAGGGCTTCTCGATCTTTTCTAACACCAGCTGCCTCTTGAGCCTCGTTCTACATAAAGGCACTGGCTCATCGCCACAAGAGTAACAATTCAATCCATCCGCATCCAACATCTTTCCAACCTACCTCAATCAGTTTCATCTCAAACCCGCCGAAATGCAGGTCAAGTCTCTCATCTTCGCTGCCGGCCTTGCTGCCGCCGCTCCCCAGGCCACTCCCACCACCACTCCTCAGACCACTCCCACTCCCGCCGCCGATCCTACCGCCGGTGCTTTCCACCTCCTTACTATCCGATCTGGCAGTGAGGTTCAGTACAGCCCCTTCCAGGCTGCTCTTGGCAACCTCTTCCTCCAGCTCCCTCACAACAACGCCTCTTGCGACGCCACCACTGATGGTTCTGCCACCTTCTACCTTGGTGGCGACAACGGTGATGAGCTCTTCCTCTACAAGACCGACAACCCCCCTCAGCAGGTCTACGTCGACCGCTCCGGCATGGGTACGTTATATCCACCATAGCTGAGCTGTAAAACTATATATTGACATTCAAATCAGGCCAGGGCAAGGTTGGCTACGTCACCGGCGCTCAGTCTCCTCCTCGCAACGGTGAGCTCACCCGCTGGGCCTACGACGCCGATAACGGCCTCACCATTGATGGTGCCGGCTTCCTTGCCTGCCCCAACAGCATCGACGGTGCTTGGGCTCTTTGGGTCAATGCTGGCGTGTCTCAGCCTGCTGGCAACACTGGCTGCCTCGGCATCAAGGCCCGCGCCTTCGCTGAGCCCAACCCCGTTGGCTGCCTCTACACCCAGTAAACGTGTGCCCACAAAGGGTTTGACACCTGTTTGTATCATATTCCAATGGGTTTCGGATGAGGAATCCAATTTTAAAACATAGACTTAGAATAATACATTGGCATCCTCCTTTTGGAGAGAACTTGTTACCCATTTGTTTGTAAATCTTGTCCTTTGCGCCGAGTCAACTGCATGGAATTCCATATTTGTCAAATGCCAAACTACTCATAAGTTCTCCATAGCAATTGAAAGATATATAACCGTAGGGTCTGAAGCCTATGCTTCAAGGGATATGTTAATTTGGCCGGAGGCTTTAATTAGAATTGCGTCGCAAATATGTTTTGGCTCTTCAAAAAATACGAATATCATGCTTTTAAATGATTAATTTTATTGTTTATATTCCACGAAGCGTGCATAACAATACGTCGACTACATTCACCCTATACCCGTAACTACTTCAGATGAATCTCCAATCTGAAATATTCAAGCAAAGTGATCGATCCAACTCTGATTTATGTACTAAGAGCCCGAGAATATAATGTTTTATATAATCTAGATTCAGGCGATACAAACCATTGGATTTGTTTCGATATTATCGGAACGAGGGCTTATGTTGAAGATCATCAAACCGATTCCAGTGTATTATACGAAACATTGTTAGACCCAAGTGTATTTCTCTGCCACATAGGCTAAGGGTTGATATCAACGAGCCGAATGTGGGATTATAGAAATTGAAATCTCATAGATTCAACATCAACACCCTCCAAAAGTTGTGGATGCTGGTTTAAAAACCGGATATATTCGTCAGTCAAGCCCCAACCGTCTATCTTTGTGAAAGTAAGGTAGAATTCGGGACATATCTTCAAAATGCCTTCGTGGTTTGGCTGGAGAAAAGGTCTCCTCCATGGCCACCTCATTTTCTGGCAACACGTGAGCAAGCTCATAGCGTCTGTTGCATTGTAGAGGTGCTTGTATTTAATCATATTGGAACGCAATTGCGGCCAGGCTATGAAATCGATAAAGTAGTGATGGGTCTGTGAGATCTGCTCATAGACTGGTTTCTGAAAATCGCAAAGACGAGAAAACGTGTCTTTGGTAGGGTTCATGGTCCATTTAATGAACTGGTAGTGGAGTAATCCAGCCGCTAGACGTTCAGGCTCTCCTGAAGGCCACCGCAGCATACCCTTGTGTATAATATCGGCGAGAAAGTTGGTGGGGGAGCCATAAAGAATTTCAAGTGGTGTTGGAATATCAGAAGAGGCATTGACAAGTTCGGGGTGCGCTAGGTATCGAACAATTTGTTCCGTGTCTAGTGCATCTTTTGCGTGATGTTTTGGCGGGATGCTCCAAGGACCAGACCCAGATTCCGAAGCAGGTTTTGCATCAGCACTGATTTCACCAGCATTGCTTTGTCCACCTTTGGAACTCGTTTGGCTTAGCACGATAGAGTCTTGCGCAGGATGTTTGTCTTGGCAGTTTTGTACCTCCCAGCTGATGCCATGTTGAATAACTTGGCGATTTCCTAGATCTACACTAGCCGGCAAGCTGGTGGGCAAATTATGGTATTCTACCCCAGATGTATCTGAGCTGCGGGACGGCGTCACTGTCGCATCATGAAAATGAGGGAGAAGATGGTTTGCATGCTCTACAGAACCTGGTTCTGAAGCTGACATCGCTGGGCGCTCCCATAACCCAACAGCATGGCGGACATTGTCTCGCTGCGAGTGAAGAACTTGATTTTCCTGATAGAGAGCCTCACAATAGTGGCGTAGTTCTCGTAGTTCGTCGGTAAGAGTGGCTATTTGGTTCTCGAGGCCCTGGATCAGAGAAGTTCGCTTGTCTCGAGCCTTTTGCTGCGCGCGGCGGTCGCGGGCTCGCTTCCTCTGCAGCTGAGATTCTAGCCAGGCGCTACCTTCGCCCTGGACATCCCACTTATTGGTTAAATGCGCTTCAGTGGGAGGTGTCTTCTCAGCCTCTGCCTCGGCCGAGTCCGCAAGTCGGGACTCGGTCCCTAGCTCGGACCGATCGGGATGCATAGTCACCGCCAACCGCTCTATTTTTCGGACATAGGCCCAAAGCGGCC
The DNA here is from genome assembly GCA_013403825.1 of Calonectria pseudoturangicola. Taxonomy (NCBI): domain Eukaryota; kingdom Fungi; phylum Ascomycota; class Sordariomycetes; order Hypocreales; family Nectriaceae; genus Calonectria; species Calonectria pseudoturangicola. Next base: position 577,197 of record VTGA01000028.1, read on the forward strand.
ACAATCCACGACCATATTAGACAGATGAAGTGCGTAATAGGCGCGAAGAAGCGAGGGAATCTTGAATCAGCGTGGAGGGGTCTAATTTAAGTGTCAGTTCCTTCCTGCGAGGGTGATTTGCGGCAGTGGAAATGGCTGGATGACACGGCCCCACTGAAAACCCCTGCACTGATTCAGTGGCAGGGATGGGCGGAGTAAAGAATGAGACTCGGATACGATTTGCTTCCAGAGAAAAGGGAAAACGGTCCAATCGTGCGTCAAATATTTCTTCTTGATATTTGTAAGCTCTCAGGATCCGGAAACCGTGGAAAATAAATGCTGAAGTGTCGTGTTGTACTCAATTCGCTTGTATTCTTCGCTTATCAGCCTACAATGGCGCCTCTTTCTTCTGCTTAGCATCTTGTACTGCTACTTTTTATTTTGCCTTCTCGCCTACGAATTCATTGCGATACCAAACCTTCCCGAAACACACCTTGCCATTACTAGGTGTAAATATTCACTAGGACAGCTCGCGATGGAGACGCCCTCCGATCCCGCCAGCCAACTTGGCAGCGGCGAACCGATTCAACACACCAAAATTCCATACTGGAGGATGGTTATCGACCAGGCTGGCATCACTCCAGAGGTTGCCAATTTTCAATATCCCGGATCAGGGACAGAAGATGACCCCTATTTAGTGCAATGGATACCCAATGATCCGAGAAACCCCATGCTCTTCCACTGGGTAACAAAATGGTCTATCACTCTGGGAGCTGCAGTCTCAACCTTAGCTATTACTTTGGTATCTTCCGGATACACAGGCGGCGTCTCCGAGATCATAAAGGAATTCGAAATAAGCCAAGAGGTCGCCACTTTGGGAGTGTCTCTTTTTGTTTTAGGATTCGCAATTGGGCCTCTATTTTGGGCACCGCTAAGCGAGTTGTTCGGCCGCCAAGTGTTGTACATTGCCACATATGCAGCCATGACAGCCTTTAACGCCGGCTGTGCTGGCGCTCAGAATTCTTGGACTTTGATCATTCTGCGATTTTTCGCTGGGGCCTTTGGATCGTCCCCGCTGACAAACGGTGGAGGCGCCATAGCAGATATGTTCCCAGCTTCAGAGAGAGGTCTGGCGATGTCCCTTTTCGCTGCGGCCCCATCTCTGGGGCCCGTCTTCGGACCTATTGCTGGAGGATTCCTAGGGATGAATGCAGGCTGGCGTTGGGTGATGGGATTCCTCGCAGCCTTTTCGGGAGTGATTTGGATCATCTGCTCTCTCGGTATGGCAGAAACGTACGCCCCCGTGTTACTCCGGAAGCGGGCTGCACAATTATCAAAAGCTACAGGGAAGTATTATATCAGTGCAATCGATCATTCCAGAGGGAAAGTCACGTTACGCCAATCTCTCAAGACAGCCTTATCCCGCCCGTGGGTGTTGCTTTTCAAAGAGCCTATTGTTCTCCTGTTGTCCATCTACATGGCTATTATCTATGGGACACTCTATATGATGTTTGCTGCTTTTCCAATTGTCTATCAGCGCGATCGTGGCTGGAACCAAGGCGTTGGAGGTCTTCCATTTCTTGGCGTATTAGTTGGTATGCTGAGCGCAGTTGCCTACACAATCCCAGACAATTCCCGGTACAATCGAGTTGCTGATAAAAACAACGGAGTCGCTCCACCAGAAGCACGTCTGCCGCCCACAATGGTTGCAGCAATTGTATTGCCAGTTGGCCTGTTTTGGTTTGCTTGGACGAACGGTGCATCCACTCATTGGATAGTCAGTATCATTGCGGCGAGCTTTTTTGGATTTGGCATGGTCCTGGTATTTCTCGGTATCATGAATTATCTGGTTGACTCGTATACAATTTATGCAGCGTCCGCCTTAGCCGCCAATTCAGTTTTACGGTCTTGTTTTGGTGCTGCATTTCCGCTGTTTACTAGCCGCATGTACGAAAATTTGGGTATTCACTGGGCGTCTTCAATCCCGGCGTTTCTGGCCCTTGCGTGTGCACCCTTTCCCTTTGTATTTTATCGATATGGCCCTCGCATCCGCGCTCGGTGCAAGTACGCAGCTATTTCTACTGCGTTTGTACAAGGTCAAACTAGGCCAACAATCGAGGTGGAAAATAGTGAGGATGAACGCCCTCCTCATGAGTCACAATCAATAACCGATGATACTTCTACGGTAGTTGAGGGGCCTACTAGTCCAACACCTGACTTGGAGTCTGTACATAACGAATCATCTCTTGAGCATACACTCGAAGAAAAGAAGTCCTAACAGTGGCATCGAATAGATACTAATCAATACTTTCAACAGATTCGCAAGAGAAACTCATTGGCAGGCGTTGAAGCTGACCTGCAAATTTGAAATGTTGGAACAAGAGTTGGATGAGCAGGGATCAACATTTTTCCCAAGCGAATTTTTAAATACAGTTGCCTTTCCTCGTATAACATTATAATTCACGGTAGACTATTTTTTTTATCAAACTAAATGCCCATCTCTATGGACTTGGACCTTCATTCACGTAATTTTCAGATTGCATGGGACTAAAGTATTTATATATCGACATCAGCGGTGAGAAAACTGTGTTGGAACTGGACCCGCGCACAATATCGCGTAAGCCGGTTTCAGGCTAGCGCAATGCTGGCCATTCCTTCGCACCATAAATCAGCCTGTCGATAAGGTCTGCATCTGTTAGTAGTGTTTTGGCTTAGTCAAGTAGCGCCATCCACAGTGACTCAATCCCACGTGAGTTCATAAAGAGGTGTGATGACCTTTGACATCCATATAATTGATGTAAGCAGTGCCACTTCTTAGCATATTCTGCACCTGATCCTACCATGCCTTCTTCGACCCCGTCACAAGAATCAAGCACGTTTAGCGTTCGCAAAGCGCAACTGTCTGACGCAGGCGCAATTGCAGAGTTGGGGGGTCGCGTTTTTGAGACGACATATGGCCACGCAATCGAGCCAGATGACCTGGTTGTTTTCCTTAAAGAAACATACTCAAGCGCAGCAATTGTCAAGGACCTAGAAAATGGCTCTATCGCCGTTATCGTTGCGAGCGACAAGGACGGCCACCTAGCCGGCTTTGCGTATCTGACCCGCGAAAGTTCAGATCCCTGCATCGACCAATTGGACAGCAAAGTGGAGCTGCAGCGACTTTATGTGGATATATCGGCTCATGGAAAGGGCATTGGACGTTTACTCGCAAAGAAAGTTGAGGGAATGGCACGAGAGCAGGGGTTCAAGCACTTGTGGCTAGGCGTCTGGGAAAACGCAAAGGCAAAGATGATTTACGAGCGATGGGGCTTTCAGCAAGTGGGTGACCATGACTTTAATATCGGCCCCAACACGGTTCACAGAGATTTGATTCTGGTCAAAGAATTGTCCTGAAGGCCCTTCAGAAATATTTCTGGCAATTCAATCAAAACGTACAAGGAACAGTCCGATTACATCAGCTCAAATACCTACCAATCCATGATAGCGTTCGGAGATTTAAAAGGATAGAGTCGATATTTATAATCTTGGCTTTGCCACTTAATCCCTGAAAATATCTTCGAATTGTAATAGCGCATAGGCTAAAGACATTGATGGTAGAAGAATTATTCCGAGTGAGGCAACCATTGACATGCTGAAAAAGGAGCAGCGGGGTGCGGATGACATAATCCCTGCTAAGGAACATCGCTATCTCCGACAAGACACTGCCATTCCCGATCGACGCTTAACTCCGAGTGGGCGCCAAACGTCTCGCCACAGGTTCTTGGTCCGAATATCGCCTCGTCGGGCTGATTCTATGTCTCAGAAAATCATGATGCAGCAAGCAAGTCCAAACAGTCCAAATTCTCAAGAGGCGGATGCTCACTTAAAACGTCGCCTGCGAAAACCCTTGAGCTGCGAGGCGTGCAGACACTCAAAACTTCGATGTGATCGCCAACTGCCTTGCTCTACCTGCTCCCGGCGAGGCCTGCAAGATTCATGCACATATGGGACAGCCCGTACGGAATTTGCACGTCCGAACCCACGCAAAAGAAACCAAGGCCCCGCTATCCGTGGCCCTTCTCAACCCCAGCAACGGCTTCCCGAGCCTGTCTCGCCTCGGAGCCAAAGTCCGGAACCAATTCACAGCCGTTGGGATAACATTTTGTGTCGACCACCGGTAGAGAAAGATGTGCGAGGTCTTTCGGTCGACGTTACCCCTGCTTTTGCCTTTGGGCCCAGTATGCATACCACAGAGCTCCTTGAAATGCTCCCTCCAGACACCATTTGCGAATATCTGGTTTCTCATTACTTCGCGCATCTTTCTCCACTATTCCACATATTGCACGGTCCGACATTCCAAAGACAATATGCAGGTTTTGTCCAAAACCTTCAACAGGTTGATTTATCATGGCTGGCCCTGCTATTTGCGATTTGCTCATTGACCTTGAAAACAATTGAATCCACTGATCCTGCCCTCGCAGAGTTATGGCAAACACCTCTTTCGCCTCGGGATGTGACATCTCTATCACGGCAATATCGAAATGCTGCCATGATGTCACTTTCCCAAGATCAATTTTTAGTTCGCCATAACCTCCACACTCTTGAGGCGTTGCTGATCTTGATCCATACTATATCCGATAGCGAAGGAGCTGAGTATGGTTGGGCACTCCTTGGAAATGCTTTGAACATTGCCATTGCCCTCCGTTGCCACACTACTTCAACCGAGCAGGATTGTATCCAAAGAGAAAGACGCAGTCGCTGCTGGGCAGGCATTTTGATTCTGCACACGCATCAAGCGCTGCTATTTCGAGATATCGACTTGTCCTTTCTATGTAATATGAAAGCACCCATGGTATCTGATGCTAATGACAGCGATATTCGAGAAAATGGTATCTTGACACCGCCAGGCCAGGTTGTCTCGGCCCAACCTACTCAAATGTCTCTTATGAGATTCCAGATTTGTCTTTTTCGACTTTCTACCCAAATATGCAATCATATTTCTAGCCCTGAACGATTAAGCGAAGAATCACTGCACCACTTCGATTCTTTGATAGCTGCAGAGCAGCAACAATGGGACACATTATACCTGGTAGATGGTGCTCGAAGTATTCTGGATACTTCCGGGTACGCGCATTGGTGTATCCTGCAGACATATGCACACCAGCTATATTTGCTTCTCCACCGTCCATTCCACAATTCTCGATCCAGCCAATTCCTGCCGGCTTCAAGAGACAGATGTGTTGAATCTAGCTTAGCCTTGATGGACATACATCGCCAGATCTACGAGCTCCCTCGATTAAAATGTTATCGTTGGCTCGTCCAGGGAACGGTGAGCTGTAATGCGTTGCATGGAGCTGTCGCTTTAACCTCATGCCTGTTGGATGTGCCCAATAGCTCCGAATTTGGAGAGCACGTGTCGGTCATTGATGCCACCGTACACCGGCTGGAAGTGCTCCAAAGAAACAGCGCGGCTTGTGAGAGCGTATATCATATAATACGTCGTTTACAGTAAGAAACAGCTTACCTACCCAGTTTTAACAATAGTTAATATCTATAGGTCTCGCCTCTCTCGAGATCCAGCGCCGTCTTCGGAACAGGCAGACGCTGAGGGCAGGTTTGATGACTGGGTTAGCAGTATTGACTGGTTTAGACCTGATGAGATAAATTGGGCAAGTATTCGCACTGCAAATTTGATGAATAATAATACTAATTCCAACAGGACTTTTGGGTTGAAGATTATACAACCTCACAAATTGAAGAACGCCAGACGGCGACGGTGTGAACCATATCAAGGACTAATAGGCTTTTACTCAGATAAAGAGAATAGAAATTCTTTATGGCCAGCTGCAATATTAATTTCGATGAGTTCTTGTTGACCACGATGTGTTGTTACTTCGTGACTGTGCGTATCAATTATCGAATACCGAAGCACAGTATCTAAATCCTCCATTTGGGCGGATTCTTGTCACCTATGAATCGAACCAACAAGCGGGATTTTGCATTTTTCCTGTGCCTGGAGATAAGTATATAGTTTTAGATATTATGATTAAAGAAGTTGATTTGAGTTTTGTGAGCCATCTCAACTGTCATTTGAGCATAGGAGTCATTAGCACAATTATCAAAAGACTGAAGGCATTAGTTTGGGGAAACCATTGTTTTACTATGTATAGCTACATCGACGCATGAGGATTTAGCCACCACGGTCGCTGGAGCGATTTTGTATACGCACATTTCGTTGGAAGTGTCATATCCTGCCAGGTTTGGAACATTTGGTGCATAGTCTTTGTGTTCTAAATACAAATAAACTTATTCTTCACCGTTAATAATAATATAACCAATATAGAATGCAAACTTAATGTGCTATGCGATCAGTATGAAGCCGACGTAATTAAACCTTCTTAGGTTGATTCATCGCGGCTGACTTTCTTCAAACTCACTATTGACTGTATGCTGGTGGTGGAGTCCCAGGAGGACTCGTGTAGTCGCTCAAGTTGCTACTATCCTCACAATACGTGGGTGGAATCTGGATTCCTCCTGACAATGCATCCAACACTTTGGTCGGGCAACTTCTATTGGAACGAACGAAGTTGCCCCAACCATTGACTGGCAACTCAGGAGATATAAATAGAATCAGAGGCATAGATATTTCGTACTATGGGTATTGTAAGATACACTGGCTTGGACATTGATCTAAACAACATACCTCAGATTTAGCTCCGCTCTTGTCTCTTAGCGTCGCCGTAAAGTGCAACGTATGGTTTATAGAAATACCACCGACATTGAAATCAGGAGAGCACCTCCTGGCCATCCGTGGCAATTGTAGACATTGTTGCCAAGTTTGAACTTGAGCATTTGTATCGTCTAGGATCAAAGGCCATTCAGTAACTATGCGTTGCCCGTCAAACTTGCCTAGATCATTATCGTTCACCGTATGTTGCTGGCGGAGGTAGAATCTGGCCGTAACAATATCCACTTCAGGCTCCATTTTCACTAGTTGGGCACTGATGGGTATGAGCCCTCCCAGGGCTATGGCTTTGTGCCCCAGTGAAATATTGTACTCAACCATCTTGGACCATTTCCCTTGAACTGTTAACGGATCCATCAGCTCATACGAAGATTCTGGTGGGCGGCGAATGATACGAATAGGAACAAAGCTCCGAACGGTATCTGAGGAGTCATCATTCAGAGTACAGGCCTCCAGTCTGTATGTGATGCCACATCGGGCACAGCCTTCGGCTGACTCCTCCTGGCTTCCACAAATCGCTAGTTCAAATGGCCACTCGTATGTGTTGCTGCCAAATGAGGATGCTTGGCCAAATTGACTTTGGATTAAAAATGGATCCCAATGGTGCAGGATGGATTCACCAGTCCGCCACCTCGCTGAGCCATCTGTCTCTGCTTTATGATCTCTAAGTAAATTTGATTAGCAAGACAGACCGGTTAGTGTTGATATCTCAAGTTTGAATTACCCAACCATGATTCTGGCAGTCAGTTTTAGCTGGACGCCTTTAATATTTTTACCTCTAGGTAAAGCTAAGCTAAGTTTACCTCGAAGATACTGTCCCCGAGCCTCTTCTCCGTATCCATTGAGAAATAAGTAGTCACAGTCTGGTCTAAAACTTGTTAACCAATGTTCCTTTCCATGGATGTCCAAACGACATACTTGATCATGACTCGGACTGCATCGGTGCCTGTTAGACGTGCTAGAAACGATCGCATTTTGATGGACTTGCGAACTTCGCGATTAAAGGAGAATAGGAATTAGGCGACGATCTAATACACCAAGATTAATAAAGGAATTTTCAGAGGTTAGGATGGACAGAAAAGCGATTAGGGGCATTCCTGTTGCTTGAGCTTCCAAGGCGGGGATAGCAAAGCTTTTAAATCCAGGCTTTAATCTGATAACTATCGAACGGGAATATTCCCAGATTCTCTAGTATCTAGCTTGTGACGCACAATTGTCAGCCGCTCGTGTGGAGTTTTTCAACGCACGTTTGTTATGAGTGCATCGTCATCGGGGATATATGGGTCTCGGAGATAAATGGGGCAGTTGACTCGGAGTTGTCAGACGCTAGCTGATGGCGGTGACGGGAAGCAAGGCCAACCCACTAAACTCGGATGACAATATCGGATGTTTTAGGAATCGCAGGATATAATTGCAAGCCCAAGGATAGCTCTTGGCATTATTGTCTCTCTAAATCATGATACGTAATGAGACCGACAGCAAGCATTGCCCAATCTCGAGTCCTAGCCTGCAATAGAATTGAAATAAACAATGCGAATATTTCTTTTCAGGTGGGGTGAGATACAAATTGTCACTCTTATTTTCCATTACATAGATTATAGCCCTGGCGGGGCAAGTAAGTGGCACCAAAGTACGGGCGATGGCCTGCTCCAAGCACCCAAGGCTATAACATCCGTAGTTTCTAACGCATTAAATCCAATGATACTTGCAGACTGCTAGTGACTCCATCAAATACACATCTTCTATGGTTGCCCTTCCTCCTTCAATTCCTTGGGGATACCATACCAGCAAGCTAACATGACCAAATACAAGAAAACACAGACCGGGTGCAGAATAAATGTACCAACCACACCAGCAAGCAAGCCAGTTACTAAAGGGGCCGCGGCACCTCCTAAGCTTCCAAAGGCCAGAATAGTTACGATTCTATTTAATGCCTGTGCCTTTGGGATCCCCTGTATGAAAATGGCGATTGCACATGGGTAAATCGGACCAAGCATTATACCGACAACGGCCGTAGCAATTGCGTTTCCAGTGATGCCTGGCAAGAACCATATCAAAAACTGTAAAGAAAATGCCATAGCAGTCAATCCATAAACGAAAGGTTTCTCACCCCAGCGTTGTGCGAAGCCTGACAATAGAAACCGGCCCAAAGTGATTCCACCCCAAAATCCGGCAGAGACATAGCCAACAGACTGAATATCACCGCCTCTAGTTTCAAGAAGAAATGAGATTATCCATCCGGAAATGAATACTTCTGCGCCTTGATAAGCAAAAATGAAAATAGCTGCAAGTAGAACTATTTTCATCCGGAGCGTCAAGATCACTCCATCTATAGTCGGCTTCTGGCTCGAACCTCTTTGATCATCAATAGCTAATCCAAACCCGGGTTCAAATCCTTGGAATGACCACACAGAGAGGAAAAGAAGAGCAATAGCTAGACCGAGGTTAATGAAGTAGAAATGACTCCATGCTGCCCCTCTTGTGACCACAATGGCTGTTGCCACAAGAGGTCCAATTGTCCCACCTAACCCATAGCATCCATGCAAAAGCCCCAGAATCAGAGTGTTGTTCTGTAAGCTTCCGCAGAAAATATTGCCTATAGATATGTTGATTGCTGCACCTAGCCCAATAAAGCAGAAAGAGATGGGTATTGAAGCATAGTGAGCTTCGGTAATAATAGGGATATATCCGCAAATTAATATAGCATTTGAGAGCCCAAGAAGCTTGGCGGTCCCAAGGCTTGTGCGAAACTCGTCGAGCAAGATAGCCGTGAATACAAACCCAATTGCTTGCCCAACAAAAATGAGCGAAACAACAGCGTACCCAATACTATAGTATCTATGTGTGGATTAGCTACTAGTATAACTGAGAGAATGGGATCGATAGGAACATACGTTTCAATGTGCGGGATTATTGCGCCAGCACCCGCGTCATTGAAGCCATTAGCAAAGCTCGCGAGACAGACCACGATAACTCGACACCTATTCATAGGGTCCCAGATACTGGGAACCTGGCAAGCAGGTTCGATCGCAATATCCTCATCAGAACATCTATTTGCCAACACCTCGCATGCAACTTCATTTTCTCTTGAGTGTGGAAGCTCCGTGGTCTTTATGCATGGTGGATCAAGAACATTGGGAGGCTGTGTGGCAGATTTTAGACCACGATACAAGCTCTTGGTGTCGGTCATAGCGAAGGCGTTTAATATAATCAAGGTGGTAGTCAATGCGGACAATGAAGGTAGCTTCAGGATTCACTGAACGAGTAAATCTTGGTGCAGTAGATTTGTGACAAGAAAGGTGGATTTTCCCGTAAAGATTGGAATGCTCCAAAAGATGATATACTACTGCCCAGACTTCTAGATCCAAGGCCGGTTTAATTGGCTTGGCAAAATATCCATAATTGCAACAAACTCAGAGCTGCTTACTCGTCTGGGAATTCAATGGAGGGCCGGGCGCACGATTCGCTTTTCATATGAGTAAAAAGACTGCGAGGACCTGATCACTTGGTAATAATCAAGTCTTGGCGCTGGCTGTACTCGGGGATGAGTTTTCACCGGACATGGGCGACCATCGGCGTTAGTTGATCGGGGATAAGCTCTCATCGGAAATCCAACCATCTTCCACGCTTACTCTCTTCCTTACCATGAGCTATTTAGTCCAACAATTTACCCACTGTTTATATAAAGGTCAATCGTCTCGCCAAATCCCTCAAACCAAACAAAAGTTTGAAACCGCCCATCGATCATTTTGAACAAGACCCAGTCTACCTAGCTTTCAATCATCAACACCATTTCACTTTTCGCGAGTACTTTTTACTGTCAAAAGATTTAATCGAGTACTCTAAACTTTAATCATGTGCATCATTGCGGTAGCCGGTGGTACTGGCCAAGTCGGTAGAGCTCTCGTCGACGGGCTCATCGCGCATGGGGGACATGAGGTCTATGTACTTTCCCGAAGTGTAGGTCCAAGCTCGCACACGTGTCTTTTTATAGTATTCTAACCTCTTTAAAGAGTCGTGAAGCTAGCGGTGGTATCAAATATCTTGAAATTGACTATGAAAATGTCGACGTAATCGCCAAACTTCTTGAGGATAATGGCGTTGACACATTGATGTGCGCGATTGGGGTTCTTTCACCAGAAGCCAACAACGCTCAAATCAATCTCATCCATGCCGCATCCATGTCTGTTACCACCCAAAGATTCGTCATCAGCAGCTACGATATGTTGCATCTACCCGAGTAAGGCCGTGTCGCGAATACAAAAGGCTGAGAAGTTAACACAATCTGCAAGACACGTCGAGATCAATCCTTTAGCCAAGTATACATTTGAAGCTGCCAATGAGCTTCAGAAGACTAGCCTTCAGTACACCCGTGTAGTCAATGGATGGTTCCTAGACTACTACGGAATGCCGCATTGGAAAACATATTTGCATCCTTGGATCAATGTTTTAAACATGGAGAAAAAATGGGCAATTATACCAGGCGATGGCAGCTCTCGTGCAACATTTATTACGACTCAGGACCTGAGTAAGTTTGTGGCTCGATTGATGGATCTATCGAGCTGGTCAAACATTAGCTTCTTTGGTGGTGACGAACTTTCATTCAACGAATTGCTGGATTTGGCACAAGAAACAAGAGGTTAGTACTCGGATGATGGCGTGGACATTCCCAATAATTAACTTTTACGCGCAGGGTCCAAATTTAGAGTAGAATATGATAGCCTGGAAAAGCTTGATGCTGGAAGAATTTCATTCGCTGACGAGTTCCCTCCAGCTGGGCTCGGGGATGGAGATGAGGCCTTTTTTGCTCGCATACATTACCTGGCTGGCTGTGGTAATTATCTTGTAAAATCAGATCAGGTACTAAACAACAAATTCCCCGAAATCAAGACTACCACTACTAGGGAAGTGATGGAAAAATCTTGGCAGGGCAGAAATTAATGTTAGAGCAGCTTGGCGAAGGAGCGTCACTGATGTTCACCGCTTGCAGATGTTCAATGGAAAAACAAAGACTTCTGAATTCTGATACATTGGGTCTTGTCTTCGAGTTTATTGGACTTGCAAAAATGACACTTTGAGAGCAATTTCAAAATTTCCTCCATCAATAGCCAACTGAACCCCCTGAAAAAACAATGCGTCTTCTGTTATTTATCTAGCATGACTCCATTGTATGTGCAAGTGTTTATTTAATGTTGCGAGACAAACGAGATGCCCTTCGCTCAAGATGTGACCAAGAAATTGCTTGATCAACGGATGTGTGGTGGCGTGATCTATTGCCCTGCGGTAAGGTTTGATGATCCACCTTCAGCCTTCCAGAATTCGCTGATTAGGCTGGACACTTCTGGAACTCTCTGCCTGACGACACCATGACCAACCTGGGAAACAACGGAAACGTTCCCAAACCCAAGATCTCTGAGCTGCTTTTCACTGTACAGATCATCCAATTCGCCCAAGACGACAAGTGATGGAATGCCAGTGCCCACTGCCTCGACAAAGGCAGCGTCATTATCCATGACGCCAGCGTCCCTAAAAATTGCAACGACAGAGGCTGTGTGGCCAGGATGCTCACGCATCTGCCATTCTCGTACCGCCTCGGCCACGACTTCACCCTTGGCAACCTTCTCCTTCCAATCCGTAGGCACGACCAACTCACCACCCTCGAGGAAGTTCAAAACCCATTTGCGCGCTTCAGGTTCTTCGCCGCTGCGCAAGAGTTTTTGCTCCTCAGGTGTGAAGTCGGCAGAGTGGATAAGTCCGGCTGGCGCGACAAGTGTGAAGCTCTTGACCCGCGATGGACGAGAAGAGACATAGCCCACGGTCAATGAGCTACCAAAGGAGAATCCCACGAGGTGTACTGTAGGCCATTTCAAGTGATCCAGCAGCGCATCGATCAATTGATGGAACAAGGTGGCCTCGTGTGGCATGGCTGGTGTGTCGCTCAATCCATGCCCCCAGAGGTCGACCAAGACGAAATGCGCGCATGGAAAAGATGTGTGCAAAGCGCGAGCGAGTGGGAGCATGCCCAAAGCGGGAGTTTGCACACCATGAATAAGGAGGACCCGATCGGGTGTGTTTGGGCCATCTCCAGCAGGCGAAGATGAGGGAAGTAGCTCGTAGTATGCGGCCTTGCCGTTGGCCGTATGGAGATACTTGGCAGGGGGGAGGAGTGTACCGAAAGTCTTGGTAAAGGCCGCCTCATCTGTACCAGGGATTGGTTTCGCTGATGAATCCGGGGCTGCGCCTGGTCGAGGCAGCAAAAAGCCACTTGAGATAGAAGACATGTTTTAGATCGATGGCGGATGGGATTGAGCTGAAATGGAAGAGAACAAAGGTTCGCAATGAGGCTCTGAAGTGGCTCTTATCGTATCGAAGGATTCGAGCCGATGTTCGCTAAAGGGCGCGTTATTCGTATTTCTAGCCTTGGAAATGGGGAAACCTCGGGGCGCACGTTATTCGATAGCACTGTGGAGGTCCACCAAGAATGAGATGGAGCAGCGGCCCGCCTCACTAATTAGGTAGGTCTCTGGAGACGATCTAAGCTTACGCTAGTTGTGCCGCGGACAGCGCAGTATTAGAACGTATGGCTAAAAGAAAACTAGAATTGTACCACCATTTCGGGCATTGAGCCTATAAAAGAAGGCTGGTAAAAATTATCCATACTAATGTACAAACTATTGTCACCTCCCTCCGGTTTCCATGTGACTGAATCCCGGAGTACAAATTAATATTCTTTCTTCAGTGAGGGAATCAATAAACTTAAGACATGATACAAGGCCAATATGGGATAATGACGGGTTATCGCCGTGGCTTTTGGCGGTTTTTATGCGTGCCACTCTTCAATTCAGTGATAAACAGGTTCACCCATTGCGGGTCCACAGCACGATGGGGATGTGAGAGCCAATGCTCACCAGATTGACTAGGGCTTAGGACCACCCAAATATAGAACAACTCCTCTCGACGTAAGCCCAAGTATGCCTAAAATGGTTCGTTAAAATCGCGCAGCACGCAGAACGCACAGATCTTTATCGGCTTTATTCTTGAGTTTTGTGCTTTCAGGGCATCGCAGCAGTTCGGTTCCTCATTCAACGCATAAAGTTATTTACTAAATAGTACTCGAGGTTTATACGCCACTCCACCATGGTCCTAAATCCACATGTTTAAATCCTTGCCACAGGACAGGTCATGCATGCAGAATATGAGTAAGCGTTTTGCCACATGATTTATTATTCGGGCGCTCGGCGAGCTAGAACAAATAGGCTTCGTTTGGCGTGGCTGTTTTTGCTTTGACACAAAACCTCCATCTCAATCCTTGACTTGCCCTGTTAAAATCTCCCTCCCCAAGGAGAAGCTAAACGACGATGGAAGCCTATGAGGAAGCCTTACGGCAACAGGGCTTGGACTTATCCAGCATGATCCAAATCCGAACAGGCGGCAATGAACCACCAATGAATGTCTTCAGTTTTACGGACTCAGATGCAAAATGTGAGACATGTCTTGACGTTAGGCCAGATTATCTCCAGAGGCAATGGCGCAAGTTGGGTATCGGAGCCGTCGAAGCTCCCTACAGTTTTCCTCTTGAACAGCTTGAGGAATCAATTCGGCATGGTAATTGTGAGCCATGTCGCCTAGTTGGCGACGCAGTGCGAAAGGTTAAAGAAAAGCATATCTATAGCTTCAAACGAGTGCAACTGGAGTTTTTAGGTTCCAACAAAGATCACAGTAACACAGGATTGGAAGGCTTATCGCTCATGCTCACAATGAGGTATCCGGAAGACATAAGTCAGCAGGACGCTATGAGAGCCATCAAAGATCTAGAGATGACGATCGAGACTCAAGGCGAATTTGAGTTGGAAAAGCCTGAAACTAAGTTTGAAATATTTTCTCCTCGATATGAAATCTACACCTCTTGTGAGTCAAGTTTAATCTCTCCCATTCTATCCTATCTGTCCTTATCTTTTTAGCGTACCCTGCATTGAGTCACGTTGCTCACCAAAACTGGCTAGTCGAGTCTGCTGAAGAAAGCTCTGGTGGTCCTAAAACGCTCAGCTATCAAGGTATCAAAAAACGCCCACATCGTTCAGCAACCACCGGATCGAAAGAAGCCATAAGCTGGGCTTCTAAGAACATCAGGAACTGCACTTTGAATCACGCTCAGTGCTCCGGACGCGTCTCGTGGAAACTGCCGAAGCGAGTTCTGGATCTTGGAGATGCTGGAGCTGACTTTGGTCAAATCAAACTTTACGAAACCGGCGAAACGGTCCAGGCAGATTACGTCTGCCTGAGCCACTGCTGGGGTAAGCAAAGCGAGTTCATCAAGCCACTGGAGACAACACGTGATAATATTCACGGACACCAACATGGAATTCCATGGGATGATCTCCCCAAGACTTTTCAGGACGCTGTCATCTTCACTAGAGGTATTGGTGTTCGGTATCTTTGGATCGATTCTTTGTGTATTATCCAAGGTGATGTTGATGACTGGAGAATGGAAGCGGGAAAGATGGCTGGTATTTATCAGAACGCTATTTTGACATTGTCGGCCGCCAGTGCTAGAAATAGCCATCAAGGTCTCTTTCACCAGACGGAAAATCACGAGCAATTAACATATGCATCATCTTCAAACCCTGTCTTCATGCGCAAATTTTCTGATGCGGAATTTTTTAATTCTGACACTTCATCGCACAGCGATAACTTGAACAATGCAAGAGCAGGGCACACGAGATCTGTCCTAATGACTCGAGGCTGGGTGTTCCAAGAACGACTTCTCTCTCGCCGGTTGCTACTCTTCACGCCGACGGAGCTCTACTGGCAATGTTCAACTAATGCGGACTCCGAGTCCGGATATGCTTGGTCTAGGCACACCATCAAGCGGAATTGGCAACAGGAAGCTGAAATGGACAAATCAGAAACTGCATTGACTTATCTATGGCACAGTCTTGTGAGGGAGTTCACCACCCTAGAGCTCACTCACCGCACAGATTTGCTCCCTTCTATAGCAGGTTTGGCCAAAAATCTGCAGCCTTATTTTAAAAACGCCGATTATGTAGCCGGTTGCTGGACTTCTACATTTATCTCAGACATGCTTTGGAAGAGATCTGCTATTCCTATTGGTGGCAAGAAGAATATAGGGAGTGTGAACGATTATGCTGAGGTTGGGAATCCGACATGGTCTTGGGCATCCACATATGGCCCGAAATATTTTGAGGGGCGCGTTTTGGGTGAACTTGCCAGCCTCAAAAGCGTGGTGCCTGTCACAGGGGATCCATTCATGACTGGTAAGACATCAGTGGTCATCTCAGGCTTCATGATCCCTGCCAAGTTAGGCAGCTTTGGGATCAAAGTCAACAACTTCCCTTCAATTGGTTGGAGTGCAGACAACGCTGATTATGACTGGAGTGCACCTGGGGATCTCCAAGTGACGGGATTAGCTGGTGATGGATCTGAAGATGATCGGCTTTATGTCATGCCGCTGGCAGCCACAGAAAATTCTGGGACATTAGAAGAAGATCTTGCCATCCAACTCTTGATCCTACATCAAGACCAGAAGCGAGCTACTCAATTCAGGCGAATTGGTCTCTGTTCCATCGATCTCTTGCTCATCTGGCCCAACCAGGTGATGCTTGAAGGCAAAGACTTGCTACTGCAAGCTCTGGATAAGCTTATTTCATACGGCGAGTCCATATTGCATGAGGACGGGAGGTACCGGAGGGATGAAGGGGCGAGGAGTATGTGGTTCTTTGATTTCGGCCCAAGCCGCAAGGATACGCATTTCGAAAACGTCGTCTCTGCCCAATTTGGGAGATTTGGACTTGGATACAGCCTTAATATGGATTTTGAAGAGTTCTACGGAAGCCCACACCTGGATTGGATGAAAGAGCGGCGGGCTGAAGAGATGGAAAGAATCAGGGAGTGGTCGCGACAGAACGAGGCAGGTGAGACACCGAAAAAGTATGACGTGACGATTGTGTAGCATAAACATGGGTTGATACTCGAAATCGTTCAAGTCCTAGACTCAGGATTCCAGAGGGTGCTCGCTCTTCAGGTCAAAGCGGCCCCATGATCACCCTCTCAAGTAAATAAAGCGTCAGGAGCAGACTTTCACATGGTTCAAACCGATCATTTGGAAAACGCGTCGAGCCATCTCGCATCCGATTGGCCATGGGACGAGAAATATGGGGCATGTGGTGCACTGATTGGATCAGTGGTCGGCTGACGTCATGGACCTAGGTCCTAGCCACTGGTAGCAGACTTCTCAGCGCACTCTCAGTCCACATCAACGTGAAAATCAATCCTTGAAATGGCATCAAGATCAACGCTCTTCTTGGCCCTGCTAGTGCTGCTAGCCTTTGCCGGCCACGCATCCGCGTTCGGAGCCGGCGAGGTAGCAGGTGCGAGCGACTTCAACGGCTACGTCTGGCGCCACGGCGACATTGTCGAGGTGCTCCGCTACTTGCCCGTCAGCTTCATCACTCACTACCGCTTCTCTGCGCTTGAGCGTCGCCAAATATACTTTGGCAACTGGCTTCGCGACTTCTCACAGGTCATAGACACGACGTGCCTCGAGAACGTACCCGAGCCGGCCCTCCGCGCCATTGTCAGTGTGCTGGGCTTTCTGGAGTTTGGCTTTGCCACGGATGAATTTGAGGTCACTAGAGAAAGGCTTGGGTGCTACACGCATGTCGAACATATCGACAACCCCAAGGGCTATGCCGATAACGCGAAGGATATTGATGAGCGGCTGAGAGGTCCGGTGGATCCGAGGGAGCTGGAGTTTGATCCCAAAACAGGGATGAAGAACTATATTGCTAATTCTGGCAATGGCTGGGACACGTCTGCCGACTATATCAGACGGCAGCTGCAGGAGTGCATCAATCTAGGGCGTCTGAAGAAAGACCCCGGTTCCAGGAAAGAAGCCTTCATTCATTTGGGAGCTGCCCTGCACACACTCGAGGACTTCTCCGCACACAGCAACTTCACCGAACTTTGTTTGCGAGAGCTCGGAGAGGAGGAGATTTTCCCCTTCGTAGGAGATGCCTGCAGAGTGAAGACCCCGGGTTTGCGAGGACGAATGGTGCCGCCCTTGGTAACTGGAACCTTTGGAATGCTTGACATATTTCACAGTCTTCTCGGGGAAGCTGATGATATGGCCGTGCTGCAATGCAAAGGGTCCCTAGAGAATCTTGAAAGCGTAACTAACCATGCAACACTCGCAATGGGAGCATTTTGCTAATTATTACAAGGAACTAAATATTGGAGCCATGGCGTTCGACCAGATATTCGAGCTTCTGAAAGCTGCCATCGAAAGCCTGTCAGCTTTGGCTGCCAAGACGCCAATCAACGACCCACTACTCAAGGATCTGGAAACAGTGGGAGAGCTGTTTCAGAAAGCGGAAGAATCCGCAGCCACAAACAACAAGCAAGGGCAAATGGTTAAGAGCAATGTGGATGCAAACCTGCTCTGGCAGTCAATAGAACCCATTTTCTTTCTCCATGATAGAATAAAGAAGTGGCTTCAAGAATGCAGCGACCAGGAAGACGCAAAGCCGATCTCTGAGGAGTCCAGCACACAGCTGGGCAAGTACACCCACGACCTCGTTTTCAAATATCTCTCCCTGATGATGGAAGCTTCCATCATGGAACTGCGCAACGCCGTGAGAGCTGCAAAAGAACGAGTTGATGCTGAAGCAGCCAAATCCACCTCGGCAGAGATCTACCAGGACGGTAACGGGTCTGACCCAAGCCACTCGGACCTCTCCAAAGACCACTTCAACAACATTCTCAACCAACCTGCCGGCCTAGTAGCGTCAGTTACCACAAATTGGGCCACACAGCAAGTTGTAAAATGTTGGGATGATGACTTTCGAGACGCCGACAAAACAATAGACGAAATTTTATCGATACTGCACCATCCAGCGTTTCCTGGTCGGAAAAAGACGGAAATTCAGAATTACATGTTTGAGGCAGTTCACGGGTGGTGGGATCACAACTCCACGGAAGAAAAAGACAAAATCCGGAGCAAGTTGACCAAAGAGAGCGTCAAGGCTCGCACTCACGAGGACCATACACTCACGCTCAAAGATCTGGAGGGAAGGAAGAAGGGTGCGGCCGAGTTCCCCGGTTCCAGACCCAAAGTGAAGCAGCGACCGCGGAAACCGTCGCCACTGACATGGGCTATCGTTGAGGCCAAGAAGGACGCTAAGTGGGCGCTGTACGCTGCAAAGAGGGGCATAAAGGACCCCATGTCCGCAGTGCATCTCGTTGGAAGCTGCATCTATGCCATTATTGTATACATAATTTGGGGAGTTACCAGTATGTTTGGGATGCTTACGGGTCGGGTATTCATATAGACTTTTGTACGTTTGGTCCTTTGTGAAAAGCATAGATATTTACACAATTTGCTACTCCACACAGCCTACAGGGTTAAGATATTGCAGAATCCAAAGAATGAATCCCAACTTCATCATTACTCATTAAGTAGACACAGGACAATACAGCCGGTAAAAGTGCCTAAATGTTATGCGCTCGCTCCACCACAATATTGTTTGACACACCAGATTTGTCAGCTTCGGTCGCAACTTGGTTAAGCCAAGTTATCATGGAAAAGAATCAAATAAAAGCATATGGACTGTTCAAAACTGGGCCATGAAAAAAAAGCATGATCAGTTCCTAAACTTGCCATCTATAACCTGCGACTATTAACCCGGACTATCTGTCCAGTGGGGAACGCCAACCAGTCGCCTAGTTATTCCCGGAATCTCATCACCGCAAGTGGGTCGGGTCCATCGACAGTGAAAAGCGCTGACGATTTCGGACTGGTCTCTCAATAGCACACAGGCTAGTGGTGCGCTATTGGCTTTTCTGGGTTCTTCTTTGGTCGAAGTGACCAGTTAACCCACAACAACGTGGCGATCTTCAGCCGCTTCACGCGAGAGTGTGATCAATTTGCAAGCATTGTCGTAATTGGCGTGAGAAAATGATTTGAGCCGAGAATCAAAATATAGATGGTGTGCCCCTGAAGCTAATTGTTGTTTTCTTTCAATTCTTTCCCGTGGCTTGAGCCGACCTTTGTCTTTCGTTAACATATCATTCGTTCACTCGTTTTAACAATGCGTACCAGACGTTTACTCACCTTGGCCCTTGGGCCCCTCGTTTTAGACTGCGTAGTGGCAACCCCCTGTAGGCTTTCCAAACCAAGTAAGTGCCAAACAGAAACGCGATTCCGTGAAGCGACATCTGACAACATTGCAACAGCGTCGCTGTATTTGGGCGTTACCACCACGAGCTCAATCGCCAGTTCAACGAAATCGCTGGTGACACTACTGCCATCTACCACAGCCTCCTTGTCCGATGTCGAATCCTCAATCTCGCCCTCTTCTGACGAGACACATTCGACTTTACCGACATCCTCGACGACGTCTCAAGGACTACCACTGGAGTCCCCTACAACCCTAGAAACACTTGCAGCATCGACCACCGCTTTGATAGAGGATTCATCCACGACTGTGCAAATCATACCGACCACACCTGTAGTGGATGATTCGACCACACCTGTACAGGTCATCTCAACCACAGCTCTGGTGGATGACTTGACCACGCCTGTACAAATCATCCCAACCACAGCTGTGGTGGATGACCTGACCACGCCTGTACAGACCATCCAGACCACATCTGCGGTGGATGACTCGACCACAGCTGCACAGATCATCCCAACCGCAACTGCAGAGATTGCCCCTATCGCTACCTTTAATGTCTTCGGTGGCACAGATCCTGTTAAAGACGCCATCCTTCAAAGTGATGGAGTTTCAGGTGACATCTTGACTTTTGAGCCCACCTTCACAGGCCCGACCCCAGTAGCACTTAGTATCGAGGCCAGCACCGGTCGCCTTGTTACAAGCGCTGGAAAGTATGTCTGCGCTTCTTTTAATACAGGGGCTGTGCCTGCCTATCTTGTGTCCTGCGTCAGCGACACTACCTATGTCTTTTACAAATATATTACATGCGAGCAGTCAGCCAACGCCGGGCTTACGTGTAGTGTGTCGGCTCTTTCCTGCACTAGACTCACCAGGGTTCCGTACACTATCACATGCACAGACGCTGGCCAAACGTGGAGTCAATTCTACGTGCAGGACAACACTTATGGCTACTACTCATATATCGGCCCGGACAGTGCCTCGGGGTATAATGCGGTTGAATTTACCATAGCAGCTGTCTAGGGTGGATTAGCATCTCTATTTGGTAACAATTAAAGGGCATGTTTGAATTCTTAAACCGACGTAATATCTAGAGATGTACTCAATTATCGTCCCAAGTGTTAGTTTCTCTGGAACAGAATTGATTATGCTCTGCCAAACATTAAACATTTACACTTATTTTAAAATAGGTGAACAAAGCAGAACTATATAGTCTCGCTTTTTCAATCACCATTCTTCAAATCAATCAAGAAAGTGTTCTTACAACTCTATCGTGCCTGTCTCGATATCCTTGGACAAATCACCAGCATATCTTATTCTATTATATCTCCAAATCTGACCTGCCAGCTTCCAGGTATATCCGCTTGGCGGGCAAGGGATGCGTTGCACTTTGAGGACGAGGAAACGAAGGGGATTGGTTGAAGTGAACGAAAAAAAAAAGAAAAAAGAAAAGAGAAAAAAAAACCAGAAAGGTGAAGAAAAATGCGCGCAAGAATTGTTGAGTGGTAATTGACAAGCGTCTTGGCGGACGCCTTTCACTTAAGGCGGACAAAACGTTTCTTGCCTTGTTCAATCAACATGATTCATGACTCAGCAAATGGGAATATAATCTTGATCTCACGCTGCAAGCCGCGCTCGCTTGAGACAAGCCCAATAAAAAAGCCTGTACCTAGGTTGGACTTGGAGTGGTGGGTTTTCCAAGGACGGGGCCAAGGAAAATCATGCCCCAGCGAAAGAGTCCCATGTTGGTGACCGAGGCTGCGATTTCGGGACAATTGTTTAGCACAAGGCCAAAATGAGCTAAAGTGACAGACAAGATAGGGGTCATTGATCTAAGATGTTCCAAAAAAGAAAACGTGATAGTTTTCTCTCATATACCCGCGTACATCTCAATGCACCGTTTCTAATCTCTCACAGTATAGTAGCAGTCAGCCAATTGCCAAGATTGCACGTGCTGCCTGACCGCCTTCCTTGGCCGCGGCCCTCAAGGGAGGTTGAGCCTCTCGTGACGTAATTCCTTCAATTAAACCACTATTCCAACAATATTGTATAGTAAAATAATGCCTTACAGAAGCCATAAGCCAAAACTAAATTATTTATTTATTACTACAAATAAGAGTACCAGCATATTGTAAAGCTAATCCTCAATTAATCTAATTAAAAATACATCTTTTACACCAAACTGGTTTAACTTGCATTTAAAACAACGGAGCTTTATCTGCTTCCAGCATAAATCGAACGAGGGCCATTGTGGCCCAATAACCACACTGCACGTCAACTCCCCACGTGCTTCGGCGTTGCCAGATTGGTGCCCCAATCGTCCATCGCCATTCGACGCCCGGGCAAAAGATACCGATCCTTGCCCACTTATGGGACCAGTCAGGGCGACCGGACTGTCTTGCACCGCCTCACCAACGTTTCAATTCCGTGATGCAGGCCGCCATAGTTTTGACACCTTGAATATAAGCTGGTCACACGACATGTGTTGTCAGGAATCTTGCCTTGGAAGCCACGCCCACGTTGTCCACAGCCCCCCCGGTGCACGCCATTAAGACACGATACCTAAAGCCATAGCCATGTCAAACACCCTCCTAGGTCGGTGACGACCAACGAATGCCGAGTGTTGTATGTTCTTTTGAGTAATTTTTCTTTTTGTCTGTAGCTTCATTCCAATTATCTTCATGATTCTTCTAGAAAGTCTCTGGTCTCGAAAAGGTCGAGATCTTCATTCTTAGGTTGAGGATCTATTCACTGTCATGTTCGAATGAGTCAAGCGGTGGGAGTTTGGTGTTTCACCGCATCCATTTAACTATCTCTAAGCGGATTTCCGATTGTTATGAGAACGGAAAAGTCGGCTCACTAGCCAACTCTTAGTCTTGAAGGCGGCTTTTGCTCCTTGACAAGGGTATCAAGGCCAACGAAAAATGGATACGAAACCCAGCAATTCAAAGTAAAACACACGGCGAATGTTGATTGAACATGGCTGCCTGAGAAAATAAAATCAAACTTTCCCCGGCCGTAGACTAAAAAAAAGCCAATATTTTTATTTATTTTAGAATGAGGCTATTTTGTTCGGCAAGTCGTTCCGTGCCAGCTTGGACCGCGCTTCAGCCCGAGATTGTTTCCCGCCAATCCACAAGGCATTCTCGGATCATCGGCACCACCCTCTGACATTGCACCGGCGCCACATCAACTAGACCACCTTACAAGATTCCAGGCCTAGCAAAGGCCTCCAACTATTTTGGCTTCCAGGGTTCGGGGACCTGTGGCTGAAGCATTCCCTCAATCAAAATATGGCCGCTTATGGTGGGCCTTCAACGCCACGCTCCGTCGGTTACTTGGATACATACTAGCATCAGTCTCAATTAGGAGCTCAAACGGAGACTCATATTACAAGATGGAATCTGTATAAACAAGGGCAACTCTTTCATCATTTCATCATTTCATCACTCATCTCACCACTCATCTCACCACTCACCTCACCGCTCACCTCACCAATAGTCATCTCCCAGTCGACTTCGCTTAATACTCTACTTCCTCTTCACTATTAGAAGCATCGCCACGATGCAGATTAAGAGCATCCTCCTTGCCCCTCTCCTGGCCACTGGCCTCGTCTCGGCTGCACCTTCTGCTTCCTCCAAGTCCGTCACTTTTGAAATCAAAGCAGTTCCTGCCCCAAATTCCCACCTCAAGCCGGCAAAGGTCCAAGCTGCCAGGAACCAATTCTACTTGGACCTGCCCGACCAGAAGGCAATCTGTGACGCCAAGTCAGACAATGCAGCTACCTTTCAAATTGAAAATGGCGAACTCTTCCTCTACAAGAAGTCTGGGACCCGCCAACAAGCTTTTGCTGATCTCTCCGGCATGGGCCAAGGTGTTTTCCAGTACACCACGAGCACAACCTTGCCAGCCAACTTTCAGACCAAGGGATGGACTATTGAGAAGGGTGGATACCTATCCTTCAATGGCGCCGCTCTTCTTGCATGCTCTGGTGCTATCAGCAACTCCTGGTCGATCTGGGTAAACACTGGCAACACCAACCCCGGCGGTAACAAGAACTGCCTTGCTCTCACTTCCGAGACTGTTACAATCAGCAAGCCTAACAGTTGTACCTATACTGAGAGAAAGTAATTCATCTACTTAGATCTAGTATCATAATATCGCCGGTTTATTGAGAGAAGCGATAAGATAAGAGGGTAGATAGTGGTTGTCCAATGCCAATAGCTAATGTTCACTTCGAAGAAATTGTATTTGAATTGATATTATGGGCTCCAAAGAGTTATTCGCATCTTATTCCCCGGTGCAAGTGGCAATACGGCCTATAATCGTATTTTATGCTACGTTGACCATATTCAATTCATCGCCAGTCAAGAACTAATCAAGCCGGATAAATTAGGTTGAACCATTGATAACATAAAATCTCAAAGAGTCCAATTTAATTAAATACCAAAAAGGAGCAAGCCAACTCAAACCAATATTCATTCATTCCTAGCAGAACCCGCACAGCACAAAAAGTCAATTCTAAAAATCCCACGCCTTGAATCAGAAAGGACCCTGATTACATAAGTTTATGATATTACCCACCCGGAAATTTTGTCCCAACTCCGTTCGCAATACTGATACATATAATTACATTTCAAGCCCAATGAATGCGGAATGGCGATGCTAAGGTCCAACGCCAAGGAAAATACCGATGGAACTGAAAAGCGACCAGACGATTGCGTGACTAATGAGGTTTGGTGGACAATAACTATATTAAATCAGTCAGAGGGTCGGAATGAATTTAAAAGGCGCGAAGGGTTGATACTCACTTATCTCCCGCCGAAAAAACAAACCCAGCCCAAAATAGCCAACTTCCCAACCATGTTGTGATCAGGATAACTATTGCGCACGTGATGGAGGTTTTCTTATCATTTGGATAATTTTGGATGTCGATCTTGTAGAGCGATTTCAGAGCGACTCCAAGAAAGAAAACACCGGCGATGAGGTAGTACAATGCCCCGCCATAAAAGACATGAGTGAAATGACCCAGAGACTCGTACTCGGGTGACCGAAATATGTAGTAATTGTTCTCGACTCCATAGCGCACTGTGGTACCCATGATGTAAAGGGCAATTAATTGGAGTAGAACCTCGCCGATCATGTTGGAGATGCAGCTAGAAGTCCATGGCTGCATATGAGTCTCTTCAGTGTGTGAGACCTTTTGGTATTGTTTTTTCGTTTGTGGAAAAAGAGAGGCCACTGCCAGCCCGAAAAACGTTAGCCTAGGTCGGGCTGTATAGAACAGCATGAGCTCCCAAGAGGCATAATGGGCATCGTATCCTGAGGCACTCTTCATTATGTGCGCGACGATAAAGTTGGCAAAGAGCTGTAAAAGTACGGGGACAATGCACATATAGCGCCAAGGTTTGCTGCTACTATCTCCCCCAAGCAAGCCTCGTGTGACGAACTTGACGACATCATGGTGGCCGGCCAGAATAGAGAAGAGCGAGACAACTCCGTTGATAATAGCAAAAGTGCCCAGAATGCGAGACGGTGACGGGCACACTATGTTAGGATCCGTTGGCCGAATGTACCAATCAAATGGCAAGTGGTCGTCAGCCATCATTGCATTTGCGGAGCAATGGAATAGACGTGGCAATGATTTTAATTAAGAAGGACTCTTTCAGATTTGTCACGCGGTATCAATCGAGCATGGGACAGATGGCTTTTAAAAAAAGAGCCGCTTCAAGGGACGAAAGTTGGGGTCATAAGGCAGAGCACTGGCCGTTCGAGCTGTGTGTGAGAGTGGCCCTCCGCGGTCAGCCAAGGAAGCCATTCGCCTTGAGCTTCATGGTAATTGGCTAGTCTTAGACGATACCCCCGCTTTTCCCAAGCCGCTCCGGTAGCGCAACGCCCACGGTTCAGCTCGTTCCTCATCTGTACAAACCACGGCAGAGTGCCTTACCAAGAGGCGTTATTGGTTTTGAAAGCAGCCAAATTAGCCGCGTTGATGACTCGCAGTTTGGTTCCTCAAAAGGTAATGTGGCGACGCGATGTAGTGATATAAACCAAGATCAAACCGCCCCTTTTAGTCGCTTCGCCCAAAAGCCACAGAGCCTTCAAATATTCCCTCTACACCAGAAGGCGACCGTTCAGTAAATCATTAATCGCACGCATTAGAGGGTCTTTTGTGGCGGTCCAGGTTATTTCGCCTGCGTTAGCGCCAGCGCGTGCATGCGCAATGTGACACCCAACACACACCAAAAGCAAGGTGCTGACTGTCCCAGGCAAGGCCTCAGGGTGAAGCTGTGAATTTACCACAAATCGACGCGGTGCAAGTTGCACCAGACTGGAGGATTTAACCTGACTTACTGACAGGCCTCCGGTAAGTTCGGCTTGATCTCCTCCATATTCATTTTTCGCCTTCTCCACAACGTCGAAAATGGCACTAAGACGGCGTGGCGCTCGCTTGGTAATTTTATTTAAAGCCATCTCCAAATATGATTCGATAATTCGATGCCCGGCGACAAGGCGTCCAGTAGTAACAAAAGTGGAATTCCAATCCCCTGACCCTTGCATCGCTACCGGAGCACGAAGTGGTTGTGTTTCGTGCATTTCCGAAATCGTGAACTCTGGATCAAGGACATCAAAAACTGGGGCTGCATCCTACCCTACATAGCGACAGCGCGAGTCCATGAATGCCGTCGCCGTTTAAGGAAAGCCTGGTTGGTAAGCTTTTGATCTCTGATGCTAAAGATACCTAAAATATAAATGAACCATCATTTTCTTTTTTTTATTTATTTTGACTTGCTGCTGTCTGTATCACCATTATAGCCTTTGGGTACGGGTACATTCACTGTTTGGGCGTCACTTGGTTGCCAGATCGAATGTACAAAGAATATTTATTCATTAGCTAATGACGTCCCGGCTGATTGGTCACAACCCATGTCTTATCCACCGCCCCGCCCCCCCCATCCTACGGGATTGGCCATTTGAATTATGTTTTCATGCGCAGGCTCGTTTTTGGTGTCCAGACTCGTTGCAACGATAGGAAAATCTATTGTGCGGTCGCATATTAAGTAGCTTATGAGGTATGAAGAAATCGACATGTCTAGTCACCCGCATGGCTTCTCAAAGACACTTAGTTATGAAAAATATTCCCCAGATGCACCATTATTTTGTTTGAGAAATCCAAATCTTCTAATCTACTGACTGGATTGTCAAATAAGCGATTACAACAAAAGCTTCAAAGCTTCTAAGGACAGTTGATGTATAGACAATAGGCTTTACCCCAAGTCAAGAACCAACACCTCCTTTTCGGTATCACAAGGGTCGGTTTGCTGAGACTCGCCAAGCCAAACTCGTCACGTTTTAGACGGCGAAAAAATGCAACGAAATGACATCAACAAGCCAGCCGTTGACAGGGTCACCTCGGCCTCACGGCCCTGCTTTCCGAGGTTGCATTCGAGATGCTAAGTGTTTCAATAAACGCCATCCAGTAACGGGAATTTCATTGCTTCCTGGTTGGCGTGAATCCTTGTACTGTCTTGCTGTTCCTGTTTCAGAATTAGCGAAAACCGGGTACAAAGGAGCCCACGCTACTTGGCATCGAATATCCTTGAAATAACCTTAGATTTAATGTTTTATTTCTAAGCAGAGGTAGATGGAGTAGCAGGCCATTCCCTCTCCTGGGAGCCTCAGCATCAATAATTCTCCCCAAAAATGCAAACTATAGAGGGGAACTCAATATTGCCTTCTCAAGTGTACGGATCGGTCACTTTATTTGCAAACATCGAAATCCACGGTGAAATTGCCTATGCTATCCTACGTACATGGCACACTGCATTGCCCTATTGTGTCCGGCTACGCAGGCGACAGGCTCATCTTACTTGGCTAGTGGAACCTGGGCCGAAATTGTTACACCAAGGTATCGCGTTAATTCCCGTTTGGCTGCTCTAAATCGAAGGATTCTTCGCCTAGATTTTAGGTGGCCCGCTGCCCCTGTTTTACATCTCCATGGTTGACCCTGAACGCGAAACAAGCCAAGATCTGCAAATGTGACCCACGCGCCCGGAGAAATTGGCCTGCATCCCGGGTTTAGAGTGTATTGCCGGAGTAACATGACCGGCAATCTTCAGGGCCTTCCCTAACCATTTTGACAATGCCGAATTTCTCGATTGGTGGATTTTAAGCTTAAAGGAGACGGTCAATTGTTTTAATGTTTCGACGTGGCGTGTGCTGCTCCTCTAACCAATCAGCATACGAGCAATGACTTGGGATGATTTGTACGCATTGGACGATTCGGAGGCTTCGTCTGATCGGGGATAGTTTGTAAATCATCCCTTGGCCATGCTACTCACATCGAGGTGGCAGCAGATCTACTTGGACAGCAGTATATAAACCCGTCGGTGTCGAACAATTCCTCCAGAGGATCAAACACCATCTATCCATTCTTTCACTTCGTCTTCTACCGCTGGACGGAATCCATTCACTCTTCCATCCACGATTTTTTTTTTACCGCTAGACGGCACCAACTACAACTACAAATAGCCAAACACCTCGTTTGCATTTGCATCATGACAAACTCCAAGTTCATTGCTTTTGCCACTGCCATGTTGGCCACATCGGTCAACGCCCATGGCCATGTTGCTCAGATTGTAGCCGATGGCAAAACATACACTGGAGGACTTCCCTGGAGTGCGCCTGCTGATGCCATTGGCTGGGCAGCTAGCAACCAAGATAATGGTTTTGTTGCTCCTGATGCATTCTCCTCAGGAGACATCATTTGCCATAAAAGTGCAACTCCGGTGTCGAGTGCGGCTACTGTTTCCGCCGGAAGCACTCTCACCTTGACCTGGAACACTTGGCCTGAATCCCACCACGGACCTGTCATCGATTATCTGGCTCCTGTGAGTGGTGAGTTCGCTAGTGTCGACAAGACTAGCCTTAAGTGGACCAAGATTGCTGAAAAGGGCCTGGTCTCTGGCTCCAACCCTGGAACATGGGCATCTGATGAGCTTCTTAGCAATGGATTCTCTTGGAACGTTGACATTCCCTCCAACCTGGCTCCAGGAAACTATGTCCTCCGTCACGAAATTATTGCTCTTCACTCGGCTGGCCAAGCGAACGGTGCCCAAGCGTACCCTCAGTGCATCAACATCAAGGTTACCGGCAGTGGCTCTGGCTCTTTGTCTGGAGGTGGTGACTTCACCACTTTTTACACAGCCGAGGACCCTGGCATTCTTTTCAACCTCTACGAGTCCTTCACTAGCTATGATATTCCCGGACCCGAGGTTAACTTGCCCTAAACAGCCATTCGCTTGCTCTTGGTTGATTCTTGCAAGTGATTGGCTACCTCAGTTGATGTTTGAGTAGTCATCCGATTCTTTTCGCAACACTCGCTTGGATGGGTTTTATATAAATGTCCATATATCAAATTTATGTTATATATATACCAATCAAATGTCATCATTTGCTATACTCAAGACCACCACACGCGTGATTCGATTTCTGCAATAAAGTTACCCAAGGCTTCTCTGTCGAGCCTTCTTGTTTCGGCCTCTAGGATGAAGTGGTGGTTCCATGAACCTGGTACTTCGTTGTCATCAAATTCGTAGCAGAATGTTTCACCAACATTGTCAACATATCTGAAGTCACCATACCCTCCAGTGCCCATTCTGAATCTCCGTAGCGTCTTCATTGTTGTCTTCCAATGTTTAAGAGCCATGTGCCATCGTAGTGGTAGTGGAGAAGGCGTTAGGCCGACAGAGGAACGATACCACCACTCAGGTGTTGGACAATCCTTGGAAATCATATCATTCCCTTCATTATCCTGACCGACAACCACATTGCTGTATTCTATTGGTGTCATATTGAATGTTCTGAATAGGACAGCACACCGATTGATGCACAGCGTTTCAAGTTTCAGAGACCCCAACCAGTCTACCTGGCATTGAAAGCTGAAAACATAATTTCCTAAAGTAAGGGCCTTCAATTTTGGTAAACTTTTACCGGTTGTGAACTTGTGAATATCCTTATATGGGCTCCAGCCCCATAACTCTTCTGCAGTTACCGAAAGCTCTCTAAGGTTCTCCACTGCCTGTGAGAAGAGCCAAGTACTCTGAAGGCCTTCGTAGAATTCGTATTTTGCTTCGCTGTCTGTATTTACGGTCTCCACTATTCCGTCTTCGCCGTCCAAGACTGTTGTTGTGTCTGTAGTGTGAAGTTGAAGATTGACAAGGTGGCCTGAACAGAGTAGATTTCTTAATGAGTCAACCTTTGTTATATCTCGGCCCTCCACGTAGCTAAGGTTTTGAATTGACAAGGTGCTGAGGTGGATTGGGGCTGTTATTTCGGTTATCCCATGCGTTTCGTCGAAAGAAAAGTCTCTTTCACGTCGAGAAAACCAGTATGCTGCATCATTGTTGGAGATTTCGTTCAATGTTGAGGTAGACCAGGTTCCAGCGAGACTGTCAAAGACAGCAAGAAGAGTCTGGTATCTAAGGTGCTCCTCTGCAAAGTCTACCCAACTGAAGTGTGCGGTAAATTGTAATTGAAATGTTTCCAACCGATGAAAGTAGCGGATGTGATCAAGTGCCTGCATGAAACCTAGAGGACCTCTGTATATAGAATAATCAATGGTGATGACTTCTCCAATGCGACTTTCGTATTCATTGACGTATGTATCGCAGTTTATTTCTCGTACTAAGTGGCGCAATCTTGTTGACCTGGCAATGTTGATAAAGTGCTCCGGCGATTTGGAATACGGCTTTAGTTGCAGGTTTCGGAATGCCTGGCCAGTAGCGATTGACTCAGAATAATGAGAGACAAGCCTCAAGTTTAGCAACGTATCCTTAGCAATGTGAGAATGAATGCGCTCAACAATTTCGGGTGGCAGTGACTCTAGAGTTGCCGAGGTTTCTGGCATTATGCCCGTCGATGAGGATGATACGACTTAGATAGGATGATACTGGACCTTAAATGGTTTCAGGAGTGTTGGGACATGCCAACTGAAGTGTTGAATCAAGGGAATTTGTCGAGGATTTGCTGAGGCAGCAGTCTGACGAGAGTGGTTGTGGAGGCCGCTTAGTTTTGCTGCGCCTCATTGTCGAATTGAGAAAGTGGGGACCGGAACTCATGTTACAGTGACATGGCTGACAACCTCTGGTGGATCGTCTGAACTAATCGAATATCTACGATTCATGTCCAAGAATTGATGCGTTGATTTTTAGTGGTTCCGGTTCGTCGCTTAAGGATGAATGTATGCTCCACCAAAAGCGTTCTGCTATTCTTTTTTATCGAGGTATAGTGATAAAATTTCACTAGAATGTTCCATGATATTGCGATATTTTATGCCTGAAAAATGTACTCTGATATCATGCCGACAAATTTCTCATTTTGCCGATGTACTTGTGGTTCACCAAATCGTTCAGCTGAATTGTAGGCAAATACGCTTCACTCACTCTTGAGGTCTCTTAGCTAAATCAGGTGCCATTTCGCCCAGCTTAAAAAAGAAAGTAAAACACCAAGCCATTTATTTTGCTGCTAAATTTGGAGTTTGTATTTTTTCATTCACATATTTGATTTGAAATTATCTGAATTACCTTGTGGCATGAGATTGTTCACAGTTTGCAAAAATTAGTGCTCAATGGATAATATTGTTTGAAAGAAACGCTCTATATTCGATTCTAACTGGGCTGCTAGCCCCTTGAACCAGGAATACAATTACGTGAAATAGAAGAATGGACTGGCCATGGACTCGCTAAGTGCCTTTATCAGCACAAATGTACAAAAAGGCGTGGCAGAACTGTCGACATATAGTTCAACGAGCCTTTGAAGACCAAGTTGCTACTAGTAAGGGTAAGATGGTAATGATGGGTTTTATTTTTCCACCAACAACATTGTCATTCTCAGGTATGCCCCCACAGCCTGACACTGGACAACTATTTTACGTAGGATACTTGTACAAATGTGGCACAATAGGCCCGAATATCATACAGCTATCTGGCGGCGGATGACTTTCCCTGGCGAGATTTGCGTACCCCGCACTCATGTGTATGGCTCGGTGCTGTCGTTAAACCTGGTCTAGAACGGATAATCGGCACACTGATGATCATGACGCCAACTTTTCCTCCAGTCAGCATCCACTTGCGCAACATCCTTGGGGGTGCTTGGGGGTTCTTGGGGGTTCATGAGAAGTCAGTCCTAGCCGTTCTCAGTTGCACGGTGAGATTAATTGCTAGCTGGGGTTGAAGGCGCACAAGCATTTATTGATAAATGTGTTTATCTCCCCCGCATTACTCTTTCTGCCCCGCATAACGTTATGACTATTAAGTGGGTATCTGCTTTGAAGCCTGCAACCTCGCATATTCATCGTTGTCGAACGTATCGTACAGAAAGCGCCGATCTGCGATAATATGTGATAATGTTCTTCAAGAATTACCGGGTGTATATTCTAACGTCGGTGGCGTACCTGGGCTCCTTGCTTTTTGGTAATCTTACCCAGCAGTCCCAGGCATTTCTTCAACTAACGATTCCGAGGGTATGACACGGGTGTTATGGGAAGTGTCCTTGCTCTGAAGAGCTTCAAGCAGGACTTTGGACTTCCGACTGACAAGGGTGGTTTTGCTACTTCGAAGAATGCCCAGATTTCCTCGAATGTGGTTTCCCTTCTCACGGCCGGCTGCTTTTTCGGAGCCATTGCCGCCTCTTTCGTCAACGATAAATTCGGCCGTCGCTACTCCTTGATGTGCTTTTGCGTCGTATTTCTTGCTGGCGCCGCTATTCAGACGGGAGCTCATCACGCAATCGGCCAGATATATGCCGGGCGTGTCATTGCTGGACTTGGGATTGGTGGTATGAGCAGCATCACGCCAGTTTTTGTCAGCGAAAACTGTCCACCAAAGACTCGTGGCCGAGTTGCCGGGCTGTTCCAGGAATTTCTCGTCATAGGTAGCACCTTTGCCTACTGGCTCGACTACGGTGTGGCTTTACACATCACTCAAAGCACCAAACAATGGCGCATTCCTGTTGCGATTCAAATAATACCTGGTGGCCTAATGCTTATCGGTCTCTTCTTTTTAAAGGAATCTCCTCGCTGGCTCGTGAAGAAGGGACGCCATGAAGAAGCGCTCGAGGCACTTGCGTATATCCGTAACGCCCCAGCGGATGATGAGGAGGTCCAGGAAGAGATTGCTGAAATTCGAGTTGCAATTGAAGAGGAAATAGCCCTTAGCGAGGGTGTAACCTTTAAAGAGTGCCTACGACCCGGAAACCGTTACCGATTTTTCCTAGCTTTCACAATATTTCTTTGCCAACAGTTCAGCGGCACCAACAGTATCGGATATTACGCTCCTGAAATCTTTGAGACGGTAGGTGTGAGCAGCACCAACGCATCTCTTTTCGCTACCGGTGTGTATGGAACAGTAAAGGTTTTTGCAACTGGAATATTTCTCATCATTGGAATCGACAAATGGGGTCGTCGTAATAGTTTGCTTGGAGGGGCTTGTTGGATGGCTGTGATAATGTTTATCATCGGCGCCGTTCTGGCGACTCATCCACCGGACACCGACAGCGACAAAATTTCCTCAGCTTCCATTGCAATGGTTGCCATGATCTACCTTTATGTCATTGGCTACTCTGCATCCTGGGGTCCAACGCCATGGGTATATGTTTCTGAGGTAAGCAAGAAGTGAAAGCGATTGAGTACTTTGGTCAATAGTTAACAAATACTTGAAGATCTTCCCTACACGCCTCCGAGAATATGGTGTCGGACTCGCTGCAACTACCCAATGGTTATTTAATTTTACCATCACCGAAATAACTCCACAGGCTGTAAATCACACTGGTTGGCGAACATTTCTCATGTTCGGTATCTTCTGCTTGGCCAATTTTGCTTTCGTCTTCTTTTTTATTAAAGAAACAAAGGGCCGGACGTTAGAGGAAATGGATATCTTATTCGGCACAGTTGCAGAAGAACAACGCAGAGCTCATTTCGAGCAAGCCTTGCACAAGGGCATTGAGTTGCAGCATACAGAGAGGCCTGTCGCTGCAAAAGATGTCCACAACTGAGTGATTTAATGGACTACTGTGCTGGATTTCACTTAAGAATAACATGGCGGCGATGTGATCTTCTCAAGAAATATCTTTATCCAGTCCTCTATTGTAATATTGAATACTAGCATAACTCTTTGATTCCCTTTAAAGGGCTTATTACCACGTAGTTTCGTTGTAGGTTAAAGTATACTATCAAAGGTGACGAAGATGCATTCCACCAAAACTGAAAAGAGAGTAAGTTTCAATGGTAGCAAAGGTGGTTGCCATTGGATTTATTGTTCACAGATCTAGCCTGCAGAACATCTGCTTTCAGGATCATATCGCCTGAATATTATCTTGAATGTAGTCATTGTATCTGTATACGAGTTTTTAATACAATATGTTCCTTTTGTCAATTACATTTGGATAATAAGCCATTCCTCTCCGTGATGTACCGGCAAAACACTTAACCTTAAGTCTTTAACCAGACGTGTGTTAGTGATCTGAGAAATGAGATCGAGGCCGTCATATTTGAAGAAAATAGCTCTGCTCGATTATTCAGGAAGGCTAGCATTCTGAAGCTGAAGAAGCTTAGTAGTTTCCTGAATGAGAGCCAAACAATGAACCCTATGGGAATCGGTAATCCCGTTTTAGTTTCTTGTAGTATTAGATCATTTCCCTGTTTCGGATAACTAAATAATTACGGTCGGCGTGTCCCGCATGGTTGCAAAGAACGGGATCACACTCACTGCAAGTAGGACACACCTTTCCATATGGTAGTTTCTCGGCTTCGCTGCCACATTTTTCACTAACTCCGCTAAGTGAAAAAGCATTATAACAGAACAAAGCCAACCGCTTTTGACAGAATTTACGCCTTGGCGCTATAGTAATTTTCGCCGTAATTCTGGTCACGAAATGAAACACCAATTTGTATTTGCAGACAATGACGAGATTATGTTTGGCGCGGGACGGCACTTTTGTCCTGGAAGGTTTTTTTTAGCAAGTAACGAAATTAAAGTAATTTTAGTTGAACTTGTGACGAATTACGACACAAGTTTGGGACTAAAAGGACAAGGATCGAGTGAGGATGGCTATGAAAGGCCGTTCCTTGGAGAGCACGATACTCTTTGCTCTCTTGATACGACTGCAAAAATTTGGATTCGCAACCGGCAGAGACAATGTGACGCAGAAATCTGCTCATACATTTCAATAGAGCTAACCTATCCAGGCATGAACCTTTGTTAACGTATATCATGCGTTTTTTGATGTTCGTGTTTTGAACAAAAGAAGATTTGACTTGACAAAGTAATTGTATTTTCTATCTCTGAGATGATCAACCATTGCTGATCTAATATATACTAATGAATAAAATACGACATAGGAGGTTAATTTGCGTCAATACGAATTCATTACCTGAAGCTTTAGCCAGGCGGGATTGATGACATCCTTCAACTACAATCTCTATTGGGATTGATGATGCAGGTACCCTTGCCTTCATTCTTTCAAGCGAAGAAATAAAATTCAACTATTGAAGGGAAATGATTGACTTGTTGGAAAGCAATTCACAAGAGGCGCGGACTTAGGCGAAGCTGGCGCTAATCACCCAGCTCACGTCATCATTGAATGAAGTAGTCGAGTCAAAAGTATGAACGCCACCGTTGCTGGCTGCATATAGCACATTGTTGTAGTGGCGGAAATAGCGTGTGGGATAGCTCCAGGATCGGATTGAGTTGCCTTGGCTGTTGAGGGAGGCCTGAGGGCAGAAGGTTGCGTCTTCGTAGAACTGCTTTGTGCCATCGTTGGCATTGAGCAGCAGCTCGAAGTTATAGTGCCGTATGTAGCTACCAGGGGTGTCGACGGACTCGAATGAGAAGCAAGCGCTGTTACCAAGGCCAGTGCGAACTGTCCAGCTGGCCTGCTGCTTGAGGGTGGTGCTGCTTGAAGAAGAGACAACCTGGGTGTTGACGGTGGTACCAGTGTGTGCAATGTAGCGTGTTGTGTAGCCAGATGTTGTGACACGCAGCGAGATGGAGGAACCGACAGTGAGCTCTGGGCCGCTGGTCAAGGATGTGGTGCTGTATTTGGCAGCTACAACGTTAGCCTGGACCGAGTTCTCGGTGGCATCGGACGGATAGCCCGAGGTCATGACTCCCTCATAGAAAGTGCCCTGGGCGCTGACGCTGTTGTCACCACCAATTCCAAGAATGATGGCGCCCTCTTTGCTCATCGGGTTGTAGCCAGATGCCGACGGGCGCGCGCCGCTGTAGTAGGTCGACAGGGATCCAGATGCAGCGTTGGCGCCACGGATGGCCCACAGGTTGGGCCCGCCCTTGATTACAGCAGTGACGAAACGGTACGAGATGGACGGGTCGCCCGCGTTATTTCCAGAGCTAGAGCCAGAGAACAGGCCGTTCTCCAGATCAGCCATGATCCAGGGGCCGCTGCCAGCGCCAGAACCCCAGCTGGTGCTGTCGCCGAAGTAGATAGCCTCCATGTGGCCGTTGCCTGTGTCAGTGCTGCTGGTCTCAGCGTTGCCGTAGTCGAAGCAGCAGCCGCCGTTGTAGTGAGTGCCGTCGAGGACTGCATACATCCCCTCGGCCGCGTCCCCGGTAGCTGTACCGCTGGCGGCGTTGTTGCGGTAGCCCGTGCCGGGCGAGACGAAGACGCCGTATGCCTTTTGACCGTTCAGCGTGACAGGTGCGCCAATGGCACTGGCCAGGTTGTCGTAGCCATTGGACTCCGGACCCGAGAAGCCGCCGGGCGGGGCCTGCGTGAGGTGATTACCGCGGCCGGACTGGTCGTAGATGATTGTGATGAGACATGTTGTATTTGCGCAGAACGAGTCTTGAGCTGCGGCGTTGGCGACGCCGCCGGCCGAAAGCGGCGCGATGTTGGTCGTGGTCCCGTCGGACCCGCGCTTCACCTGGTAGAGTGAACCAGTATAGGCGCCATACAAGGCTCGTGTGGTGCTATGCGCCGCGATGCAAGGTGTGCCACCAGACGAGTACAAGTCGCAGGGGCCAGCAGCCACAAGCGAGCCTGCACTAGCAAGGCCAAGACCAAGGAGGAGACTGCGTTGTGACAGCATGTTTGATGCCTATTGTAGCGAACTGATAGGATGACCATGCTTGTAGCCATTGTCTGTCTACTGCTATTTTATTTATATTTGTTCTTGGCAGCGCATCAAGGCCTATCCACGTCCCGAATTTGTCGACAACGACCAGTCTTACGTATGTCGCGAGGTCCCATTCGTGCGCAACGTCGAAGGAAGCCGCTTTACATGTGTCACGAAGTCCTATTCGTGCGCAACACTAGGCGCGAGCGGGGTACTAAGGTCAGCATCTCAACCGGCTAACTCGGCCGGCCGGGGCTGTTCCGAAGCTGAATATAGTAAGTCGCATTAGGGAAACGTACTTTACCCCCTAGTTATTAGACGTGGAAATACTTGCCAGTATAATAACGCGTGGCACTATGGTCATATGATCTTATTTGTTTGGTTTTTAATGCGTTATTGCAACACTCTTTTGGCTATGTAGCATTGGAAATGGTGAGTTCCACTCTATAGTTGACACCACTGTTGCCAATTCGAGCCTGTCTTTAATTAATTATTGTTATATGAGTTAAATACCAGCCTTAAATAGTAGGAATGAAAAGCGGAAGATGAGATAAGCTTTCTAAGGCACACCTTTCCAAATAGGCACGGACGTAATATTTTCCTTGTTCCATTGCACCCTCCCCTCTTCGTCAAGCCATGCACCTGCGTCACTGGCATTCAATCCGGCATCTTGATTTGCGCTAATTTCATTTTTGCTCACACCCATTTCATCTCTGGGAAGCCAGATTGTTGGTGTGGGAGATGTTAATGCGGGATTAAGGTAGGCATTCTTAAGTTGACCCTCGGAATAAAATTCTGTTCCATCCTCTTGGCTTAGAATTTCTGCGCCATCCTCTCGAAGCCAACCCTTCATGGCATTGTATGAAGTAAAAACTTTCGGCTCCAAAAAGCGTGCGAGCGGGTCAATAACCTGCCGTGGCAGGTGTGCTTCGTCACCTAACTGCTGTAAAAGCGATTGGGGATGGTCATAAACCAGGCCTTCCTCAGCCGAAGCGAGGAGAGGTGCTGATTCTGCTTCTATACCTTGGCGATTGACTAAATCCGCAGGGAGGTATTTTTCGAGAGGCGCCAAGTACCTGTTCATTAGTATGTTGTAAATAACGGTTATGCAGAAGAGGGCAATCATGATTACGGCTGGTCCAAAACTGCGACCAAGTCCAAATAGCCCGATCAAGGCAAGTTCGGCAATGTAGACGCCAGTGAGTAGGTGCTGTAGGGCGAGCGTATAGGCATGGCCCTGGGTATCGATCTTCGGCTGCATTACAAATAACAAGTTGTAACGATATGCAAGGTAGTTGAGAAATAACCCGAAGGCGGCGAATCCTAAGACTAGAGGGGCTATGCACGAATAGGCGATTGCTGTATCTCGCTGTTAGCTTTACCTCGTACTATATTGGACATCAAGGAGTCGTACCAATGATGACAAAATTCGTCCACTATGAAATGTTAGCATCCTGAAATTGTGGGTTGATGCTTTTCCTATAGCTCCAACTCACCTTTGGAAAAACCTTTCCCCATGCAATACTCTTCATGCTCGTGTAGCGATTAAACTTTTGCCGCGGTGTCTTGTCAAAAAGGTATGCAAAAAGGACATATTGAAGCAGGTCCGTCCAATTCAACAGGTTATCTGCAGCTGTCGTAATTCCTTGCACTATGAAATAGGTTAAATAATAATTTGATGACTTTGGGAGCTGTCTTGCTAGCAATTCTGGAATAGAGCCAGGATCCTTGGCTTTTTCCAGGAGCGTAGAGAATACTGTGGCGGCACCGGAGAAAACAGCTGTGACTAGAAATACTTGGGTGACTTGAAACAAATAAAACCACTTTTGAACTTCTAGTTCGATGGATGTCGTAGTAGCGCCACTAAAAGCCACAAAGATCACTGCCAGTTCAAAATAAGTATCGCATAGATAATGTGTAAATATCTTTCTGGAAACTTACTTCTAAATATTGTTGGCACATATTTGCTGAGGAGACTCGTGAGCAGAGGTGGTAATAGGCCAGATAACAACCCCACGATGGAGTCGGGAAGTTTCTTCAGCCAGGCAAGCCACTCCACATTCTCAGCAAGATAGCTGATATTGGAGACAAGGCCCACGAAGCTACTTGGTACTGACCAAAAAACAATTAGAGCCATGACAATAGACACGGCTATGCCTTGTTGGGAAATTCGCCTTTCAGGTGATATTGGCAGGTTTTGCCATAGAACCTCCCGCGGCAACACACCTAAATATCTGGGATGAAGGGCCAATATGTCTGCCGATGGTACCTGCTGCGATGCTCGTTGAGCATCTGCAATCGTTTTGAATTCAACAAAGATGGCGGCTGCTTCGTGTGAGGCTTGTTCATGTTGTCGCCGGCCTTCTTCGATTTCTAACACCAGTTCCTTGATTTGTTCACGAATCCACCAGATAGTATCCACCTTTTTACCAAACAGACCGCAGGTCAAACGGTGTTTAGGCCGATACGTTTCTATCATCAAATTCGAGGGGCCATCGTGAATTGATTGATCGGGGTTTTCTGTTCTGTCTATCCTATTGTATCTCGCCTTTCGGTATATTCGTTTAATGAGTGATGTCTCTGCGATTTCAAGTTGCTCCACCGACGACTGCAAGGCTGAAACTGAAGCCTGGATTTCGGCGGCCTTTTTCGCAGGCCAGATTCGGACTGAACCCTCCCCAAAGAAATGACTCATGTTCCTCTCCTCGAGAGCAGCTCGTGGTGCAGATAGGAAAAGTACTGTTCTGGATGATAGCTTCGACGTATTGTTTTTGGAGAGAGCCCATGCTTGACGTAGCCCAATGAGCCAAAGACGCTCCCGTGCGATAGTGAACATGACAAAGGATAAAAATGTGCATGCCAGTATAGAATGAGCATAAAAGTAGTTGGCCTTGCTGACGTTTCCAATGCCGAGTCTGTCAAGTTCAGTTGATGATCCTCCGCCGGCGGCATTGATGGGTATCAGGATCGGCCATGTGAAACAGCATCCAACTATACAAATGAATACTGCGGTACGGAGAAAACGAAGGAATAGGTACGCTTCCATCGACTGGTGAAAAAGGAGATGCTTATCCGGGGTATTGCACATAACAGTAATCCAATTGAGGTACGAGCGGTCATCAACACTAATGCGATGCCTAAGATAACACAAAGGCAAAGTCAGCAGTGCTAACACGATACCAGATGAAATGCTTACTTGGATGGTATAGTGCCCAAAAATGCGCGAGGGGCATAGATCTCCGGATATCGCGGCCGTATCATCACAAAGACGGCAACGTATACAAGACCTGTTATCTGCGCCAATTTAACCAAATGTTGCCCGTGAATAGGCAGGCATGCTCACCAATGCCGGAATGAATGCAGAAATTACAGCCGCTAAAGAAACAGAACGCCTTGGCTAAACAATGTTAGCAATATTAAGACGAAAGTACAATTTTGGAATTCTCGTCTTCTTACCTCCATCTCATCATTGGTGCCGCTACCCACATATTGCATCGTCTTTAAAATGGCTTCGCGATACATTTTGAATTCTATACAGCTAATTCAATCCGCCAAGGGTGAATTATTGCTTCCTTTGATAAGAATTATACTGGATTTCGGTGAACTTCAAACCGTACTAGATAGATGAATGTTGTTTTCAATAGCCCAAGTCTTGATTTCCAGGCCTCATGCAGCCGGATTTAAGTAGATCACGTTATGCTCCTGTGTTGAAATGTCGATACAGCTTTAAAGATCATGAAAGGGTTGGCCAGTCTGATTCTGTATTTGAAGTGGGGTCACATGCAGAGAAGTGGTGGTTCATCTATGACGCCATTTCTCTTCACTTCATGACCAGCCACAGAGGATCGTCTGCGACTTATGTGGGTCACGACAGCCAATGAAATCATCCCTCTACGGATCATTGTCAAACCAACTCACCATCAACAACATATCACATCTGACGACATGATCTCCAGAAGGTTCCGTGAACACTTAAAACGAGCTTCAAGTTGAGTGAAGGGCCCATCAAATATAGAGTCCCAATTTCAATTCCATTCCAGAAGTACCTAATTTACGTCACAAGGAAAGGTCCTACTATAAGCCAAATGGTTGCCTGATTTCCAAGGGCAAAAACCTGCCATCCCCGGTATTCTGGTGATCATAATCTTTATGGGTATACGATGTCAATCTTGCGGCCAACAGAGCAACACTTGGCGCCCTTAACAGGTCGTCAGCTCAGAATATCTGAAATGAGGTTCAGTAAGTCACGCATTGCAGCTTAGTAGGCCCTCCTGCGTTTTCGCATCATTGGTGCCGAAGCTTTAGGCATTTTTCTTTCTTCGCGATCACTTCTTTATGCTATCGCTGAGAAGAAGTCTCTCCTAAAAACCCCAATTTTGAGTCTTTGAGCAGCACTGTACCTATTTAGCCTCCAGTAAAAACAAGACGAAAAAAATGACATCTACCAGCAATGAGAAGGTCGTCGTAGTGTCTGGAATTTTCTAGGATAGTAGGAAAATAAGCTCTAAACTAAATTACGAGTTTCGGAATTTACCGAATCTCCAAGAAGTGAATTTCCGATCCAGCTGGTGTTGTGGGATGCAACACGTCACACATCCGCTTTTAGAATATCTTTGCTTATTTACCTAATTTCAAAGTCACTCATCCCCTTTCTACAGATGCGCTTAGATTCTGTTATCCAGCAGGCCTCGTCACATTTCTGGAGTTGTTTGATGAATCTGAATATTCCATCGCTGGTCGGCGCATTAAGAGGCGCCATATTCTGGCTGATAAGATCTTTACTGAGATCTTATGAATGAGAGTTTCCGTTCTTCTCTGTACATATCACGGCCAACGAGAGTCCCCATAACGATCTGCTGAGAGAAAAGACGGGAACAAACAGTGGACAAAAGACTCAGGTGAAGACCTTTTTGGCCGAGATTATGCATTGCGTTATTTCTGTCATCATGACGACAAGATCGAATTAGAGAGTTAAAAATAGCGTTGAGGAATATTCACTGCTGTAGACCCAGTTTTGAAGGTGAATAAATGATTGAGGGTGAGGTCAAGAGATACACATGCCATACTGACATGACTGCCTCCTTCTCGCCAAAAATCACATCATTTTCTAACAGTATTTTACTCCGCCATTACAGTACTGAAAGGGACAGTAATCCCAATCATCGTTG
The DNA here is from genome assembly GCA_013403825.1 of Calonectria pseudoturangicola. Classification (NCBI taxonomy): domain Eukaryota; kingdom Fungi; phylum Ascomycota; class Sordariomycetes; order Hypocreales; family Nectriaceae; genus Calonectria; species Calonectria pseudoturangicola. The sequence continues at coordinate 619,392 of VTGA01000028.1, forward strand.
TACACTACTAGCAAGCGTGGGGCGCAGATGCGATGACATGGGTGTAGCGGGGGTTTAAGCTCACAAGCTGGTTGAATTACTTTTCTAGTTGTTTATGTATGTTAAATAATTATCTCCGCTTCAGAGAAATTTCCCAGCTCAATAATGTTTCAATTTGTTAAAGAAAAAAAGGCGATACCATTGGTGTTTTGCTCTTCTCTGTAACCTTTCTGCACAAGTGACCTGTCGCGCTGTATACCCATTCAAGAAATGATGATGCATTGGATCCACAAGAGGGTAATACGGGCTCTTCAAACCGACCGTTATGATCTTGGCAAACGGGCCACCGTCCCACTTCCCTCTCATATCACGCTGCATTTTAACCTTGCTGATCCCCCATGGATAACTTCTTCCACCCCCATCATTTAACATGCTGTGCATCAAACGTATCGGCTATTAAGAATACACAAACAGAATAAAAGAAAGGATTGGAATTGACACCCCCGACAACCAGACTGGACATCATGGCGCCGGACCCTGTCTCTATACTCGACTCAATCAAACCCAGTCAGTTCACCACAGATGCTGACCGCTTCGCTGCCAAAGAAGCCGCTCGTCGCCTTCTCGCTCGCCTCGAGACTCCTTTTGAACAAGCTTGGGCTGTTGCCTTTGAGAACCCCAACCTCATTGCCGGTCTGCAACTGATTCAAGACCTTGGCATTTGGACGAAATGGGCAGAGGCTGATAAGCAGAGTCCGAATGCGGCCAGAACCCTTGATGAAATTCTTGCTTGGGCCACTGCAAGCTGCCAACCTAACTTGTTGCGCCGATTCCTCAGACACGTTGCTGCCTTGTACTTAATCGAGGAGGTAGGTGTTGATACATGGAAGCCCACTCCCTTTTCCTTGGCAATGGGACAAAAGGAAACATATGGTGGCGATATCATCAAAGCAGGGTATTTGTTCAATTATCTGAAGTCCAAGTTTTTAAATTAATTCGCCTAATAGATTAGACCATGCTGTCCCATGTGGCAGCAACCTTCCCCGTTTCTTGGCCAAGAACTGCTACAAGGAGCCTCTTGACATCCCCACTTTAGACAATTATCGCGATGTCTATGGTCGTGACTTCTTTTCCTACGTTCAGGATCATCCGGAGGCAGGAGGGTCGTTCCAAGGCGTAATGGCCGCACTGACTCATTACAAGATGCTCTGGACTGACGTCTACGACACGAAGTCTCTTGTGGCCGGCGCCGACTTAAGCAAACCCCTTTTCGTCGACGTCGGTGGTGCCCAAGGCCTTGACACCCAACGCCTACTGGACCGTTACCCCGACCTTCCCACTAATATCTTGATTGTCGAGGACCTGCCTGAAGTTGTGTCCACTCACAGCAAAGAGAAGCTGGACATCCGGATTCGCAAAATTCCCCATGATTTCTTTCAGCCACAGCCCATTATTGGAGCTCGTGCTTACTTCTTTCACGCAGTGCCTCATGACTGGCCCGATGTAGACGTGGCTCGCATGTTTGCCGAGGTGAAAAAGGTCATGACTCCGGGATACTCCAAGCTGTTGGTCTATGAAGTTGTGCTGCCTGCACAAGGCGTGTCGCATTTGGCGACAACACTGGATCTGGCGTTAATGAGCTGCACAAGCGGTCTGGAGAGGACGGAGGAAGCGTGGAGGGATTTGTTAAGTGGGTGCGGGTTTAAGATTGTCAGCATCTCCAGGCACCCGAGGGCTTTGGAGAGTGTAATCGAAGCTGAAATCGGGTAAATAGCACATCCCAACTAGCTCTTGATAATGCAAACCGGGTTTGCTTTTTCCGTGTTATCACATCTTTTGGGAGGCAAGCACCGTTGGACATTCGTGGTCAAGTTGGAGCCTCATTCAGACACCATGACATCTATTTCACGCGGTATACTGTCCATCCTTGGTCCCAGAGTCAAGTGGTCAGTACATGATTTCAATAGTTGAGTCAATCTCAGGACTTCATTTGAACTTTGTATGTGTTTGTAATCTACATTTTTTGAACTATTTGAAAGTATCTGTTACATAAAATCAACAAGCTGTGACTTTTCTATCATTGTAAAATTCGAACAAATAATTGAAATATGAGACTTAGTCCAATAAATAAGCTAATAGCCTTCTAAACCAGATTGTTTGCATGGTATTACAGTGAGTCTGAAAAAGTTCCACTCTGTCTTAATGCACGACCGTAAGATCAACCCTAACCTGTAGTATATAAATAATAATTATTTTATAAATAATTAAAATTAAACTAATACATTGTTAGTAATAGGCACAAAAGTACCGGGCGGGATTTTTTCAAACCCACTGTATCTTAAACCTGTATTCGATATGTCAAACATTCATGTGACAGTCGACAGTCTTGTGTTACTGTGCCCCTACCCTACATCATCTACTGAGATCAACTCCCTCCTGGACAAAACATCAACCACAATTACTGTTGGGGACATGATGCTGGGCCATCCTAGTTCTCATCTATAAATTTATGTTTATGCGGGATTTACGACCTAAAACTCATCATCATGCCAGTCTTATCCCGGTTTCACTCCTTACTGAAGAAACTTCCTTAAAGCTATGATTCAAATTCATTATGGCTAGAAAAAACGGACGCTGAGGTGAAAGAGCGCAAATTAAATGTGGAGAGTGAATTAAAAAAAATCTTTCCATATTCCTCTTTCTTTTCCCTTTTCCTTTCGAATATTATGTTTGATATTTCACCATCATACGACTTGCATCACTCTTACCCCGCCAATTGTGGAATTCTTAGACACGATAAGATTGCTCTCACCTCGCATACGTCATAAATATGGAGCTTATCCAATCAGGTGGGCGTAATGGCAACCCTAGCACCCAGGGCCAACCATATCCAGCCTGGGCGGCAATTGATGGCTCCACACCGGAATTAGTGCGTACTTAAATTCCGGACCAGGCAGTTCCGGCCAATTATGTGGAGATGGTGGAAATTGGGCCTTCAACATCCCAGAATGGATAATGGAAGCGAAATCTCACGACTAGATGACACTGGTATTATTGGTTATCATCAAGACCCCCGAGACTGCCCGTGACCTTCGGTTCTTACACTCCAGATATGGACGCGGATAACTGTAACTGATGGGGGAAAGAGAAACTTCGTCTTTCCCAGTTCTTTCAAAGCGGCTTGGTGCAATCTTTGCCGACATGACTGTTATTTTAAAGTTCAGCGCGCTAGATGTATCATACTTGCACGGGTGTGGAGATACTGATGACTTTCAATAATTTGTAAGAGGACATTCTGAGACAGCTGGATCATCTTAGCTACGTGAGATCTTTTTTTCCAGGGCTTGACTCAACCGTATCACCTACCCAATTGACATGGCCATTAACATCAGTGCCATTTTAGCCGGATCTCCCAGCACTCTTCTTTTTTATCGTGTAGGAATTCCACAAGAATATTCATTTCCTCACCATCCAAGAATTGAGAGGTCGTCATTGAGTAATCAAGAAGACGCCGATCTTATTCCAGAATATCAGGCTTCTTTGGTAGGAACATGATCGACTGGTGTCATTCAGTGGGTTCTTATCGGTGACGCTCGCTAATTCGAAAGTCGATGTTCTGCTTGATAGAGTAGAACGAATATGACTACTTATAAATCGGAGCATACTTGCATCTTGAATCTTACGTCAGACAGGGGTGATGGATATTGGTGCAGAGAACACTACTAGATTCTTCAGCCGGACTTTCAAGTCATTCGACAAGCCTTGAGTGTATTGAGAGGGGGATAGGCCTTTGAGAATCAGCGGTTGCTGTATCCCTCTCTCTGGCTACTCGTCTCTTGCGACTTTTTCTAGTGTCATATGTACAGCCTGGCCGGCCGGGTAAGTATCAAGATGGATTGCAGCTCGGTACAAACACATTTATCTGATATCGGTGAGGAGCAGCGATTACAGGGATGCCGACGAAATCAAACAAAACAAGTTTGATTGTAGAAAGGACATACCTGAGCATCATCGCACTTGTGTATCTGTCGTTTACAGTTGTCGCACGCCCAAGACACGTATTTCCAGTACCGTGCACGTAGTGAGCGAGTTGCATCCATTGGCCGTGCCTCCATTGGCGGCGGGGCTTGAGAATAGTACATGCAAGATACCAATTAGGAAAAAAATGTCGGAATTAAAAGCGGAATGAGATTGATAGCCTGGCTTATTAGATATCGCGTGGTCATGGGTTTAAGAGCATAGAATTGTGGAACTTTGCTTGTGAGCTAACAGAGACCAAGCCATTTTTGGACGTGCAATTGTCAAGGTTCAGGTTGCTTGCTGATTCGATTTTATATTCAGATTAAAAATTATTCCGAGATTGGTCATGTAATTCGCGAAACGTAATGCATAATGCCAAGTGGGTTGCATTGGTCTAATGATTATCGAGTTTGAACTTATCAACTGGCTCGGAAATCGATTCCGTTTCTCGTCACGAGCAACGGCAGTTTGTTCTGGAGAATAAGCAGATAAGCGTATCGTTGAAGTCGAGATATAAAAGACGCAATAATAGATAGAAAGATTAATGGCGGGACCAGAAACAATATTTAAAACCCTTCATTAAAACAAATCAAGCATCGCTAATTTGATTCCTAAGAACATTCCCACTCAATCAATTAGTTACTTTCTTGCCCCAGTCTTGCCCCTCACGATGCTATTAATTAGAAGCGCATTGATCTTGGACATCATGCCAATCTTTCTAAGCACGACGTAAGAGCTGTTACAATCAATATTGTCTTTGCATGACCTGATAGAAGCCTTAGGTATGCTAGCAGCTACATCAGTGGATATAAGGATCTTGTTTTTGGGACTTTAACGAAAGGAACCAACCACGACCTCGTCATGAATCGTTATCTTGACTTTCATGGGATGAGAGCTTCGTCTGATATCCTGTATTACGATTCGTTTTATGATGCATTGGTTGCGCTTCAAAATAAGACTGTCGACTACATAGTGATGAATGCAGTTCATCCACATGCGTCGTCCATAGTCGGCAGTGATTACAAAAACACTCACATAATAGATGCCTTCATTTTACCAGGCAAGCATTTGGTTGTGGCTACTCGGATGGGCGTCAAGAGTACAAAATCCATCGCCATCCTATATCCGTCAGACACAAGTCAGTGGTCTCAAGTAATCAAGGTAACCACTGGTGGTTTAGTACAGATTGGGGAAGATCTTCTTGGCGGAAAATATGACTCTGCTATTATATACCGGGACGTTGCCATTGAGATCAAGTCTAATTTCACCATTGTGGAAGAGCTTGGATCCCCAGATGATGCTTGGCTGATATTGGGCCGAACCAGAATGTACACAAACAGCGTACAGGCCTGGCGTGACGCACCTATCACGTGGCAATGGAGAAACCAGTGGTACTAGGGAGCATCAATTAAAATTGCAAAATCATTAAGTTGTTTATAGAGTACAGTATAGTGTTGTAGACCTTTTGTCCTGTCCTATAATAATTATTCAAGGCCTCATTATTGAAAATTGAACGGAGTGAATGTAACCCTGGGTCTCACACCGCCTTAACTGGCAGATCGTTCTTCAGGCCAATTACCGAAATCGGTTCCGAAACCGATTCCGAGACTAATGCAGAATAGCACCTTAGACAAGTAGGTGTTTAATCCAGGTTATCTATATTAGTAATCACATATTTGCGGCTATTGACTTACCCTTACCATAAAGTGTAACGGAAAATGCAAATCAAGCAGAATTAGGAGATTTAATGTGGAATGGCATTGCAAAGTACGTGAAATAATGTGTGTGAACATTGTTGTGGAATGACCCCACCTGTCTATTTACAACTGATTTGCTCCGAAGTTATAGAGGGTAAAAATGACTAATTTATTTCACCTGTTGGGTAGCTTTTGGGTGAAATATGCCATTCCTCGGGTTGCACATGATACTATGGCAAAGTGAAATCAGAACCTATGAAGCCAGATGTGCCCATATTTGTGTTTTATTGGTGTTTTGATTATCCAGCCGATTGGATTTCATAACCTCTCTTTCTTTCTTTGTCCTTCTCTATCTTTATTTTATATAATTATGTTGTTCATAATATGTATTTCATTTCTTTAAATTTTAAATGATAGTTTTGACTGAATTTGGCTTGAATTAATCTTATATATGATTCACGTATAAGTTTGTACATCACGTTGAGTAGGTAGAACTCAAGTAACATATCACATTCTGTTCAACGGATTGCATCACGTACTTTACTAGGTAAATTACATATCCACCTCTCCATCAAGAATCCCTTCCTCAACAACTTGAACTTTTACTTTCATCCCCCATGGGTCCTCCTCTCCTATCCAGTGCTTCTCTTTACCAATCTTTTCTACCAAGTCAACGAGCTCATTGAGAATTTCCTTGAATTTTACCTTGTCATGCTTCAATTTCTGTGATGAGATTGTAAGTAGTAAACCCTCCTTATTACTCATCTTACCCAGATTCCATGACCATTGGGCCGAGAAGACCAATTTGGGGTATGAATTTCGGACCTTTCCACCAGGGTACAATCGCGTCATCACATATCCGATTCGGCCGAGGTATGAAGCCCACCAAACCTCCTCCGGCGTGATGAGTTCTTGCAGCATGTTACGGAACTCCATCTCTCGCGGTGGTAACTCCCCTCTATAGCTCTGCTCTAACATTACTGCTAATCGAGCTCGGTCTCGATGTGACACTCCATGGATTGTCGACATGAGTCCCACGCTTGTAGAGTAGAGTGCTGTGGTCGAAGCTGTTTCTTTGGACATGAACCTGTGCAAATACATAGAATTCGCAAAGGCGTCGACAATATGGACACCAAACCTTTCAGGAAAGCGTTTATTTGTTGATGGGCTTGGGATTGCGTTTTTCAACAAGGCTTGTAGTTCAAGCCGTGAATCTGGAGCAAAATAGCTTGTAGCTACCTCCAAAGGGTACTGTTGACGGACCGTGACAGGAAGCTGCTTAAAGAGATACCCTTCTCTCACACCGCCCTGACAAAAGTGTGCCTCTCGAATTCCATGGGGAATGGCTTCAGCAAGGACATTGACGAGAAATGCCACAGCCGGTACCTGGGATCGTCTTCGATCTGATACTCTAAAAACGGTTTTCGCAGCCTTAGCAATGGCTTCGACAGTCTTAGTATCCTCAAATTGCTCTCGCTCGGCTGTGTATCCATTTATGATGGAAATAGGGTAATGTCTCTTGCCTGACTGGTTCAGTGAGAGCAATAAATAACCCCAGCCTCGAAATCCACCTCCAGAGAGATAGATATCGAAGCCGTTTTCTCGCTCAGCCGACTCAATCATTTCTCTTGGAACTTGTAGATGGTTAAAAGCTTTTCTAAAGTTTTCAACCATCTCCACACGGAATCTTTGCACGGCTGCCTCTTTATCATGCTTATTCTTTCCACGCTGTAAGTCGGATAGCTTATTCGTCAAGGCAGCAGCTCCGTACGGGAAGCTGAAACTTCCATGCGGACTGATCCGGATTTCTCCTCTCCGGCTGATCATCCATGATATCTGCGTGCTTCCTCCTCCCAAGTCCATAACAAGCCCTGCCATGCTCGAGAAGCTACTGGCAATTCCAAGAGCTCCAATTTGGCCCTCCTCTTCCTTGGCCAACATTTCAATATTTAAACCCGTCCTCTCATTTATCGCCATCGAAAAGGAGGCGGCATTTAATGCGGTACGGGTCGCCTCAGTCGCGACAACATGGATGTTCTTTTTTTCCACCCCGATATCGTCGCATGTCATAATGAATCTTTCCAAAACGGTGCAAACTGACTCAATGACATGACCAGGGATTGGAACCCGATTCCCTGACTCGGGATCAAATTGAACGTCGTAGAGCGAAATGGGAGACCGATATACTAAGACGGTCGGAAGAATTCGAGCTAGCGGTGCTGAGAGGTCGGTAATGGAAAATCGGATGCCATTGCTGGTAACTTGTTAATTAGAAACGGAGGCTTCTTCGCGAAACGCCTACCTTCCCATATCAACGACTCCAATAAGCTTTCCTCCACGACCTAGCCACGGAGGAAGCACGCCACCTGAGCCGCGAGATTGATGAATGTGCTCGAAAGCATGCCTTGAGCATTCTTGCGCAGTATATTCATTATCGAATGCACTTGGGTTCTGTACCTCTTCAAAATCGGACAGATCCATCTTCCTTGCTGCTTTGTGCTGGATGTGTCTCCGAATAGTTACGGCGGCAAGGATGACATGAGATCAAAAGCCAATAAGCTCAATAAATTGCTTCATTCATCACCATCCTGCCTCGAGGGCAATGCGAACCATGTGCCTATCACATGCTAATTGCCATAACATGTGAATGTACTACTTTCAGCTGCGCCACAAAGCGCCATGCAATTTTAGATAACCAATAACGTCCGGCGAAATGACAACTCATTCAAGTGTGGGAGGTCGCGTCAACCGTCGGCAAATTCCGAGCTAAAATACGCTTGTATGGCTTCCAAACTTTCGTGCACTGTAACAGCAATATCTATGGTTGCAATGGCTTCATGTGGGCGTGGCGCGTCTAGACCGATCTATCATGAAATCCGATTAGACTTTGTCTGCACTAACGTGCATGTGATGTGATTTTGAACCCTCACTTTTTTTTTTTAGGTGACTGTAGCATTCGCTTACCCAGATTGTTCAATGAAGTGTTTTTTTAGTGATTTTTAGGTTCAATTACCTTCCGTCCCTGTGAAAGAAAACTACCAATCAACGGTCAAACCTCGGTAACATTACGTATTTATTAAAAAAACGTCTCCGCGGACCTAGAGAACAAACTGAACCGATCCGTGCACTGTATAGTCATGTACATTTGCTGCATCGCTCTCAAAGTCAAATGCGCGTAAAATATTCCGCTCGTGGAAGATGCTGAGAGCTTTGAGGGAAGCTTCGACGTACACTGCACGGATCATTGCATCATCTTTGATATCTGTGCACCCAGAGTATGGGGATGGAGCTATTTGTGAAGAGTGCGTTGGGTCAAATTGCGCGAGGTTTGGATCGCCTGCAGCTGGACATAGTTTTATCTGGACCACGCACACCCACGGTTATAAGCTTTGAAATTTTCTTCCTTTTACACCAGGCACATTTATGCAAGGTACTGAATACACTGTGATGCCAAATGGACATTTTTCACTCATTTGTCGCAGGCTAATATGTCACGTCGTATCTCATTCATTAGGAAGCCGGGATTTAGAATATAGTCATTCATCAAATTTCCGTTTACTGCTCAGGTTAACAGGAGCAGTGGAAAGAGCATAAACCACATTATTCTAATGCCCGTCGCTGGCATAGTTAAAGACACCGCTGCTGCACTCTCAAATATAACTTCTGGTTCATACGTGGCAGGCATTGTAGAGTTGGTCGTTCCGTTCCAACAGTAATTTGCAAAACAATCCGCACAATCCTTGGGCATGTTTGTCTTGGTGCGAACAAGGCTTCGGGATACAATCGCGCAGCCTAGACATGTGGCCCAGTTAGTATCCACTGTGCCATTACCCATGGTTACGACATTGTAACCATTTTGGATGATTTGATCTCTTTCGTAATCGCTGTATTCTAAATCAAATGTCGAAACATTGGACTGGTAGGAATACGGAGCATTAGGTAGATACACAATTAGTGGCCCCGAAGAATCGTTGGCGTCACAACCGAAAAATGTTGGCTGCTTGTTTAAGCGTAGGTTGACAAAGGTGTTCTGATCGGGGACCTTCGGGAAGTTTATTTGATTCTTTGTGAATGCCTTTTCGGACCGATTGTACGTTGCAATAAGTGAGGTGCCATTCGGCCATCGGGTTAAAGTGTCAGCGGAGGCATCAACAGCGAGAATAATGTCCACTTGTCGGTCAGATAGTGTAAGGGGATGGAAAGGAATGTTTTGTAGATCCTCCCCACCATCAATTAAAGTGATGATGCGACTGTCGGCATTGAGATTCTGGTCAGCATTATATTTGTAAAAGGGATTCGGCCAAATGGCAGTGTCGCGATTCTCTTCCCCGATATCCTCCAAGGTCTGATTTAGGGCTTCCACAAGGAATTCAGGAGCGCCCGAAGCTCTACCTATTTGCAGGAATGCTTGATTAAAGAGCGAGGATGAAGTTCCCATTATGAAGCCGGCGTTGTCGACCCCAGCAATGCAGTGCCCGTCCTGGTTGATAGCACCATCCGTAAAATCAGACCCCACATATTTCAATGGGGCGAGGCTACCAGGACTGGGGTCGTAAGAACCCATCTCCCAAGGATTGAACTCGTATATCGATATGTTCTCCGAGAGGCGAAGCTCACTAGGGGCCCTCTCTAATGCTACTATGATGGGTAGAGGCATTTCTGCTCTCATAAAGCCGTCGTCATCTGCGATAGAAGAGAAGGTATATGCTAAATCCATGGTCAGAGCAATTCTAAACTTGTTTCTGTAACTTACCTGGCCCTCCATCAGTCGCATTGACTAGCTGATATGACAATGCCCTACCCCAATAGTCTGTAATGGTCTTGTTATAACCAGCACTGACTTTATCGTCAACATCGTCGTACAGCTCGCGGTAGTATTTAGATACAGATAGAGTGTTCGGTCCTAATTTCAATAAGCAAGAGGTGACATCGATATTTTCTTGTCTTGGTTTCGGACGTGCCTTCGATAATAGAGTCGTCGAATTCCCAAAGGTGGCCAAGATGTCCGTCACTCGAGAAGATGATCGAGTCCACTGTGGTAAATTTCTGCGAATAGAGACTTCCGACTACCCAGCTACCGCCGGAAAGACCGCTAAGATATGTTGTAGCTTGAAGAATGCCCCCAACGTGCCCTTTCTCCATAGAACCACTAGTACGATTATCGAATGCCGCGAGTGCGCCGGCACCATTCATGAGAGCCCGGTACCCTCCACCAGAAATAGCGATGCCCATCTTGGGCAACAACCCGCCATTAAAAACAACATTCTCGATATATTTTTCAGCGTCGAAGTCACTGATTTCAGCTCTGCGGAGAAATTCTTTGAGGGGTTGGACCGTGTTGTTTGCCCGAATAACTGACCATGTCTTTTCATCAGATGATAAGCCAATCGCTTTGCGGATACTCGGTTTTATCTTTGGGCAAGACACTCGAGCCGGCCCATAGCCATTGGGGACACTCGACTGATCCCTTCGTATAAACGTCTCTGCTTTCCAAGTCGAGGAACATATTGCAGCTACAGCATTGGATTAACAAAAGATGTGACAATGCGGCGGATAACACACCCGTAATGTAGACGAACAACACCGTTAGTATAAAATTTCCAACCGGCGACATATTATCGAGAGATATGGTTGGCGATTATCTGGCTTATTCAGAAAGTTGATGTAAAGGATAATCAGGAATGAGCTGGAACCTTTATCCGTGCTAACTCGCAAGAGCAAGTCTTATGCATCATTGCTTACCCAAAATTCCTCCATTCCGAGTTCAGATGAGTAGTACGTATGGGCTTATTTTCTTGCACCTGGACGCTGGTTTGGTCGTCACTTGAATTCCCACAATGCATAAAACTCGAGAGGAAAATTATCAGGTTGATGTGTTAATCCCACGCTGCATTGCAACATTAAAGCAACCATTTATGACACTGCGCTCCTAGCACTGCCACAGACGCGTAGTAGCACTGGTTTGCCGTGGGCAAATAAACTTTCCAACTGAATTTCATGCAACTTAAACGGTGTAGTTGAATAAGGCCAATTAGGAAGATTGACCTGTCAGATGCAAATTGTTAAGGCCAGACAGAAAACAATGCGGCCTGAGATCCAACTCTTGCTTGTGTGATTGATCCCATTGATCGACGCTAGTGGGCCTAGAACCGGCTAAATTCTGATATCACCTGATTTAGGAAAATCAAAGGGAACTTTTTTTTTCTCGTTTTTTTTCCCCCGAAAATGAACGCACACCAAGCCACACCACATGCTTGCACTGGGCCTTATCTCTGCTGCCATGAAGCTCCAATTTGTAATTTGCTCAACATTGTTCAGTAGTACACCAAACTAGAAGATACCTGGGAAAGAAAAGAAATTATCCAATAAATTTAAACTAAGAGTATGTGTAATTTTAGAGATAATAATTAGATTAATTGACATAATACTGCCACTGATACTAAAGTTACTTTTATCATCTACCAAATTTGGCGGGGATAGAAGTACTTATCGTATCTCTTACCTTGATTAGTTCGACCCCTCAACTGTAACCTGACTGGGAGCTCTATCCCAGCGAAAGAGATACTCGAAGGCGCTACTACGCTACAAACAGGCAATCATGTGAACAAGCCACATGGACTCTAGCCCCCACCATACTCAGAGCAAGAAATGACATGTAACCATGATATCAGGCCATCGCCGCGACATTTTGCAGTTGACTTCACGGAGTATCGATGGTAATGTGGCAGTGAGGCTTAAGCCTTGAAAAGTGCTTTAAAGTGGGTGATAGGTCGCCGGCTAAAAGATGGCTTACAGCTGGAATTTGCCAATTTAACCAGAAACGGGGAATTTTACTATTTTGAAATTCAGAGATTATGTAGACCCATATTTGACATATGTGTGTTCATTTCATGCATCATATGATCTTGCCATTTGACAACATGGCCATCACTGTTCACGTCACTTGGCCATACACTAGATCTATCCGTTTAAGGAAGTGCCCAAGCCCAAGCCTTCATAATGGACACCCCAAGCTATTACATAAAATGCAGGTTGTCTTCAACCAATCGGATGTGCTTCCCGTCCCTTAGAGTGAAAGATGAATATATTTGAGATCATTTCCGTCAAGTGTGCATACAATATTGCCCTCTACACCCAAAAGAAAAAAGAGTATGGATTTTCCCAACAGATGCTATCAACGCCGTTACTCACCTAGTGGTCGGCACCACTTCGAAAAGTCAGACGATGAAGATGCGCATCCCTCCTTCCACAATGGCGTACCCCCCCTACGTACCAACCATATAGGCGAAGAAAATCCTGATGCGACTCGGTCATACCGAAAGCTACAACAAACTAGCGTCACGATGAAAGGGAATAATGATCATAACCTTACAGGACTCAAAGCGGGATCATTCCAACACCAACAACCAACCCGTAGGGTGCCTTCAGCTGAAGCGACGCATGGCCAACACTCCAACAAGGCTTACCTACCCAAGAGGCGCAGTCAAGGCGAGAGTGCTGCAGAGAAAGCGGTTGGAGCAGCTGCTACGGCAATATTTCGGCTGAGAAATGATACTGGGTCGTGGTTTGGTGAGAAGGGCGTTAAAGTTGCTACTGCTGCAATGATATCAGCATCCATCGACTTTCTATTTGGCGTTGACAAAAACAGCCACCCTTTCACCAATATTGCAGTCTCGATGATTCAGAGCTATGTACTGGATTATATCCTTAGTGACGATGCAGATGAGACTGAGTAGTGGAACCTTGGTATAGTCTACTCTTTAAAAACGGTTTATATACACATCATGGTACTTTTGGTGGTTGAGTTTCACATGTTAATTTAGTATCTTATGTGTACAGAGAGTGGAATTTAAGCCAAAAATTGTGCGTAAGCTTTTCATGTTCTATCGATCTATTTCTCTTGTGGCCAGGGGGGGATCTGGATATAGTTGAAGGAGATGAGATTGCTGGCGGAGTAGGTAGTAACAGCTTGGGTTGCATTGCATGTATGACACGTAGGCTCTAGCGCACGAATTATGATTATTTCACAAATATTGTAGAATATTTCTGTCGTCAGCGATGGTGAGGTCGGCTTGGTCGAGAACATGGTCGATTCGAGCGTGCCATCAACACACCACCACACATGACTTGCGTACTAGATCTGCATAAAAATATATTACATGTTATACGAATACGGCGCATATCTGCACTATAGATGAGGATGCGAATTATTTTGCGCCGCATACTACTCGGTGTTTCTGTAAGAACTCAGTTTTTAGTCTATAATACACCAACATGTGATTGTGTGCGGAGTGGGTACTTCATTTGCTGTGGCTGTTTCCGGCAATACCGATTTGTGTTGTAATAATGACGTTGACTTTGGGATGCGTCAATTCCTGATAACCCTCTTAGGCGAGCCCAAACTGAGCGAGCCCATGCTATTACGGTCTCCTAAGGAGTTCAAGGAAGTGCATGGCACAGAAAGAGCCTATGAAATATGTTTTTACGTAATTTTCAAAGGAAATTATGCGAACGAGAGACAGAACGATATTACTCTGCTCATGTATATTACTCAAGTTACTTAATGAGGCACTAGAGATGTGGGTGCGATGAGAGCACCCAGCCAACAGATGGATCTTGGTGTGATGGAATGCTCTGTGCAGATTCGACAACGAGAATCAAGGCTGACCAAATAATATCGGTGTGGTAAATTTGTATTCAATTGCTGGCTTACAGTTACTATTTAACGCCAATCTCCAGTACTGTTAGCCTTCATCCCCTCCTAATCACATCGCGTCCCCCATATGCATTGCTCTTAGGCCCTTGATGTAATGGGATGGTCAATGAAGCCTAGGGCCATGTTACTAGTACGAAGCTATTCTGCCTAAGTGTCTTTAGGTTGACTGTTTGTTCCATTCTCCACATCAAGGGGCGGCTGGGGATGGCCTTTTTTAGCTTGAGGTCTAGCGAACCTTTAGTAGGGATTATCATGTAGTCAAATAGACGAGCTCGGCTAACCTTCTAAGCTTCTCCGCCTGTTGTTTGACATCTTGCATCGTGTCTTTGAAATGAACATAGGTCTGGCATATGTAGATCCCCTAGAATGTGGTAAGTTTCTAGTCAAGCAATGCCACACAATCTATCACCACGATTCCTTACCAAAAATCCGCTTATCAAATGAAGAAAGGATGTAATGAAAGAAAACGCCAGAACTGTCCTCCACTGAGGACATCCGGCTCTGTCAATGTCGACGTGTCCAATGCCCCCCAAGTGCCAGTAGTGGCCCCAGTAGTAGCCCCAATAATCGTTGTACCAACGGGAGGAGCAGGTCCCAGAGGCAGTTTTCTGTTTATGACGAGTGAGCTGAAGCAGTTATACCCAAGAGATCGGAAGCTATACCGTTTCTAGGAGGCAAAATGCCACCAACCACATAATCCATAAGATGAAGTCAAACGGGAACCCGAGAAATAAAGAAGTGAAGGGCAAACAGAAACAGATCGAGTATATCACAGCGATTCCTGCGACAACCATGGTGTAGACAATTCGCTCATCAGCATGCGCCTCAGCAATACTGAGACAATAGCAAAAATGTCCAAGAATACCAAGCACAATGATAGCGGAGGCAAACTGGGTAAGACGTAAAAGAACTGATATGACCTTATGTGCTGTTCCCGACATTTTGGAATACGGTATTTAGGATACTCGAGATGAAGCTGTGGTTTTGTGTGTGTTAAGGTTAGGTTTGACAGAACTCAGCTCAAAGGTTGGCACGAAAATTGCATCCTGTATTATAAATCAAGGGAGCGTTCACTTAATATATGGACAGTTAGTGAAACATTAATGGACCCTCCAAGCGTTACTTGAGCTGAAGCCAATTTTTTTCCCTTGAACAAAATAATGTGGCCCGTGCAGTCAGGCCTGTTACTGACCGTTACCATCGGCTGCAGGAAGGTTGCAAGTGGCGTCACACCATATTTGATCACGCCATGATGCATCAACTTCATGATGTGGCTTGCTCAAAGTTATGGTAGATAGCCAATACTAGTGGTACTACCGCACTAGCACGACAGCTCGACGATGTAACGCGGGAGACCCAATCGCTGCGCATAGATGCTTCATTCACATCGAAGCCAACAGATTCTCAAGAAGTGCAGAAATGGCACGCCCAGGGCTGAAATACCGATTACGAAGTTGAGGACATGTGAGAGACTTGTCTTCAACATGGCATGTGATCACACCATTCTCCAATTGAGAGGAATTCTTCTGTAGAAGTCTTCCTAGATGCTCGGGACGATTTGTTCAATGACTTGGAAGATTTTCTGTAAGCCTCTATCAACAGCGCATCAACTAATCAGTGATATCAAATCAATTCAACATGGATCGACATCAGAATCCGCAATGCTCAACTGTCTCAGGTTACGGAGCTCATCAAACGGCAGAGCCTGATGAGGTCGGCTCTAATTCTAAATTGGCATCCCAAGATCCGACTAGAAGTATTCATCCTACAGTGAACTGCTCTATGTCTGGTGCATTGGGTAGAGAGGGGCACCGGGAATTTCAGAATAGCACACTGTCAAAATTAGGCCTGCTGGACCAAACCCTGGACCCGTCAAGTCCACATTTCGACTTTGAGAGATGGTCGCGCACACTGGTCAGCTTGAGAAACGAACTGGGTCTTCCAACACCGCCCCGCTCAGGGTTTCTCTTCAAAGACTTAACTGTCCACGGTAGAGGTTCAGGTTTCGAGCAACAAGACACTGTATGGTCATTGTTGACCTCTCCATTCAATATTCGATCACGGCTTCGGCCCAAAACGGCCAAAACTATTCTGCGGGGACTTCACGGCGTCTTGAAAAAGGGAGAGCTGCTTCTCGTCCTTGGCCGTCCTGGGAGTGGCTGCACAACTTTCTTAAAGACAATTACAGGCGAAATGCATGACTTGGAGCTTGACCAAGCATCAGTCCTGCATTACAGCGGTAGGCCAAGAAAGAGTATTTGTGACAGTAGAAGTGCTAAAAGAGAATAGGTATTTCTCAGAGAACTATGGTTAAGCATTTTGAAGGCGAACTTATCTACAACAAAGAGGTGGATGAACATCTTCCGTATCTAACAGTTGCGCAAACGCTCGAGTTCGCAGCCGCCATGCGTACACCAAGAGCACGTCTCCCAAGTATATCCCGAAAGGATCGAATCCAGCATATTGTAGAAGTCATGCTGACAGTTTTTGGTCTATCCCATACCTCTAATACGATTGTAGGAGATGATTACGTGCGAGGCGTGTCTGGCGGTGAGAGGAAAAGAGTCTCCATCGCTGAGACGGCCCTTTCTGAAGCTGCTATATCTGCGTGGGATAATCCAACCCGTGGGTTGGATGCTGAGTCCGCTCTACATTTCGTTCATCTCCTGCGCACTCTTTCTGATTGTGAGATCAGCCGCAAGACCAGAAGAAGACGAACGCTAACGATGATGTAGTGACCCAGTCTTCTAACGCAGCGGCTGTCTACCAGTTTTCCCAAAAAATCATGGATCTATTCGACAAGGTTATAGTCCTATACGAAGGTCGGCAAGTTTTCTTCGGCTCTCCCGCCTCAGCATCAAGTTACTTTGAACGAATGGGTTGGCAACGTCATGCAAGACAAACAACAGGAGATTTTTTGACTACCATCACCAACCCGGAGCAGAGGGTCGCAAGGGCAGGTTTTGAGGGTCTTGTCCCTAGAACACCCGAGGAATTTCAAGAGCGCTGGCACGCTTCTCCGGAGTACGCTTTAGTCCAGGCAGACATTGACCAGCACCAAGCCCAGCATCATGCAAGTGGAGACGCAATGCAGCGAGAGTTCGGGCTGGCCCGCAACAAGATAAAGGCAAAGGGAATGTGGTCTGGAGCTACTCAGACAATCTCGTTCCAAATGCAGACTGCACTTTGCGCCAGGAGGGCCTGCCAGCAAATGTTGAACGACAAATTGTCGGTGTTTACTGCCCTGGTTGGACAAGTTTTCATTGCATTGGTGGTGGGATCTATCTTTTACGGCACGCCAAAGACTTCGGATGCTTTTTTCGCTTACGGATCAGTTCTCTTTTTCTCGGTACTCCTCAATGTTTTGATGTCCATCACGGATATTCATAATCTATACAGGGGACGCGCCGTTGTTCTTAAGCAGACTTCCTATGCGTTCTACCGGCCGTCAGCGGATGCACTTGCTAGTGTAATCGTTGATCTTCCCGTCAAATTTGTCACTAGCACATTTTTCAACATAATTCTTTATTTTCTATCTGGGCTGGAGCCGACAGCTTCTCGGTTCTTTACTTTTTTTCTTTTCGTCGTCGTTACAACGTTGGCAATGTCAATGATTTTCCGCACAATTGCTGCCGCAACTACAACGCTCGCTCAGGCAATGGCAATCTCTGGCATTCTAGTTCTTGCATTCACCACCTACACTGGTTTCGTGCTGCCACGCCCATTTATGCATCCGTGGTTTAAATGGATTACATATATTAACCCATTATCTTATGCCTTCGAGGCGTTGCTTGTTAACCAGACACATGACACCAACTATCCTTGCTCCAACTTGGTGCCCCCTTACCAGGGTCTATCCGGTGAAACTTTCATTTGTCCTGTCCCTGGGGCAGTGGCTGGAGAGAGTTATGTGAGTGGGGACGCCTGGTTTGAGACCAGCTACCAGTACAGCTATTCGCACATATGGCGAAACCTGGGGATTCTCCTCGGCTTTTTAGCCTTTTTCCTATTCACATATCTTGTCACGACAGATATCAATATCCGCGCCATTTCCAGACCTGAGACGCTTTGTTTCCTACCTGGACATTTGCCCAGCGTCTCAGCACGCACTGGCTCGAAACCCGAACGCACTACTGACATCGAACAACCACAGGCAAAGTGCAGTGGACCACTTGAAATAGATATGATAGAGCCAGCACCTATGGTCGGCAGCGGAGAAACATTCTTTTGGAAAGATGTTTCCCTAGACGTGATGATCAAAGGTGATTCAAGGAGGCTACTAGATAATGTCTCTGGTTGGGTGCAGCCAGGCACACTTACTGCGCTCATGGGCGTTTCGGGTGCTGGCAAAACAACACTCTTAGACGCGCTAGCTCAGAGAATGCCTGCTGGTGTTGTGCAAGGAAAGTTCTATGTAGGCAAAAGGCCTATTTCGATGAGATTCAAGGGCACTATTGGTTACGTCCAACAGCAGGATGTGCACCTTCAAACTTCCACTGTCCGCGAAGCTTTGGGCTTATCGGCAACATTAAGACAACCACCTGAAGTGCCCACTAGTGAAAAGCTTGCGTTTGTGGAGGAGATAATACAGATGCTCGGCATGCGAGAGTTTGCGGATGCCATTATTGGGCTTCCAGGGAAAGGACTCAACGTCGAGCAGCGCAAACGACTCAGCATTGGCGTCGAGCTTACCGCAAAACCATCCCTACTCCTGTTTCTAGACGAACCAACTTCCGGTCTTGATAACCAGTCATCACAAGCCATTATATCCCTACTCCGCACGCTAGCGGACGGTGGATTGGGAATCCTATGCACTATTCACCAGCCAAGCGCGATCCTGTTCCAACAGTTTGATCGCCTGCTTTTGATGGCACAAGGGGGTAGGGTAGCTTACTTTGGGGATATCGGAGAAAACTCGCAATTAGTGCTGGATTACTTTGGAAACAGAGGACCAAGAGCATGTGCCGCTGCTGAGAACCCTGCGGAGTATCTGCTCAAAACCATAGGAAACATTAACGGCAACAGGTATGATTGGCCTCGCTTCTGGAATGAATCTGTAGAGGCCACCCAAGTTTCAACCGAAATCCAACGTTTAACGCATGGCTCATCCGAACAAATTTCAGAAAGCACAAGTGACATAGCTCAATCTTATTCTGTTGGCCTATTTGGACAAATACCGAGCATCTGCCTGCGTGTCTTTCAGCAATATTGGAGATCACCAACATACATTGCCAGCAAGTTCATGCTGGGAATTACAGGGTCGTTATTGATTGGGTTTTCTTTCTTCCACCCTGCAAGCTCTATTACAGGGGTCCAGAACGCCATATTTTCTATTATGATGGTCTGCGCGATATTTAGCAGCCTAGTTCAACAGGTAAGACAGCAATTTAGTTGAATTGCGACAAGGCAGCAAGCTTTTATGGCTAACAAAGGGCTGCAGATTATTCCAAACTTCATTTCCCAACGAGAGCTTTATGAACGTCGCGAGCAACATTCAAACATGTACTCCTGGGCGGTTCTACTTTTTGCCAATGTACTCGCGGAAATACCATACCACATCATCTTGGGTATCATCACATTTGCAATTTTCAACTACACCATTTTTGGTATTCGATCATCAGAAGATCAAGTACTTGTTTTACTCCTTTTAGTTTACCTATATGTGTTTACGGGAACCTTTGCACACATGATAGTTGCACCACTGCCAGACGCAACAACTGCAGGCAGGGTCACGACGATTATGTTCTCCATGATGATTTTGTTTGCTGGTGTTTTTCAGACCCCAACAGCTCTTCCAGGATTTTGGATCTTCATGTACCGCGTCTCTCCAATGACATATTTGATCGGCGGCATAGCTGTCTCTGGGCTTTCCGGAAAGCACCTTGCTTGTTCGCAGGCCGAGCTAGCCATTTTCCAACCCCGTACTGGTGAGACCTGCGGGAGCTTTCTGCAGGCATACTACGAAGAGGGAGCTGCCGGAAATTTGCTAAACCCTGACGCTACAAGTGACTGTTCTTATTGCCCTCTGAGATCTGCTGATCAGGTCTTGGCTCGATCAGGCATGCACTATGATGATAGATGGGTGGACTGGGCCCTTGGCTTTGTGTATATAGGGTTTAACATTGTGTGTTTATTTGGTCTTTATTATGTTTTCAGAGTGCAAGTTTGGCGATTGAAAACGAAATAAAAGAAGAAAACGGGCAGTTAGTCAATCAGCAACTCGTGTTAGCAATATATCCTGGGTGTCGGTTGACATGAAACGTGCCAGAAATCCGTTTAGAATCACCAAAATGTCCAACGAAGTGATGTATCAATTACTCAGATTTAGACTCGAACCGGTTTCCAAATCTAATTAGTTCCTTTAAAATAACCAGAATTAGCGTAGGATAAGCGAGAATTAGTGCAATGTCCTTGGATTCAATGTGTAGTGGAAATAACACTTGGATGTGATGCAGTAGTTGCACTTAGAAATCTCTCTAGGGTAGCTAAACCTAAGTATAATTCGAAAAGGTACTACCATTGGATTGATATTGCTCTGGGTTATTTGGATCAGGCCCAAAATGCTGAAAGGAAAGTAGCTGAAACGTATGCAGCGATTCGTAGCATCCTCAATTAGACGCTTTGTTTATCCGAACCTTCGGAACAGTGAGAGATAACTTCGGTCCAAGTGATGAATGAAACACTGACCAGCGTATTGGCAAGAATGACCATGAATAGCCGAACCCGACTAGCTAGCCCCTTTAAACCCCCCCTGCAGCCACCGTACCCACACTCAGACAGACTATTGAACCAGGGCTAGTGAAGCTGTCTGTGAGAAATCCACTTTTCCTCTAGCATTAAATGAATCAAGCCACATATTGCTTTTTCTTTCAAAAAAGCGACACCAAATACAACCGGAAAAAGAAACCTGCTCTTGGGACCCTGGAGCGCGCTGCTTTGAGGTGAGAAGGACAAGCGGGTTGCAATAAAAAAATGGCACACCGAAGGGGGTTGACACAAATTTCCAACCAGTATTGGTTTAGATTCCAGGCTAGCGTGTGCCACATTATTCTCTTTACAACTCCTCATTCCCTCTTATGGTCTGCCATTTTTTTCCCGACCCGCTTGAGGGGTTTCCCTTGCCCCTTTGATCGCTAAAAATACAGAGAGAGGGTTTAGCGCTTGGTGATCTCACTATGCACCTTCAATTACCCACCAGGGTGGATGAATGAGGCGTCATTGGCTTAAAACGACACATTTGGAATGCAGATTAGTTAACAGACCCTAACCTGGCTGGGTATAGCCGCTCAGTCTGACAACAGCATTGCCCTCATTGGAGTTTTGCACTGTCGGTAAATTTCTTCTCGCTATTTCATTTTCTTGGTATCCGAAGCAAAGGTCAAGATTCCAACTCAATCTCTTACTCAGGTCGACACTGCTATGTCAATAAAGGGTGATTATTACCGCCGCCCTATCCTCGCAGGCCTATCTATACTGCTTTTCTTCCTTCTCGTCGCATCTTACTACGTTTATGACGACAAGGTACAGTGCCTTCCTCATCACATTGGCCCTGCTGGACCTGAGTCTTGGAGGGAATCTAGACATTGATCAAACATTACCTAGAAGACATCCAAGTATGAAACCTTTGGCGAATCAAGGGCACCAGCCCAAGAGACCAAGACATCTCGATTACATTACCTGATGCCCGCGACATCTGCAAACGCAGGGTTCTGCGCCATGGTGACCTCTGCCTTGATCAACCGGTATCCCGTGCCGTACATACTCGGATGGAAGGGTCAGGGCATGTACAACGCGACGAGAGCCCATACCGCCAAACTGCACGCTATGAAACGATACCTTCACACTCTCCCACACGGCGGCGATGACGAAGACCTTGTTATCATCAGTGATGGCTACGACGTCATGGCCCAGCTCCCCGTCGAGATTATAGTCGAGCGCTACTTTCAAGGGGCCGCCGAGGCCGACTCCCGCCTAGCAGACCGCTTCGGCCTCAGCGTTGAGGAGGCACACGAGCGGGGTCTGCGGCAGACGCTGTTCTGGGGTGCCGACAAGATGTGCTGGCCAGCATTATACAGCCAGCCGCAGTGTAGCCACGTCCCATTTTCGCATCTCCCACGCAACCGGTTCGGGCCAAAGTCAGGGAGCAATCACGCAGACTATACCGACGGCAGATGGCTCAACTCGGGTTCCGTGATTGGGCCGTTAGATGACCTGCGCAGATTCATTGACGCGGGTTTGGCCGAAATAGAGCAGACTTACGACCCCGAATTCGAGTACAAGGATTCAGATCAAATTTATCTGGCAAGGGTTTTTGCTCGCCAGGAAATTGTGCGCGAGGCCCAGATCAAGGACAGAGCTCTTCTCGAGGCCAATGAAGAGATCTTGTCGACCCATAAAAACAGATCCACAGTTAAAGATGTCCTATCTTCCTTGGGTCTCATGGGTAACACGGCTATTAATGAGACTGAATTCCACGTGGCCCTCGATTACGAGTCTTCGATTGTCCAAACCGGGTGCGGTAACCACCGGTGGATACGCCAGCTCAATTACAAAAACTTGGATAACACGGCCACCATGCGAGAAGACTTGCTCGACCAGGGTAAATATTTCCGCCCGTATCTAATCCAGATGCCAGCCAACGTGTACAAGGCTTTTCTTCGAATTTTCGCCTCGCTACCCGAACGGCAATCGTTCAATTCGGCTCGAGATTGGATCGGGGGTTTGAACCTCCAGACAAACATAGTGTCCAAACATATCTTCGGCTTCTACCACGCCACCTGCGGCAAAAAGCTTCTCCTCGACAACTTCAAGTCGTCCTGGTTTCACCCTTTCACCGAGCCTCTGCTCAACGCATCCTTCCATGCCATCCAAGCCGGCCAGCCCATTACGGAAAAGCTCATTGATGGGCGTAGGTGGGAGTACAAGACATCTTATAGTGACGCAGGAGTGACCGGGAATTCTCTTGGTGGTGTTTTTACTGATTTTCAGAATCAGTCATATCTCTCTTTTGAGAGTATTTGTTCTGATTACTCGGATATTTTCAACTTTGAAATAAGACTAAAAGATTTAACAATTTGATAGATTAAATCCACTTTAATACGATGTAGTAAAACGGGAAGCCAGGTTTATTATTAAGACTAAACCCTCTATACTATGGTTAATAGTAGCTACTCGAGATGCTTTAGGGCTTAAGAAAGTAGTATGTATTGCTTTCAACCATATGGTTGAAGATACCCTGCGGATCAAATGATTGATTATCCATTGATCGTTTCGTCATCTTCTAAACGTAACGAGGAACATATGGCAATTTCAAGGTCAGACAAAAGAACACCATTGTGATGCAGAGCTTTGCGAAATAAGGTGGCACTTACGCTCCATCTGTGTAGTCATGTGTCTAGTTTTAATTTCTTCCAGTGACATCAACATCGTATTTCTATTGCATAATGTAGAAGACATGAAGAAGAAAGATTAACTACAAGCTATCTCGAAAAAAAAGCTAGCCAATCCATGATCAACCGCGTTTTCTGTTGGTAAATCTTTTGGCAATTCGTGCTGGTGAGTTTCGTTTATTAGCTGTAGCCAGTTTCATACCTTCCACTGGCTTTATAGTTTGACGATTAGACTTTTTCCGTTTCTGTGGTGGGTTCTTCCAGTAATAGTCGGCAACATCTGTATTCGCGCCTTCTGCTAGATATGCGTCTGTTAGACGTGGCTTGGTACGAAGTTTTTGCTTATAATCCCAGCTAGCAAGAAATAATCGCCAATATGGGCGCTCTGGATGGCCATAGTTCCATTGGGCAACTAATGTATTTATAGCTTCATAGTCTAAGGCACATTCATGCCTAATTGAAGCAATATCCCATCTTTCCCAATCTAGTTTTATGTGAGGTACTGTATGTGCTTGACTGAAGTCAATTATACGACCTGATACATAATTATTGCCGCGAATGTCATATACCAAGATTCCTAACTTGTTGATAGATTTAATATCCTTTCTCATCTTACTGATCATGTCAAATGTGAAGCCCTTTTCACCTTTGATGAGCTCCTTCACAATACCTCTGATGGGGCGGCGTTTATCTTTGGGACCGCGATTCCAATCATATATACCTCGTGCAGCAAGTTCAGCTTCCTGCTCGCAATTAAGAATAATGCAGCCAAAAGAGCGAGCTGCAAGATGCTCATTATCAGTCTCTCTCAGTCGACCATAAGCTCTACATTCGCAATGAAATGGGTCCATATGATTGAAAACCTCTTTATCGGAAAATTCGCTACCTGAATGTAGGAAAAGGGCGCCGAGAGGTAAAAATCGGAACTATGATCTCATGTATGTTAGTAAAGACAGGGAAATAAACTCCCGTGGCATTGGGAACAAACAAGTTTTATGGCACATGTTTTGTTATCTATGGTGACTCTCAAGACATGCCCATGAGCAC
This sequence comes from Calonectria pseudoturangicola, assembly GCA_013403825.1. Lineage (NCBI taxonomy): Eukaryota > Fungi > Ascomycota > Sordariomycetes > Hypocreales > Nectriaceae > Calonectria > Calonectria pseudoturangicola. The sequence goes on from VTGA01000028.1 coordinate 644,240, forward strand.
CGTTACCTATGTAGTCAAGAAATTTGATTTCGGGGTTTTTTTCATCCTGAAATTGAAAAGGAGACAGCTTTGGGCCCTCACAACGAGGGAGTGGAAATTCGTCAGTATTTACACGTTTCATAATACACCCTATAGACTGATTGAAAAAGTCGTTGAGTCAAGTGTTTCTTGGTCGGGCGGATGAATCACAAAGACTAAACGGTTGTTGCACACTGTTTGCTACCGAGGAGCTCCTAGGAGAAATGCCGGTTGTTAAACGGATAGAGGGTGCCATTGCACTACGCATTAGCGGAGTGTCACTTCACTTTGGCCGTAGTCAGCAACGTGACAGTGCTCGAGCCTACTATTTGTATTTCAACTAGAAATGAAGAAAGTCTTATTATTGAAGCGACATGCCCCATTCCCAATAATAAAACAAGCACAAATGATTCAAGCCACCCACAATCTTAGTCCAACAAAACTAGCTAAGATGCCAAACCGTTAGAAAGAAAAACAGTTTTTCGAGGATATTTACAATGCCCCGATAACAAATTTCCTGATGGTAGTAGGGTTACTCTGTAAGATGGCTGGGAGAGGGGCCTTGACGCGACATATCGTGTCGCATAGGCCATTGTCCAACGCTGTCCTCAAATCAAATATCAATAGATGGCTATGATTCCAGATGCATGTAGAAGCTCTTGATTTCTCACTATGGAAGGGATCTAGCTAGGTCTCTTATAGCTGCAGCTGCCAGCTGCAGTCCGGGACTTCCTATCTAAGGTTGAAGCTATTCGCGGCTTGGCAGCCTTGGCTACCGTCATCCGATAAGGCCAGCGGCGGCCTCCAGCTGCGTCTGTAGTAGTCAGATAAGCCAGTCACCGTTGTTGACGGTATTTGTATGTGAATTCGGGCTGCACGCAGCCCGGGGCCAGTCAGGTTGATCTGGCCGTTACCATGTTGGTCAGGCTAGGCTATTGAGGCTATCTACGGTGTGTGACATCAAACAAACCAAATCTGGTGTCTGAAATAAGATACTCGATTGATGTCATCGCTGAGTTTATTGTTTGAATCTCTGTTTAAATATTTCATACCCCAGCATTTGTGCTCTCTGCACCGTTATTTCCACTAGCGCAACTTGAAAGTTTATAATGTAAATTACTAGCTTGTAGTTTTTATTATTATACTAACGGATCAAATAATAAAGTAATCTTGACTTTTTCTCTAGTAAATAACTTTCTATCTAGTGAACGAGTGACTAAGGGTCAGTCTATATGTATCCAACTTATTCCTAACCAGTGTTGCTTAGCAGCTCCTAAGACTGCAGTATTTCAGACAACCTATATTTGTACCGCGGGATGAACATTGTCCATGAGATAGTTTTTCTCGATACGTTTGGGTTGGTGCTTATGACTCGCACGTGCTCAGAGCGGAAGCTTCAACGCCCCGCCCAACACGTCATCTGCCCACCTTGCAACCCGCTGGTTCACCTCTTCAGCATTTTGAACCAGCAACCAGTGGGAGCTATTGGTCAGCTCGACTCGGGTTAAGTTGACAAAGTGGTCCTCCATTCCGAATGACATCTCTGGTGGCAATGCTTCATCCTCCTTGGCTGAGATGAAAAGCGCTGGCATCTGGAACTTGTGCTCCTTCTCTGCGAGTACCAATTCATCCTGAAAGTTCAACTCTTGCGTGCGATACCAATTTAGCGGAGGTCGTAACTCTGGAGGCCCGTAAGCAGCCATTTGCTGAGTGTAATAATCCAGCTCCTCCGTAGTAAGCAACTGAGTTTGGCTTAGATGAGGCATTTTATCGAAAAGAATACCTTCTGTAATGCTGAAGCCCAATTGACCGTTGGGATCAAGGCCGCCGAGCATGGTGTTCAAGAACTGACGAACCTTCTCTGGTCCCTGAACACGTTCCTCAACTTCGGAGCCCCTGAATTGAAGCTGATAGCCCATGTAGGTTCGCTCGCCGTTGGCGATGCTGTCCTTGAGATCGACGTAGGTGCTGGTTGGTGGAAGGTAAGGAAGGGCGAGGCTGAAGACACCTTGGATAAGCTCAGGATACCAAAGCGCAACTCTCCAAACAACAGCACCGCCCCAGTCATGGCCGCCAAGGATGATCTTGCCACCGCAAACAATCTCGGCAAGCCTGTTGATATCGGCCGCCACCTTCTTGAAAGTGTACTCGGAAAAGTCCCCAGGACGATCGGTTCCTCCGTAGCCAAGCATGTCAGGGACGACGACTCGGAGACCCAATGACATGAAGAAGAGAACTTGGAAGCGCCATCCGAGACCAATGTCTGGGAAGCCATGGACGAGAATCATAGTTGCGACGGGTGGCCCCTCAGGCTCTGCCACCATGTAACTATAATTTCCGCTTACGAGTTCAGCCGTCATGTGGGAGACCCGTGGGTCATTTGGTATGAGTTTGTCGAGATTCATGTTTTTTGGTGCTTATCTCAAGTATGTTTGTAAAGTGTTTGTTAATTGAATGAATACTGTCGAGGAAAAAGTCTTCTTGGTTATACAGCTTGCCTTTTATGTCCCAGATGAAACATTTATTGCTTTGATATTTGGTAAAGACTATGACGTGAGCCGAGGTCTATCCCGAAAGCTTTGCTTGGAAATGATTTCAGCTCCAATGTGGTATATCCCACTCTGTGACAAAGCAACTCTGGGTTTATTATGCGGGGCTTTAAATTAGTAATTAGAATCAAGATTTTCTTGGGAAAAGACATTATCCATAAATCTATCTACTAGGCTATTGGAGATATGTCAAACTCAAACGGCTATTTTTGTAGCTGTATTGCCAAATCTACTACATTTAGCTATTCCATAACTAGGTGCCAGAATATTAAAGGCACAAGCTGATGTGAATTGATATTGACTCTTGTTAAATTGTAATTTATTTCAGGACAGTATTTTGTGGGTAACGTAACGTAGTTCAATGCTCAAAGATTTTCCGCACAACCGACTTGATTTGCCACAGCTAACACAGTGCATGCAATAAGCCCTATAATAGCAATTCTCCCAATTGGTTTATTATTAGAGTGAAATTAATAATCTGTGATGGGCTGATTATTCTCTCGTAGCCTGTACAGAAACCGCGGCTCTCGACATGCGTTGCAGTTATTAATGAAACAGGCGTTGTGAACTGATCGCTTTGTGGCGTTTTGTGGCTGATGAGCATTTACGCAGTGAGCCAGTTATGTACAGCTGCCAGATTCTAGTATGACAGAGTAGTGTAGGGTAATCTTGATCTCAAAGTGATAGGCCAAAAAAACTCACGGTGGTCTAAGCACAGAAGGCTGCTTAATAATTATTCGACAACTGCGACAGATTCAGCGGGAGCCACTGCATCATTGGAGTGGGATTCCTATGATCTTGATTTGTAATATTTCCATGAATTAGTCAGGTTTCCAATTTTATCGAGAACCAGGCTGAATATTATTCTTGGCTGCATCCCCCCTTGTCATTCACTGTGGCATCTGGCGAACAATTGGATTTTGCTACCAGGATGGAACATGCGTAGACCCGCTGTGGGGATCAGTAGCTGAATGAAAATCATGCCTTTTTCGTATTTTTGTGAGACAAGGTTGTTTTATTGCCTTGCAGGTATGCATGTATATAGCCTATGTGCGAAAGTTCACATAGCCGATTTACTACCTCCATCCATGAGCCCACTGGAAATAATCTGCACCCCAAGTAGTCAGAATTAGTGTATTGAAAGATGATTAGGAGATGTTGCGGCTATGTTTCGCTCTCATCGTCTGTATCAGTTGCGTCATTCATCATGGCAATCCCATCCCAAACATGAGATTATGAAAGTAAATTTCCGAGACTAACTCCATTTTGGAAGTCAGAAATACTCAGGTAGTGTAGTCAAATGTTTGTCTATAAACCGGCAAAATCTTTACATATTTTTGCTCTCATATCATTCACTGGACTTTACAACTTTAATCAATAAGGCAACGGGAATTTACCACATTCAACACTATGGGTAATGTTGTCATGGTTCCGAGGTGCATTGTTGCAACACTTCTAACAATCAGTAGAGCCCTCTTCAAACACCAAGTCTCTTGCCATAACTTGGGCAAGTCTTTTTGAATTTGCCGGTCCCAAGGGTCCAGTGCCCGAATGGATTGCTCTTCATTCTAAGTCAGTTGTATACAACGACCATGCGTTCCGCGTTCAGCGAAGGGGCATTTCCGGTACAATTACCCACGTGGGCCAATGGAAGAATGCAATTCCAGGCTTCAAGATGGAAGTAACTGATATTTGGCCCGAGTTGCAATTACCTGGAAAGCGACGTTTGACCTTCCAATTCATCGGCTCAGGCACATTTTTGAATGATCTATCAAAGGATTTCAAGGCCAGTGGTAAATATTTTCAGTATGTTGGCAGGCTTGATCTTACAATCAATGAAAAAGATGGTCTTATTGAAGTAATCGATGAGTACTATCCACTCCAGTTTGATAGTGGTAATTCTATTGATGAGTACCGAAAGAGCGAGGAGGACAATTAGATATTCCTGGAATTGTTTCAAAGTGTGATTCATAGCTGGGGCTTGGGTTTACGGTTGATATACCTGCTGTGTACCACTGTCAATGGGCTTTGAAATAGCATGGCGATAAAATATTTTCTCTGTTTCTCGATCTTGATTAACCTAACGCGCTCAAGGTTGTGTGGTAGTAATAAGATAAAGGTAATATGTCTTTGTAGATAGATCATGCTGTGGAGATAGTGCTTGTTACTTTCCTTAGATCGTGAGGCCAAAAAAAAAAGAAAGAAAAAGGGAGAAACTCTACAATCGCAGTACTAGCGATCACAGGCACGGATAACAGCTATTATGAGGACACAATCATAAAACCTATACTTAAATCACCTTATGAAGCAGATACACCTACCTATTTGAAGTAATGCAATATAGGGTAGAGTTGAGATTGAATACAGGAACATTCTTGATTTTGTCCAGTAGCCCGAGATAGGTTACACAAACACGTATGTACTTTTTTTCTTTTTTTCTTTTCTTTCTAATGAACAAATCTAGATGTCCAGCAAGGTCAAGTCAATACACCAAATAAGGCTGTAATGCAAACCCAAAACACGTACGTACAAACTTAGGGAACATGTATCTAATGGTGGTATTCTGTATCAAACCAAGACCTAAAGGACCCAGTCGCAAAGAATTCTTGTTTCGGTACGATCTAGCTAAAGTTTGTCTCCAACCAAGTCAAAATATCCTGTCCGAACTCAACCGGCTTCTCTAAAAGGGCCCAATGGCCACCTTCCCTGACTAAAACAGCCACATGAGGAAGTATTCCTGCGTCGATACTCGATTGTATCAAATGAGGATTGCAGACCGGATCACTTTTTCCACCCCAAAATAAAGCCGGAATAGTGACTATTCGGCCTTCTTTAGCCACATGAGCATCCGATTTATTTTGGATTCCCAGTGTCCATGATCTATACCAGCAGCTTGGGGCGTCAAAACCACTAGCTTTAAATCGATTCATAAAATCAGCCTTATGTTGAGGAGTAGCATAAGGCAGTGTTGGCTGCGTCCGACCCTCGCTGATAAACTTGCGCATGCCTCCGGGGCTGCACCAGTTTTGTAGCCATGTTTGAGGATCACCATGTGCCACAGCATATAAAGAGTCAAGGTTCTTGTTCATAATCTCAGGACCGTCGTCTGCTGTGAAGAAGTGCCAATATTCATATCTTCCAAAGCCGAATGTGCTTGATTTCGACTTGTTTGCAGTTGCGAGGTCAAATTGCCCATCTGGAGAGCTATAAGCAACATTCACCATGGCTAGGCCAGATACACGTTGAGGATAATGATTGTATAGACGCTGACTCATAAGGCTACCCCAATCATGACCCAAAGCAATAATGGTGTTGTGATTTTCATGATCAAGAATCTCAACGACATCAGCAGTTAAATACTTCCACGCATATTCTGCAGGATCAGTAGGTTTGGAAGTGCCGCCATACCCTAAACAGTCTACAGCAATGACGCCGTAGCCATGAGGAATCAGGTAATTGTTGACAAGGCCAGCCCAGATTTGTGCAGTGTCAGGCCACCCATGAAATAGAATGACCGTGGGTTTAGCCTTCGCCGCAGATGTATAATAAGTGTAAGAGTACCCGCGAGACACCTGGTGGGTCTTTTGTGTAAGCTCTGAGAGAAGATCCATGATAGATATTAAACGAAGCCAGTGGTCAAATGTCTTGAATTTGTGAGTGAGTGTTCTCGCCGAGATGTTCTGCCAAGAGGACTTTTAGAGCACCGTCTAGTTATTTATAGCAAATTTCTCGATAGCGTTGTATTTATCTAATACTGAGGTCGATCTACCGAATACCCTACTTGGTAACTGCCGGGTTGATGTCCCGTGATTTGGACGGAGTCCGTGGTTTCGTAATCAGCCCAAAGGAGTCACTGCAAGGGACACGGACCCTGCTTGGCTTTTGCTGACTGGATCGGGTATATGAATTGAGCCGACTATGTGGGTCCTGCAATGGTCGGCTATACGACTTTTAAGTTGCTCGAGCCCATGGCTGCAGAATTTGATTGCCGGCCACCTTAATCGTGCTGCTGTCTATTGAAGCTCATCCTCCACCATGCCGCCAGGCCGAAGGAAACGCGCGCGACAGGCTTGCGTCACGTGTCACACTCGTCGAGTGAAATGTGATGTTATCAAGCAGAGCCCTTGCACAAACTGTACAGCCACCAACGCGACCTGCAACCTTCGAGAATCGCGGAGAGGAAAACACGTCAGAAACCCGAGGAAAAATGGAAAAGCAGGAATTAATGATTTTCGAGCAGAAGAAACTGTTCTTGCGTCTAACAGTCCGAGGCAGTCATCTCCAAGTTTGGTAAACTCATTGACATCTGCACCATCCCCTGGATCATCTGGTGCAATCACCGACACAGCAGAAGATTATGCCCTGCCTAACTCGAATACGACATGCCTATCTCCGAGTTATCCTTGTTTCACTCAGCGGATGCAGCCAGTCCGGGCTGCCGAAAATCAGGGTCCACCAACCCTAGTGACACTCCCCCAGACTGAGGTGCAGGGCATAAATTACCCGCCCGGAATGCCTCACAGGAACGGCAACATGACCTCTCAAAATGGTTGTGCCAAGTCTTCAACAAACACTCATACGGTATTTTCCACCAGTTTGAATACCGGTGCTAAGCAAGCGGAAGAGGCCATGGTCTTCATGGGGGAATCCACGTCGATTAGTTACCTTCACGATGCACATCCCTCTCCTTCCAAAACAGAAGGCATAGAAAGCTCACTTTTCCCCATTCCGGAAATTGCCAAGGCCCAGCATATAAACTTTGAGTGGGAAGCTGAGCGGACACAAGCAAAAAGGATTTGGTTGCAGGCAACTGGTGCTCTATCTTTCCCGTCTTCATTGGTGGTTGAAAAGCTGCTTGAAGCCTATTTCCAGTGGTTTCACCCGTGCTTTGCAATACTCGACGAGGCTGAAATCTGGAGTCAGTATCGCCAGGGTACTCTCTCACCCCTCCTTCTCCAAGCCATCCTCTTCATCAGTGTAATGCACTGTAATGAGGAAGAACTGTCACTTGTGAATCTCGGTTCTCGCCATCAGACAAAGTATATTTTATATAATAGAGCCAAAGATCTATTTGACGCCGAGTTCGAGTCTAAATCGATTGTAGCTATACAGGCCTTGTTTCTCATGAGCTTCTGGAGGGCTGGTGCCCTATCGCAACAGGATACCCGTTACTGGCTAGGGGCTGCAGTCAGTTTGGCGCAGACCAAGGCGTTGCACCGCAGGTTACCATCACAGAGTTTGAGCAGTCGGCCTCGGAAACTTCAAAAGCGTTTATGGTGGTCCATTTACATTCGTGAGCGGCAGTGTGCTGCGGCTCTTGGACTTCCGAGCAGAATACTAGATGATGATTGTGATCTTGAGACTCTGGATGAGCAAGATTTTGAGTTTTCTTTTGACCCTGCAAAATCACCAGAGGAATGCCGAATATCTGCACTCTATATGAAGGGAATGGTTGAATTATCTCAAATACTCGGTCGCATCGTTCACTGCAACTATTCACCCTCAGGACGAATGACAACTGTCGAGCGAGAGGAGATCCAAGGATGTATTTCCAGTTGGAAATCCAACCCAGATAATATTGTTCAGGCTGCCGCTGCACAAGACAACAGAATTTCCGATTTCTATCTCCACATGATAAATCTAGCATATAATAATTTGCTTCTCCTTTTTTATCGTCCCGGATGCAATCGGCCTAATGCAAGGGGGGACGATTTGAGCATGCGCATGGTACGGCAGGCTTCGTCTCAGAATACCTTGATAATCGAAAACATGATTGTCGATGGCCTGATGCGTCATGCACAGATCCATGTGATCACTAGTGTCTTTAATACACTATGTGCTCATACGCTTTTCTTAAGGAATTCAGAAGGAAGCCAGAGATTCGTCTCCGAGAACCGAGCCAAGACCTGTCTATTGGGTCTCCGTGAACTCCAAAAGACTTGGGAGGTCAGGAATTGGATACTTCAACTCTTTTTTCAATATCTTGAGCAGCCAATTGCAGCCCGGTTGCAGATCGATGCAGAGATTTGCGAGCCCAAAGGGGTCCAGACGCAAGCCACAGAGTCACAAAACGTTCCTACTCACAATTCCGACGTTCCACAGATAGAAATCCAGGAGCATGAAGCCCCACCACCTTATATCGGACCTTGGCCTCTGAGTGTGGACGATGCTAGCTCCTTCTTGCATACGCAAATTGAGAACAACTTTACAAACAACGAAGCCAGTTCCGCAAATTGGTATATGGCTGACTTTTTTGGTGCTTATTTACCGTCATAGCAAAGTCATCAATACTTTTAGATTAAAGAGCCCTCAGTCAGTGACAGTATGATACTCAGAAAACCATCCCATCTAGTGCAACTGTTTCTTCAAATAAAAGCCGGTCAATAACTGGGAAGACAAGCCTGGAAGCCGAACTGAAGAATCGTTCAACAACCCCTTCAACCATTGTCCTATCCGGCATCTCATAGAGTTCGCTCGAGGAAGAATAAAACTGTTGAGACGCTAGAAGTGGGACGAGTGATCTTTCGTGAAACTTATAATGGTATTTGGAGAATGATACGTCCTCCCCAGTTCTTGCCGATATCCATCTTTTACCTTCTTCAGACAAAATCGGCATTCCATTATGAGAGCTGATCTGTCCGAGGTGATGTCCAGCATAGTGAATCTGTCCGAAGGATGCACCAGAACCGAAGGTACTGTTTGTAGTTGAGATGAAAGGAGACTGCCCTGAATCAAAGGCCGCGAACTGGTCTACAACGCTAACAGGGGCCGTGGCGGATGCGGATGTGGATGCAGGTGCTTGAATAGTGACTGAGGGGGCTAATGAGGGTTTAGGGGCAGGAGAAGTAGTAGTAGAGATGAATGGAGTAATATTCTTGTGGCTGTTACTGTCTTTATGTGCAATAGCTCGAGCTAGAGCAACTTCAATTCGTTCTAGTCGTTCGGCTAACCTTTGTTCGTCACTCAGCTTGGACCTGGAGTAGCAGAGACGATTCGTTAGTGGTATGCCCTACTGGAATATAAGGAATCTTGAATCTAATACATGTGCATATATACTTACTTTTGCTTTATCTTCTTCTTTCGGCCCCTCACCCTGTTAAACGTGCAAGCCAGACCATGGTGGTTGCACCAGTTACACGGGTAATTAACGTTTGGCAAATCACATTGTATCTATTCACATGTTAGGTTTGCTTTCTTAGGCTTTGCAATGGATGAGTCGATGATCCACAAACGGGATCTGCCAAAAAGATGGGCGAGGGTGGGATCTGGGGTATGGAATATGTGGACGCGGTCCTAAGGCCAGTTAAGAACTGGAATAGGAAAGGTACGTACTTTTCTCTTGTGGCAAGCATCGCAAGCCTTTTTTTGCACCATAGCGTTAGGAGCTTCCGACTAAGTAATTGCTGTCGGTCTCGGGTTGATAAATCCAAAGGAATTACAGCGCATCAGTTGGGCTCCAAGTTGGTCAACAAGCCCAAGCGAGCACGACAGGGCAGGCCGGTCTTGAATTCCAGAGCCGGCGTGCGTTGTGCGTACTGCGTCGTGTAGATCCGGATGACCTGGATGTAGACTCAATTGTGCTTACACAATGTTCCGAAGGTCACAGAGTTTGATGATTAAAAGCGGAGGAAATGGAATTGTTCAAAGTCCGAAGGCCGCCAACGGCCTACGGCGAACAGAAGACGAGAGGTGAAATAGGATGCTGGTTCCATGACTAAGCGGAATGCCGTCCAGGCTGGATGATGCTTTTGCCATACACGCCCCACGAGGCGGCCTGTCCAGAATTTGTGATGCCAGGATCTTAGCGGCGCTATTCACTAATGGATGCTGCAGCCCCGTTTTGCATAAGATGTGGGGCGGCGCGAAATCTCGGGAGGCTAGCCGACTTCTTTGGAGTTTTTCGTTTATCATTTTTCAGTGGCCTCTGGATCTACAGCTTAGTCACCAGCTCCGTCCCTAATGATCAGCATTAGCGTGAAAAAAACGGGATGACCGAGATTTCAACTCTATTGAGCTTTACTACTGTACCTATGGACACCGGTAATATCATACGTCATTGTGGAGGCCTGCCCCAATCTGTTTAACCTTTCGATCCCTTTGGTGCTTCGGCGCCTAGCTAAACGGGCACACGCGAGGTTCCCCAGGATGGTATTATCAGATTGTGTCAGAATTTGCGACTTACAAAGAGTCATCGCTGCCTTGAGATCCACTTGTCCACCCCACAGTAGTTGCTGAGGCGATATTGAATTTACCAATACGGACTTCTTTGTTATTGCATGTACGACACCCTTGTCCCAAACGCTCGAATTGTCAGCTTGTTGATCCCGTGCTGTTATCTCATATTCCCAAACGTTCAACTTGTGTAATCACTACTTTTGCCATTGAAAGCCTACCGGAAGTCACCCATTCACGCTGCGCTATAACACTCATTTACTGCGACCTTAGTAATTAAGCCATTTTATCACGCCCACCAAGTGCGTAAGGCTTGGTGCTTTTACCTCTAGGCACGGTCTTCTCGCTTCTTAAAAGTGGCCAGTATCTTCTTGTCGTGTCAAGATAGTTGCCAGTAGAGAACGACTCGAGACTATAATCATGGAATCTTAAATATTCAACATGTCCTACAGGATTTAAACTATCTTGCAGCTCTTCTTTTTGTCATATTCGGTTCTATCATCTTACTCTCTACGCAATTCTTTTGATCTCTAAATTGCTAGCAGCCTTCTTGTCATCAACCAACAATGTCACTACATGGTGTATTTTATCAGATGTCTGAGACATCAAAAACACACTTTTCATTTGCCAAAGCGTTGTCATGATAGAGCTGCATAGCAGTAGCAACCGTATCCGCTGACAGTTTTCCCATCTTTCGCGGTTGCTGGGGATTGAAGATACCTTGCTCGACCCACTTGGGGATTTGCTCGTAAAGTTCCGCCGTCAGTTTATGGTTCTCCGGGACAACCTATATAGGACTGATCAGTTTTGTTCCGTGAGACTAACTCCTTTAGTCGACGGAGGAACTCGATCGAGACTTACCGGCCAGTGGTGAACTTTTCTGTATGTATGTTCTTTGAGAAATGCTGTGAAGACAAAGACATCAGTAACCTTGATGTGTGTAGCAACACCTTCGGTGAAGGCCTTTCCTGGCCGAACGGTGCACACGTTGCCGTTATTTACGCCCATGGATGCAGCGGCCTGGGTTGAGGACTTTGCGTTGCCGATGGTATCAAATGCATGCTTCAGGCTAGGACTGCATTCCTGTATTTGATCAACTACATCGGGATCCTTGTAGTCAAACGCATGTGTCGCGCCGTGCCTTTTGACAACTTCGAAGCTCCTCGGGGAGCACGTCGTAATAACTTCAAGTCCTAGAATTCGGGCCAGCTGAATTGTAAAAGAACCAACGGTAGCTAAATAGATAAAATGGTTTAAATGGTCAGAAGAAGGACTTTGCATGAACAATCCCGTGGCAGATGGGCTGTTGGACTTACAACCGCCACCCCAGACCAAGACCGGGGTTTTCTTTCCCTTTTCCTGGCTCATATCAAGGCAGCCTTTTGACAACAGTGCGAGCCACGCAGTCGCCGTAGCCAGTGGGATGGTCACTGCCTCATCGAGGTCTAGTGGCGGTGCCACTGGAAAAGCAATGCGCTCATCAGCGATGCAATATTGGCTATAAGCATGGTTAGCAAAGAAACACCTGTTGAGAGAATAACAAGGGGGGGAACTTCACCTGTAAGCCCCAACCGGAATTATTTCACCTGGTTCACCTGTTAGTTTCCCTGTCTCCTTCAGATTCGCAATTATGTCTGACCGCCCCAAACCAAAGCCGAAATTCTGTCGCCTTTCTGGTATCTCATCACACTTGGGTGGATATCCTCTACGATACCTGCAAAATCACACCCAAGTACAGCTCCATCTCCGAACGCATCGACATCGAAAGCCTGGGCTGTAGGCGCAGTATTAGCATCCCACGAGTCTGGACATCTGGGTGACAGAGGAGCATAGCTAACCGTCGGTAGGGTTGAAGGCAGCGCACACTACACGAACGAGGACTTGATGTTCCTGCAGAGAAGGAATTTGCACTTGCTCCTCAACAAGGACCGAGCCAGCTGGCTTGTTGCGTTGAACTACAGCCGTGCACGTAATTCCGGGCATTTTTCTTTTCTTTTCGAAACAGGAAACTCTGTAGTATTGTTCAAGAGGAGTTTCGTTTGTTGTGAAGCTGTTACTCAGGGTGCGGCGAAAAAAATAAATGTTTAATTTCAGTCTATATACTTGAGATGAAGTGGGATGTTGTGCACGTATTGCGGATCTTGCCAAACTCCACACATCAGTATTGTACTTGCGCCCGTGCTATGCTTGCGTCATTGATTGAGATTAGAGCCTACGTCCCTGCCGGATCATCCGCGAAATAACGAGACTACCGGGCGGATTTGTTTAGCACAAATGCCTCAAACAAAATAATGAAGTTGATGACAAGAATACGGGAAACGTAAGAGTTCATTTCTCGTTCTCATTTTCCGCTTTTGATGCATAAACTTCGCTCTCCAAGTCTGCTTTTTGACAGGTCAAAACTCGCTCCCGGTTACCGCTTTCAGACTAGGCGTTCTTTGCTTTGTGACTAAACTATCTAGCTGCATTAGCTCAATCCCCATCTTTGCTTCAGTGGAGCCGCCCGCATTAGCCTACCCCACCCACTCCCGTGGTCACGATTGATGTCAGACTCAAAGTTGCGTTCTGCGATATCTGCAGCGGCGATATCCACGAGTTTTCTCGGCGGACCCATCTTTCCCACCCAAGGAGGGAGAGGCAATGAAGTATACCGGTCTCAGTCTGCCTGTCGCCATGGGACGTGAGCTCTCAGGCACCATTGTTCAAGTTGGATCAGCCGTCACCAGCCTTGTCCTGGGCCAGGACGTCCGGTGAACCTAGCTGTGGATCAGTGGCAGAACGGTGTCGCGCTCTGCAGCCCTTACAAGATGGGGCGGTAGCACACACGCGATGCCATGTCTATCTACGGGCTCAGCGCCACCAGCGGTGGCTTCTGCGGGGACACTGTTGTCAACGCCCTCAACTGTCTTGCCTTGCTCGCCGGGGTCAGTCTCAAGGTCGGTGCCCTTGCCAAGCCGCTATCTGTTGCACATCACTGTGTTGAGCTCTCGGGCTTCAGGCCGGGCTAAACAGTTTTCATCTGCGACGCGGGACCAATTGTTCTGGCCCTCGCCCTCATGCTACGTGTCATCGTCACAGAGGTCAGTGAGTCGCGCATAGCGCAAGCCCGGAAGTTCGATGTCGGCGCGGCTATCAATCCGTTGGGTAGGCGGGACGACCAGGGACACTCGCACACCGATCTAGTCTTGGCCACTGTAGCAAAGCTCACAGGAGACGGTGTTGATATCGCATTCGACGCCACCGGTATTGGGTGAAGATTCTGATCCAGCCTGGGCTATAAATACGGTGTTCTTGTTAAATACACATGGATTGAAATACGCTAGGAAGGAAACCCCAGACGGGTATAATCATGACTAGACAATTGACTCCATCACCGCGCTGACAAAAATGGGACTCGTTAATAAGTGATGCCTCTGAGGAATGTTGTGGCCTACAGCCCTTTTGCCCACTCAGTATGTTACACATCCAGCAAGTGAACCGTTGTTGGGTAACGTAGGAGATAACCGTGAGCAGTATCCTGAAGATCTGACTGCTTCAGGCAGGACAAGTGAGTCAGAATCATTAGCAGATTTTCCACATTTCTCGCAAGCTAGTTGACCGCCAACCTGACTTCCAACCCGTCTTCCTCTCAATCTGCATGAGAATTTCCAAAGCTGTGAATTTCTCAGACTTGGTTCTTAAATGCTGGCCGGAAATCCAAATTGGTTGTAATGCATTGACAAGACAAGGCCTGCCATCGCCAGAGTCAGCTTCGTCTCAGCCAATTCTACTTGGAGCCTTGGGTCCGTCACCATACCCGAAACTGTTTGTCTCAATAATACCACAAGTGATACATGCATGTCGATACACCTCTTCGGTTAATGCTGTAGATTTTCCTACTTCCCTTGATGCTTCAAACTCAAGCAGCAAAATTTTGGCAGTGTTAAAAATGATATGGCCGACAGCTGAGAATTCATTTTAGTGAAAATTTCTGAGACGACCTTATCCGGCCACAAGCACGACACTGAACAATAAGAGACTATGAAAAAGGACATACCAGCACTGTGGTTAGGAAACAGAATTTGCGGGAATGGCTCGCTTGTGTCTGGTCCCGCATCGCGAGAAATAATACTCTTCGTATTAGAGGAGCCCATTTCCACCCACCTTGACATGTCATTCTGAATCGAGAGGAGTTCTGCTTTTGGTTCCGAGCTTGTTGGTGTCGAGAATTCGACTCCATGGATGAAAGTGACAATTCGTGCAAGAAGCCAGGTAGATATCTGGGTATGGAGGGCTTCGTCTACGTTGTTCTGGCCCATGACTTCACGTGGGTTATCAAACCACATCTCTGGCGGGAGAAGCGTCTGACGTTTTGCGCAGTAGGCGGCCCAGATGTCTGGTCAAATCAGCTTGAGAGTTCTTCCGACCGTCCGGGCAAAGACGGACCTACCCATTAATGCGTAGTTCCAGAAGGACACACTTATCAAACCCCCAGTTGATCCATTCCAGTGATTGTGGGAGAAAATACTCGCGCATCCTTGCAGGTGTGTTCTCCAGTCGGCTGGTGCCACCGTCATTACGTCGTACATGGCCAGCAACACACAGCAGGCCACAGTTCCAACGCAATCGAATCTGCCAGATATTGAATCGATGGCGAAACTCACAGCCAGCTGATACAGATGTATTGATATGGGTTCAGCTTTTAGCAGCGTTTTCTCCCTTAGTTCCAGATTCTTTGCAGAGATTGCCAATGCAGCTGCTCTCCAAGGTGGACATCGCATCATGCGGGGAACGTCTTTTCTCGAATAGTGGCCTTCGTTATTGTGGATGTCGAATACTGCGGCACATTCCCCAAGGTAGTGCTGCAACAGTCGAGTTTCAAGCTCTGGTTTCAATATATCTACCACTAGTCCAGAAACGTCTAGCTTGGTCCAGTCTGAGAATTCTTCGCTGTTTGATTCCAGATTCGGGGGCGTCAGGTCAACGTGTTCGAGCTCGATTGAGTCTCTCAGTCTCATCGAAGACCTCTGGCAAGTCGCAATAACCGCAGTGTCCGAACAGTTCCAAGACAGTGGCGTGGCCGATCTCAAGGAGGCACCATGGGTTGCGAGACTCCCATCGTCCCTAGTACGGCCTGCGTGTGCGCCCTGGGGGGGCTGTGGCACACTGGCGAGCAATTCCCCATTGATGGCCTGCGTTGGCAGTAAATCCTCTAGGTTGTTAAGCGTTGGTAGGTCCGTCAGACTCTGTGGGTGTTGACGAATGTCGCTTACTCGGCCACCGCCACTCTGATTACCCACAGATTCCGAGTCATCTCTGACTCTTGAGGGGAGATAGCGCGGTGTTTCTTGGAAACCCTGAAGAACAAAGCGCAGGTCTCTGTTCCAGATACAGCTCCTCGACTTGCGCATGCAGTTGCGACACGTTGGTCGCGCCTCATCACATCGCACTCTTCTGTCGCGACAAGTTATGCATCCGGTCCGTCGCCGGCGAAGATCGCGCTTTGATTTCTCAGATCCACCGCTAGGCTCTTTTGGAAACACACTGGTAGACATGGAGCTGTCTTAGGATGGTTGGGTTATGATGTCGGCTAAGAGGCATGCTTGGAATGGAAGAAAGAGTGATGTTTTTAGGAGCCAGACCTACCCTAGAGGTCATGTGACCCTAACCCACTTCTAGCCTCTTATTTCCTATTAAGCTTAACTAAGTGTCATTATTATGATTACTTTTAATATAATTTAAAGCGCTTTTATTTATATTTAATTCTGTAAGAAGATAAGAGGTGTGTTATCTAATCCAATAGACAAAAAGATCAACCAATTCTCGCACATTGTGCGAGAATTGCACCTCACATCAGTATATAAGGCACTTCCTTACAAATTCATTTAATTTATTTCATCTTAAGATGTGTGTAATAAAACTATAGCTTAAAGCTAAATCTCTATACTATTGTAATAAAAATGATTATAAATCTTAATAAATTATAAGACTATTATTCCTTTATATTTATAACTAAAAATAATATTATAAATACTCCTAATAAATAGTTATCTTAAAATCTACATACATGTCCTATTTTACATTAATATTTGTAATGTTATAGGTAAAAGAAAAAAAACAGTAGAATCAACACTAGCGACTTAGATATGTGAGCGGCGCGGATACAGGGTGTATCACCACCTCTCCCTTTCCCTTGCAAAGGTGGGGGGCATTAGCTTGCTCACTCAACCCACCTGGGATTAGTAATGAGTTGGCAGCGAACATCACAGCCTTGAACCAAGACAGCTAGTGTGAGACAGCTCATGTAATTACCTGCGAGTCATACGACATTATTCCTATTTGTAAGCATACAAATGATCTGGTGAATAATGCTACTCTGCGACATCGCATGCCTCCATATAAAAGGATGTGATTTCTCCCCTCCACGACAGGTCTTTATCTAGTATTGCTGTTCACCAAATATTCTAAGATTGCAATTCTCACTAAATTCTACCTCTTCCTTTGCGCCCTTTTACACCACGTCAGCATTATTTCAAAATGAAGGAGTATGCTATTTATGGACAACCTGAATTCACTGGGTTTTTGAGAGATGTCGAAGTACCGTAAGTCGTAAACAAGTTGTGATGAGACTGGACCTATCTAATATTTCGTAGTCAACCTGGGCCACAGGAAGTCCTCATCAAGGTGGTAGCTGCGGGACTAAATCCCAAAGACTGGAAGGTGAGTTTCATGCGAAATATCGAAAAACATTGGGTAATTTATTGACCAAAGGATATCAAAAGTTCACTAAGGGCCGCAGCGAAGCGCAAGCCTTGAACGCTGGCGACGATGTAGCTGGCATCGTTGAAGCAGTCGGCAGTGAAGTTTACGAATATAAAGCAGGAGACCGAGTTGCAGCTTTCCATAGGATGGGCTACCCCGCTGGTGCCTATGCCGAATACACCGTTGTTCCAGCTTCGACGACTTTCCACCTCCCACCCAATATCTCATTTGAAGCCGGTGCGGGAATTCCACTGTCTTTCATCACTGCAGCATTGGCCCTATACCAGTATCTTAGCGTTCCACTTCCTACAGGCCCCGGAAAGAAGAACATCCCTATCATTATCTATGGCGGTGCCAGTGCAGTGGGATCTTACGCACTCCAATTAGCCAAATTGAGCCAGCTCGACCCTATCATTACCGTCGCAGGGTCTGGAATTGAGCATGTAAAGTCTCTAAATGCTGCTACATATATTATTGACTACAGGAAGGGCAATGTTTCCAAGCAGATCCTAGAAGCTACAAAGGGTCATAAGATCACCTTGGCTTTTGATGCAATCTCAACTCATGGTAGTTATGAACATATAAGCGAGATCCTCCAAGCATCGGGTGGAGGCCATATTAACATGGTTGATCCTCCAGTCGACCAGGCTTGGAAGTTTCCTGACACCGTCCAAATGACACGCACCTGCGTAAGCTCTGCGTATGGAATCAAGCATTCTTTCATCAGCGAAGAGCAAACTAGGGGAGATTGTGAATTTTCTTACTTCTTTTATCGATATCTTAGCTACCTTCTTCGTAACGGCTTATTCACACCACATCCAATCGAGGTACTTCCCAATGGTCTCAACGGGATTATTGAAGGAGTGAAAGCGTTACATGAGGGTACGGTGAGCGCCAAGAAACTCATTAGCAAGTAGGGCAGCCCCTTCAAGAGTAACCAATCCAGGCTTACTAACATATCATAGGGTTTCGGAGTAGTTTTACTATCTGGGACGGAATGTAGGAGAACATGGGAGAAAGACGTTGACGTTGGCATTTCAATTGAATTTTAATGAACTAGTTTTCTCATGGTGTATTTAATAAATTCTTCAAAGTGTAGGATAATGTTATGTTCGTGAATTTTCCATGGTTACCAATATTCCAAAATACCTTCTTATTGTAAATTTAAGAAATATTACAATCGAGGCTCGAACGATTAAGTGTCACACTTCAAGACTCCTATCGATGCTTTATATACAAGTCGACTTCAAACTCGGCGATGAAATGGTTAGGTGAATGCCACGACCGATTAGACTTAACTCGTGTGCTTCCGTGATCTTGAGGCTTGTCTCGATTTATTAATTAGCTAACAGGCTATAATTGCTTGCAAATTAAATTTAGTTATTTTCCTTTGTCTTTCAAATTCAAATGCAAGTGCGGGCTCAAACTTATAGAACATGAAGTATCTTTGTGTACAATTATAGTTGTATGGTGCTTGTTATGGTGAGATTCAGTGCCCTGTTCCTCAAAATTTACTCGAAGCTGTAGACTTTACCATCATGAGATACTTTTGGTAATGTTTTTGATGGAGCGCCTCATCAACCACACTCTCTATTTAGGAGTCCTTAATTAGATTAATATGCATCCCACTCTTATTTAATAAGCTAGAAGCCCGTTCTGACATAGACCGTTCCAAGTATTGAGGCGGATGAGATGGGGAAGAGTTACAGTAGCTGGGGTGTTGAGGGTATATCGAAGATATGCCACCTGCATGAAAGAATAGATCGAAGCTCTCCATTGTGGACACGTAGTAAACAAATATCCCTGATTTGTGTTGCTGAGTAAAGCATGTCTCCTACTTATGAAACATTAGCAACGTCGACACGATGGAGGCTACCTACGGTAAGCTCTTTTATTGGGGCGATTCTGAGGTCTTTTTTTATTGACAGCCTCTGTGATTCTTCTCCAATTGTCCTCCGGGACCCGCCATTATATTAATTGAAGCATTGTACCGAGGCTCGTGTGGGGGCATGAATGTAATGAAATCGGCTGGTCCGGTTTTTGGGTCGAAAATTTGACATCAGTTAAGTTTTTGCTTGAGGTGCGGCTTATCAAGCAGGTCCACATTAAAAAAATCCTTTTTAGCACCGGCCACAATGTGGGGGGGGGGGGTATTCAGTTTCGTCATGAAACCATGGGCTGATCCATGTTGCTTATGTGAATACGCACGCTAAAGCATTTTTGGGTCGAAGAAGCGAAAAACTACTGAAAGCTCGTTATTCGACTTAATTGGTTGACCAGTAAACTGAGAGGAGATGGCGAGTGGAGCTGGATATGTTTTGTCAGACGAGACAGTGTACTCCAAAGTCTGATGAAGATGGTTTAGATGTCGCCGATATCAATTTACTCAGTTGTATAAAAGATCTTATATCCTCTAGTTAAATCAGGTGTTAGTTCATATACATTGTCCACAAATCATTACAACTCATTAATGAACTCTTCAACCTCACTGATACTCAACATGTCTGAATACGCTTTCCAGGGATGGCTCGGCAACTCTGCCAAAGCCGCCGAGGGCAAGATGGAATGGGCTAACTTTGAGCCCAAGACTTGGACTGAGGATGATGTCGATGTTCAGATTACTCACTGTGGTGTCTGCGGTTCAGATGCGCACACTCTTAGATCTGGCTGGGGTAATACCAAGTATCGTAAGTAAGACTCTGAATATTCTTAAACTACGCTAATCACGCAACAGCTTGCTGTGTGGGTCACGAAATTGTTGGAAATGCTGTTCGAGTTGGTGAAAACGTCAAGCACGTCAAGGTCGGTGATCGTGTCGGTGTCGGTGCTCAGTCCCGAAGCTGTCTCGAGGCCGATTGTCCTGACTGCTCTATTGGGCGGGAAAACTACTGCGCTCGTCTCCACGTTGGAACCTACAACGGCTTGTATCCCAACAACGAGGGCAAATCTTACGGTGGATACTCCGATTACAACCGATCCAACGGTCGTTTCGTCATCAAGATCCCTGATGGCCTTCGCTCAGAACACGCCGCTCCTCTTCTCTGCGGTGGTGTGACCATGTACGCTCCTCTCCGCCAAAACGGTTGTGGTCCTGGCAAGAAGGTCGGTATTATCGGCGTTGGTGGCCTCGGACATTTCGGAGTCTTGATTGCCAAGGCTATGGACGCAGATAAGGTTGTCGGCATTTCTCGAAAGGCGTCTAAGCGTGACGAAGTTTTGAGCCTTGGCGCAGATCAGTATATTGCTACTGATTACGATGAGAACTGGGCCGCCGAGAACGCCCGTTCTCTTGACATTATTATCTGCACTGTCTCCAGTGCTAGGATGCCTTTGACCAGTTACCTTAGTCTACTCAAAGTCAACGGAAACTTTATCCAAGTCGGGTATGTTTTCCTTTCAATCGTTCAAGTAACTCTGCTAACGTTTTTTAGTATTCCCGATGGTGGTAACCTCCCTCCTATCAACGTCTTCACTCTCATCAACACCTCCATCAAAATCGGTGGCAGCTTTATCGGATCTCCGGGTGAGATGAAAGAGGTTCTCGAGTTGGCTCTCGAGAAGGGGATCAAGCCCTGGGTGGAGCTCCGCCCTATGGAGGATGCTAACCAGGCTATTATTGATCTTGAGGCTGGTAAGCCTCGATACCGATATGTCTTGGTGAACGGAAAGCACCTGTAATAATAATGAATGCTACTATAACTATGTATTTATTTATTTAAGTTGAAGTGCAAGTGCGGGCTCATACCTATAAAATATGAAGCGCCTTTATATATAGTGATAGTTTTACAATGCTCGAGGAACTTATTTTAAAGAGTTTTTTATCCTCCTTTATTATAAGTCTTGATTAGTATTCAATCTATCCTTCTGTTATGGGTTGAATAGAAATGAATTAGGCGATGTTATGTATCTATCTAAGGGCTGCCTTTGGCAGCCTCTTATAGCTTGATTTCACCGCTATAAGAGTTACCCTTAGGATCCTAGTCTCCTAGAGCTAGTCTAGGCAGGCCTAGCCTAGCCTAGCCTAGCCTAGCAGAGCCTTTCCTAGCCAAAACCTTCAACTGCAGCTAGCTGCAGCCTTCAACAGCAACAGCTGTTAATACAGGCTGCGGCCTGCGGCAGCCGCGGCTCTGGCCTCGGGCTGCCTCGGGCTACTAGTAGCAGCTAGAGGCAGCCTTTGGCAGCCTCTATCTAACACATAATAACAGCTATTTCCAGCACATAACACGTTCGCTCTA
Organism: Calonectria pseudoturangicola; assembly: GCA_013403825.1. Taxonomy (NCBI): domain Eukaryota; kingdom Fungi; phylum Ascomycota; class Sordariomycetes; order Hypocreales; family Nectriaceae; genus Calonectria; species Calonectria pseudoturangicola. The sequence goes on from VTGA01000028.1 coordinate 665,955, forward strand.
AAGGGCACCTTTTCTTGCGAGAAGGGAAATAGTAGATATTAGTGTAACGGTTCGTGTTAACAGATAAAGATCAGGCACGTCGATTAGAGCAATAAAGGAAGATTATTACGTCTGGTAATAGGTTAATTGGTTAGGCAGATTAATTAAAGATAACTAAGTTATATTAAGAGCTAAGTTATATTCTAATAGTAATAATTTCTAGAGGTTTTAAATAGTCTCTTTTATTAGGGTAGGTTAGGGTAAAAGTAAAGGCTTTTAGGTTATATTAAGAGTAATTATAATAATTAATTTTAGTATTAATTATAATAATTATATTTATTTAAGTTTAATAGAAAATAAAAAAGTTAAAAGTAGATTTATATTATTTAATCTTTTAATTTAACTTTTAAATAGATTAAATAGGCTTAATTAGATTACAATATAATATTTTTTCTTTAAAGATTTTACTTTTAAGGTTAATAGATTTATATATTAAGTATATATATTTAAAGGGTTTTTTTTAGTTTTTCTTTTTATATATTAATATTATATTTAATAAATTCTCTTATTATTAATTTAATTTAATAAAGAAAATTATTTAATATAATAATTATATTATATTTTATATTTATTATTACTTTAAGAGCTTATAATATATTATATATATTTAAATTTTATTAAATATAATACATATATTAAGGTAGATTATATTTATAATAATATTTATATTTTTAATATAGTTTATAAATAGTATTTTCTTTATTATAATATAATCTTTTAAAGTTAATATATTTTTTTATAATAAATTATTATAATAATAATATTAATAAATTAATATATATTAAAAAAAATAAAAAAGGTATTATTTATATTTTAAGTTAAAATAAATAAAATTATAATATATTTTATAAGGCTATAAAAGTAAAAGTATTTATTAAAGGTAAAAGGAATTAATTATTATAACTCTTTAAATATATAAGACTAATAAATTATATATAGCTTCTAACTTTCTATAAGTAGAAGCTACCTAAAAACCTAAGAAAGATAAGTATATTTAATCTTATACTATAGGACTTACCTTTTTATATTATAAGGTAAAACTACTATATTTAACCTTCTACTAACTAATATTAATTTATTATATTAGAGACCTTAATATCTAACCTAAATACTTACTAATAGCTAGATCCTATATACTAAGTATTAACTACACCTAAAAGTATAATATTAATCTTATTAATTAAATATTAATTAAATTAAAAATATAAAAATAAACTTTAATAATAAATAAGAAGGTTATTTCTATTAATTTTAATCTTATAATTATAAATTCTTTTATTATTCCTTTTAAAGAAACTTATTTAATTTCTTTAAATAATATATAAGGTTTTATAATAGTTTTTATATTTCTTTATTATATTTTATTTATTTTATATAATAATATATTTCTTTATTTATAGTATTTTTTCTTAAAGACTTTCTTAATAATATATTTTTTTATAATTTAATTATTAATTTAATATATAATTCTATATTTATTATAATAATATTAGTAATTAATTTAAATAAAGAAATATAAAAGATTAAATAAATCTTAATATTCTTTAATAGATTAAGTTTATAATTATTTTATAAGATTTTCTTTTTAATAAAATAAAAACCTATATATTTAAAGTCTAGCCTTTTACTTTATTATTTTATAATAATATTTTTAATAGTTAAAAAAACTATATCTCCCTTTTTAAAAATAATCCTTTTATTTATTTAAAATTATAATAATTTTTTATTTATATATAAATAAATTTAACTTTTATTTTTATTTTAAAGTATAATTATAATATTTATTTAAACTTAAATAATACTTTTATATATAATAATTTCTTTAGTTTAAGGTAAAATATATTAAATATAAATTTAAAGTTAATAAAAGTAGATATTATTTTAATATTTAATTAATAGAATATATTAAAGGTAAGTTAAGTAATAAAAAGCTTTTTAATTTAATTAACTTACTTATAATTAATATAGTATTATAAATAGTACTTAATCTCTTAGTTTTATCTTTTAATTTATCTATTAATTTAGGGTTTAAAGGTAATTATAAGCTTATATTTTAAGCTTATATAAGCTATTAGTTTTTACTAGAACTTGAATATAAATAGTTAATTATAGTTAGAGATAATTTTAATTAGTAATTTATATATTATAATTATATATTAAAAGAAAAGGTAAATAAATTACTTTTTATTTATAATCTTATTATAAGAAATATAATAAGTAAACTTAATAAAATAATTAATAATAAAAAAAATAAAATTATAATATTTACTTATAATAAGATTTATAAATAATAATAAATTTCTAAGGTTTTAAAGTAATTAAAAAAGATGATAGTTTATTATATAATTTATATTATAATAATTTTATTTATTAGTAAAGTAAATATTACTTAGTAATAGTTTTTATTTTCTTTTTTATATAATTAAAGAAAAATATCTATCTAATTTATTTAAAGATTTTATTAATTTCTTTATATTTATTTAAAGAGTACTTATAAATTTCTTTAATTAAGTTATTTTATAACTTATTTAGTATTAATAGTTAAGTAGTCTATTTATTTTTTAAGAGTAATTTATTATACTTTTTAATTTTAATTATTATTTTATTAATAAAGGCTTATTTAAAATTATCTTTAAATATATATTATAATAATTTTTTATAATTATTCTCTTTTTATTCTAATAGTTAGCTTATTAGTTAATTACATTTATTTAAGTATTTTTAATACCTTTAATATATATAATATAGTAGTTAAGTTTAAATAGATATTTAATATAATATAATTATTACTTACTAAACTTTTAAATAATTATAAATTATAAGATAGTTTTATAATTTATAAATATAATAATTCTATATTAACTTTTAAAAAGACATTATTAAAATACTTTAAAGGTATTAATAATAATCAAGAATTTCTTATTATAAATAGAATAATTAAATTCTACTTCTTATAGCTTATATAAATAGAATATAATAGAATATAATCTCTCTTACCTATACCTTTATTTAATCTAAGCTTTAATATTAAAGTTAAAGGAATCTATTTCTAATTTAATAAATTAATTAGAATTAAATATTATAGGTATTAATTTAATAATAATAATATTCTTTAATTAATTAAATACTTCTTGAACTTTTAATTTCTAACTAAAGAATACTCCTTTTCTTATAAAGATAATTAAAAATATTACTATTTATTTAAAGTTCTTAATAAACTTATAATAGTAATTTATAAATCTAAAAAAAGATTAGACTTTTAATAAATTCTTAGGCTCCTTTTATTTCTTAATAATAGTAATTTTCTTAAGGTCTATTTATATTTTATTATATAAGATAGTATAATTTAAGAATTCTATTTCTTTAGTATAAAATATACTCTTTTTAAATTTAATTAATAGTTTAATATCTTAAAGGGCTTTTAAAATCTAATATATATATTCTATATATTCTTCTTTATTTGTAAAGAAAATAAAAATATTATTTAAATAGTAAATAGTAAAGATATTTAAGTATTTATATAATATATTATTAATTAATCTTTAAAAGAATATTAGTATATTAGTAAGTTTAAAGAATATTATTAAATATTTAAATAATTTAAACTTTATTTAAAAAGGCAATCTTTTATTTATTTCCTTTTTTAATTCTTATTAAGTTATAGGCTTCTTTTAAATTAATTATAATAAATACCTTTATTTTATATAGCTTATTTTTTATCTTATTAACAAATAATAACAATATATAATCTTTAATAATAATATTATTAAATTATTAATAATTTATAATAAGATAAAGTTTTTTATTCTTTTTTAAAATAAATATTATTAAATACCTAACTTTAAAGATTAATATTTACATATATTCTTTTTATAATATATCTTTAATATACTTCTTTAAAATATTAAGTTTTACTTAATTAAGATTATATATTAAGAAAAAATAAATATTTATTTTATTCTTTAATATAATTTTATAATCCTATTAATTAAATTCTTCTATAAATAATTACTTATAAATATAATACTAATATAATATATTTTTTAATTAATTATTTTTAGTATTCTTTTTTATTTTCTTAAGGTTTTAATTAAACTATTAGAACTATATATAAAGATTAATAATAACTGTTTATTATACTTTCTTTTAATTAGCTTTATACTTATATTGTATTTCTTTTAATAATAAACTATTATTATATATAATCTTTATATAACATATATAATAAGCGAGCGTTATAAATAAGCGAGCATTATATTATAATTTTCACCTTAAATTAAGATTTTTAAAAATTCCTTATAAATTTAAATTAAGCTTAAAATAGCTAAGTTTTTATAAATAGATTAATTAATAATAAGTCTATATATAGGATTTTACTAGATTTATTTTTACTTTTTTATAACAAGTTATTAAGAAGTTTTAAATTCATACTATATAAACTATAATTTAAATATATAGAAAAATATTTAAAAATAAAAAACCTATAATAAATTATAATATTTCTTTTAAATAGCTTATATTAATTTTTTTTAAATTATAGCTATTAAAACTATAGATCTTAGATTTTTTAAAATAAGTATTTTTAAGTGTATAGTATAGTATAACGCTTACTTATCTATAATACTCGCTTATTATATATGTTAATTAGAATTAAAGGTTTAAAATCTCTTTTTATTATCTATATTACTAATTATATTATACTTAAAAAGTATTTATATTTAATTAATATATTAATTAATATATAGATTATACTAATATAACTATAAGTATGCTAAAATTAAATTATTTATTTTAATATTAATAATATTAAAAGAGATACTTTAGTTTCTTCTATTAATAAAGATCTTAAGATAATTAAGCTTATAATTAATAATTCTATTATTATAATTAAATATAATACCTTTTAAATTTAATATAACATAAAGATTTACCTTATTCTTTTATAATAGCTAAAAAGTATTTATAATCCTTAAATAAATATAATTCATTTTAACTCTACTATTTACTATAATAATATATTAGTTCCCTTTAATTCTTACTTTTATTTTAAATTATTATAACTTCTTACTATTTATAATATATAAAAACTTTTTAAGAAGCTTTTTTAATAATTCTAAAAAGGGAAAATTTAAAGTATAATATATACTTATAAAATTATAAGTCTATAGAAAGAAATTATAATTTTATAAGGCTTACTTATTTTCTAACTTTTCTTAGAATTACTACTCTTATTACTTTAGTATAAAGAGTATATTATATTTTTTAAGCCTTTTCTAAAAATCTTATATTATTCTTTTACATTTTAATATATATAAATAATATAGTTTATTTTAGTATAAGAGTAGATATTTTTTAGGTTTTTAAAGTAACTTTTAAATAATAAATTAGGTTTGTTTTTAATAGTAATAATATTTCCTTTTTATTTTATTATTTAATAATATTAATAATAATTATAATATAAAATATTATTAATAAAAATAATATTTTTATTAGAAAATAATTATTAATTATTTTATTAATTTTATAATAAAAATAAAAATAATAAAAATAATAAAGCTATAAAATATTCTAATAGCTATAGTAATTAAATTAAAGGCTAAGATAATTACTCAGTATTTCCTTAGAATTATTTATAAAGATTCCCTTTTATCTAGCCTTCTTTATTTAAAATATTAATATCTTTATCTTTTAAGAAATATTAGTTCTTATATTTAATTATAATTAGTATACTAGCTTATATATAATCTCTAGTAAATTAATAGAATTTTTAATAAAAGCTAATTAAGCTTAAATATATTTATATTCTTTTTAATCTAATAAATATTACTTTTTCTATTCTTTAAATTCTTAGATCCTATTATAAGATTAAGTAATTATAATAAGAATGTTTCCCTTTATAAATTAATTTCTATCTTTAAATATAAAAGTCTATTTTATAATCCTTATAATAATTTTAATAGTAATCTAAGGCTTTTTTATTTATATTATATTAATTTATCATTTTTCTTCTTAAATATTAATTTAAATTTCTAATTAATATTAAGCTTAAAGTACTAATAAAAGTGATATTCTTTCTTATTATAATTCTAATAAATTATTTAAAAGAAATCTTTTCTTTACTATATATTCCTTAACTATATTAATCTTAAGATTATTTTATATAAAGTAAAAAAGCTTTATTATTAACTAATATTAGTAAATTAATTAGCTCTCTTTTTAAACTTTTTTTATATTTACTATTAATATAAATAAATATTATATTATATAGCTAATATAATATACTTATTAAAGCAAATTAATAAGTTAAGTTTTTTATATATCTTATCTTGTATATTCTTTTTTAGGCCTTATATTATAGATCTAATAAGATGTAAAAGGCATAGTTATTTAGTTATTTAAAGGGAAAGAAATCTCCCTTTTATCAGTCAACTAAACCCCTGTCAGGGCCGCTTCCAGCGGCTCGTAGCAGCAGCTAGAGAAGTGTAACACAATACCTAAGATTATTATAATCTTAATTACCATAATCTAGATTATTATAATCCTTTCTTATATAATCCCGCTAAAGTAGTTACTTTCTAATTAGTCCATTCCTTTACTTATTACATATCTCTTTGGCATTTGTCTGCCGTTTATCTGTTAGTCCGATATAGGTCGTAACAGTACTACCAGTATTACCCTATTATAGATAGAGCCTATTGTATATTTTAGATAGTTATATAATAATACCTAACTTATAGTATACCCTAGCAACATAACTATAATATCTTAGATAATTCCCATTAATACTAACAATTATACCCTATTTGTTATGACCCAGGCACCTAAAAGCGGTAACCCTGGGCAGAATCCTAACCAATCAAGCCAAAGCTACCCTAGACCCATATAACCAATTAATAAGAATAGAGTTAAATACGCCCTATTTGACCTAATCGAAGACTACAATAAACAAAGTCAAACCAACTCCATTCAATTATTATAATAATAGAACCTTAGATATAGAAGTATATAGATAGATTATAGCCTACTATAAGGAACGGTCCTAATTAGCTTTTAATATAACTTGATTACCTTAAATATCTTTAACTATTACTAGATATAATACCTTTTGTAAATACCCTTATATTTGCTTAATTATTAATATATACTTGACTATACTATTAATAATAAACCTTATAATTTGATTGGTTTAATATAGTTAGAACCAATTAGTATATTATATATTAAAAGCTCTTATTTAATTGATTATTTATATTAATAATTAAGTAATATTAACTATATCTAAATCTATATCCTCTACCTAAAGATCTTAAAATTAAACCCCTAAGACTCCCCCTAATATAGATATTAATAGAAATATTAAAATAGAAGAATCCTTAGAAGAAGAAGAGAAAGATAATATAAAGGGAAAGATTAAATAACTAGAAAAAGATAATTAATATATTAAAAGAGCTATTAATTACCTTATTACTAACTTTAATATAGCTATAAGCTAAAAAAATAATAAAATTAATAATCTTTAAAATATTATTAATAATCTTAGTAATAAGTAATTTAAATAAAGTATTTAGTATAGATAATATCTTGAGAAAATAAATAACTTTACAATTACTAAAAAGGACTACAGAGAGATCCTTAAACCAAAGGAACCTCTAATATAGAATAGTAATTTAAGTACCCTTTAAGAATGGTTAACTTAGATAAAAAGCTACTATACCTTCTACCTAAATATCTTTAAATAAGAATAGCTTAAAGTATAATATACTATAGGAAAGCTTAAGGAAAAAGTACTTTAAATTATATAACTATATCTTAAGGAGTTTATAGAAAATATTATTATAGAATAATTAATTAAGACTAATAAAGTATTTAATAACTTTAAGAAATTTAAAAAAGAATTAATTAATTACTTTAATATAATTAATAAATAATAATAAGCCTTATAAAAACTTAAAGAGCTTAAATAAACTAAAGCTTATAATACCTACCTATTTAACTTTTAATATTATACTACTAAACTTAACTAGAATAATAAAACCTTAATTAACAAATTCTACCAAGAACTAAAGAATAATATTAAAGATAAAATTAATTAATAAATAGAACTTTCTAAGAAATTCAAAGATTATATAGCTTATACCATTAGAATTAATAATTAATAATTTAAAAAAAGACTAAAAAAGAGATTAGATAAGAAGTATATCCTTAATACCTTTACAAAAATCAATAATACTCCAATATTCTATAAAACTACCCTAGGAATAATAGAACTCAAAGCTACCTAATAATAATAATTAGACCTATTTAAGGTTATCTACTATAACTATAGTAAAAAAGGGTATAAGAGTTTTAAATATAATAAGCTAAAGATAGGGAATAAGTTCAAACCTATACTAGAAGCACAGAAAACCCTAGAAATAACAAATTACACCCCAACTACAACTAGAAAAGATAAAATGCCTAAGGATTAGACCCTAGTGCTAGAAGGAAATATACCTTAATAAAAAGGAATTACCCTTACTATAGTTTAAAATATATCCCTTATAGATTAATAGAAGATTAATAAATATATTTAATAATATTAGAATATAAGATAAAAAGGAATCCCATACTTACAATTAAATAACTATAAATAAGCCCTTAAAATAGATATCCTTATAATTATTTTCAATATCAATACTAATCCTAAAATAGATATTCTAAAATAGTAGGATATAGTAGAATATAATAAGAAAGAATACTACTACTAAGAAAGGCAAAGTGCTATATTTAACTAACTATTAAGGGAATATAATAGCATAGAATCTAATATTTATCTTATAGTAAATCCTAAAGTAATTATAAAAAATAAACCTATATCTATCTAATTTAAGGACTAAGATAATCTAAGATTAGACCCTTTAAATAGATAATATACTAAGATTATATAGTTTTATTACTACTAAGATATATGCCTTATATACTTAGAAAAGAAGTAAAATAATAAATATTTCCCTACTAGACTAATAGACAAGTCTATTAAATAAATATTAGATAGACCCTACAATAAACAAATATTTATAAGCTAGCAAGGACCTAATAACTCTATAGCCTATATAGAATACAAGGAAGACCCCTTAAGCTACAAGGACCTTCTATAGAACTAATACCTAGACCCCAAATATAATAAGTATATTACCTTAAAAGTATAGGACTAGTATAATCTTAAAGAACTTTTAAAAGGAAAATGCCCCCTATAGAAGAGTAATAGGAGCAGTAGGATAATTAATCCATAGAATTACTAAAAGAACTCCTTACTAAGGCTCTATATATTACTATTATAAGATAGCCCTAATGTAGATTAATAATATATATAAGGATTAGTAGAAAATAGTATAATATTATAGTAAATAATAAAGCTAAGAGGAATTATATTTATTCTTAAATAGTTAATAAACTCTAGCTATTATAGTAAATAAAATTAGAACCTTATAATATTATAAACCTTAAAGGTACTATATTTAACTATAATAATAGAATTATATAAAGAGAAATTGATTATCTTAAAGTATTTATTAAAGAGAAGAATTAGAGAATAACCTTTAATATTGTAGATACTAGGAATAATAGAATTATTTTAGGGTATCTATAGTTATACTATTATAATCTAAATATTTATTAGTATATTAGCTAGGTATAAATATTAGAGGAGTATAATATAGCTAGTAATATTTCTAAGTATTATAAGAGATCTTATCCTTCTAGCCCTAATTAAGTAAAAGACTTAAATAAAAAAGAAACCTTATTACCTAAAGGAACTAGATATAAATATAAAAATAAATAGAAAAGGCAAAGATAAAGGATTATTACTTTATTTAAAATATAATTCTAATAAATTAATAATAGCCTTAAAGAAATAAAAGAGAAAGTAAATAATAAATTAAAAAATATACTACCCTAGTATAGGATTTATAAATAACTCTTTATAGAAGAATTAGAAATAGAATTACCTAAGTTTAGTTAATAGGATTATAAAATTATCCTTAAAGATAGATTGAATATTTAATTTTACTTTATTTATAACCTTAACTAAATTAAATTTAATATCTTAAAGGAATATATTGAAGATATACTATAGAAAGGATATATTTACATTTTGAATTCTAAAGCTAGATATCCTATTATATTTATACCTAAGAAAAATAGGAAATTATAACTTATTGTAGATTACTAATAGCTTAATAATATTACTATTAAGGACCGAACTCTATTACCCCTAATTAATAAAATAAAAGATAGATTATATAGTATTATAATATTTACTACCCTTAATCTTAAAGGAGCCTATAATCTTATATATATTAAAGAAGGATATAAGTAAAAAACCACTTTCTAAATAAAATTTAGATTATTTAAATATCTTGTTATACCTTTTGGACTTATAAATATATTAGTAATATTTTAATATATAATAAATAATATACTTTGTAAGTATTTAAATATCTCTATTGTATATTACTTAGATAATATTCTAATCTTCTCTAAAAATAAAAAAGAATATATAAAATATATCTATAAGATTTTAAAAGCCTTATAAGATATTAAGTTATTAATTAAATCTAAGAAAAGTAAATTTTATACTAATAAAGTAGAATTTTTAAGATATATTATTATCCCTAATTAAATTTATATAGATCCTAAGAAAATTATTATAATATGGGAATAAAAGATCTCTAAGAATGTAAAAGAAGTCTAAGGATTTCTTGGATTTATAAACTATTATTAATAATTTATTAAAGGATTTAGTAAAATAGTAATACTACTTATAGCCTTAATAAGAAAGGGAGAAATGTTTAGATGGAATAAAAAAGCCTAGAAAGCCTTTAAAATCTTTTATAATATTATTATAAAAGAACCTATTCTAGTTACATTTGATCTAGATAAACTGGTTGAATTAGAGATAGATTCCTCAAATTATGTATTAAGAGCTTAAATAGGATAATAAGATAAGAAAGGCATCTTGCACCTTATTATATTTTATTTGCATAAACTGCATAGACTAGAACTAAACTACTCTATTTATAATAAAGAATTCCTTATAATTATTAATACTTTTAAAAAGTTTAAATACTATTTTCTAGGAAATAACCATAAAATTATAGTATATATAAACTATAAAAACATCTCCTACTTTATAATAATATAACAATTTAATAGAAGGTAACTTAGATATACCAAATACCTTTCTAAATTCAACTATTAAATTATTTATATTAAAGAAATAGAAAATAAATATATTAATATAATTAGTTATTACTTAGATTATAATATAAAAAAAACAAAAGCAATAGAATAATTATTTATTTATAATAATAAAAAATACCTAGAACAAGCACCAATTAATAGAATAACTATTAAAGTAAAGAAACTCATTATTACTATATATATAAAGCTACTTAAAAAATATATCTAATTAAAATTTACTATCTATCTTATAGAATAAGGAATACTCTTATTAAAAGAAATCAAGAAATATAATAATACCCTATTAGATAATAAGAAAACTAATAAATTATAAGTACTAAAAGAAAAGCAAGAAAACCTTCTAAAATATATATATAAACACCTACTATATAAATATAAAGGAGTCTATAAAACCTTTAAATAAATTAAATAGATATTTTCCTTTAGTAAAATAAAATAAAAAATTACTAACCTTATAAAGAAATATAATCTTTATTAAAAAACAAGATCCCTATAATATAAACCCTATAAAGAACTATAACCATTACTAATAGTAGAATAACTATAGGACTTAATTATAATAGACTTTATTATAAAACTACCTCCTTTAATAGACCTAGCTATAGGAATATATTATAATAGTATTCTAGTTATTATTAATTATTTTATAAAAATAATATACTATATTCCTTACCAAGAAGCAACTTTAGCTAAGAAACTTATATATATCTTTTACTAATATATTATAGTAGTATATAGATTGCCTAGTAAAATCCTAACTAATAGAAGATCTATATTTACCTTAAAGTTTTAGCAAAGCCTTATAGTATTAATAGAGCTAAACTATAGGCTTATTATTACATTTAGACCTTTAATTAATAAATAGACTAAATAATAAAATCAAAAAATTAAAGTATACCTATAATATTATATTAACTATAAATAAATAAATTAGATAGAAAAGTTACCTATTATAATACTTATATATAATACCTTAATTTATTTAGTAATTAAGAAGACCCTTGTATTTACTAACTTTGGCTTTAATTTAAATATCTTCTAACCACCTTAGATAGGTATTCTTAATAAAAAAGTATTAATAAAAGATAATAAATTATAAAAATTATATAAAAACCTAAAAACTAAGCTAAAATTTATAAGACTAGCAATAAAAAGATACTATAATCTTAAAAGGCTAAAGGGACTATCCTTTTTAAAAGAAGATATAATCTACCTAATAATAAAAAATCTTACTATAAATTAATAAAATAAAAAACTAGACTTCAAATATATCAAATCTTACAAAATTATTAAGAAAATCTCAAAAAACAATTATAAACTTAAATTACTAGATACTATATCAGTCTATCTAATCTTTTATATTTCCTTACTTAAACTAATAAAAGATATAATTAAAGTTAATATAAGATTAAAAATCAAACTAGAAATAATTCCTATAAAAAAGGAATATATAGTAAAAAAAATATTAAAAAAAAAGAAAAATAATAAATACTTCCTAGTAAAATAGAAAAAGTATAATAAAAGCAAAAATTTATAAAAACCACTTATATACCTTATATACTACTTAAAGCTATTAAAAGCATTTCTTTAAAGTCAATATAAAGGAACTTAAGCAAGCTACTCTAATTAATAACCTTATAATCCTTAAGCAATTATACCTCTAATAATACCAATACCTTTACCTACTCCCTTTTCTCTAATTTATTTAAATCCTTATAACCCTAAGAAATTATTTCCTTTACCTTCTTATATAAATAGCACTCCTAAGTATACAATTACTACAATTACACTAAAGCATTTATTAAATCTACCTTAGCCTTCTCCTTTTCTATATTAATCTAATCCTTCTCCCAAGAAACCTATTTAATTAAATAAAAATAAATATTAAAAGCAAAATAAAAAAAAAAGAGTATACCTATATATTTAAGTAGAAATACCCCTAAAATTATAACTAAAGTATTTCTTCTTTATATAAAATTTATAATAGTTTTTTCCCTTAACTATTATATAAAAAAGCCATCTAATATAAAAATAAGCCAAATAACAAGACATCTTAAAACCGAATTTATTAATTAATTTAATAATATCTTTTTAATAAGCTTTAATTATCTTAGGATAAGGTATAACCTTAGTAATACAACCTAACATCCTATCAACATCCAGAATAATAAAAATAAAAAAGAGGAAGAACATATAGTAGCTATAAGTAGGGAAACCAGCCTATTTACCTAGCCTTAGGATAAAACCAACAAAGGGGGAATATTATATTATAACCTAAGTACCTAAAAGCAATAACCCTAGGCAGAATCCTAACCAATCAAGCCAAAGCTACCCTAGACCCATATAACCAACCAATAAGAATAGAGTCAAATACACCCCATTTAACCTAATCAAAGACCACAATAAATAAAGTTAAACCAACTCCATTTAACTATTGTAATAATAGAACCTTAAATATAAAAATATATAAATAAATTATAGCCTATTATAGGGAATAGTCCTAATTAGCTTTTAATACAACTTGGTTACCTCAAATATCTTTAACTATTACTAAACATAACACCTCTTGTAAATACCCTTGTACTTACTCAATTACCAATACACACCTGACCACACTGCCAACAATAAACCTTACAATCTGATTAATTTAACATAGTTAGAACCGACCAGCACATTACACTATTTCAAATTATATAGGCCAGCAGCATGCCTAATAGTAACTATATCCTCAATACCCTAATTACCTTTAATGGTATTCTAATAACTAAGTGTTATGACCCAGGCACCTAAAGGCGGTAACCCTAGGCAGAATCCTAACCAATCAATCCGAAGCTATCCTAGACCTATATAATTAATTAATGAGAATAGAGTTAAATATGCTCTATTTGACCTAACTAAAGACTATAATAAATAAGGTCAAACTAACTCTATTTAACTATTGTAATAATGGAACCTTAGATATAGAAGTATATAAATAGATTATGACCTACTATAAGGGATAGTCCTAATTAGCTTTTAATATAACTTGATTACCTTAAATATCTTTAATTATTATTAGATATAATATCTCTTATAAATACCCTTATACTTGCTTAATTATTAATATATACCTGATTATATTGCTAATAATAAACCTTATACTTTAATTAGTTTAATATAATTAGAACTAACTAGTATATTATATATTAAAAGCTCTTATTTAGTTGATTACTTATATTAATAATTAAGTAATATTAACTATATCTAAAGCTATATCTTTTACTTAGAGATTTTAAAATTAAATCTCTAAGACTTTCCTAAATATAGATATTAATAGAAATATTAAAATAGAAGAATCCTTTAAAGAAGAAGAGAAAGATAATATAAAGGGAAAAATCAAATAGCTAGAAAAAGACAATTAATATATTCAAAGAGCTATTAATTACCTTATTACTAACTTTAATATAATTATAGGCTAGAAAAATAATAAAATTAATAATCTTTAAAATATTATTAGTAATCTTAATAATAAGTAATTTAAATAAAATACCTAATATAAATAATACCTTAAAGAAATAAATAATTTTATAATTATTAAAAAAGACTATAAAGAGATCCTTAAATTAAAGGAACCCCTAATATAGGATAGTTTCGCAGTGGTCTAGGGTATGTTAGTGGATCTTGGTCACGGGATAAGGGATTTAATCTATAAAAGAAAGATTTACTCTCAAGTTAATAGAAAAATCAAGCATCTTTAGCCCATTTTTTCATTTTTAAAGCTTCTATAAGGCAGACTAAACTAACCTAAGACTCTTAATCTATATTATATTATTTTATTTTTAAGGAATATACCTTTAATAAATTATTATTTTTAAGGATTATATTCTTACCTAAATACTTTATTTTTACTATTTTATTTAATAGTAAAGCCTTTAATTAGAGGCTTTATAGTTATTTAGCCTTATTAAATTGTTTATTTTTCCTTAAAATACTATATTATAGATAAATAGCTATAGATAGTGTGGTATTTTTATATGGTTCCCTTCCCTACTATAAAATTAGAGGTTATAGTAGGGAGGCCAAGTTATTACTATAAATTGTCTAATTATAGCAATAATAATACTTTTAAGCTATTATATAGAACTTAAGAAGAAAAAGTTAAATTAGAAGTTTTATAATATAATTTTAGGGAGAATAAGTTAATCTAGAAGGATTAGGTAGAAAGATATAATAAAGCTAGAATGCTACTAGCTAATAACTTAGAATATACTAAAATAAAAGAAGGAAGGATAGTTTGAAAAAGAAGGAACTAATATATAAATATGTTTAATTTAGTAAGGAAAACTAAGGAAGTAGTAAGTTATTTTTAGCCTGTTTCTATGCAAGCGGTAAGCTAGGCCTAGCCTGTGCTTTAGAGAGGCAAAAAAACTATCTAGCTTTTGAAAACCATATATAACTATTGGTTATCTAGTGATTATAAGCTTTTAAGCCTTAGTTTGCTTATTATAGCTTTATTTTTTATAGTATAGATCCTATAAGTAATGATTACTATAAAGTAGAAAGGAGAGAAGCTCTTTGAGCTAAGAACTCTAGTAATTTATTATATTATTCTATTGGTTGGGGCTCTTGGAAAGAAGTACTTACTAAATTTAGCTATAATAACCCTCCTATATTTAAGGTAATACTAAGTTATTAAGACTAATATACTAAGAAAATAATACTTAAGATAGAGAAAGCCCTTCTTAATAAAAAGAGGTAATTTTACTAAGGAAAAGCCCTTTCTATTAAATAATTAAACCTTCTATTCTATACCTAATAAGCCAATATATATATCTTTACTTTAAATAGACTGGCCAGTAGATATAGCTGCTAGAGAATATCCCTCTTTAATAAACCTAGTCTAATATTATTTATTAAAGAATATTAGTTATATTAAGATTAACTTAGATTAATTAGTGCTTAATATTAACTTAAATAGCTAGAAGGCACTATAAATAGATCCTATTAGGATAATTGTACCTACTATAAGCCCTATTAAATAGGAAACCCTAAAATATAGCTTTACTATTTAAGGTAGCTAAAACTAAGCTCTAATATCTTCTCTAGACCCCTTAGCCTCTAATTATAAGGCTTAGAGAAAGATAATATTATTAAGACTATAAGATATCTTAATAAAGAGTCAATAGAGGCAGTAATCAAATTAATCCTAAATAAGCAAATAAGAACTAATTTGACTTTTTAATAATCAAGGGAATAGAAAGGTAAGGGTTAATATAATATATAATATCTAATAGAGATCCTTATTAGAAGAAAAAGAAGAAGTAGAAGGAAGAGGAGGGTGATTTAGAGATTGGAGGGAAGTATATTAAGTACTTTACCTTTAAGTTCTTTAAGATTAAGTGTGGAAAGAGGCTTAGTAAGGAATAGTTAAAGGGAATATTAGATAATTTGCTGTTTAGGATCTTAGAGGCTAAAAAGAATATCCTTACTAAAGCCCTCTCTAATAAGGAACAGGCTTTGGCCTAGGACTTTAAGGAATGTGGGCTAGTAAACCCTATAATTGCACTACTATAGTCTATTGAGACTATCCCTTATAAGGCTTAGCAAACTGGGAATATTCCTATTCTAAAAGGCCTTAAAGGGAAAGTTATTGAACTCCTTTAAACTAGGATATATAGGGGCATTTTAGAGGAATCAAAGAAGATCCAGTTCCTATAATTAGACCAAGATATAAACTAAGGGAATATTTTAAAGTCTAACTTCCTAAAATACTATAAAGTCAAAGAGAAGCTTATTAGATAATTAAAGATCTTTAAGCTAGGTAAAGAGATAAAATTGCTTTTATTGCTAGAAGTAGTATATTATAGTTTAGGGAGGGGTTTAAAGTTAAAACTAGAAAAGTTAAAGTATAAGACCTAATAAATAACCTAACTAACCAAGCTCTAGCAATAGTATAACTAGCAAATAAATATAGATAGTATAGTATTTAAAAAGGTTATAGAAGAGCCCCTAGAAGCCCCTAATAGTAGGGAGGAGTGGTTATAGATGTAATATAAAATGGGTCTAGTATACTAAATCTAGTAAGTGGAATCTATATAGAATAATTATAGATTCTAAATAGAGTAATCTAAAGAGCTTATAAAAAGCTCCTAAATAGCTTATAAAATTAATATAAAGTAAGCTAGATAGGAGTTAGTAAATCTAACTTAATAGAGTTAATATTATAATATTAATAAACTATTAGGGTAAGGCTTAGGTAATAGTACTTCTAAAGATTAAAGGGAATATATAGAATAAAAATCTAAAAGATAAGAGAAGGATAAAACCCTAAAGGTATTATATTAAGTATAATTAAGTAATTAGAAAAACTTATAAAGGTAAAAAGAATTAATTTAAGCTATTTAGATATAAATATATAGGATTATAGCCTTTATAAAGGCAGATTATTTAAAAAGAATAAAATCCTTACTTATAAATCTTATTATAATAAGCATTACTAGCTATAATCTAAGTAAGATTAGAAACCTTATTAGGATTAGGCTAGTATAAAGTAATTTAAAGGTAGGAAATATAATTAAGACAGTTAGCTATAATAATAGTAGCTTAAGAAGACAAGCTTATAGCTCTATAATAAGCAAACCTATAAGGACTCTTAGAGAAAGATAAAGCCTAATAATTAGATATATCCCTCTAATTATAGTTATAAGATAATTAGATATAGTTAGAATACTTGCTCTTTATATAATTAGCTAATATAATATACTTATAAAAAGATATTAAGATATAATTATAAATACTTAAGTAGATTAATATAAATAATTAAATATAGTAAAAGTAAAGAGATAAATTAATTTAGCTAATAAATAAAAAGATTAAAGTCTTTATATACTTCTTATATTAAAATAAGAAATAATAAAACTAATTGTAAGGGTAACCTTAGTTAATAAGAATATAAATAAATTAAGTAAAAGAGATATTAAAAAAGAAATAAAGACTATTTATAATAATTTAATTATTTTTAATATTAAAGTAATAAATAAGAGATAAAAGTATAGAGGATTAAATAAAGGGAGTAAGATTACCTTTAAATATAAGCTTAATATAAAATAGTAGGCTAGCTTAGCTAAGGGTAATATAATTATAGATCTAGAAATTAAAGACCTTAGCAATCTACTAAAGAGATTAGAGAAATAGAATAAGAGAATAAAGATTATAAGCTTATTATAGCTACTTTCTTAGCATTCTTCTAATAATTGCTATACCTACTATAAGAAGTACTAGTCTTAGCAAAGAAGGAATTTGTATATAGTTTATTAATATATAACTTAGAGCTAATATTAGGAAGCTTACTATAATCCCTACTTATAAGAGGATTAGTTATATTGAAAAGAGTAAGGTATAAAAAGAAGTAATAAAAAGAGATAAAAGAGGTAAAGGAAAGTAATAACCTATAATAAGGGATTTAAGTAAGTTTAAAAGAGAAAGAAAAGAAGGAAATTAAAGAAGGGAAAAGAGGTAAATAATATATTAAATGCCTTAGAGCCTATTAGGCTAAAAGCATTCTAAATAATTTACTATTTAGAGCGATTTTAAAATAAACCCTATAGGCTATATATTATAAAAGTAGTGATCCTTTTAATTATATATTATTTTAAGCTTTATAGATTACTTATACTATCTATGATTATAGGCTTTTTCTTACTTTATATATATTATAAGCTACTTTTAACCCTTTTAAGATTTAACTAAGAATATCTTTCCTTTTCTTTTTCTTACTTTTTATCTTTTATTATAATTATTAGCTTTAGCTTGCCTTAGTCTATAATAGCTAATATAAAACTCTCTAATAATCTATATTACTAATTTCTTATATTTACTTAAGGTAATAAGCTTTATAGTAAAGTTATTTATAATAAAGAAAATACTTAGAGTTTCCTTAGTAAATAAGAAAGTTATATAAGATTTAAACTCCTTGTAATACTTAGTGATCAATCTATTGCTTTTTAGCTATATATTAACTAGGCTTATCTTAATAACCTTAACTTTCTTTTCTATATACCCCTTAAAGGTAATAATTAGTTTTTAAGAACTTGGGCTAGAATGATTAAATCTTATAGTGACTTTTACCCCTAAGGAGAAGATAATTAGATTTATTATTACTTTAATTTTTAGAATCTTTTTTCTACCCTTTAATATAATTAAATAGCTAATAACTTTAGGATTCTTTATATTTTATAGATCCTAATCTATAGACTTAATAATACTATTATAGTCTATTACTTAGAAATTACTTTTAGAACTAATTAGACTATTAAGAATATCCCTCTCTTAAAGTAGTATTTCCCTTATCTCCCTAATAACTACTAACTTACTAATTATAAGCCTATTATTAGTCTTACTTACCTAATCTTTCTTATTACTATATATAATAAATGATTCTTTATTAAAGTAGCTCTTTTCTTTACTAATTAATATTAGATCTTCTATATATAGGATTATACTATTGCCTAGCTATTTATTTATAACTCTTACTATAAGAACTAATAACTTTAGGCTAAGCTTTTAGCTCTAGACTAAAGGCAATTCCTTGCTAAGATAAGTTAACCTTTTAATTTTACTATTTATAGTATGCTAGTTATAAAGCAATATAAGGGCTAGGAGTATAAATACTTAGGGCTATTTAATTACTTTTAAGTAATTAAAGGATTAACTAGATTAACTAATTGAGATATAAAAGGAATAATTATTTAAAAAGCCCTTAATATTAGTAATTATCTCTCTCTTCTAAGTTAGCCAATTTCCCTTTATTTCTAAGATTAAATCCTTAAACCTTAGAAATATTCTAATAAATTACCCTTATATAAAGTAGATATTAAAAGAATTACTATCTTTTTTAGCTATATTATCCTTAATAAGTTAAGTATTAGTATCTTTAAGTTCTATAATCCTAAGGGAGTTTTTTATATAATTACTAGGTCTTAACTTGCCTTTTATAAAAAATATATTAGGATAATTAGAATTAATAACTTAAAGCTCTTTACTTCTAAAGAAGGATTCTCTTGCCTTTAGTAGAACCCTAGTATTAAGGTTCTTAATTAGAATAGAAATAGGCATATTAATTAGCCTATTATCCCTTAACTTTAAGGCTTTTATTAATTTATAATTACTATTTTAAATAATAGTTCTCCTCTAGCCTTTAACCTTAGGCTAGAAAAGAATTATAGGGCTTATAGAATTACCCTAAGAGAAGGCATTTTATAACTATAAATAGAAGCTCTAGCCCTTAATAGCCCTAGTATTATTAAAAAGGCTAAGAAATAACTTACTAAATATATAATAGCTAAGTACTTATAAAAACTATTTAAGACCCCAATTAAGCAATTAACTTTACTAATTATAAAGACTTTAAATACCCTAGCCTTAAAGAAGAACCTACTAATTATTAATAGTAAAAGTAATAACTTATTTATAATAGCTATTAATAAGCCTTAATTATTAATTTCTTTATTATCTTGGAAATCCCTTAGTCTCTTTACTTCCCTTAGATAATATAATATTAATTTAATAATTAAAAGTAAGAAGAGTATGCCTAGCAATAATAAAAAGCCTAGTCTAGTGGAAACCAAGGGTAAGAATCCTAGTCCTAATAATCTTAACCCTAAAGAGCCAAAACTAGATCAAGAATTGGTCCTAGCCTTAAGATTGTAATTGCCTAGCTTCCAGGTTGATTGGGATATAGGTGGTGCCTATAGTCTTGCTTTGCTTATAATTCCTACTTTATCTAGTTGGCATGCCCTAATGGCTATTCCTTTCTTACTTGTCCCTTTTATAAGCCCTATATATAAGAGCTTTAGCCTAGATTTGCCCTAGTTGGAAGAATTTCCTTACTTCTCTAAACTAACTTTTATACTAATAGGAAAGAGAGTTAGTTTTACTGTGGAAATAGGGTATAGACCTTATAATCCTGTGGTTATTGATATAACTAGCTAGGCTAAGGGACTATAGCCTGCTGCCTCTAGTTCAAGTAGTTCTAACTATAAGCCCTTGATTCCTAATTTATAATAATAAAGCTAATAAAGATTAATAACTCTTTTTTAAGTATAGTATAAGATAGATATATTAATAAGAGATATAATTAATAAGATTATATAGCTTTTAATATAAATTCCTTCTTATTAAATTATTAATAGTAAATATATTATTTACCTTAAGAATAAACTAATTAAATATACTAAAGATATTATTCTTAATAATAATAAAATAAAATAGTAATATAATAAAATAATAAAAAGATCTTTTAATAATTATATTAATAATTGCTTAAAATACTAAGATTACTTTAAGCTACTTACTATTTCTAACTATAAGACTTATAATATTACTTAGTCTTAAATATATATAAGCTATATAATAACTATACTTATTAATAAGAGCTAGCTAAATAAAGCTCTTAAGGTTACTTATAATGCCTTTTAACTAGCAATTATAGCTTTGCTCTCTTATACTAAGTACTATATAGCTTAATAAGGAAGTATCCCTAAATATACTTATACTAAGGAATAAATAAGTAATAAAAGTAATAATTATTACTTAAGAAATTATAGGTATATTAGTTCTATAGTATAAGAGGATCTATTTAAGGAGATATAATTATAGGATTTATATATAGCTTATAAGATTCTTTAAGAGGATATTTTCTTTATTTTATTTTACTTTTATTTATAAGTTTTTTATATTATTATTATAAAATAAGTAAGGGCACTTAGTAATAATAAGAGAAGGGATTTTATAGTGGTCTAGGGTATATTAGTAGATCTTAGTCATAGGATAAGGGATTTAGTCTATAAAAGAAAGATCTACCCTCAAGTTAATAGAAAAATCAAGTATCTTTAGCCTATTCTTTTATTTTTAGAGCTTTTATAAGGTAGATTAAACTAACCTAAGACTCTTAATCTATATTATATTATTTTATTTTTAAAGTATATACCTTTAATAAGTTATTATTTTTAAAGATTATATTCTTACTTAAATACCTTATTTTTACTATTCTATCTAATAGTAAAGCCTCTAATTAGAGGCTTTATAATTATTTAGCCTTATTAAATTGTTTATTTTTCCTTAAAATACTATATTATAGATAGATGGCTATGGGTAATGTGGTGTTTTTGTATGGTTCCCTTCCCTGCTGTGAAAATAGTAATTTAAGTACCCTCTAAGAATAATTAATTTAAATAAAGAGCTATTATATCTTCTATTTAAATACCTTTAAATAAGAATAGTTTAAAGTATAATATACTATAGGAAAGTTAAAAGGAAAAGTATTTTAAATTATATAATTATATTTTAAGGAATTTATAAAAAATATTATTATAGAATAATTAATTAAGATTAATAAAGTATTTAATAACTTTAAGAAATTTAAAAAAGAATTAATTAATTATTTTAGTATAGCCAATAAATAATAATAAGCCTTATAAAAGCTTAGGAAACTTAAGTAACTTAAAGCTTATAATACCTATTTATTTAATTTCCAATATTATACTATTAAACTTAATTAGAATAATAAAACCTTAATTAACAAATTCTACTAAGGGCTAAAAGACAATATTAAAGATAAAATTAACTAATAAATAGAACTTCTTAAGGAATTTAAAGACTATATAACCTATACTATTAGAATTAATAACCAACAATTTAAAAGA
The DNA here is from genome assembly GCA_013403825.1 of Calonectria pseudoturangicola. Taxonomy (NCBI): domain Eukaryota; kingdom Fungi; phylum Ascomycota; class Sordariomycetes; order Hypocreales; family Nectriaceae; genus Calonectria; species Calonectria pseudoturangicola. The sequence goes on from VTGA01000028.1 coordinate 688,916, forward strand.
AAATTAAAAAAAAGATTAAATAAGAAATATATCCCTAATATCTTTATAAAAATTAATAATACTTTAATATCCTATAGGACTACCTTAGGAGCAATAAAACTTAAAGCTACCTAATAATAATAACTAGACTTATCTAAGGTTACTTACTATAACTATAGTAAAAAAGAGTATAAGAGCTTTAAATATAATAAGTTAAAAATAGAGAATAAGTTTAAATCTATACTAGAAGTATAGAAAACCCTAGGAATAACAAACTATACCCTAACTATAGCTAGAAAAAACAAAATATCTAAAGATTAAACCCTAATATTAGAAGGAAATATATTATAATAAGAAGGGATTACCCTTACTATAGTCTAAAAAGCATCCCTTATAAACTAATAAAGGATTAATAAATATATTTAATAATACTAGAATATAAGATAAAAAGAAATCCTATACTTATAATTAGATAACTATAAATAAGCCCTTAAAATAGGTATTCTTATAATTATTTTTAATATTAATACTAATTCTAAGATAAATATCTTAAAATAGTAGGATATAGTAGAATATAATAAGAAAGAATATTATTATTAGAAAAAGTAAAGTAATATATTTAATTAATTATTAAGAGAATATAATAGTATAAAATCTAATATTTATCTTATAATAAAACCTAAAGTAACTATAAAAAATAAACCTATATTTATCTAATTTAAAGACTAAGATAATTTAAAGTTAGACCTACTAGATAGACAATATACTAAGATTATATAGTTTTACTATTACTAAGATATATACCTTATATACCTAGAGAAAAAGCAAAATAATAAATATTTCCTTACTAGACTAGTAGACAAGCCTATTAGATAAGTACTAGATAGACCCTATAATAAACAAATATTTATAAGCTAATAAGGACCTAATAATTCTATAGCCTATATAGAATACAAGGAAGATCCCTTAAATTATAAAGACCTTTTATAAAACTAATACTTAGACCTTAAATATAATAAATATACTATCTTAAAAGTATAAGACTAGTATAATCTTAAAGAACTTTTAAAAGGAAAATGCTCTCTATAAAAGAGCAATAGAAGTAATAGAATAATTAACCTATAAAATTACTAAAAGAATTCCTTATTAAGGCTTTATATATTATTATTATAAGATAGCCCTAATATAGACTAAAGATATATATAAAGATTAATAGAAAATAATATAATATTATAATAAATAGTAAAGCTAAGAGAAACTATATTTATCCTTAAATAATTAATAAACTCTAGCTATTATAGTAAATAAAATTAAAGCCTTATAATATTATAAATATTAAAGATATAATATTTAATTATAATAATAAAATTATATAAAGAGAAATTAATTATTTTAAAGTATTTATTAAAGAAAAGAACTAAAGAATTACCTTTAATATTATAAATATTAAAAATAATAAAATTATTTTAAGATATCTATAGTTATATTATTATAATCTAAATATCTATTAGTATACTAGCTAGATATAAATACTAAAGGAGTATAATATAGCTAGTAATATTTCCAAGTATTACAAAAGATCTTATTCTTTTAGCTCTAGCTAAGTAAAAGATTTAAATAAGGAAATAATCTTATTATTTAAAGAAATAAAATATAAATATAAGAATAGATAAAAATAATAAAGATAATAAACTATTTCCTTACTTAAAATATAATTTTAATAAATTAATAATAGCTTTAAAGAAATAAAGAAAGAAATAAATAATTAATTAAGAAATATACTATTCTAATATAAGATATATAAATAACTCTTTATAGAAGAATTAGAAATAGAATTACCTAAGTTTAATTAATAAGATTATAAAATTATCCTTAAAAATAGATTAAATATCTAATTTTACTCTATCTATAACCTTAACTAAATCAAATTTAATATCTTAAAGGAATATATTAAAGATATACTATAAAAAGAATATATCTATATCTTAAATTCTAAAGCTAAATATTTTATTATATTTATATCTAAGAAAAATAGGAAACTATAACTTATTATAAACTACTAATAGCTTAATAATATTACTATTAAAAATTAAATCTTATTACCCTTAATTAATAAAATAAAAGATAGATTATATAGAGCTATAATATTTACTACTCTTAATCTTAAAGGAGCCTATAATCTTATATATATTAAAGAAGGATATAAGTAGAAAACCACTTTCTAAATAAAATTTAGATTATTTAAATATCTTATTATACCTTTTAAACTTATAAATATACTAATAATATTTTAATATATAATAAATAATATATTTTATAAGTATTTAAATATTTTTATTATATATTACTTAAATAATATTCTAATTTTTTTTAAAAATAAAGAGGAATATATAAAATATATCTATAAGATCTTAAAAGCCCTATAAGATATTAAGCTATTAATTAAACCTAAGAAAAGTAAATTCCATACTAATAAAGTAAAATTTCTAGAGTATATTATTATTTCTAATTAAATTTATATAGACCTTAAAAAAGTTATTATAATTTAAGAATAGAAGATTTCTAAAAATATAAAAGAAGTCTAAGGATTCCTTAGATTTATAAATTACTATTAATAATTTATTAAAGGATTTAGTAAAATAGTAATATTACTTATAGCCTTAATAAGAAAAAGAGAAATATTTAAATAGAATAAAAAAACCTAGGAAGCTTTTAAAACTCTCTATAATACTATTATAAAAGAACCTATTTTAGCCACATTTAACCTAAATAAACTGGTTAAATTAGAAATAGATTTCTTAGATTATATATTAGGGGCTTAAATAGGATAATAAGATAAGAAAGGCATTCTATACCTTATTATATTTTATTTATATAAATTATATAGATTAGAATTAAATTATTCTATTTATAATAAAGAATTCCTTATAATTATTAATACTTTTAAGGAATTTAGATATTATTTCCTAGAAAATAATTATAAAATTATAATATATATAAACTATAAAAATATCTCTTACTTTATAATAATATAATAATTTAATAAAAGGCAATTTAAATATATTAAGTACCTTTCTAAATTTAACTACTAAATTATCTATATTAAAAGAATAAAAAATAAATATACTAATATAATTAATTATTACTTAAATTATAATATAAAAAAAATAAAAGTAATAAAATAATTACTTATTTATAATAATAAAAACTACCTAAAATAAGCTCTAATTAATAAAATAACTATTAAAGTAAAGAAACTTATTATTATTATATATATAAAGCTACTTAAAAAATATATCCAATTAAAATTTACTATCTACCTTATAAAATAAGGAATACCTTTACTAAAAGAAATTAAGAAGTATAATAATATCCTATTAAATAATAAGAAAACTAATAAACTATAAGTACTAAAAGAAAAATAAGAAAAACTTCTAAAATATATATATAAATACCTACTATATAAATATAAAGGAGTCTATAAAACCCTTAAATAAGTTAAGTAGACATTTTCCTTTAGTAAAATAAAATAAAAAATTACTAGCTTTATAAAGAAATATAATCTTTATTAGAAAATAAGATCCCTATAATATAAACCCTATAAAGAATTATAACTATTACTAATAGTAAAATAACTATAAGACTTAATTATAATAGACTTTATTATAAAACTATCTCTCTTAATAGATCTAATTATAAGAGTCTATTATAATAGTATCCTAATTATTATTAATTACTTTATAAAAATAGTATATTATATTTCTTATTAAAAAGCAATTTTAGCTAAGAAACTTATATATATCTTTTACTAATATATTATAATAATATACAAATTATCTAATAAAATCCTAATTAATAGAGAATTAATATTTACTTTAAAGTTTTAATAAAGCCTTATAGTACTAATAGAATTAAATTATAAACTTATTATTATATTTAGGCCTTTAATTAATAAATAAATTAAATAATAAAATTAAGAAATTAAAATATACTTATAATATTATATTAACTATAAATAAATAAATTAAATAAAAAAATTACTTATTATAATACTTATATATAATACCTTAGTTTACTTAACAATTAAGAAGACCCTTATATTTATTAACTTTAACTTTAATCTAAATATTTTCTAATTACCTTAAATAAATATTCTTAATAAAAAAACACTAATAAAAGATAATAAACTATAAAAATTATATAAAAATCTAAAAATTAAACTAGAATTTATAAAATTAGTAATAAAAAGATATTATAATCTTAAAAGGCTAAAGGGATTATCTTTCTTAAAGGAAGATATAGTCTATTTAATAATAAAAAATCTTATTATAAATTAATAAAATAAAAAATTAGACTTTAAATATATTAAATCCTATAAAATTATTAAAAAAATCTTAAAAAATAATTATAAACTTAAATTACTAGATATTATATTAGTCTATCTAGTCTTTTATATTTCCTTACTTAAGCTAATAGAAAATATAATTAAAGTTAATATAGAACTAAAAATTAAACTAAAAGTAATTTCTATAAAAAAGAAATATATAATAAAAAAAATATTAAAAAGAAAAAAAAGTAATAAATACTTTCTAATAAAATAAAAAGAATATAATAAAAGTAAAAATTTATAGGAACCTCTTATATATCTTATATACTACTTAAAGCTACTAAAAGCATTTTTTTAAAATTAATATAAAGAAATTTAAGCAAATTACTCTAATTAATAACCTTATAATCCTTAAGTAATTATACCTTTAATAATATTAATACCTTTATCTACTCCCTTTTCTCTAATTTATTTAAATCCTTATAATCTTAAAAAATTATCTTCTTTACTTTCTTATATAAATAGTATTTTTAAGTATATAATTATTATAATTATATTAAAGTATTTATTAAATCTATTTTAGCCTTCTCTTTCTTTATATTAATCTAATCTTTCTTTTAAAAAACCTATTTAATTAAATAAAATAAATATTAAAGAGTAAAATAAAAAAAAAAGAATATACTTATATATTTAAATAGAAATACCTTTAAAGTTATAATTAAAGTATTTCTTCTTTATATAAAATTTATAATAGTTTTTTTCCTTAGCTATTATATAAAAAAGCTATCTAGTATAAAAACAAGTTAAATAATAAGGTATTTTAAAACCAAATTTATTAATTAATTTAATAATATCTTTTTAATAAGCTTTAATTACTTTAAAATAAAGTATAACTTTAGTAATATAATCTAATATTCTATTAATATCTAAAATAATAAAAATAAAAAGAGAAAGAATATATAATAGCTATAAGTAGAGAAACTAGCCTATTTATCTAGCCTTAGGATAAGACTAATAGAGGGGGAATATTATATTATAATCTAAGCATTTAAAGGCAATAACCTTAGGCAGAATCCTAACCAATCAATCCAAAGCTACCCTAGACCTATATAATTAATTAATAAGAATAAAGTTAAATATATCCTATTTAACCTAACCAAAGACCACAACAAATAAAATCAAACTAATTCTATTTAACTATTATAATAATAAAACCTTAAATATAAAAGTATATAAATAAATTATAATCTACTATAAAGAACAATCCTAATTAGCTTTTAATATAACTTAATTACCTTAAATATCTTTAATTATTACTAGATATAATACCTCTTATAAATACCCTTATACTTGCTCAATTACTAATACACACCTAACCATACTGCTAACAATAAACCCTACACTTTAATTGGTTTAATATAGTTGGAACCGACCGGCATGTTACACTAATGTTACGACCCATGACAAGACTAGGCGGTCATAACCGGCAGAACCTCGCTTACATAACAAGGCATAACCTACCCTATAGACCCAACTTAACTAATAAGAAATAAAGCGATGGAGTGACTAGAGCGATAGGCGCGATAAGTATTGCACCTTGCATACTACATATATCTATAGTATTACTATTACTATAGAAGTATATAGATGGATTAAGACTAATTATAAGGAATAGTCTTAATTAGCTTTCAATATAATTTGATTACCTTAAATATCTTTGACTATTACTAGATATAATACCCCTTGTGAATACCCTTGTACTTGCTTAATTATTGATATACGCCTAACCATACTGCCAATAATAAACCTTATAATTTGATTGGTTTAATATAGTTAGAATTGATCGGCTTGTTATATATTGAAAGCTCTTATTTAATTAATTATTTATATTGATAATTAAGTAATATTAACTATATTCGAAGCTATATCCTCTGCCCAGGGATCTTAGAATTAAACCCCTAAGACTTCCCCTAATATAAATATAGATAGAAATATTAAAATAGAAGAATCCTTAGAAAAAGAAGAAAAGGAAGATAATATAAAGGGAAAGATTAAATAGTTGGAAAAAGATAATTGATATATTAGAAGAGCTATTGATTATCTTATTGTTAACTTTAATATAGCTATAGGCTAGAAAAATAATAAAATTAATAATCTTTAAAATATTATTAGTAATCTTAGCAATAAATAACTTAAATAAAATACCTAATATAGACAATATCTTAAGGAAATAAATAACTTTACAATTACCAAAAAGGACTATAGAGAGATCCTTAAACTAAAGGAACCCCTAATATAGGATAGTAATTTAAGCACCCTTTAAGAATGATTAATTTAGATAAAGAGCTACTATATCTTCTATTTAAATACCTTTAAATAAGAATGGCTTAAAGTATAGTATACTATGGGAAAGTTGGAAGGAAAAGTACTTTAAACTATGTAACTGTACCTTAAGGAATTTATAGAAAATATTATTATAGAATAATCAATCAAAACCAATAAAGTATTTAATAACTTCAAGAAATTTAAAAAAGAATTAATTAGCTACTTTAATATAGCTAATAAATAATAATAAGCCTTATAAAAACTTAAGAAGCTTAAGCAAACTAAAGCTTATAGTACTTACTTATCTAACTTCCAATACCATACTACTAAACTCAACTAGAACAATAAAACCTTAATTAATGAATTCTACCAAGGACTAAAAGATAATATTAAAGACAAGATTAGCTAATAAATAGAACTCCTTAAAGAATTTAAAGCTTATATAATATATACAATTAGAATTAATAACTACTAATTTAAAAGGAAACTAAAAAAGAGACTAGATAAGAAGTATACCCCTAACACCTTCGCAAAAATCAACAACACTCCAATATCTTACAGGACCACCCTAGGAGCAATAGAACTTAGAACTACCTAATAATAATAATTAGATCTATTTAAGGTTATTTACTATAATTATAGTAAAAAAGAATATAAGAGCTTTAAATACAATAAGCTAAAAATAGGGAATAAGTTTAAATCTATACTGGAAGTATAGAAAACCCTAGGAATAATAAATAGTACCCCAACCACAGCAAAAAGAAACAAAATATCTAAGGACTAGACCCTAATACTAGAAGGAAATATGCCTTAATAAAAAGGGATTATCCTTGCTATAATCTAAAATATATCCCTTATAAACTAATAAAAAATCAATAAGTATATTTAATAATATTAAAATATAAAATAAAAAGGAATCCTATATCTATAATTAGATAACTATAAACAAGCCCTTAAAATAGATATTCCTATAACTATTTTTAATATTAATACTAACCCTAAAATAGATATCCTAAAATAGTAGGATATAGTAGAATATAATAAGAAAGGATATTGCTATTAGGAAAGGCAAAGTACTATATTTAATTAACTATTAAGGGAATATAATAGTATAAAACCTAATATTTACCTTATAGTAAACCCTAAAGTAACTACAAAAAATAAACCTATACCCATTCAATTTAAGGACTAAGATGACCCAAGATTAGACCCTCTAAATAGATAATATACTGAGATTACATAGTTCTACTACTATTAAGATATATGCCTTATATACCTAGAAAAGAAGTAAAATAATAAATATTTTCTAACTAGACTAGTAGACAAGCCTATTAGATAAGCACTAGATAGACCCTATAATAAATAAATATTTATAAGCTAATAAGAACCTAATAACTCTATAGCCTATATAAAATATAAGGAAGACCCCTTAAGCTATAAGGATCTTTTATAGAATTAATGCCTAGACCCCAAATATAATAAGCATACTATCTTAAAGGCATAGAATTAGTATAACCTTAAGGAACTTTTAAAAGGAAAATGCCCCCTATAGAAAAGCAATAGGAGTAATAAAATAATCAACCTATAGAGTTACTAAAAGAACTCCCTACCAAGGCTCTATATATCACTACTACAGGATAGCCCTAACACAGACTGATAATATATATAAGGATTAGTAAAAAATGGTATAATACTACAGTAGATAGTAGAGCTAAAAGGAACTATATTTATCCTCAAATAGTTAATAAGCTCTAGTTACTATAACAAATAAAACTAGAACCTTATAATATTATAAATATTAAAAGCATAATATTTAATTATAATAATAGAATTATATAAAGAGAAATTGATTACCTTAAAGTATTTATTAAAGAAAAGAATTAAGGAATTACCTTTAATATTATAAATATTAGGGATAATAGAATTATTTTAGGGTATCTATGATTATACTATTATAACCTAAATATCTATTAGTATACTGGCTAAGTGCAAATACCAGAGGAGTATAATATAGCTAGCAATATTTCTAAGTATTATAAGAGATCTTGCCCTTCTAGCCCTAATTAAGTAAAAGATTTAAGTAAGAAAGTAATCTTATTACCTAAAGGGACAAAATATAAATATAAGAATAAATAAAAATAATAAAGATAATAAACTATTTCCTTACTTAAAATACAATTTTAATAAATTAATAATAGCCTTAAAGAGATAAAGAAAGAAATAAATAACCAATTAAGGAATATACTACCCTAATACAAGATATATAAATAACTCTTTACTAAAGAATTGGAAATAGGACTACTTAAGTTTAATTAATAGGATTATAAAATTGTCCTTAAAGATAGATCAAATACCCAATTTTACCCTATTTATAATCTCAACTAAACTAAACTTAATACCTTAAAGGAATATATTAAAGATATACTATAGAAAGGATATATCCATATCTCAAATTCTAAAGCTAGATATCCCATTATATTTATGCCTAAGAAAAATAGGAAGCTATAACTTATTATAGACTACTAATAGCTTAATAATATTACTATTAAGGATCGAACCCTATTACCCCTAATTAATAAAATAAAAGATAGATTATATAGAGCTATAATATTTACCGCCCTTAATCTCAAAGAAGCCTATAATCTTATATATATTAAAGAAGGACATAAGTAGAAAACCACTTTCTAAACAAAATTTAAACTATTCAAATACCTTATTATACCTTTCAAACTTACAAATACACTAATAATATTTCAATATATAATCAATAATATACTTTATAAATATCTAAATATCTCTATTATATATTATCTAGATAATATTCTAATCTTCTCTAAAAACAAAGAAGAACATACAAAACACATCCATAAGGTCTTAAAAGCCCTACAAGATACTAAGTTATTAGTTAAACCTAAAAAAAGCAAATTCTACACCAATAAAGTAGAATTTCTAAGATATATTATTACCCCTAATCAAATTTATATAGATCCTAAGAAAGTTATTGCTATATAAGAATAAAAGATCCCTAAGAATATAAAAGAAGTTTAAGGATTCCTTAGATTTATAAACTATTACTAACAATTTATTAAAGGATTTAGCAAAATAGTAATACTACTTATAGCCTTAATAAGAAAGGGAGAAATATTTAAATAGAACAAAAAAGCCTAAAAAGCCTTCAAAACCCTTTACAATGCCATTACAGAAGAACCTATTCTAGCCACATTCAACCCAAATAAACCGGTTAAATTAGAGACAGATTCCTCAAACTATACATTAAAAGCTTAAATAGAATAATAAGATAAAAAAGGCATCCTACACCTTATTATATTTTATTTATATAAACTATATAGGCCAGAACTAAACTACCCTATTTATAATAAAGAATTTCTCACAATCATCAATGCCTTCAAGGAATTTAGATACTATCTCCTAGAAAATAACCATAAAATCACAATATACACAGACTATAAAAACATCTCCTACTTTACAATAACCCAATAACTTAATAGAAGGCAATTTAAATATACTAAGTACCTTTCTAAATTTAATTACTAAATCATTTATATCAAAGGAATAGAAAATAGATGCACTAATGCAATTAGTTGCCACTCAGATTACAATACTAAAAAAACAAAAGTAATAAAACAATTGCTTATTTATAATAATAAAAAATACCTAGAACAAGCCCCAATTAGTAGAATAACTATTAAAGCAAAGAAACTTATTACTACTATACATATAAAACTACCTAAAAAACATATCCAATTAGGATTTACCACCCACCTTATAAAACAAGGAATGCCCTTGCTAAAAGAAATCAAGGAGTACAATAATACCTTATCAAATAATAAAAAAACCAACAAACTACAAGTACCAGAAGAAAAATAAAAAAACCTCCTAAAATATATACATAAATACCCACTACATAAACATAAAGAAGTCCACAAAACCCTTAAATAAATCAAGTAGACATTTTCCTTTAGCAAAATAAAATAAAAAATTACTAACCTTATAAAGAAATATAACCTCTATTAAAAAACAAGATCCCCACAATACAAACCTTATAAAGAATTGCAACTATTACTAATAGTAGAACAACTATAGGACTCAATTACAATAGACTTTATTATAAAACTACCTCTCTTAATAGACCTAACTATAGGAGTCTACTACAATAGTATCCTAATTATTATTAATTATTTTACAAAAATAGTATACTATATTCCTTACTAAGAAATAACTTTAACTAAGAAACTTATATATATCTTTTACCAATATATTATAATAGTATATAGATTGCCTAGTAAAATCCTAATTAATAGAGGATCTACATTTACCTTAAAGTTTTAGTAAAGCCTTATAGTATTAATAGAGCTAAACCACAAGCTCACTACTATATTTAGACCTTCAATCAATAGACAGACTAAATAACAAAATCAAGAAATTAAAGTATACCTACAATATTATATCAACTATAAACAAACAAACTAAATAAAAAAGTTATCTATTGTAATACTTATATACAATACCTCAATTTACTTAACAATCAAGAAGACCCCTACATTCACCAATTTCAACTTCAATCTAGATATTTTCTAACTACCTCAAATAAGCATTCTCAACAAAAAAGCACTAATAAAAAATAATAAACTATAAAAACTATATAAAAATCTAAAAATTAAACTAGAATTTGCAAGACTAGCAATAAAAAGACACTATAACCTCAAAAGGCTAAAGGGACCATCCTTCTTAAAGAGAGATATAGTCTACCTAGTAATAAAAAATCTCACTATAAATTAATAAAATAAAAAACTAGACTTTAAATACATTAGACCTTATAAAATCATTAAGAAAATCTCAAAAAATAACTATAAACTTGAATTACCGGACACTATACTAGTCCATCTAGTCTTTTACATTTCCTTACTTAAACTAATAAAGGATATAATTAAAGTTAATATAAGACTAAAAATCGAATTAGAAATAATTCCTATAGAAAAGGAATATATAATAGAAAAAATATTAAAAAGAAAGGAGAGTAATAGATACTTTTTAGTAAAATAAAAAGGATATAATAAAAGTAAAAATATATAGGAACCCCCTATATATCTTATATATTACTTAAAGATACTAGAAATATTTCTCTGGTAAGTAAGAAAGAAGAATCTACATTACTAAGATATAGTATTAGTATAATACCTTATAATACCCCCTCTTCTATAATAACCTCAGCTTCTACTGCCTCTATAACTAAAGCTCCTTTTTCCTCTAAATTATCCTCTAATCTCTCTAAATATTCTAACTTAATAAAAGCAACCATAATCTAGGATTAAATCTCTATAATTACCTTCTAGGAAGCTTCCAAAGAAGTATACAAGGAATTCAATTTACTTTATATTTTTAAATACTATTAATATAATTTTTTTTTTTCTTTTACTACTTAAAGTATTATATATAGATCAATAGAAAGATAAATAATAAAAACCAAGAAAGGACTTACAAATAATACCCTTAATACCTATATAATTATAACTTTTATAACTTTATATATATTTAGAATAATAAGATAAATCCTTAGTAATAATATATAATAAACTAATAATTATATAATAGATATATATTATATTAAGGACTTGACCAAATAAATTAATATAATTAGCAAGATCTTTGATTTTTCGATTTTTCTAGACAAAAGAAGATTTTACTACCCTACCCAATATACTATTAGTATTTCAAAAATAATTTACAAGTCTAAGTTAGAGATACCCATAGGAAAATTAAGGGGGACCTATTATAGTAGCCTTAAGGACAAGACTAATAGAGAGAGAACATTATATTACAACCTATAATAAGACTAGGCAATCACAACTAGCAGAACCTTGCTTATATAACAAGGCATAACCTACCCTATAGACCCAACTTAACTAATAAGAAACAGAGCAACAAAGCAACTAGAGCAACAGGCACAACAAGCATCACACCTTACACACCACATACACCTATAGCACCACTATTACTATAGAAATATATAGATAGATTAAGACTGACTGTAAGGAACGGTCTTGATTAGCTTTCAATACAACTTGATTACCTCAAATATCTTTAACTATTACCAAATATAACACCCTTTGTAAATACCCTTGTACTTGCTCAATTACCGATACGCACCTGACCATACTGCCAACAATAAACCTTACGATCTGATTGGTTTAATATAGTTGGAACCGACCGGCCCGTTACAACTAAGCAAAACTTTATACAATTTTTATACAATAGAATAACAGCTGCAATCTTTCTACTATTTGGATAAAAGACTTGATTGGCTAGCCTATGGATATTGGTATTTTATTATTATTTCCCCATCGGTTGTAGTTTGCTTTCAACTTTAACCAATTATTTACAAGCAATCAGACAACATCAGATCCAATACAACCGAAATTAATCAGGATAAATGGGGTGAGGCTCGGATTTGGCTTTCATTCAATACTCTAGGCTCAATGAATAGAAAATGGGTTTTTAACGTAACTGAATGTCATAACCTATTCCAGAAAAGCTTGACTGTTGATGTGAAAGCTCTACGCCTTGGGCCACAAGAAAATTGAAATTTCAGAATCCTGTTTGGTTCTTAGTCATTTTGTTAGGCTGGGTATGAGCCTCATTATGTGCATCTTATTGTTCTTGACTTTACGTTAATACCCTACTGTTTCCTTTTCAGCAGAGAAGTTGCCCTTCAAAGAAAAGGATAGATTAAATACTGTGCCGTACACGGGGATGAGAAGAAGTTAATTGCATGGTACAGACACCGACTAAGCGTACCGATATTTGCTCATCTTGACGATTGTACTAAAAGTGCTCCTTTTCTATCAGTTCGAGCCCACTCTTGCCTTTTAACTAGAAATCAATAGATTGAATATGTTATGACCCAGGCACCTAAAAGCGGTAACCCTAGGCAGAATCCTAACCAATCAAGCCAAAGCTACCCTAGACCCATATAACCAACCAATAAGAACAAAGTCAAACGCGCCCCATTCGACCTAACCAAAGACCACAACAAACAAAGTCAAACCGACTCCATTCGACTATTGCGATAACGGAACCTTAGATATAGAAGTATATAGACAGATTATAGCCTACTATAGGGAACGGTCCTGATCAGCTTTCAATACAACTTGGTTACCTCAAACATCTTTGACTATTACCAGACGTAACACCTCTTGTGAATACCCTTGTACTTGCTCAATTACCGATACGCGCCTGACCACACTGCCAACAATAAACCTTACGATCTGATTGGTTTAACATAGTTGGAACCGACCGGCACGTTACAGAATACTAACTCAATTCTTATAATTAAGTCTAAACAAGATTAAAAAACTTAATTAAGATTATAACAAACCTTTACCTTCAAAACTTTATTTACTTAGACTCATATAATACCTAAATAAAACTGCCAGGCTGCCATTTTCTTTAGGAATGATCTTTGTGCTGCTTCTTGGGTGACCAAGTTAGAGCTGCCTCTCACAGGGGATACACACCAATAAATACATACAACTAAAAGAATAGTTCAATTATAGGACAAATACGCTAACTATCAGGGCAAACCACTTAGGTAGATAATAAAGAGATTTACAATTCATATCACGAGACCTACCTGGAGCCTCCTGCCATATGCAGGATGTATGCACAATGCTGGCAATTAATAATACGAATCCTCCGGCCACAACATAACTCTGAATTCACCTATTAAATCACTGAAACCTATTAAATAAACGATAACACTACCTCTCTTACCTATCGTGGCACATCCTCTGAACAATATTGGCTAACCTTTTCCTAGTGTCTCTTCCATCAAATACCTGCCCATGATCTAAATCTCCAAACCACAACAATTCTAGTCCATCTCCTATCCATTTAAAGTCGTTTCCGCTATCAAAATGTGGATTCCAATCATCAGTACCGGCAAGGTAGGTGCCAATTGCTTTCGTATTTGCAATGATATCTCTGCCAGCGAGTACTACTGTCACACGATGGCCCTGTATGTCTTCTTTCCACAACACATTGTCGGCCCAAAAGAAGCGTCTGAAGAGTGTATGCGATACACCGATATCCTTAGAGCCAAAGTAAGAAAATAAATGTTCTCTCGCACATATTGGCTTCCGAAAGGTCTGGAAGGGAGTGGATTAGCTGGCATTATTTCTACTTAGGTACACAGAGATTACAAAATTGTACGCGACATCAGGCAGATGTAGCATAAATGTAATCGGATCAACGAATAGGATTTGTGTAATCTTTCGTGCAATCTGCGGTGTATGGAGAAGGTGTGCCGCAATCACACTCCCGTAACTTGAACAAACATTAGCACATGCCAGTAGTTGGACTGCAAAATCAAAAAATTGGACATACGAATGTGTTGCGAGCACAAATTTATTCCAACCGTGCGAGATCAATATTCTTTGAACTTCCTCGCACATCTCGTTTCTTAACATTGCCTCAGATGTTATTCTGGAGCTAATTGCCATAATTTCTACGGCGATAATGCCAATATCGCCATCTGGCGAGGTTCCACTCTCACTGGCATTGATTTCGGCCAAGAAGTTTATGTAGGGATAAAGACCAACACCAATACCATGTATAAATAGAAGGGGAAGCATCGATTTGGAGGTGTGTGGTCGATGCCAATAAGAAAGTGTTTTCGCGGCAGAGTGATGGGTGGTTAAGAGGCTGAGAGGACGCAGAGGATACGTAGCGAGCAGGCGTGGAACGGATGTCCGATGAAAGTTGAAGGAATGATAGAACATGTACATGAAGGTTAGTGTATCGACGACAAATATGCACTATGTAGAGTCAATATAGGCAGTCCAGCTCAGCTATCAAGCTCAAATGCAACGCGTCTTATTCTCACCTGATACCATGTCAAGCTTCGATGCGACATTTCGACTCTGTCGAGCGTTAACCTGATACACTTTGCATTGCCACGACCAAGCTCTAGATTTCTCCCCAGAATCCCTTCCAGGATTCTGGTGTACTCTTCAACTTCTGGATCATGTGCTGGATCAGGGTCTCCACTACCGAGGTACGCCCACCGGAAAAATTCCTTTACATTCTCTTTTTTTATCTCTGTTGTTGGCGCATCCCGAAACCATCTAACTAAGAAGTCTTCGGGATCTGGAATATGTCGGCAACAGCGCGAGACCAACTGTTGGCGATCACTGCGACTGGTAGGTGTCGATTGTTTTGCAACCGACTGGAGGATGGCTTTGCGTGGAAGGAATACGGCGAAATAAAAGGCTGTTTCTAGGCCGAGCCATAACTTGAGCACAAGAGGGATGTGGAAGGGAATGTCGAAAATCAAAGTAGCCAGCAGTAAAAGAATGCTGAAGGGTGCTATTAGGTGCAGGACAAATATGGATACCCGAATCCAGAGATAATATATGAGGGATGTGACGGCCATTTCGAATCCTTAAATTCTATATGACATCGTCAATTGGGAAGCAGAATAGGAAGCAGGGTATATACTCAAATGAATAAGGTATTCTGATGGCTTGTTGAAACTATATTATTTCGAAAAACCTGACCATTAAAATAATCATTGTCTAAATTTTGAGCTTGTGTAGACCCGAGGTAAAGCATGTGAATGTGTTGCAATCTGTTTGTAATTAAAGCGATATGATTCGTGACGTGATCAAGTCTACCACTGATAAGGCAAGCTTACGTTTGATGCAACATGGTTTTTGGGAGAACTGTCATTTGCACCAACAGCCGTCGTGCTCCACTAGCTATCATGCCTGCTCACTGACCTGTCAAAGCTCCTTGGCCTGCTCGTTGAGATGTCTTGCTTTGCATGACCCTTTCACCCTATAGGGAGCATCTAACAAGCACAGTTAATGGGACTTTCCGCTATGACTTTCCACTATGCTTTATATGTACCTTCGGCATGCCTTTAAAGAGGGCCTCACAGGAGAACTTGAGATACCTATTCGTGTTCCACAAGCCAGCAGTGTTTCTGGGCACTACACCCCTGACATGTAGTGCAAGATTGGGTGAACAAAATTCTGTACGACACCCTCCCCCCAAGATTAACCAGATATGCGAGGTTATTTTAAATGCGTTTTGTGTGATGTGACATTAGGTGTCCGCGGTGTGCTTGTAACTTGGTTTCATCTCTAATAAGGCAACATGAAGCGTCCCCTGAATGATGACCTTATAGCCCACATGCCCCTGTACTATGTTAGAATGCAGACTGGTAGCACTTTTAGCGGAATGCAAAAGTCTGGCTAGTCTCCCAGGCTCGCGATTGTCACATCATGGGGTGCATCGAAGTGAAACCAGACCATACCTGACTGGACATGAGTCGAAAAATATTTTTGGCTCAAAAGGTTCAACCGTCTATTTGCATGGTTATACTACACTCATTGCAATAAATTTGAAATAAGCACAGATAAAAAACAGTACCTTTGTAACAGTTGATTTTAATCACCGCTTGAAAATCTCTATATTCTTCTTGCTTAGGTTTATTGTCCATTGAAGAATTGTATGCAGTAATGGGTATATCCAGAGTGTAATGACGGTATTATTACGTGCTACTGATAAATCTTACTCAGCCACTAGATAGATCCTACCCAATACATGACAAGAAAACTATCAGTATGACGACCTAGATTGATCCACCCCGGACCGGAAGGTCATGTGACAAGCTTCCTAGTTACAGTGGGGGTGCAAAAAATCCGCCCGGTTCCCCGCACCCCTCCTCACATCCCGACAGCATTATTATTATACCTCAACTTTAAACCGCATTTCCTCCCCAAAACAATGCCTCGCATACAAAGAAAAATACATTAGAGCCCTTATAAGAGGATATGCATTATTATAATGTATGAATTTGGTATTCTAGTAAAGGAGGTCACAGTATGCAAGGGAGTTCCTAAGGAAAGTATCTATAGCATTGTCCGGTGCTACTATATGCAAGAGAGTGTAAAAAGTAGACTATGCTTTGGCTAGCTTATAATATTAAAAGAAAGATAAAAGAGATATATCCTTTGAATTATTAATAAAGAGCCTTTTATTTTATATTATAATTTAATTGACTAGGTCTAGTTATTATACTTAAAGTATATTTTTTGCTATTTTTGTAATATGCCGGTCTGTTATGACCCAGGCACCTAAAAGCGGTAACCCTGGGCAGAATCCTGGCCAATCAATCCAAAGCTACCCTAGACCCATATAACTAACCAATAAGATCAGAGTCAAATATGCCCTATTTAACCTAACCGAAGACTGCAATAAATAAGGTTAAACTGACTCTATTTAACTATTATAATAATAGAACCTTAAATATAGAAGTATATAGATAGATTATAACCTACTATAAGGAATAGTTTTAATTAGCTTTTAATATAATTTGATTACCTTAAATATGTTTGATTATTACTAGATATAATATCTTTTATAATTATCCTTATACTTGCTTAATTATTAATATATATCTAATTATACTACTAATAATAAACCTTATATTTTAATTAGTTTAATATAGTTAGAACTAACTAATATATTATATATTAAAAGCTCTTATTTAGTTAGTTATTTATATTAATAATTAAATAATATTAATATATTGGCGGTTTGGGGTTTTCGGATAAAGTTCGCTTAACCTACCCTAGAGTAGTTTGTTAGGAGAGATAAAAGGTGCTCCCTTTAGCAGAGATATTAAAAAAAACAACACTCCTTCTTACATACTTAACTTATGTCCTAGTAATTGTCTTTTACCCTATTAGAGGCTTATTTTATTACTTTCTTTTATGCCTTCCTTCTGATCAGAGCTACTGCAAGCTATTCTAGCTATTATTATACTCCTACTGGAATTGTTGATATTCCTTACACACAAGTCCTAGTCAGCGGTTGGGTGGGTTGTGTATGTGTGTGTGTGGCTTGTAGAGGCGCCGTCTCTCCAAATCCATCATACTACTTACAACTTTACCTAAACCTTTAATAAGAAGAATATTACTAACTTTCTTAAGCTATATAAGAATTATATAAATAGCTAGAAAGTAATTAATAAATATAAGGTAAATTACTTTCCTTTAATTACTTATAATAATATCTTAAGAAAAGTTAATCTTACTATTAAATAGTAAGAATAGAGTAATATTAAGATAATCCTAAAGTTAAAATACTAATAATATAATAAGGACTAAGGTAATTTACTAGTTGCTTAATTAGTATAAATAAATACTTTCTAAGTCTTAATATAAGACCCTTATAAACTCTTTTATTAGCTTCTTTAATATAAGTTATTATATAAGAAGATTAATCTAAATAAATAGAAAATAACTAAGGACCAAGCTATAGCTATTATTAGGATTCTACCCCCCTTAACTATTATCCCTACTTATAAAGCTACTAAGCTATCTCTAAAGGGGCTTTTAGAAAGGAGCTATAAGAAAGTAATAGCTCTAATTAGAAGCCACTTAGAAGCTAAAAAGGGATATTAATAACTATTTATAAACTACAAATAACCCTCTTAACTATATTAGCTTTCTAAGTTAAACCTTACTTCCTAGTATCTATCCCTCTCTAAGATAAAGCTAGAGTAAATAGAAACTCTAAGAACTATTAACTCTATAGATTAATTAATATCTTATATAAAGAGACTATTAGTTAATATTATATAATAAATTAAAAAATGGTAAAAAGTATATAAGTTTATAGCTAAAAGTATAAGATAATTAATATAAAGATCTTTAAATTTTATAAGGGTAAGAATAATATAATATAATTCTAAAGATACTTACTCCTAATTAGAAGATAATTATTACTCTAATATATATACTATAGCTATAGAAGGATAAGGTAAAGGAATTTATTATTTCTTCTATTATTATCTTAATTATTACCCTAATTTATACCTAACCCTTACTTAATATTAAGTTAAAGAGAAGTAGGATTATAATAGTAAGGGAGGTATAGTTTAGGTAGAAAAAAGAGAATTTATACTCCCTCTTAGGCTAATAAGCTAGTTTACTAGGATATTAGAAATAAGGAAATTACTTATCCTATAGATTTAATTATTCCCTTTAAACTAAGCTTATAAATGAATAATATAATTAATTAATAAGAATAGAATAGGAAGTTAGATTATTATTATTATAAAAGAAAAGTTAATTATTAAATTCTATAATAAAAGTCTTTAATATAATTTACCCTCTATTAAATAAAAAGACTTAATAGCTATTTATAGTATTAAAGTAGACTTAAGGTATTTTAAAAGGAAAGTTATTATTAGTACTTTAGCTAATAAAAGGGTATAAGTAGAGATAATAGAGGACTCTAATTAAGAGCAGGCTTAGGCTAATATTAGTCTTAAGATTACTCTTATAATAAAAGCCTAGACTACTAACCCTAAGATAAAACCTAAGGATACCTCTCTACTAAATTAAGCTAAGGTAATTAAAAGCCTAACCGCTAGGCAGCGGTCATCCTACGGTGTTTTCATACCATAGGATAATTAGAGCAAGCAAGGTAATTGATTAAAAAAAAATAATGTACAGGCTACAAGGGATCTACAATACCATAGAATAACTGTTTACCATAGGATAACCGGTACTAGGCCAATTAGGAAGAAGGAAGAAAAAAGAAGGAAGAAAAAGAAGAAAAAGAAAAAGAAAGGAAAGTAAGGGGAAAAAAAAAGAAAAAGATAAAGAAAAGGAAATAGAAAGAAAGAAAGTAAGTTAATTAATTTATTTATTTTAATTATTCTAATTAATATTAACTTACTTATTAACTAACCAATCAACCAATCAATTTATTAATTAATTAACTAATTAATTAATTAATTAGCTAATAAGCAAATAAGTAAGTAAGCAAGCAAGTAAGTAAGCAAGCAATATTTTTACCTTACCACTATTAACCAAGCCCTTTTCTTTTACTTACTTCCCCCCCTTTCCCTCCCTCTCCTCCTTAATTACTTTACTACCTAGATTATTAAGCCTTAATCTACAAAACTTATGGCTATACTATTGCTAATCTTAAGAGCTACTTATAGCAAGAGTATAAAGCACTTAACTAGCTTACCTATTGAGCCCTCCTCTAGCGCTATAAGGGGCATAACCTAAAAGGGCTAGCCTAGCAGCAGCCTAGGCCAGGAAGAAGAGAGCTACTAAGAGAGCCAGCAGCTCCTTTCCCTAGGCTGCTAGTTTACCAAGGCTTTAGGTACCACCTATGCCCTAGCTTCCTAACTATTAATTAAAAGTAATGCAAGGTATACTATAGCCAAGCCCATAGGGCAAGGAATACTTAAGCTTAAAATAAGCTCTAGTTTAATGTAGAGCTATAGACCTTCTTCACTAAGCTATAGTATAAGCAACTCTACTTCCAGGTCTCCAACAAGGCCAAGCATACTCTAGCCAAAGTAGTAACTATAGTAACTATAGTAACTGCAACTATGGCAACTGCTATAGCTATAGCTACCACCACTACTACCACCATTACTACAAGCATAGCCAGTACCAATGCCAAGCAAAAGCAAGAGCTAGAGCTAGAGCCAGGGCAGGAGCGAGAGCCAGGGCAAGAGCAGCAGCAGCAGCAGCAGCAGCAGCAGCAGCAGCAGCGGCGGCACAAGGCCCAGCTAGCAACTAGCATCCAGCTTCGATGGGACCACGAGCAGGACCAGCAGAGGGAAAGGCAACTCGAGCTTGCGGAGGCGGAGGCGGAGGCAGCGGAGGGCATGAGCAAGCACAAGATCACCAACTGACTGCGTCAAGCAGGCTGGGCCACCCACTTCAGCGGCAAGGACCTGGGCCTCATTTACCTTGCTAGCCGTCTGCCCCAGCCCGAGGATAAGCCCGAGCTCGAGCTCATGACCTGGGCCCTGGATCGGGCCTTCTTCAGCCGCTGCATTGCCGGCCTTAAAGAGATGCTGCTGATCAGCCGGCTCCTCCTAGCCAGCCTGTACGCCGAGAGCCCACATAGCCGGCCCTTCGGCCCCTTGCAGGAGAGGACGAGCATGGATCGGTACCTGAGCTATAGCAAGCGCTTTCTCTGCTACTGCATGAGAGTGCTCCCGCTGGAGGCCACAGATCTGGCAAGCCACCACGGCTTTGCCTTTACACCCAAGCAGCGCTGTCAGCTCGAGCGGCTTCGAGCCCGGCTCTGAGAGGAGGCAGCAGCAAGGGGAAAAGAGGGAAGGGAAGGCGGCGGCGGCGGCAGCAGCAGCAGCAGCAGCAGCAGCAGCAGCAGCAGCAGCAGCAGCAGCAGCAGCAGCAGCGGCAGCGGCAGCAGCAACTACTACTACTACCGCTACCACCGCCGCCGCCCTTACCGCCAAGGGGAGCGGCTACAGCAAGAGCAGGAAGAGCTAGGGCCTGCAGAGGCAGAGGTAGAGGCAGAGGCAGAGGTAGAGGCAGAGGCAGAGGCAGAGGCAGAGGCAGAGGCAGAGGCAGAGGCAGAGGCAGAGGCAGAGGCAGAGGCAGAGCTAGGGCTGGAGCTGGAGGTACTCCAAGCCCTTGCTAGCTTTTGGATGCAGTACCTGTCAGGTGATCCCTTTACTAGCCTGCTCTGGCACTTTGTAGCTGTCCTTGGCATTAATAGGGAGATTAAGTAGCTGCAGCTAGCCTACTACTTTACCTATATTCTTGCTGGCCTTATCTATACTGGCTAAGTAGTAATAGCAGAGGCAGTAGTGCTGCACTAGGCCTGGGCTATAATAACCATAGACCTAGCCAAGCAGCTTATTATAACTTATAGGGCCTGGCTTTATAACTCAAGCCATATACTAATAGGCTATATACTAAGCCTTATGCTCTATAGTTATAAGATTGTACTAGAGATAAGTAGCTGGCTTATAGTAGTCTAGGATATAAGCAAGGACCTATTATATTTTTAAGGCTGGCTATTAGCTATGGCCTCTATTTATACTATAATTGCATAGATGAGCATAGATGCTAAGGACTTGCTCTAGGGAAAGCTCCTCTTCTTCCCCTTATAGTAAGAGTAGTAAGAGTAGTTACTAGAGTAGCCAATAGAGTAGCTAGTGGAGTAGCTAGTAAAGTAGCTATTAGATAGGAATAGATCTTCTAGCTCTAAAAGGAAAGGGAAAGCCCTTACTATGACTAATAGTTATAGCTAGTAGCTTAAGGTAGCAGGAATAGGAGGGCAAGGCTGCAGCCATAGTAGTAACAGTAGTAGTAGTAGTAGTAGTAGTAGCTAGTTTATAGTACTACTTATAGCTATTTATAATAATTTAATCTAGACTTAATATAACTAATTCTTTATCTATAGTAATAATCTAGCTAGTAAAGAAAAGGAGCTCCTATAGTGCCTTATTACTAGGCCCTAGTGGGAGGAGTTCCTTGATTACTAAGGCAAGTAAAAGTAGCCCTAGGTCTAGCAATATCTAAGACTAATTAGATAATTCTAAGAGCTTCTCTTACTACTTATATATATAACCAACTACCTACTTTAAGGCACTAAGATTACTAGCTTACAATTAGCCAATAGCATTAACAAAGATCAAAGTATCTTTATTATTAACAATAAGGCTATTCTCATCAGCTAATACTATAAATCCCTAGCTTACTTTAATAGCCCTAAAGTCATCCCTTAGATCCTATTAAGCTAGATTGGGCAGTTGCTAGTAATGTATATAATTTATATCTAGCCTTTTATAGACTGGCTCTAAGCTAGCTACTAGGCTCTATAAGATAGGGTCTACCTACCCAATAACTTTATCTAGCACCATCTAGCCAGCCTTAAGCCTTAGAATAGCAGCCAGATATCCCAAGCCCTTGCTAGATAGAGCCAGTACTATATAAAGCAATAGCTAACCTTATAAAGCTAGTAATATATAGCTATTACCATTAGCCACTACTATACCTAAATTAAAGAATAATTAAAGGCAAGCTTTAGCTTTAATAAGGCAGATAAGGCTACAGATAAGAAGGAAGGGGCTAGGCATTATAAGGATATAGAGGATCTTACTATTGCTTATATAGGGCAAATGGTAATTGGTTATAGGGTAATTATTAATATACTAAAGTGGCTGACCTTGGAGTCCCTAGAGGTCTTTAGCTAGGCCAGCTGATATTAGTACTAATTTCTAGGCTGTGCGGGGGAAGTAAAGGAGAGCAAAGTAAGAGAGAAATAAGCAATAGCTCTCTAGCAATAGTAGTAGTAGTAGTAGAAGACCTAAATACCAAGGAGAAGGAGAGGTCAAATAGTAAGAAATAGAGATAATAATTATAGTATTAATAGTAAGGATAATAGCAATAGGAGCAGGAGTAAGAGCAGCAGCAGTAGCTATAGCAATAGTAGCTATAGTAACAATAGCTATTATAGTAAGAAGGAAAGGCAGAGAGAAGGAAAGAGAAGAGGAAAGAGAAAAGGAAAGTAAAAGGAAAAGAGAAAGGGGCAAGGGGGGAAGAGAAGAAGGGGAAAGCAAGAGGGAAAAAGGGAGAAAAGGGAGAAGGTTATAGCTTTTGCCACTACTATAGTAAATCCTATAGTAGTAGCAAGAAGAAGAATAATAGCCTGGAGCAAGCAAGACCTTCTCAGGGGCCTCTAGCAAGCCCTAGGAAGCAACAAGGCCCGGTTTTAATCAGCGGAGCAAGAGAGGGCAATCAAGCTTGCTATAGTAGGGGCTATGCTATTGATTATGATCCTCCCTACCAGTAGCAATAAGAGCCTTGCCTTTATAGTACTAGCTCTTCTAGCTAGGGCTAGTATGACTATTGTAGTAGCCTTATACAAGGTGCTTAAGGACCAGCTAGTTAGCTGGTGTCGGGAGGCTGGCTTGGACTGCTGGGCTTGGCCCGAGGCCTAGGACCACTAGCCATAAGTTACTATTGTAGTAGTGGAGGTAGCTATTAGTAATAGCTTTCTCTAATAGGCAGCTAGCCTTAGTACTACTAGCTGGCTCGATTATATGGTGCTAGATGAGTGCTATTTGACCTTTATAGTAGCCTGCTTGTATTGGTATAAGCTTAAGGAGCTCTACTAGCTATGTGGCCTCTACTGCCCGCTAGTCTTCCTAACCGGGACCCTCCTGCTATACTAGGAGGCTGACTTTGAGGCTACTATACTACTCTAGTAGCCTATTTATATCCAGGCCTCCAG
Source organism: Calonectria pseudoturangicola (assembly GCA_013403825.1). Lineage (NCBI taxonomy): Eukaryota > Fungi > Ascomycota > Sordariomycetes > Hypocreales > Nectriaceae > Calonectria > Calonectria pseudoturangicola. Next base: position 713,655 of record VTGA01000028.1, read on the forward strand.
CTACTAGCCTAACTTCTTTTACAAGGTATAGTAGGTCCATAATAGGCGAGGGATCATACACATCAAGAGGCTGGTTGCCAAGTAGGCTAAAAGCCTATAGGCAGATGCAAAGGGCATTATCTACTGCCAAACCCATACTAGCTGCAGGGCCCTTGTGCAGTAGCTTGGCTACTACTATTACTATAAGGACCTAGAGGACCTAGATATAGCCTTTCTAGTAGAGTGAGAGGCAGGTTATGTAAGTTAGAAGGTAGGGTAAGGCAGTCGATATATTATGGCTATTGCTGTACTGGGCATAGGGCTGGATATAATAACTATTGTATATATCATCTACCTTAGCATACTAGCCTTAATCTTGGACTATAGCTAGAAGACTGGCTAGGCTAGGCAAGCTAGTAAGCTAGTGCAAGCCAAGATTATTGTCAAGGATTGTAACTGGCCTCTTAGAAATCTTAGAGAGGATGCTCACTAGAATATAGAGTAATAAGAGATTGGTAGCCTAATTTAGACCCAGGGATGCTAGCGATATATTCTTGGCTAGCACCTTGACAGAGATAGCCGCATATGCCAAGAGCTTAGGCTAGGCATAAGGCCTTGCAATAATTGCTAGAGCTAGTAGCAGCACCAGCAGTAGCACTAGCAGCAGTACCAGCACCAGCAGTAGTTATTATAGTAGCCATAGTCTAAGATTACTGCAATTATATTTATATTTAAAGGTATAAGTATAAGCATAAGTATAAGCACAAGCATAGGCATAAGCATAGGCATAAGCATAGGCATAAGTATAAGCATATCTATAAGGCTAGAGATAGGTAAGCCAGCTAGGCTAGGCCAAAGCCTGCTCCAAGCCCAAGGCCAGGCTTTTAGTAAAGCCCTGGCTTGAATAGAGGCTGCTTTTAAGGAGATTAGGGATATTAGCCTAAGCCTTACTAAGCAAGGCAAGGGCAAGAGCAAGGGCAGTAGTATATTAAGCTGCTAGCCATGCTAGCTCTTTTATGGGGTTGCTGAGAGCTAGTATGAGTGGGATTATTGTAATAGAGCAAGCTAGCTAGAGGCAGTGGAGAGCCCTATCTTGGGTCTCTTATTTACTGACTATATAGCCTTTTAGCGAGGTATTCAATATGGTAATAAGGGCAAGAGCAGGAGCTGCTTCTTAAGCTACTTCTATTGCTATGCTTCCCAGGCTCTTTGCCTAGCTAGCTTTGGTGACCAAGGGAAGAGCTGTATAAGTAGGCATGTAATCCTAACCCTAGCTTATGCAGCCTAGATAAAGCCAGGGCTTCAAGCTTAAGTTAAGCAAGGCCTTACTAGCCGAGCATTTCGAAGCCAAGGGGACTATTAAGACTAGCTAGGCTAGCAGCACAGCCAGCTAGTAGGAGGGAAGGAAGTAAATAATGCTATAACTATATTTAATTAATTACTACAATAGCAGCAAGAGCAAGGGATTTTATAATTAATATAAAAGATTAAGAGATTATTTAATTTCATTTAACCCAAGCCTAGATCAGGTTAACTAGGGGGCTGGCTAGGCTAGGAAGCTGACCTCTTTAACTGGCCT